>JAOWCC010000936.1:23810068-25010068 GCA_030867875.1 Actinernus sp. WN-2022
CAGTGTTACTAGAAAAACTTGATAATTAGTTAAATTTGCGATATGCCTCAGTTATTTTGATGTCCCAAGATAAAGGAGTTGCTCTCTGTTTTATTGTCAAAGAGACCGGTACTAATGCCATAGCTTGGACTGTGCCATAACACTGCAAATGTGACAACTCCGCCATTAATGATAGTATTGATGGCGCAATAGAAGTAAATTGACCTCCAGGCATCAGTGTTACCAGAAAAACTTGATAATTAATTAAATTTGCAATATACCTCAGTTATTTCGATGTCCCAAGATAAAGGCTTTGCTCTGTGTTTTGTTGTCAAACACAGTGGAACAAATGGAAGAGCTTGGCCTGTGCCATAACAGTGCAAACGTGATAACTCGCCCATTAATGATAGTATTGTTGGCGCAATAGAACTAAATTGACCTCCAGGCATCAGTGTTACTAGAAAAACTTGATAATTAGTTAAATTTGCGATATGCCTCAGTTATTTCGATGTCCCAAGATAAAGGAGTTGCTCTCTGTTTTATTGTCAAAGAGACCGGTACAAATGGCATAGCTTGGACTGTGCCATAACACTGCAAATGTGACAACTCCGCCATTAATGATAGCATTGATGGCGCAATAGAACTAAATTGACCTCCAGGCATCAGTGTTACTAGAAAAACTTGATAATTAGTTAACTTTGCGATATAACTCGGTTATTTCGAAGTCCCAAATAAAGTATTTGCTCTGTGTTATGTTGTCAAACAGCGGTACAAATGGAAGAGCTTGGTCTGTGCCATAACACCGCAAACGTGACATCTCACCCATTAATGATAGTATTGATGGCGCAATAGAACTAAATATACCTCCAGGCATCAGTGTTACTAGAAAAACTTGATAATTAGTTGAATTTGAGATATACCTCAGTTATTTCGAAGTCCCAATATAAAGGCTTTGCTCTGTGTTTTGTTGTCAAACACAGTGGTACAAATGGAAGAGCTTGGTCTGTGCCATAACACCGCAAACGTGACATCTCACCCATTAATGATAGTATTGATGGCGCAATAGAACTAAATGTACCTCCAGGCATCAGTTTTACTAGAAAAACATGATAATTAGTTGAATTTGCGATATACCCAGTTATTTCGATGTCCCAAAATAAAGGAGTTGCTCTGTGTTTTATTGTCAAAGAGACCGGTACAAATGGAAGAGCTTGGGCTGTGCCATACCACTGCAAATGTAACAACTCCGTCATTAATGATAGTATTGATGGCGCAATAGAACTAATTTGACCTCCAGGCATCAGTGTTACTTGAAAAACTTGATAATTAGTTGAATTTGCGATATACCTCAGTTATTTCGAAGTCCCAAAATAAAGAATTTGCTCTGTGTTTTGTTGTCAAACACAGTGGTACAAATGGAAGAGCTTGGCCTGTGCCATAACAGTGCAAACGTGACAACTCCGCCATTAATGATAGTATTGATGGCGCAATAGAACTAAATTGACCTCCAGGCATCAGTGTTACTAGAAAAACTTGATAATTAGTTAACTTTGCGATATAACTCGGTTATTTCGAAGTCCCAAATAAAGTATTTGCTCTGTGTTATGTTGTCAAACAGCGGTACAAATGGAAGAGCTTGGTCTGTGCCATAACACCGCAAACGTGACATCTCACCCATTAATGATAGTATTGATGGCGCAATAGAACTAAATATACCTCCAGGCATCAGTGTTACTAGAAAAACATGATAATTAGTTGAATTTGCGATATACCTCAGTTATTTCGAAGTCCCAAAATAAAGGATTTGCTCTGTGTTTTGTTGTCAAACACAGCGGTACAAATGGAAGAGCTTGGCCTGTGCCATAACACTGCAAATGTGACAACTCCGCCATTAATGATAGTATTGATGGCGCAATAGAACTAAATTGACCTCCAGGCATCAGTGTTACTAGAAAAACTTGATAATTAGTTGAATTTGCGATATACCTCAGTTATTTCGATGTCCCAATATAAAGGCTTTGCTCTGTGTTTTGTTGTCAAACACAGTGGTACAAATGGAAGAGCTTGGTCTGTGCCATAGCACCGCAAACGTGACATCTCACCCATTAATGATAGTATTGATGGCGCAATAGAACTAAATGTACCTCCAGGCATCAGTTTTACTAGAAAAACATGATAATTAGTTGAATTTGCGATATACCCAGTTATTTCGATGTCCCAAAATAAAGGAGTTGCTCTGTGTTTTATTGTCAAAGAGACCGGTACAAATGGAAGAGCTTGGGCTGTGCCATACCACTGCAAATGTAACAACTCCGTCATTAATGATAGTATTGATGGCGCAATAGAACTAATTTGACCTCCAGGCATCAGTGTTAGTTGAAAAACTTGATAATTAGTTGAATTTGCGATATACCTCAGTTATTTCGAAGTCCCAAAATAAAGAATTTGCTCTGTGTTTTGTTGTCAAACACAGTGGTACAAATGGAAGAGCTTGGCCTGTGCCATAACAGTGCAAACGTGATAACTCGGCCATTAATGATAGTATTGATGGCGCAATAGAACTAAATTGACCTCCAGGCATCAGTGTTACTAGAAAAACTTGATAATTAGTTGAATGTGCGATATAATACAGTTATTTCGAAGTCCCAAGATAAAGGAGTTGCTCTGTGTTTTGTTGTCAAACACAGCGGTACAAATGGAAGAGATTGGCCTGTGCCATAACACTGCAAATGTGACAACTCCGCCGTTAATGATAGTATTGATGGCGTAATAGAACTAAATTGACCTCCAGACATCAGTGTTACTAGAAAAACTTGATAATTAGTTGAATTTGCGATATACCTTAGTTATTTCGATGTCCCAATATAAAGGCTTTGCTCTGTGTTTTGTTGTCAAACACAGTGGTACAAATGGAAGAGCTTGGCCTGTGCCATAACAGTGCAAACGTGATTACTCGCCCATTAATGATAGTATTGTTGGCGCAATAGAACTAAATTGACCTCCAGGCATCAGTGTTACTAGAAAAACTTGATAATTAGTTAAATTTGCGATATGCCTCAGTTATTTCGATGTCCCAAGATAAAGGAGTTGCTCTCTGTTTTATTGTCAAAGAGACCGGTACAAATGGCATAGCTTGGACTGTGCCATAACACTGCAAATGTGACAACTCCGCCATTAATGATAGTATTGATGGCGCAATAGAACTAGATTGACCTCCAGGCATCAGTGTTACCAGAAAAACTTGATAATTAGTTAAATTTGCAATATACCTCAGTTATTTCGATGTCCCAAGATAAAGGCTTTGCTCTGTGTTTTGTTGTCAAACACAGTGGTACAAATGGAAGAGCTTGGCCTGTGCCATAACAGTGCAAACGTGATAACTCGGCCATTAATGATAGTATTGATGGCGCAATAGAACTAAATTGACCTCCAGGCATCAGTGTTACTAGAAAAACTTGATAATTAGTTGAATGTGCGATATAATACAGTTATTTCGAAGTCCCAAGATAAAGGATTTGCTCTGTGTTTTGTTGTCAAACACAGCGGTACAAATGGAAGAGCTTGGCCTGTGCCATAACACTGCAAATGTGACAACTCCGCCATTAATGATAGTATTGATGGCGGAGTTGTCACATTTGCAGTGTTATGGCACAGGCAAGCTCTTCCATTTGTACCGCTGTGTTTGACAACAAAACACAGAGCAAATCCTTTATCTTGGGACTTCGAAATAACTGTATTATATCGACATTCAACTAATTATCAAGTTTTTCTAGTAACACTGATGCCTGGAGGTCAATTTAGTTCTATTGCGCCATCAATACTATCATTAATGGCCGAGTTATCACGTTTGCACTGTTATGGCACAGGCCAAGCTCTTCCATTGTACCACTGTGTTTGACAACAAAACACAGAGCAAAGCCTTTATCTTGGGACATCGAAATAACTGAGGTATATTGCAAATTTAACTAATTATCAAGTTTTTCTGGTAACACTGATGCCTGGAGGTCAATCTAGTTCTATTGCGCCATCAATACTATATTAATGGCGCAATAGAACTAGATTGACCTCCAGGCATCAGTGTTACCAGAAAAACTTGATAATTAGTTAAATTTGCAATATACCTCAGTTATTTCGATGTCCCAAGATAAAGGCTTTGCTCTGTGTTTTGTTGTCAAACACAGTGGTACAAATGGAAGAGCTTGGCCTGTGCCATAACAGTGCAAACGTGATAACTCGGCCATTAATGATAGTATTGATGGCGCAATAGAACTAAATTGACCTCCAGGCATCAGTGTTACTAGAAAAACTTGATAATTAGTTGAAAGTGCGATATAATACAGTTATTTCGAAGTCCCAAGATAAAGGATTTGCTCTGTGTTTTGTTGTCAAACACAGCGGTACAAATGGAAGAGCTTGGCCTGTGCCATAACACTGCAAATGTGACAACTCCGCCATTAATGATAGTATTGATGGCGCAATAGAACTAAATTGACCTCTAGGCATCAGTGTTACTAGAAAAACTTGATAATTAGTTGAATTTGCGATATACCTCAGTTATTTCGAAGTCCCAATATAAAGGCTTTGCTCTGTGTTTTGTTGTCAAACACAGTGGTACAAATGGAAGAGCTTGGTCTGTGCCATAACACCGCAAACGTGACATCTCACCCATTAATGATAGTATTGATGGCGCAATAGAACTAAATGTACCTCCAGGCATCAGTTTTACTAGAAAAACATGATAATTAGTTGAATTTGCGATATACCCAGTTATTTCGATGTCCCAAAATAAAGGAGTTGCTCTGTGTTTTATTGTCAAAGAGACCGGTACAAATGGAAGAGCTTGGGCTGTGCCATACCACTGCAAATGTAACAACTCCGTCATTAATGATAGTATTGATGGCGCAATAGAACTAATTTGACCTCCAGGCATCAGTGTTACTTGAAAAACTTGATAATTAGTTGAATTTGCGATATACCTCAGTTATTTCGAAGTCCCAAAATAAAGAATTTGCTCTGTGTTTTGTTGTCAAACACAGTGGTACAAATGGAAGAGCTTGGCCTGTGCCATAACAGTGCAAACGTGACAACTCCGCCATTAATGATAGTATTGATGGCGCAATAGAACTAAATTGACCTCCAGGCATCAGTGTTACTAGAAAAACTTGATAATTAGTTAACTTTGCGATATAACTCGGTTATTTCGAAGTCCCAAATAAAGTATTTGCTCTGTGTTATGTTGTCAAACAGCGGTACAAATGGAAGAGCTTGGTCTGTGCCATAACACCGCAAACGTGACATCTCACCCATTAATGATAGTATTGATGGCGCAATAGAACTAAATATACCTCCAGGCATCAGTGTTACTAGAAAAACATGATAATTAGTTGAATTTGCGATATACCTCAGTTATTTCGAAGTCCCAAAATAAAGGATTTGCTCTGTGTTTTGTTGTCAAACACAGCGGTACAAATGGAAGAGCTTGGCCTGTGCCATAACACTGCAAATGTGACAACTCCGCCATTAATGATAGTATTGATGGCGCAATAGAACTAAATTGACCTCCAGGCATCAGTGTTACTAGAAAAACTTGATAATTAGTTGAATTTGCGATATACCTCAGTTATTTCGATGTCCCAATATAAAGGCTTTGCTCTGTGTTTTGTTGTCAAACACAGTGGTACAAATGGAAGAGCTTGGTCTGTGCCATAACACCGCAAACGTGACATCTCACCCATTAATGATAGTATTGATGGCGCAATAGAACTAAATGTACCTCCAGGCATCAGTTTTACTAGAAAAACATGATAATTAGTTGAATTTGCGATATACCCAGTTATTTCGATGTCCCAAAATAAAGGAGTTGCTCTGTGTTTTATTGTCAAAGAGACCGGTACAAATGGAAGAGCTTGGGCTGTGCCATACCACTGCAAATGTAACAACTCCGTCATTAATGATAGTATTGATGGCGCAATAGAACTAATTTGACCTCCAGGCATCAGTGTTACTTGAAAAACTTGATAATTGGTTGAATTTGCGATATACCTCAGTTATTTCGAAGTCCCAAAATAAAGAATTTGCTCTGTGTTTTGTTGTCAAACACAGTGGTACAAATGGAAGAGCTTGGTCTGTGCCATAACACCGCAAACGTGACATCTCACCCATTAATGATAGTATTGATGGCGCAATAGAACTAAATATACCTCCAGGCATCAGTGTTACTAGAAAAACATGATAATTAGTTGAATTTGCGATATACCTCAGTTATTTCGAAGTCCCAAAATAAAGGATTTGCTCTGTGTTTTGTTGTCAAACACAGCGGTACAAATGGAAGAGCTTGGCCTGTGCCATAACACTGCATATGTGACAACTCCGCCATTAATGATAGTATTGATGGCGCAATAGAAATAAATTGACCTCCAGGCATCAGTGTTACTAGAAAAACTTGATAATTAGTTGAATTTGCGATATACCTCAGTTATTTCGATGTCCCAAGATAAAGGCTTTGCTCTGTGTTTTGTTGTCAAACACAGTGGTACAAATGGAAGAGCTTGGTCTGTGCCATAACACCGCAAACGTGACATCTCACCCATTAATGATAGTATTGATGGCGCAATAGAACTAAATGTACCTCCAGGCATCAGTTTTACTAGAAAAACATGATAATTAGTTGAATTTGCGATATACCCAGTTATTTCGATGTCCCAAAATAAAGGAGTTGCTCTGTGTTTTATTGTCAAAGAGACCGGTACAAATGGAAGAGCTTGGGCTGTGCCATAACACCGCAAACGTGACATCTCACCCATTAATGATAGTATTGATGGCGCAATAGAACTAAATGTACCTCCAGGCATCAGTTTTACTAGAAAAACTTGATAATTAGTTGAATTTGCGATATACCCAGTTATTTCGATGTCCCAAAATAAAGGAGTTGCTCTGTGTTTTATTGTCAAAGAGACCGGTACAAATGGAAGAGCTTGGCCTGTGCCATAACAGTGCAAACGTGATTACTCGCCCATTAATGATAGTATTGTTGGCGCAATAGAACTAAATTGACCTCCAGGCATCAGTGTTACTAGAAAAACTTGATAATTAGTTAAATTTGCGATATGCCTCAGTTATTTCGATGTCCCAAGATAAAGGAGTTGCTCTCTGTTTTATTGTCAAAGAGACCGGTACAAATGGCATAGCTTGGACTGTGCCATAACACTGCAAATGTGACAACTCCGCCATTAATGATAGTATTGATGGCGCAATAGAACTAAATTGACCTCCAGGCATCAGTGTTACCAGAAAAACTTGATAATTAGTTAAATTTGCAATATACCTCAGTTATTTCGATGTCCCAAGATAAAGGCTTTGCTCTGTGTTTTGTTGTCAAACACAGTGGTACAAATGGAAGAGCTTGGTCTGTGCCATAACAGTGCAAACGTGATAACTCGGCCATTAATGATAGTATTGATGGCGCAATAGAACTAAATTGACCTCCAGGCATCAGTGTTACTAGAAAAACTTGATAATTAGTTGAATGTGCGATATAATACAGTTATTTCGAAGTCCCAAGATAAAGGATTTGCTCTGTGTTTTGTTGTCAAACACAGCGGTACAAATGGAAGAGCTTGGCCTGTGCCATAACACTGCAAATGTGACAACTCCGCCATTAATGATAGTATTGATGGCGCAATAGAACTAAATTGACCTCCAGGCATCAGTGTTACTAGAAAAACTTGATAATTAGTTGAATTTGCGATATACCTCAGTTATTTCGATGTCCCAATATAAAGGCTTTGCTCTGTGTTTTGTTGTCAAACACAGTGGTACAAATGGAAGAGCTTGGTCTGTGCCATAACACCGCAAACGTGACATCTCACCCATTAATGATAGTATTGATGGCGCAATAGAACTAAATGTACCTCCAGGCATCAGTTTTACTAGAAAAACATGATAATTAGTTGAATTTGCGATATACCCAGTTATTTCGATGTCCCAAAATAAAGGAGTTGATCTGTGTTTTATTGTCAAAGAGACCGGTACAAATGGAAGAGCTTGGGATGTGCCATACCACTGCAAATGTAACAACTCCGTCATTAATGATAGTATTGATGGCGCAATAGAACTAATTTGACCTCCAGGCATCAGTGTTACTTGAAAAACTTGATAATTAGTTGAATTTGCGATATACCTCAGTTATTTCGAAGTCCCAAAATAAAGAATTTGCTCTGTGTTTTGTTGTCAAACACAGTGGTACAAATGGAAGAGCTTGGCCTGTGCCATAACAGTGCAAACGTGACAACTCCGCCATTAATGATAGTATTGATGGCGCAATAGAACTAAATTGACCTCCAGGCATCAGTGTTACTAGAAAAACTTGATAATTAGTTAACTTTGCGATATAACTCGGTTATTTCGAAGTCCCAAATAAAGTATTTGCTCTGTGTTATGTTGTCAAACAGCGGTACAAATGGAAGAGCTTGGTCTGTGCCATAACACCGCAAACGTGACATCTCACCCATTAATGATAGTATTGATGGCGCAATAGAACTAAATATACCTCCAGGCATCAGTGTTACTAGAAAAACATGATAATTAGTTGAATTTGCGATATACCTCAGTTATTTCGAAGTCCCAAAATAAAGGATTTGCTCTGTGTTTTGTTGTTAAACACAGCGGTACAAATGGAAGAGCTTGGCCTGTGCCATAACACTGCAAATGTGACAACTCCGCCATTAATGATAGTATTGATGGCGCAATAGAACTAAATTGACCTCCGGGCATCAGTGTTACTAGAAAAACTTGATAATTAGGTGAATTTGCGATATACCTCAGTTATTTCGATGTCCCAATATAAAGGCTTTGCTCTGTGTTTTGTTGTCAAACACAGTGGTACAAATGGAAGAGCTTGGTCTGTGCCATAACACCGCAAACGTGACATCTCACCCATTAATGATAGTATTGATGGCGCAATAGAACTAAATGTACCTCCAGGCATCAGTTTTACTAGAAAAACATGATAATTAGTTGAATTTGCGATATACCCAGTTATTTCGATGTCCCAAAATAAAGGAGTTGCTCTGTGTTTTATTGTCAAAGAGACCGGTAGAAATGGAAGAGCTTGGGCTGTGCCATACCACTGCAAATGTAACAACTCCGTCATTAATGATAGTATTGATGGCGCAATAGAACTAATTTGACCTCCAGGCATCAGTGTTACTTGAAAAACTTGATAATTAGTTGAATTTGCGATATACCTCAGTTATTTCGAAGTCCCAAAATAAAGAATTTGCTCTGTGTTTTGTTGTCAAACACAGTGGTACAAATGGAAGAGCTTGGCCTGTGCCATAACAGTGCAAACGTGACAACTCCGCCATTAATGATAGTATTGATGGCGCAATAGAACTAAATTGACCTCCAGGCATCAGTGTTACTAGAAAAACTTGATAATTAGTTAACTTTGCGATATAACTCGGTTATTTCGAAGTCCCAATATAAAGGCTTTGCTCTGTGTTTTGTTGTCAAACACAGTGGTACAAATGGAAGAGCTTGGTCTGTGCCATAACACCGCAAACGTGACATCTCACCCATTAATGATAGTATTGATGGCGCAATAGAACTAAATGTACCTCCAGGCATCAGTTTTACTAGAAAAACATGATAATTAGTTGAATTTGCGATATACCCAGTTATTTCGATGTCCCAAAATAAAGGAGTTGCTCTGTGTTTTATTGTCAAAGAGACCGGTAGAAATGGAAGAGCTTGGGCTGTGCCATACCACTGCAAATGTAACAACTCCGTCATTAATGATAGTATTGATGGCGCAATAGAACTAATTTGACCTCCAGGCATCAGTGTTACTTGAAAAACTTGATAATTAGTTGAATTTGCGATATACCTCAGTTATTTCGAAGTCCCAAAATAAAGAATTTGCTCTGTGTTTTGTTGTCAAACACAGTGGTACAAATGGAAGAGCTTGGCCTGTGCCATAACAGTGCAAACGTGACAACTCCGCCATTAATGATAGTATTGATGGCGCAATAGAACTAAATTGACCTCCAGGCATCAGTGTTACTAGAAAAACTTGATAATTAGTTAACTTTGCGATATAACTCGGTTATTTCGAAGTCCCAATATAAAGGCTTTGCTCTGTGTTTTGTTGTCAAACACAGTGGTACAAATGGAAGAGCTTGGTCTGTGCCATAACACCGCAAACGTGACATCTCACCCATTAATGATAGTATTGATGGCGCAATAGAACTAAATGTACCTCCAGGCATCAGTTTTACTAGAAAAACATGATAATTAGTTGAATTTGCGATATACCCAGTTATTTCGATGTCCCAAAATAAAGGAGTTGCTCTGTGTTTTATTGTCAAAGAGACCGGTAGAAATGGAAGAGCTTGGGCTGTGCCATACCACTGCAAATGTAACAACTCCGTCATTAATGATAGTATTGATGGCGCAATAGAACTAATTTGACCTCCAGGCATCAGTGTTACTTGAAAAACTTGATAATTAGTTGAATTTGCGATATACCTCAGTTATTTCGAAGTCCCAAAATAAAGAATTTGCTCTGTGTTTTGTTGTCAAACACAGTGGTACAAATGGAAGAGCTTGGCCTGTGCCATAACAGTGCAAACGTGACAACTCCGCCATTAATGATAGTATTGATGGCGCAATAGAACTAAATTGACCTCCAGGCATCAGTGTTACTAGAAAAACTTGATAATTAGTTAACTTTGCGATATAACTCGGTTATTTCGAAGTCCCAATATAAAGGCTTTGCTCTGTGTTTTGTTGTCAAACACAGTGGTACAAATGGAAGAGCTTGGTCTGTGCCATAACACCGCAAACGTGACATCTCACCCATTAATGATAGTATTGATGGCGCAATAGAACTAAATGTACCTCCAGGCATCAGTTTTACTAGAAAAACATGATAATTAGTTGAATTTGCGATATACCCAGTTATTTCGATGTCCCAAAATAAAGGAGTTGCTCTGTGTTTTATTGTCAAAGAGACCGGTAGAAATGGAAGAGCTTGGGCTGTGCCATACCACTGCAAATGTAACAACTCCGTCATTAATGATAGTATTGATGGCGCAATAGAACTAATTTGACCTCCAGGCATCAGTGTTACTTGAAAAACTTGATAATTAGTTGAATTTGCGATATACCTCAGTTATTTCGAAGTCCCAAAATAAAGAATTTGCTCTGTGTTTTGTTGTCAAACACAGTGGTACAAATGGAAGAGCTTGGCCTGTGCCATAACAGTGCAAACGTGACAACTCCGCCATTAATGATAGTATTGATGGCGCAATAGAACTAAATTGACCTCCAGGCATCAGTGTTACTAGAAAAACTTGATAATTAGTTAACTTTGCGATATAACTCGGTTATTTCGAAGTCCCAAATAAAGTATTTGCTCTGTGTTATGTTGTCAAACAGCGGTACAAATGGAAGAGCTTGGTCTGTGCCATAACACCGCAAACGTGACATCTCACCCATTAATGATAGTATTGATGGCGCAATAGAACTAAATATACCTCCAGGCATCAGTGTTACTAGAAAAACATGATAATTAGTTGAATTTGCGATATACCTCAGTTATTTCGAAGTCCCAAAATAAAGGATTTGCTCTGTGTTTTGTTGTCAAACACAGTGGTACAAATGGAAGAGCTTGGCCTGTGCCATAACAGTGCAAACGTGACAACTCCGCCATTAATGATAGTATTGTTGGCGCAATAGAACTAAATTGACCTCCAGGCATCAGTGTTACTAGAAAAACTTGATAATTAGTTAAATTTGCGATATGCCTCAGTTATTTCGATGTCCCAAGATAAAGGAGTTGCTCTCTGTTTTATTGTCAAAGAGACCGGTACAAATGGCATAGCTTGGACTGTGCCATAACACTGCAAATGTGACAACTCCGCCATTAATGATAGTATTGATGGCGCAATAGAACTAAATTGACCTCCAGGCATCAGTGTTACCAGAAAAACTTGATAATTAGTTAAATTTGCAATATACCTCAGTTATTTCGATGTCCCAAGATAAAGGCTTTGCTCTGTGTTTTGTTGTCAAACACAGTGGTACAAATGGAAGAGCTTGGCCTGTGCCATAACAGTGCAAACGTGATAACTCGGCCATTAATGATAGTATTGATGGCGCAATAGAACTAAATTGACCTCCAGGCATCAGTGTTACTAGAAAAACTTGATAATTAGTTGAATGTGCGATATAATACAGTTATTTCGAAGTCCCAAGATAAAGGATTTGCTCTGTGTTTTGTTGTCAAACACAGCGGTACAAATGGAAGAGCTTGGCCTGTGCCATAACACTGCAAATGTGACAACTCCGCCATTAATGATAGTATTGATGGCGCAATAGAACTAAATTGACCTCCAGGCATCAGTGTTACTAGAAAAACTTGATAATTAGTTGAATTTGCGATATACCTCAGTTATTTCGATGTCCCAAGATAAAGGCTTTGCTCTGTGTTTTGTTGTCAAACACAGTGGAACAAATGGAAGAGCTTGGCCTGTGCCATAACAGTGCAAACGTGATAACTCGCCCATTAATGATAGTATTGTTGGCGCAATAGAACTAAATTGACCTCCAGGCATCAGTGTTACTAGAAAAACTTGATAATTAGTTAAATTTGCGATATGCCTCAGTTATTTCGATGTCCCAAGATAAAGGAGTTGCTCTCTGTTTTATTGTCAAAGAGACCGGTACAAATGGCATAGCTTGGACTGTGCCATAACACTGCAAATGTGACAACTCCGCCATTAATGATAGCATTGATGGCGCAATAGAACTAAATTGACCTCCAGGCATCAGTGTTACTAGAAAAACTTGATAATTAGTTAACTTTGCGATATAACTCGGTTATTTCGAAGTCCCAAATAAAGTATTTGCTCTGTGTTATGTTGTCAAACAGCGGTACAAATGGAAGAGCTTGGTCTGTGCCATAACACCTCAAACGTGACATCTCACCCATTAATGATAGTATTGATGGCGCAATAGAACTAAATATACCTCCAGGCATCAGTGTTACTAGAAAAACATGATAATTAGTTGAATTTGCGATATACCTCAGTTATTTCGAAGTCCCAAAATAAAGGATTTGCTCTGTGTTTTGTTGTCAAACACAGCGGTACAAATGGAAGAGCTTGGCCTGTGCCATAACACTGCAAATGTGACAACTCCGCCATTAATGATAGTATTGATGGCGCAATAGAACTAAATTGACCTCCAGGCATCAGTGTTACTAGAAAAACTTGATAATTAGTTGAATTTGTGATATACCTCAGTTATTTCGATGTCCCAATATAAAGGCTTCGCTCTGTGTTTTGTTGTCAAACACAGTGGTACAAATGGAAGAGCTTGGTCTGTGCCATAACACCGCAAACGTGACATCTCACCCATTAATGATAGTATTGATGGCGCAATAGAACTAAATGTACCTCCAGGCATCAGTTTTACTAGAAAAACATGATAATTAGTTGAATTTGCGATATACCCAGTTATTTCGATGTCCCAAAATAAAGGAGTTGCTCTGTGTTTTATTGTCAAAGAGACCGGTACAAATGGAAGAGCTTGGGCTGTGCCATACCACTGCAAATGTAACAACTCCGTCATTAATGATAGTATTGATGGCGCAATAGAACTAATTTGACCTCCAGGCATCAGTGTTACTTGAAAAACTTGATAATTAGTTGAATTTGCGATATACCTCAGTTATTTCGAAGTCCCAAAATAAAGAATTTGCTCTGTGTTTTGTTGTCAAACACAGTGGTACAAATGGAAGAGCTTGGCCTGTGCCATAACAGTGCAAACGTGACAACTCCACCATTAATGATAGTATTGATGGCGCAATAGAACTAAATTGACCTCCAGGCATCAGTGTTACTAGAAAAACTTGATAATTAGTTAACTTTGCGATATAACTCGGTTATTTCGAAGTCCCAAATAAAGTATTTGCTCTGTGTTATGTTGTCAAACAGCGGTACAAATGGAAGAGCTTGGTCTGTGCCATAACACCGCAAACGTGACATCTCACCCATTAATGATAGTATTGATGGCGCAATAGAACTAAATATACCTCCAGGCATCAGTGTTACTAGAAAAACATGATAATTAGTTGAATTTGCGATATACCTCAGTTATTTCGAAGTCCCAAAATAAAGGATTTGCTCTGTGTTTTGTTGTCAAACACAGCGGTACAAATGGAAGAGCTTGGCCTGTGCCATAACACTGCAAATGTGACAACTCCGCCATTAATGATAGTATTGATGGCGCAATAGAACTAAATTGACCTCCAGGCATCAGTGTTACTAGAAAAACTTGATAATTAGTTGAATTTGCGATATACCTCAGTTATTTCGATGTCCCAATATAAAGGCTTTGCTCTGTGTTTTGTTGTCAAACACAGTGGTACAAATGGAAGAGCTTGGTCTGTGCCATAACACCGCAAACGTGACATCTCACCCATTAATGATAGTATTGATGGCGCAATAGAACTAAATGTACCTCCAGGCATCAGTTTTACTAGAAAAACATGATAATTAGTTGAATTTGCGATATACCTCAGTTATTTCGAAGTCCCAAAATAAAGAATTTGCTCTGTGTTTTGTTGTCAAACACAGTGGTACAAATGGAAGAGCTTGGCCTGTGCCATAACAGTGCAAACGTGACAACTCCGCCATTAATGATAGTAGTGATGGCGCAATAGAACTAAATTGACCTCCAGGCATCAGTGTTACTAGAAAAACTTGATAATTAGTTAACTTTGCGATATAACTCGGTTATTTCGAAGTCCCAAATAAAGTATTTGCTCTGTGTTATGTTGTCAAACAGCGGTACAAATGGAAGAGCTTGGTCTGTGCCATAACACCGCAAACGTGACATCTCACCCATTAATGATAGTATTGATGGCGCAATAGAACTAAATATACCTCCAGGCATCAGTGTTACTAGAAAAACATGATAATTAGTTGAATTTGCGATATACCTCAGTTATTTCGAAGTCCCAAAATAAAGGATTTGCTCTGTGTTTTGTTGTCAAACACAGCGGTACAAATGGAAGAGCTTGGCCTGTGCCATAACACTGCAAATGTGACAACTCCGCCATTAATGATAGTATTGATGGCGCAATAGAACTAAATTGACCTCCAGGCATCAGTGTTACTAGAAAAACTTGATAATTAGAGTAATTTGCGATATACCTCAGTTATTTCGATGTCCCAATATAAAGGCTTTGCTCTGTGTTTTGTTGTCAAACACAGTGGTACAAATGGAAGAGCTTGGTCTGTGCCATAACACCGCAAACGTGACATCTCACCCATTAATGATAGTATTGATGGCGCAATAGAACTAAATGTACCTCCAGGCATCAGTTTTACTAGAAAAACATGATAATTAGTTGAATTTGCGATATACCCAGTTATTTCGATGTCCCAAAATAAAGGAGTTGCTCTGTGTTTTATTGTCAAAGAGACCGGTACAAATGGAAGAGCTTGGGCTGTGCCATACCACTGCAAATGTAACAACTCCGTCATTAATGATAGTATTGATGGCGCAATAGAACTAATTTGACCTCCAGGCATCAGTGTTACTTGAAAAACTTGATAATTAGTTGAATTTGCGATATACCTCAGTTATTTCGAAGTCCCAAAATAAAGAATTTGCTCTGTGTTTTGTTGTCAAACACAGTGGTACAAATGGAAGAGCTTGGCCTGTGCCATAACAGTGCAAACGTGACAACTCCGCCATTAATGATAGTATTGATGGCGCAATAGAACTAAATTGACCTCCAGGCATCAGTGTTACTAGAAAAACTTGATAATTAGTTAACTTTGCGATATAACTCGGTTATTTCGAAGTCCCAAATAAAGTATTTGCTCTGTGTTATGTTGTCAAACAGCGGTACAAATGGAAGAGCTTGGTCTGTGCCATAACACCGCAAACGTGACATCTCACCCATTAATGATAGTATTGATGGCGCAATAGAACTAAATATACCTCCAGGCATCAGTGTTACTAGAAAAACATGATAATTAGTTGAATTTGCGATATACCTCAGTTATTTCGAAGTCCCAAAATAAAGGATTTGCTCTGTGTTTTGTTGTTAAACACAGCGGTACAAATGGAAGAGCTTGGCCTGTGCCATAACACTGCAAATGTGACAACTCCGCCATTAATGATAGTATTGATGGCGCAATAGAACTAAATTGACCTCCAGGCATCAGTGTTACTAGAAAAACTTGATAATTAGTTGAATTTGCGATATACCTCAGTTATTTCGATGTCCCAATATAAAGGCTTTGCTCTGTGTTTTGTTGTCAAACACAGTGGTACAAATGGAAGAGCTTGGTCTGTGCCATAACACCGCAAACGTGACATCTCACCCATTAATGATAGTATTGATGGCGCAATAGAACTAAATGTACCTCCAGGCATCAGTTTTACTAGAAAAACATGATAATTAGTTGAATTTGCGATATACCCAGTTATTTCGATGTCCCAAAATAAAGGAGTTGCTCTGTGTTTTATTGTCAAAGAGACCGGTACAAATGGAAGAGCTTGGGCTGTGCCATACCACTGCAAATGTAACAACTCCGTCATTAATGATAGTATTGATGGCGCAATAGAACTAATTTGACCTCCAGGCATCAGTGTTACTTGAAAAACTTGATAATTAGTTGAATTTGCGATATACCTCAGTTATTTCGAAGTCCCAAAATAAAGAATTTGCTCTGTGTTTTGTTGTCAAACACAGTGGTACAAATGGAAGAGCTTGGCCTGTGCCATAACAGTGCAAACGTGACAACTCCGCCATTAATGATAGTATTGATGGCGCAATAGAACTAAATTGACCTCCAGGCATCAGTGTTACTAGAAAAACTTGATAATTAGTTAACTTTGCGATATAACTCGGTTATTTCGAAGTCCCAAATAAAGTATTTGCTCTGTGTTATGTTGTCAAACAGCGGTACAAATGGAAGAGCTTGGTCTGTGCCATAACACCGCAAACGTGACATCTCACCCATTAATGATAGTATTGATGGCGCAATAGAACTAAATATACCTCCAGGCATCAGTGTTACTAGAAAAACATGATAATTAGTTGAATTTGCGATATACCTCGGTTATTTCGAAGTCCCAAAATAAAGGATTTGCTCTGTGTTTTGTTGTCAAACACAGCGGTACAAATGGAAGAGCTTGGCCTGTGCCATAACACTGCAAATGTGACAACTCCGCCATTAATGATAGTATTGATGGCGCAATAGAACTAAATTGACCTCCAGGCATCAGTGTTACTAGAAAAACTTGATAATTAGTTGAATTTGCGATTTACCTCAGTTATTTCGATGTCCCAATATAAAGGCTTCGCTCTGTGTTTTGTTGTCAAACACAGTGGTACAAATGGAAGAGCTTGGTCTGTGCCATAACACCGCAAACGTGACATCTCACCCATTAATGATAGTATTGATGGCGCAATAGAACTAAATGTACCTCCAGGCATCAGTTTTACTAGAAAAACATGATAATTAGTTGAATTTGCGATATACCCAGTTATTTCGATGTCCCAAAATAAAGGAGTTGCTCTGTGTTTTATTGTCAAAGAGACCGGTACAAATGGAAGAGCTTGGGCTGTGCCATACCACTGCAAATGTAACAACTCCGTCATTAATGATAGTATTGATGGCGCAATAGAACTAATTTGACCTCCAGGCATCAGTGTTACTTGAAAAACTTGATAATTAGTTGAATTTGCGATATACCTCAGTTATTTCGAAGTCCCAAAATAAAGAATTTGCTCTGTGTTTTGTTGTCAAACACAGTGGTACAAATGGAAGAGCTTGGCCTGTGCCATAACAGTGCAAACGTGACAACTCCGCCATTAATGATAGTATTGATGGCGCAATAGAACTAAATTGACCTCCAGGCATCAGTGTTACTAGAAAAACTTGATAATTAGTTAACTTTGCGATATAACTCGGTTATTTCGAAGTCCCAAATAAAGTATTTGCTCTGTGTTATGTTGTCAAACAGCGGTACAAATGGAAGAGCTTGGTCTGTGCCATAACACCGCAAACGTGACATCTCACCCATTAATGATAGTATTGATGGCGCAATAGAACTAAATATACCTCCAGGCATCAGTGTTACTAGAAAAACATGATAATTAGTTGAATTTGCGATATACCTCAGTTATTTCGAAGTCCCAAAATAAAGGATTTGCTCTGTGTTTTGTTGTCAAACACAGCGGTACAAATGGAAGAGCTTGGCCTGTGCCATAACACTGCAAATGTGACAACTCCGCCATTAATGATAGTATTGATGGCGCAATAGAACTAAATTGACCTCCAGGCATCAGTGTTACTAGAAAAACTTGATAATTAGTTGAATTTGCGATATACCTCAGTTATTTCGATGTCCCAATATAAAGGCTTTGCTCTGTGTTTTGTTGTCAAACACAGTGGTACAAATGGAAGAGCTTGGTCTGTGCCATAACACCGCAAACGTGACATCTCACCCATTAATGATAGTATTGATGGCGCAATAGAACTAAATGTACCTCCAGGCATCAGTTTTACTAGAAAAACATGATAATTAGTTGAATTTGCGATATACCCAGTTATTTCGATGTCCCAAAATAAAGGAGTTGCTCTGTGTTTTATTGTCAAAGAGACCGGTACAAATGGAAGAGCTTGGGCTGTGCCATACCACTGCAAATGTAACAACTCCGTCATTAATGATAGTATTGATGGCGCAATAGAACTAATTTGACCTCCAGGCATCAGTGTTACTTGAAAAACTTGATAATTAGTTGAATTTGCGATATACCTCAGTTATTTCGAAGTCCCAAAATAAAGAATTTGCTCTGTGTTTTGTTGTCAAACACAGTGGTACAAATGGAAGAGCTTGGCCTGTGCCATAACAGTGCAAACGTGACAACTCCGCCATTAATGATAGTATTGATGGCGCAATAGAACTAAATTGACCTCCAGGCATCAGTGTTACTAGAAAAACTTGATAATTAGTTAACTTTGCGATATAACTCGGTTATTTCGAAGTCCCAAATAAAGTATTTGCTCTGTGTTATGTTGTCAAACAGCGGTACAAATGGAAGAGCTTGGTCTGTGCCATAACACCGCAAACGTGACATCTCACCCATTAATGATAGTATTGATGGCGCAATAGAACTAAATATACCTCCAGGCATCAGTGTTACTAGAAAAACATGATAATTAGTTGAATTTGCGATATACCTCAGTTATTTCGAAGTCCCAAAATAAAGGATTTGCTCTGTGTTTTGTTGTTAAACACAGCGGTACAAATGGAAGAGCTTGGCCTGTGCCATAACACTGCAAATGTGACAACTCCGCCATTAATGATAGTATTGATGGCGCAATAGAACTAAATTGACCTCCAGGCATCAGTGTTACTAGAAAAACTTGATAATTAGTTAACTTTGCGATATAACTCGGTTATTTCGAAGTCCCAAATAAAGTATTTGCTCTGTGTTATGTTGTCAAACAGCGGTACAAATGGAAGAGCTTGGTCTGTGCCATAACACCGCAAACGTGACATCTCACCCTTTAATGATAGTATTGATGGCGCAATAGAACTAAATATACCTCCAGGCATCAGTGTTACTAGAAAAACATGATAATTAGTTGAATTTGCGATATACCTCAGTTATTTCGAAGTCCCAAAATAAAGGATTTGCTCTGTGTTTTGTTGTTAAACACAGCGGTACAAATGGAAGAGCTTGGCCTGTGCCATAACACTGCAAATGTGACAACTCCGCCATTAATGATAGTATTGATGGCGCAATAGAACTAAATTGACCTCCAGGCATCAGTGTTACTAGAAAAACTTGATAATTAGTTGAATTTGCGATATACCTCAGTTATTTCGATGTCCCAAAATAAAGGAGTTGCTCTGTGTTTTATTGTCAAAGAGACCGGTACAAATGGAAGAGCTTGGGCTGTGCCATACCACTGCAAATGTAACAACTCCGTCATTAATGATAGTATTGATGGCGCAATAGAACTAATTTGACCTCCAGGCATCAGTGTTACTTGAAAAACTTGATAATTAGTTGAATTTGCGATATACCTCAGTTATTTCGAAGTCCCAAAATAAAGAATTTGCTCTGTGTTTTGTTGTCAAACACAGTGGTACAAATGGAAGAGCTTGGCCTGTGCCATAACAGTGCAAACGTGACAACTCCGCCATTAATGATAGTATTGATGGCGCAATAGAACTAAATTGACCTCCAGGCATCAGTGTTACTAGAAAAACTTGATAATTAGTTAACTTTGCGATATAACTCGGTTATTTCGAAGTCCCAAATAAAGTATTTGCTCTGTGTTATGTTGTCAAACAGCGGTACAAATGGAAGAGCTTGGTCTGTGCCATAACACCGCAAACGTGACATCTCACCCATTAATGATAGTATTGATGGCGCAATAGAACTAAATATACCTCCAGGCATCAGTGTTACTAGAAAAACATGATAATTAGTTGAATTTGCGATTTACCTCAGTTATTTCGATGTCCCAATATAAAGGCTTCGCTCTGTGTTTTGTTGTCAAACACAGTGGTACAAATGGAAGAGCTTGGTCTGTGCCATAACACCGCAAACGTGACATCTCACCCATTAATGATAGTATTGATGGCGCAATAGAACTAAATGTACCTCCAGGCTTCAGTTTTACTAGAAAAACATGATAATTAGTTGAATTTGCGATATACCCAGTTATTTCGATGTCCCAAAATAAAGGAGTTGCTCTGTGTTTTATTGTCAAAGAGACCGGTACAAATGGAAGAGCTTGGGCTGTGCCATACCACTGCAAATGTAACAACTCCGTCATTAATGATAGTATTGATGGCGCAATAGAACTAATTTGACCTCCAGGCATCAGTGTTACTTGAAAAACTTGATAATTAGTTGAATTTGCGATATACCTCAGTTATTTCGAAGTCCCAAAATAAAGAATTTGCTCTGTGTTTTGTTGTCAAACACAGTGGTACAAATGGAAGAGCTTGGCCTGTGCCATAACAGTGCAAACGTGACAACTCCGCCATTAATGATAGTATTGATGGCGCAATAGAACTAAATTGACCTCCAGGCATCAGTGTTACTAGAAAAACTTGATAATTAGTTAACTTTGCGATATAACTCGGTTATTTCGAAGTCCCAAATAAAGTATTTGCTCTGTGTTATGTTGTCAAACAGCGGTACAAATGGAAGAGCTTGGTCTGTGCCATAACACCGCAAACGTGACATCTCACCCATTAATGATAGTATTGATGGCGCAATAGAACTAAATATACCTCCAGGCATCAGTGTTACTAGAAAAACATGATAATTAGTTGAATTTGCGATATACCTCAGTTATTTCGAAGTCCCAAAATAAAGGATTTGCTCTGTGTTTTGTTGTCAAACACAGCGGTACAAATGGAAGAGCTTGGCCTGTGCCATAACACTGCAAATGTGACAACTCCGCCATTAATGATAGTATTGATGGCGCAATAGAACTAAATTGACCTCCAGGCATCAGTGTTACTAGAAAAACTTGATAATTAGTTGAATTTGCGATATACCTCAGTTATTTCGATGTCCCAATATAAAGGCTTTGCTCTGTGTTTTGTTGTCAAACACAGTGGTACAAATGGAAGAGCTTGGTCTGTGCCATAACACCGCAAACGTGACATCTCACCCATTAATGATAGTATTGATGGCGCAATAGAACTAAATGTACCTCCAGGCATCAGTTTTACTAGAAAAACATGATAATTAGTTGAATTTGCGATATACCCAGTTATTTCGATGTCCCAAAATAAAGGAGTTGCTCTGTGTTTTATTGTCAAAGAGACCGGTACAAATGGAAGAGCTTGGGCTGTGCCATACCACTGCAAATGTAACAACTCCGTCATTAATGATAGTATTGATGGCGCAATAGAACTAATTTGACCTCCAGGCATCAGTGTTACTTGAAAAACTTGATAATTAGTTGAATTTGCGATATACCTCAGTTATTTCGAAGTCCCAAAATAAAGAATTTGCTCTGTGTTTTGTTGTCAAACACAGTGGTACAAATGGAAGAGCTTGGCCTGTGCCATAACAGTGCAAACGTGACAACTCCGCCATTAATGATAGTATTGATGGCGCAATAGAACTAAATTGACCTCCAGGCATCAGTGTTACTAGAAAAACTTGATAATTAGTTAACTTTGCGATATAACTCGGTTATTTCGAAGTCCCAAATAAAGTATTTGCTCTGTGTTATGTTGTCAAACAGCGGTACAAATGGAAGAGCTTGGTCTGTGCCATAACACCGCAAACGTGACATCTCACCCATTAATGATAGTATTGATGGCGCAATAGAACTAAATATACCTCCAGGCATCAGTGTTACTAGAAAAACATGATAATTAGTTGAATTTGCGATATACCTCAGTTATTTCGAAGTCCCAAAATAAAGGATTTGCTCTGTGTTTTGTTGTTAAACACAGCGGTACAAATGGAAGAGCTTGGCCTGTGCCATAACACTGCAAATGTGACAACTCCGCCATTAATGATAGTATTGATGGCGCAATAGAACTAAATTGACCTCCAGGCATCAGTGTTACTAGAAAAACTTGATAATTAGTTGAATTTCCGATATACCTCAGTTATTTCGATGTCCCAATATAAAGGCTTTGCTCTGTGTTTTGTTGTCAAACACAGTGGTACAAATGGAAGAGCTTGGTCTGTGCCATAACACCGCAAACGTGACATCTCACCCATTAATGATAGTATTGATGGCGCAATAGAACTAAATGTACCTCCAGGCATCAGTTTTACTAGAAAAACATGATAATTAGTTGAATTTGCGATATACCCAGTTATTTCGATGTCCCAAAATAAAGGAGTTGCTCTGTGTTTTATTGTCAAAGAGACCGGTACAAATGGAAGAGCTTGGGCTGTGCCATACCACTGCAAATGTAACAACTCCGTCATTAATGATAGTATTGATGGCGCAATAGAACTAATTTGACCTCCAGGCATCAGTGTTACTTGAAAAACTTGATAATTAGTTGAATTTGCGATATACCTCAGTTATTTCGAAGTCCCAAAATAAAGAATTTGCTCTGTGTTTTGTTGTCAAACACAGTGGTACAAATGGAAGAGCTTGGCCTGTGCCATAACAGTGCAAACGTGACAACTCCGCCATTAATGATAGTATTGATGGCGCAATAGAACTAAATTGACCTCCAGGCATCAGTGTTACTAGAAAAACTTGATAATTAGTTAACTTTGCGATATAACTCGGTTATTTCGAAGTCCCAAATAAAGTATTTGCTCTGTGTTATGTTGTCAAACAGCGGTACAAATGGAAGAGCTTGGTCTGTGCCATAACACCGCAAACGTGACATCTCACCCATTAATGATAGTATTGATGGCGCAATAGAACTAAATATACCTCCAGGCATCAGTGTTACTAGAAAAACATGATAATTAGTTGAATTTGCGATATACCTCAGTTATTTCGAAGTCCCAAAATAAAGGATTTGCTCTGTGTTTTGTTGTTAAACACAGCGGTACAAATGGAAGAGCTTGGCCTGTGCCATAACACTGCAAATGTGACAACTCCGCCATTAATGATAGTATTGATGGCGCAATAGAACTAAATTGACCTCCAGGCATCAGTGTTACTAGAAAAACTTGATAATTAGTTGAATTTGCGATATACCTCAGTTATTTCGATGTCCCAATATAAAGGCTTTGCTCTGTGTTTTGTTGTCAAACACAGTGGTACAAATGGAAGAGCTTGGTCTGTGCCATAACACCGCAAACGTGACATCTCACCCATTAATGATAGTATTGATGGCGCAATAGAACTAAATGTACCTCCAGGCATCAGTTTTACTAGAAAAACATGATAATTAGTTGAATTTGCGATATACCCAGTTATTTCGATGTCCCAAAATAAAGGAGTTGCTCTGTGTTTTATTGTCAAAGAGACCGGTACAAATGGAAGAGCTTGGGCTGTGCCATACCACTGCAAATGTAACAACTCCGTCATTAATGATAGTATTGATGGCGCAATAGAACTAATTTGACCTCCAGGCATCAGTGTTACTTGAAAAACTTGATAATTAGTTGAATTTGCGATATACCTCAGTTATTTCGAAGTCCCAAAATAAAGAATTTGCTCTGTGTTTTGTTGTCAAACACAGTGGTACAAATGGAAGAGCTTGGCCTGTGCCATAACAGTGCAAACGTGACAACTCCGCCATTAATGATAGTATTGATGGCGCAATAGAACTAAATTGACCTCCAGGCATCAGTGTTACTAGAAAAACTTGATAATTAGTTAACTTTGCGATATAACTCGGTTATTTCGAAGTCCCAAATAAAGTATTTGCTCTGTGTTATGTTGTCAAACAGCGGTACAAATGGAAGAGCTTGGTCTGTGCCATAACACCGCAAACGTGACATCTCACCCATTAATGATAGTATTGATGGCGCAATAGAACTAAATATACCTCCAGGCATCAGTGTTACTAGAAAAACATGATAATTAGTTGAATTTGCGATTTACCTCAGTTATTTCGATGTCCCAATATAAAGGCTTCGCTCTGTGTTTTGTTGTCAAACACAGTGGTACAAATGGAAGAGCTTGGTCTGTGCCATAACACCGCAAACGTGACATCTCACCCATTAATGATAGTATTGATGGCGCAATAGAACTAAATGTACCTCCAGGCATCAGTTTTACTAGAAAAACATGATAATTAGTTGAATTTGCGATATACCCAGTTATTTCGATGTCCCAAAATAAAGGAGTTGCTCTGTGTTTTATTGTCAAAGAGACCGGTACAAATGGAAGAGCTTGGGCTGTGCCATACCACTGCAAATGTAACAACTCCGTCATTAATGATAGTATTGATGGCGCAATAGAACTAATTTGACCTCCAGGCATCAGTGTTACTTGAAAAACTTGATAATTAGTTGAATTTGCGATATACCTCAGTTATTTCGAAGTCCCAAAATAAAGAATTTGCTCTGTGTTTTGTTGTCAAACACAGTGGTACAAATGGAAGAGCTTGGCCTGTGCCATAACAGTGCAAACGTGACAACTCCGCCATTAATGATAGTATTGATGGCGCAATAGAACTAAATTGACCTCCAGGCATCAGTGTTACTAGAAAAACTTGATAATTAGTTAACTTTGCGATATAACTCGGTTATTTCGAAGTCCCAAATAAAGTATTTGCTCTGTGTTATGTTGTCAAACAGCGGTACAAATGGAAGAGCTTGGTCTGTGCCATAACACCGCAAACGTGACATCTCACCCATTAATGATAGTATTGATGGCGCAATAGAACTAAATATACCTCCAGGCATCAGTGTTACTAGAAAAACATGATAATTAGTTGAATTTGCGATATACCTCAGTTATTTCGAAGTCCCAAAATAAAGGATTTGCTCTGTGTTTTGTTGTCAAACACAGCGGTACAAATGGAAGAGCTTGGCCTGTGCCATAACACTGCAAATGTGACAACTCCGCCATTAATGATGGTATTGATGGCGCAATAGAACTAAATTGACCTCCAGGCATCAGTGTTACTAGAAAAACTTGATAATTAGTTGAATTTGCGATATACCTCAGTTATTTCGATGTCCCAATATAAAGGCTTTGCTCTGTGTTTTGTTGTCAAACACAGTGGTACAAATGGAAGAGCTTGGTCTGTGCCATAACACCGCAAACGTGACATCTCACCCATTAATGATAGTATTGATGGCGCAATAGAACTAAATGTACCTCCAGGCATCAGTTTTACTAGAAAAACATGATAATTAGTTAACTTTGCGATATAACTCGGTTATTTCGAAGTCCCAAATAAAGTATTTGCTCTGTGTTATGTTGTCAAACAGCGGTACAAATGGAAGAGCTTGGTCTGTGCCATAACACCGCAAACGTGACATCTCACCCATTAATGATAGTATTGATGGCGCAATAGAACTAAATATACCTCCAGGCATCAGTGTTACTAGAAAAACATGATAATTAGTTGAATTTGCGATATACCTCAGTTATTTCGAAGTCCCAAAATAAAGGATTTGCTCTGTGTTTTGTTGTTAAACACAGCGGTACAAATGGAAGAGCTTGGCCTGTGCCATAACACTGCAAATGTGACAACTCCGCCATTAATGATAGTATTGATGGCGCAATAGAACTAAATTGACCTCCAGGCATCAGTGTTACTAGAAAAACTTGATAATTAGTTGAATTTGCGATATACCTCAGTTATTTCGATGTCCCAATATAAAGGCTTTGCTCTGTGTTTTGTTGTCAAACACAGTGGTACAAATGGAAGAGCTTGGTCTGTGCCATAACACCGCAAACGTGACATCTCACCCATTAATGATAGTATTGATGGCGCAATAGAACTAAATGTACCTCCAGGCATCAGTTTTACTAGAAAAACATGATAATTAGTTGAATTTGCGATATACCCAGTTATTTCGATGTCCCAAAATAAAGGAGTTGCTCTGTGTTTTATTGTCAAAGAGACCGGTACAAATGGAAGAGCTTGGGCTGTGCCATACCACTGCAAATGTAACAACTCCGTCATTAATGATAGTATTGATGGCGCAATAGAACTAATTTGACCTCCAGGCATCAGTGTTACTTGAAAAACTTGATAATTAGTTGAATTTGCGATATACCTCAGTTATTTCGAAGTCCCAAAATAAAGAATTTGCTCTGTGTTTTGTTGTCAAACACAGTGGTACAAATGGAAGAGCTTGGCCTGTGCCATAACAGTGCAAACGTGACAACTCCGCCATTAATGATAGTATTGATGGCGCAATAGAACTAAATTGACCTCCAGGCATCAGTGTTACTAGAAAAACTTGATAATTAGTTAACTTTGCGATATAACTCGGTTATTTCGAAGTCCCAAATAAAGTATTTGCTCTGTGTTATGTTGTCAAACAGCGGTACAAATGGAAGAGCTTGGTCTGTGCCATAACACCGCAAACGTGACATCTCACCCATTAATGATAGTATTGATGGCGCAATAGAACTAAGTATACCTCCAGGCATCAGTGTTACTAGAAAAACATGATAATTAGTTGAATTTGCGATATACGTCAGTTATTTCGAAGTCCCAAAATAAAGAATTTGCTCTGTGTTTTGTTGTCAAACACAGTGGTACAAATGGAAGAGCTTGGCCTGTGCCATAACAGTGCAAACGTGACAACTCCGCCATTAATGATAGTATTGATGGCGCAATAGAACTAAATTGACCTCCAGGCATCAGTGTTACTAGAAAAACTTGATAATTAGTTAACTTTGCGATATAACTCGGTTATTTCGAAGTCCCAAATAAAGTATTTGCTCTGTGTTATGTTGTCAAACAGCGGTACAAATGGAAGAGCTTGGTCTGTGCCATAACACCGCAAACGTGACATCTCACCCATTAATGATAGTATTGATGGCGCAATAGAACTAAGTATACCTCCAGGCATCAGTGTTACTAGAAAAACATGATAATTAGTTGAATTTGCGATATACCTCAGTTATTTCGAAGTCCCAAAATAAAGGATTTGCTCTGTGTTTTGTTGTCAAACACAGTGGTACAAATGGAAGAGCTTGGCCTGTGCCATAACAGTGCAAACGTGACAACTCCGCCATTAATGATAGTATTGTTGGCGCAATAGAACTAAATTGACCTCCAGGCATCAGTGTTACTAGAAAAACTTGATAATTAGTTAAATTTGCGATATGCCTCAGTTATTTCGATGTCCCAAGATAAAGGAGTTGCTCTCTGTTTTATTGTCAAAGAGACCGGTACAAATGGCATAGCTTGGACTGTGCCATAACACTGCAAATGTGACAACTCCGCCATTAATGATAGTATTGATGGCGCAATAGAACTAAATTGACCTCCAGGCATCAGTGTTACCAGAAAAACTTGATAATTAGTTAAATTTGCAATATACCTCAGTTATTTCGATGTCCCAAGATAAAGGCTTTGCTCTGTGTTTTGTTGTCAAACACAGTGGTACAAATGGAAGAGCTTGGCCTGTGCCATAACAGTGCAAACGTGACAACTCCGCCATTAATGATAGTATTGTTGGCGCAATAGAACTAAATTGACCTCCAGGCATCAGTGTTACTAGAAAAACTTGATAATTAGTTAAATTTGCGATATGCCTCAGTTATTTCGATGTCCCAAGATAAAGGAGTTGCTCTCTGTTTTATTGTCAAAGAGACCGGTACAAATGGCATAGCTTGGACTGTGCCATAACACTGCAAATGTGACAACTCCGCCATTAATGATAGTATTGATGGCGCAATAGAACTAAATTGACCTCCAGGCATCAGTGTTACCAGAAAAACTTGATAATTAGTTAAATTTGCAATATACCTCAGTTATTTCGATGTCCCAAGATAAAGGCTTTGCTCTGTGTTTTGTTGTCAAACACAGTGGTACAAATGGAAGAGCTTGGCCTGTGCCATAACAGTGCAAACGTGATAACTCGGCCATTAATGATAGTATTGATGGCGCAATAGAACTAAATTGACCTCCAGGCATCAGTGTTACTAGAAAAACTTGATAATTAGTTGAATGTGCGATATAATACAGTTATTTCGAAGTCCCAAGATAAAGGATTTGCTCTGTGTTTTGTTGTCAAACACAGTGGTACAAATGGAAGAGCTTGGCCTGTGCCATAACAGTGCAAACGTGACAACTCCGCCATTAATGATAGTATTGTTGGCGCAATAGAACTAAATTGACCTCCAGGCATCAGTGTTACTAGAAAAACTTGATAATTAGTTAAATTTGCGATATGCCTCAGTTATTTCGATGTCCCAAGATAAAGGAGTTGCTCTCTGTTTTATTGTCAAAGAGACCGGTACAAATGGCATAGCTTGGACTGTGCCATAACACTGCAAATGTGACAACTCCGCCATTAATGATAGTATTGATGGCGCAATAGAACTAAATTGACCTCCAGGCATCAGTGTTACCAGAAAAACTTGATAATTAGTTAAATTTGCAATATACGTCAGTTATTTCGATGTCCCAAGATAAAGGCTTTGCTCTGTGTTTTGTTGTCAAACACAGTGGTACAAATGGAAGAGCTTGGCCTGTGCCATAACAGTGCAAACGTGATAACTCGGCCATTAATGATAGTATTGATGGCGCAATAGAACTAAATTGACCTCCAGGCATCAGTGTTACTAGAAAAACTTGATAATTAGTTGAATGTGCGATATAATACAGTTATTTCGAAGTCCCAAGATAAAGGATTTGCTCTGTGTTTTGTTGTCAAACACAGCGGTACAAATGGAAGAGCTTGGCCTGTGCCATAACACTGCAAATGTGACAACTCCGCCATTAATGATAGTATTGATGGCGCAATATAACTAAATTGACCTCCAGGCATCAGTGTTACTAGAAAAACTTGATAATTAGTTGAATTTGCGATATACCTCAGTTATTTCGATGTCCCAAGATAAAGGCTTTGCTCTGTGTTTTGTTGTCAAACACAGTGGAACAAATGGAAGAGCTTGGCCTGTGCCATAACAGTGCAAACGTGATAACTCGCCCATTAATGATAGTATTGTTGGCGCAATAGAACTAAATTGACCTCCAGGCATCAGTGTTAGTAGAAAAACTTGATAATTAGTTAAATTTGCGATATGCCTCAGTTATTTCGATGTCCCAAGATAAAGGAGTTGCTCTCTGTTTTATTGTCAAAGAGACCGGTACAAATGGCATAGCTTGGACTGTGCCATAACACTGCAAATGTGACAACTCCGCCATTAATGATAGCATTGATGGCGCAATAGAACTAAATTGACCTCCAGGCATCAGTGTTACTAGAAAAACTTGATAATTAGTTAACTTTGCGATATAACTCGGTTATTTCGAAGTCCCAAATAAAGTATTTGCTCTGTGTTATGTTGTCAAACAGCGGTACAAATGGAAGAGCTTGGTCTGTGCCATAACACCGCAAACGTGACATCTCACCCATTAATGATTGTATTGATGGCGCAATAGAACTAAATATACCTCCAGGCATCAGTGTTACTAGAAAAACATGATAATTAGTTGAATTTGCGATATACCTCAGTTATTTCGAAGTCCCAAAATAAAGGATTTGCTCTGTGTTTTGTTGTCAAACACAGCGGTACAAATGGAAGAGCTTGGCCTGTGCCATAACACTGCAAATGTGACAACTCCGCCATTAATGATAGTATTGATGGCGCAATAGAACTAAATTGACCTCCAGGCATCAGTGTTACTAGAAAAACTTGATAATTAGTTGAATTTGCGATATACCTTAGTTATTTCGATGTCCCAATATAAAGGCTTCGCTCTGTGTTTTGTTGTCAAACACAGTGGTACAAATGGAAGAGCTTGGTCTGTGCCATAACACCGCAAACGTGACATCTCACCCATTAATGATAGTATTGATGGCGCAATAGAACTAAATGTACCTCCAGGCATCAGTTTTACTAGAAAAACATGATAATTAGTTGAATTTGCGATATACCCAGTTATTTCGATGTCCCAAAATAAAGGAGTTGCTCTGTGTTTTATTGTCAAAGAGACCGGTACAAATGGAAGAGCTTGGGCTGTGCCATACCACTGCAAATGTAACAACTCCGTCATTAATGATAGTATTGATGGCGCAATAGAACTAATTTGACCTCCAGGCATCAGTGTTACTTGACAAACTTGATAATTAGTTGAATTTGCGATATACCTCAGTTATTTCGAAGTCCCAAAATAAAGAATTTGCTCTGTGTTTTGTTGTCAAACACAGTGGTACAAATGGAAGAGCTTGGCCTGTGCCATAACAGTGCAAACGTGACAACTCCGCCATTAATGATAGTATTGATGGCGCAATAGAACTAAATTGACCTCCAGGCATCAGTGTTACTAGAAAAACTTGATAATTAGTTAAATTTGCGATATGCCTCAGTTATTTCGATGTCCCAAGATAAAGGAGTTGCTCTCTGTTTTATTGTCAAAGAGACCGGTACAAATGGCATAGCTTGGACTGTGCCATAACACTGCAAATGTGACAACTCCGCCATTAATGATAGTATTGATGGCGCAATAGAACTAAATTGACCTCCAGGCATCAGTGTTACCAGAAAAACTTGATAATTAGTTAAATTTGCAATATACCTCAGTTATTTCGATGTCCCAAGATAAAGGCTTTGCTCTGTGTTTTGTTGTCAAACACAGTGGTACAAATGGAAGAGCTTGGCCTGTGCCATAACAGTGCAAACGTGATAACTCGGCCATTAATGATAGTATTGATGGCGCAATAGAACTAAATTGACCTCCAGGCATCAGTGTTACTAGAAAAACTTGATAATTAGTTGAATGTGCGATATAATACAGTTATTTCGAAGTCCCAAGATAAAGGATTTGCTCTGTGTTTTGTTGTCAAACACAGTGGTACAAATGGAAGAGCTTGGCCTGTGCCATAACAGTGCAAACGTGACAACTCCGCCATTAATGATAGTATTGTTGGCGCAATAGAACTAAATTGACCTCCAGGCATCAGTGTTACTAGAAAAACTTGATAATTAGTTAAATTTGCGATATGCCTCAGTTATTTCGATGTCCCAAGATAAAGGAGTTGCTCTCTGTTTTATTGTCAAAGAGACCGGTACAAATGGCATAGCTTGGACTGTGCCATAACACTGCAAATGTGACAACTCCGCCATTAATGATAGTATTGATGGCGCAATAGAACTAAATTGACCTCCAGGCATCAGTGTTACCAGAAAAACTTGATAATTAGTTAAATTTGCAATATACGTCAGTTATTTCGATGTCCCAAGATAAAGGCTTTGCTCTGTGTTTTGTTGTCAAACACAGTGGTACAAATGGAAGAGCTTGGCCTGTGCCATAACAGTGCAAACGTGATAACTCGGCCATTAATGATAGTATTGATGGCGCAATAGAACTAAATTGACCTCCAGGCATCAGTGTTACTAGAAAAACTTGATAATTAGTTGAATGTGCGATATAATACAGTTATTTCGAAGTCCCAAGATAAAGGATTTGCTCTGTGTTTTGTTGTCAAACACAGCGGTACAAATGGAAGAGCTTGGCCTGTGCCATAACACTGCAAATGTGACAACTCCGCCATTAATGATAGTATTGATGGCGCAATATAACTAAATTGACCTCCAGGCATCAGTGTTACTAGAAAAACTTGATAATTAGTTGAATTTGCGATATACCTCAGTTATTTCGATGTCCCAAGATAAAGGCTTTGCTCTGTGTTTTGTTGTCAAACACAGTGGAACAAATGGAAGAGCTTGGCCTGTGCCATAACAGTGCAAACGTGATAACTCGCCCATTAATGATAGTATTGTTGGCGCAATAGAACTAAATTGACCTCCAGGCATCAGTGTTAGTAGAAAAACTTGATAATTAGTTAAATTTGCGATATGCCTCAGTTATTTCGATGTCCCAAGATAAAGGAGTTGCTCTCTGTTTTATTGTCAAAGAGACCGGTACAAATGGCATAGCTTGGACTGTGCCATAACACTGCAAATGTGACAACTCCGCCATTAATGATAGCATTGATGGCGCAATAGAACTAAATTGACCTCCAGGCATCAGTGTTACTAGAAAAACTTGATAATTAGTTAACTTTGCGATATAACTCGGTTATTTCGAAGTCCCAAATAAAGTATTTGCTCTGTGTTATGTTGTCAAACAGCGGTACAAATGGAAGAGCTTGGTCTGTGCCATAACACCGCAAACGTGACATCTCACCCATTAATGATTGTATTGATGGCGCAATAGAACTAAATATACCTCCAGGCATCAGTGTTACTAGAAAAACATGATAATTAGTTGAATTTGCGATATACCTCAGTTATTTCGAAGTCCCAAAATAAAGGATTTGCTCTGTGTTTTGTTGTCAAACACAGCGGTACAAATGGAAGAGCTTGGCATGTGCCATAACACTGCAAATGTGACAACTCCGCCATTAATGATAGTATTGATGGCGCAATAGAACTAAATTGACCTCCAGGCATCAGTGTTACTAGAAAAACTTGATAATTAGTTGAATTTGCGATATACCTTAGTTATTTCGATGTCCCAATATAAAGGCTTCGCTCTGTGTTTTGTTGTCAAACACAGTGGTACAAATGGAAGAGCTTGGTCTGTGCCATAACACCGCAAACGTGACATCTCACCCATTAATGATAGTATTGATGGCGCAATAGAACTAAATGTACCTCCAGGCATCAGTTTTACTAGAAAAACATGATAATTAGTTGAATTTGCGATATACCCAGTTATTTCGATGTCCCAAAATAAAGGAGTTGCTCTGTGTTTTATTGTCAAAGAGACCGGTACAAATGGAAGAGCTTGGGCTGTGCCATACCACTGCAAATGTAACAACTCCGTCATTAATGATAGTATTGATGGCGCAATAGAACTAATTTGACCTCCAGGCATCAGTGTTACTTGACAAACTTGATAATTAGTTGAATTTGCGATATACCTCAGTTATTTCGAAGTCCCAAAATAAAGAATTTGCTCTGTGTTTTGTTGTCAAACACAGTGGTACAAATGGAAGAGCTTGGCCTGTGCCATAACAGTGCAAACGTGACAACTCCGCCATTAATGATAGTATTGATGGCGCAATAGAACTAAATTGACCTCCAGGCATCAGTGTTACTAGAAAAACTTGATAATTAGTTAACTTTGCGATATAACTCGGTTATTTCGAAGTCCCAAATAAAGTATTTGCTCTGTGTTATGTTGTCAAACAGCGGTACAAATGGAAGAGCTTGGTCTGTGCCATAACACCGCAAACGTGACATCTCACCCATTAATGATAGTATTGATGGCGCAATAGAACTAAATATACCTCCAGGCATCAGTGTTACTAGAAAAACATGATAATTAGTTGAATTTGCGATATACCTCAGTTATTTCGAAGTCCCAAAATAAAGGATTTGCTCTGTGTTTTGTTGTCAAACACAGCGGTACAAATGGAAGAGCTTGGCCTGTGCCATAACACTGCAAATGTGACAACTCCGCCATTAATGATAGTATTGATGGCGCAATAGAACTAAATTGACCTCCAGGCATCAGTGTTACTAGAAAAACTTGATAATTAGTTGAATTTGCGATATACCTCAGTTATTTCGATGTCCCAATATAAAGGCTTTGCTCTGTGTTTTGTTGTCAAACACAGTGGTACAAATGGAAGAGCTTGGTCTGTGCCATAACACCGCAAACGTGACATCTCACCCATTAATGATAGTATTGATGGCGCAATAGAACTAAATGTACCTCCAGGCATCAGTTTTACTAGAAAAACATGATAATTAGTTGAATTTGCGATATACCCAGTTATTTCGATGTCCCAAAATAAAGGAGTTGCTCTGTGTTTTATTGTCAAAGAGACCGGTACAAATGGAAGAGCTTGGGCTGTGCCATACCACTGCAAATGTAACAACTCCGTCATTAATGATAGTATTGATGGCGCAATAGAACTAATTTGACCTCCAGGCATCAGTGTTACTTGAAAAACTTGATAATTAGTTGAATTTGCGATATACCTCAGTTATTTCGAAGTCCCAATATAAAGGCTTTGCTCTGTGTTTTGTTGTCAAACACAGTGGAACAAATGGAAGAGCTTGGCCTGTGCCATAACAGTGCAAACGTGATAACTCGCCCATTAATGATAGTATTGTTGGCGCAATAGAACTAAATTGACCTCCAGGCATCAGTGTTACTAGAAAAACTTGATAATTAGTTAAATTTGCGATATGCCTCAGTTATTTCGATGTCCCAAGATAAAGGAGTTGCTCTCTGTTTTATTGTCAAAGAGACCGGTACAAATGGCATAGCTTGGACTGTGCCATAACACTGCAAATGTGACAACTCCGCCATTAATGATAGCATTGATGGCGCAATAGAACTAAATTGACCTCCAGGCATCAGTGTTACTAGAAAAACTTGATAATTAGTTAACTTTGCGATATAACTCGGTTATTTCGAAGTCCCAAATAAAGTATTTGCTCTGTGTTATGTTGTCAAACAGCGGTACAAATGGAAGAGCTTGGTCTGTGCCATAACACCGCAAACGTGACATCTCACCCATTAATGATTGTATTGATGGCGCAATAGAACTAAATATACCTCCAGGCATCAGTGTTACTAGAAAAACATGATAATTAGTTGAATTTGCGATATACCTCAGTTATTTCGAAGTCCCAAAATAAAGGATTTGCTCTGTGTTTTGTTGTCAAACACAGCGGTACAAATGGAAGAGCTTGGCCTGTGCCATAACACTGCAAATGTGACAACTCCGCCATCAATGATAGTATTGATGGCGCAATAGAACTAAATTGACCTCCAGGCATCAGTGTTACTAGAAAAACTTGATAATTAGTTGAATTTGCGATATACCTTAGTTATTTCGATGTCCCAATATAAAGGCTTCGCTCTGTGTTTTGTTGTCAAACACAGTGGTACAAATGGAAGAGCTTGGTCTGTGCCATAACACCGCAAACGTGACATCTCACCCATTAATGATAGTATTGATGGCGCAATAGAACTAAATGTACCTCCAGGCATCAGTTTTACTAGAAAAACATGATAATTAGTTGAATTTGCGATATACCCAGTTATTTCGATGTCCCAAAATAAAGGAGTTGCTCTGTGTTTTATTGTCAAAGAGACCGGTACAAATGGAAGAGCTTGGGCTGTGCCATACCACTGCAAATGTAACAACTCCGTCATTAATGATAGTATTGATGGCGCAATAGAACTAATTTGACCTCCAGGCATCAGTGTTACTTGAAAAACTTGATAATTAGTTGAATTTGCGATATACCTCAGTTATTTCGAAGTCCCAAAATAAAGAATTTGCTCTGTGTTTTGTTGTCAAACACAGTGGTACAAATGGAAGAGCTTGGCCTGTGCCATAACAGTGCAAACGTGACAACTCCGCCATTAGTGATAGTATTGATGGCGCAATAGAACTAAATTGACCTCCAGGCATCAGTGTTACTAGAAAAACTTGATAATTAGTTAACTTTGCGATATAACTCGGTTATTTCGAAGTCCCAAATAAAGTATTTGCTCTGTGTTATGTTGTCAAACAGCGGTACAAATGGAAGAGCTTGGTCTGTGCCATAACACCGCAAACGTGACATCTCACCCATTAATGATAGTATTGATGGCGCAATAGAACTAAATATACCTCCAGGCATCAGTGTTACTAGAAAAACATGATAATTAGTTGAATTTGCGATATACCTCAGTTATTTCGAAGTCCCAAAATAAAGGATTTGCTCTGTGTTTTGTTGTCAAACACAGCGGTACAAATGGAAGAGCTTGGCCTGTGCCATAACACTGCAAATGTGACAACTCCGCCATTAATGATAGTATTGATGGCGCAATAGAACTAAATTGACCTCCAGGCATCAGTGTTACTAGAAAAACTTGATAATTAGTTGAATTTGCGATATACCTCAGTTATTTCGATGTCCCAATATAAAGGCTTTGCTCTGTGTTTTGTTGTCAAACACAGTGGTACAAATGGAAGAGCTTGGTCTGTGCCATAACACCGCAAACGTGACATCTCACCCATTAATGATAGTATTGATGGCGCAATAGAACTAAATGTACCTCCAGGCATCAGTTTTACTAGAAAAACATGATAATTAGTTGAATTTGCGATATACCCAGTTATTTCGATGTCCCAAAATAAAGGAGTTGCTCTGTGTTTTATTGTCAAAGAGACCGGTACAAATGGAAGAGCTTGGGCTGTGCCATACCACTGCAAATGTAACAACTCCGTCATTAATGATAGTATTGATGGCGCAATAGAACTAATTTGACCTCCAGGCATCAGTGTTACTTGAAAAACTTGATAATTAGTTGAATTTGCGATATACCTCAGTTATTTCGAAGTCCCAAAATAAAGAATTTGCTCTGTGTTTTGTTGTCAAACACAGTGGTACAAATGGAAGAGCTTGGCCTGTGCCATAACAGTGCAAACGTGACAACTCCGCCATTAATGATAGTATTGATGGCGCAATAGAACTAAATTGACCTCCAGGCATCAGTGTTACTAGAAAAACTTGATAATTAGTTAACTTTGCGATATAACTCGGTTATTTCGAAGTCCCAAATAAAGTATTTGCTCTGTGTTATGTTGTCAAACAGCGGTACAAATGGAAGAGCTTGGTCTGTGCCATAACACCGCAAACGTGACATCTCACCCATTAATGATAGTATTGATGGCGCAATAGAACTAAATATACCTCCAGGCATCAGTGTTACTAGAAAAACATGATAATTAGTTGAATTTGCGATATACCTCAGTTATTTCGAAGTCCCAAAATAAAGGATTTGCTCTGTGTTTTGTTGTCAAACACAGCGGTACAAATGGAAGAGCTTGGCCTGTGCCATAACACTGCAAATGTGACAACTCCGCCATTAATGATAGTATTGATGGCGCAATAGAACTAAATTGACCTCCAGGCATCAGTGTTACTAGAAAAACTTGATAATTAGTTGAATTTGCGATATACCTCAGTTATTTCGATGTCCCAATATAAAGGCTTTGCTCTGTGTTTTGTTGTCAAACACAGTGGTACAAATGGAAGAGCTTGGTCTGTGCCATAACACCGCAAACGTGACATCTCACCCATTAATGATAGTATTGATGGCGCAATAGAACTAAATGTACCTCCAGGCATCAGTTTTACTAGAAAAACATGATAATTAGTTGAATTTGCGATATACCCAGTTATTTCGATGTCCCAAAATAAAGGAGTTGCTCTGTGTTTTATTGTCAAAGAGACCGGTACAAATGGAAGAGCTTGGGCTGTGCCATACCACTGCAAATGTAACAACTCCGTCATTAATGATAGTATTGATGGCGCAATAGAACTAATTTGACCTCCAGGCATCAGTGTTACTTGAAAAACTTGATAATTAGTTGAATTTGCGATATACCTCAGTTATTTCGAAGTCCCAAAATAAAGAATTTGCTCTGTGTTTTGTTGTAAAACACCGTGGTACAAATGGAAGAGCTTGGCCTGTGCCATAACAGTGCAAACGTGACAACTCCGCCATTAATGATAGTATTGATGGCGCAATAGAACTAAATTGACCTCCAGGCATCAGTGTTACTAGAAAAACTTGATAATTAGTTAACTTTGCGATATAACTCGGTTATTTCGAAGTCCCAAATAAAGTATTTGCTCTGTGTTATGTTGTCAAACAGCGGTACAAATGGAAGAGCTTGGTCTGTGCCATAACACCGCAAACGTGACATCTCACCCATTAATGATAGTATTGATGGCGCAATAGAACTAAATATACCTCCAGGCATCAGTGTTACTCGAAAAACTTGATAATTAGTTGAATTTGCGATATACCTCAGTTATTTCGATGTCCCAATATAAAGGCTTTGCTCTGTGTTTTGTTGTCAAACACAGTGGTACAAATGAAAGAGCTTGGTCTGTGCCATAACACCGCAAACGTGACATCTCACCCATTAATGATAGTATTGATGGCGCAATAGAACTAAATGTACCTCCAGGCATCAGTTTTACTAGAAAAACATGATAATTAGTTGAATTTGCGATATACCCAGTTATTTCGATGTCCCAAAATAAAGGAGTTGCTCTGTGTTTTATTGTCAAAGAGACCGGTACAAATGGAAGAGCTTGGGCTGTGCCATACCACTGCAAATGTAACAACTCCGTCATTAATGATAGTATTGATGGCGCAATAGAACTAATTTGACCTCCAGGCATCAGTGTTACTTGAAAAACTTGATAATTAGTTGAATTTGCGATATACCTCAGTTATTTCGAAGTCCCAAAATAAAGAATTTGCTCTGTGTTTTGTTGTCAAACACAGTGGTACAAATGGAAGAGCTTGGCCTGTGCCATAACAGTGCAAACGTGACAACTCCGCCATTAATGATAGTATTGATGGCGCAATAGAACTAAATTGACCTCCAGGCATCAGTGTTACTAGAAAAACTTGATAATTAGTTAACTTTGCGATATAACTCGGTTATTTCGAAGTCCCAAATAAAGTATTTGCTCTGTGTTATGTTGTCAAACAGCGGTACAAATGGAAGAGCTTGGTCTGTGCCATAACACCGCAAACGTGACATCTCACCCATTAATGATAGTATTGATGGCGCAATAGAACTAAATATACCTCCAGGCATCAGTGTTACTAGAAAACATGATAATTAGTTGAATTTGCGATATACCTCAGTTATTTCGAAGTCCCAAAATAAAGGATTTGCTCTGTGTTTTGTTGTCAAACACAGTGGTACAAATGGAAGAGCTTGGCCTGTGCCATAACAGTGCAAACGTGACAACTCCGCCATTAATGATAGTATTGTTGGCGCAATAGAACTAAATTGACCTCCAGGCATCAGTGTTACTAGAAAAACTTGATAATTAGTTAAATTTGCGATATGCCTCAGTTATTTCGATGTCCCAAGATAAAGGAGTTTCTCTCTGTTTTATTGTCAAAGAGACCGGTACAAATGGCATAGCTTGGACTGTGCCATAACACTGCAAATGTGACAACTCCGCCATTAATGATAGTATTGATGGCGCAATAGAACTAAATTGACCTCCAGGCATCAGTGTTACCAGAAAAACTTGATAATTAGTTAAATTTGCAATATACCTCAGTTATTTCGATGTCCCAAGATAAAGGCTTTGCTCTGTGTTTTGTTGTCAAACACAGTGGTACAAATGGAAGAGCTTGGCCTGTGCCATAACAGTGCAAACGTGATAACTCGGCCATTAATGATAGTATTGATGGCGCAATAGAACTAAATTGACCTCCAGGCATCAGTGTTACTAGAAAAACTTGATAATTAGTTGAATGTGCGATATAATACAGTTATTTCGAAGTCCCAAGATAAAGGATTTGCTCTGTGTTTTGTTGTCAAACACAGTGGTACAAATGGAAGAGCTTGGCCTGTGCCATAACAGTGCAAACGTGACAACTCCGCCATTAATGATAGTATTGTTGGCGCAATAGAACTAAATTGACCTCCAGGCATCAGTGTTACTAGAAAAACTTGATAATTAGTTAAATTTGCGATATGCCTCAGTTATTTCGATGTCCCAAGATAAAGGAGTTGCTCTCTGTTTTATTGTCAAAGAGACCGGTACAAATGGCATAGCTTGGACTGTGCCATAACACTGCAAATGTGACAACTCCGCCATTAATGATAGTATTGATGGCGCAATAGAACTAAATTGACCTCCAGGCATCAGTGTTACCAGAAAAACTTGATAATTAGTTAAATTTGCAATATACCTCAGTTATTTCGATGTCCCAAGATAAAGGCTTTGCTCTGTGTTTTGTTGTCAAACACAGTGGTACAAATGGAAGAGCTTGGCCTGTGCCATAACAGTGCAAACGTGATAACTCGGCCATTAATGATAGTATTGATGGCGCAATATAACTAAATTGACCTCCAGGCATCAGTGTTACTAGAAAAACTTGATAATTAGTTGAATGTGCGATATAATACAGTTATTTCGAAGTCCCAAGATAAAGGATTTGCTCTGTGTTTTGTTGTCAAACACAGCGATACAAATGGAAGAGCTTGGCCTGTGCCATAACACTGCAAATGTGACAACTCCGCCATTAATGATAGTATTGATGGCGCAATAGAACTAAATTGACCTCCAGGCATCAGTGTTACTAGAAAAACTTGATAATTAGTTGAATTTGCGATATACCTCAGTTATTTCGATGTCCCAATATAAAGGCTTCGCTCTGTGTTTTGTTGTCAAACACAGTGGTACAAATGGAAGAGCTTGGTCTGTGCCATAACACCGCAAACGTGACATCTCACCCATTAATGATAGTATTGATGGCGCAATAGAACTAAATGTACCTCCAGGCATCAGTTTTACTAGAAAAACATGATAATTAGTTGAATTTGCGATATACCCAGTTATTTCGATGTCCCAAAATAAAGGAGTTGCTCTGTGTTTTATTGTCAAAGAGACCGGTACAAATGGAAGAGCTTGGGCTGTGCCATACCACTGCAAATGTAACAACTCCGTCATTAATGATAGTATTGATGGCGCAATAGAACTAATTTGACCTCCAGGCATCAGTGTTACTTGAAAAACTTGATAATTAGTTGAATTTGCGATATACCTCAGTTATTTCGAAGTCCCAAAATAAAGAATTTGCTCTGTGTTTTGTTGTCAAACACAGTGGTACAAATGGAAGAGCTTGGCCTGTGCCATAACAGTGCAAACGTGACAACTCCGCCATTAATGATAGTATTGATGGCGTAATAGAACTAAATTGACCTCCAGGCATCAGTGTTACTAGAAAAACTTGATAATTAGTTAACTTTGCGATATAACTCGGTTATTTCGAAGTCCCAAATAAAGTATTTGCTCTGTGTTATGTTGTCAAACAGCGGTACAAATGGAAGAGCTTGGTCTGTGCCATAACACCGCAAACGTGACATCTCACCCATTAATGATAGTATTGATGGCGCAATAGAACTAAATATACCTCCAGGCATCAGTGTTACTAGAAAAACATGATAATTAGTTGAATTTGCGATATACCTCAGTTATTTCGAAGTCCCAAAATAAAGGATTTGCTCTGTGTTTTGTTGTCAAACACAGCGGTACAAATGGAAGAGCTTGGCCTGTGCCATAACACTGCAAATGTGACAACTCCGCCATTAATGATAGTATTGATGGCGCAATAGAACTAAATTGACCTCCAGGCATCAGTGTTACTAGAAAAACTTGATAATTAGTTGAATTTGCGATATACCTCAGTTATTTCGATGTCCCAATATAAAGGCTTTGCTCTGTGTTTTGTTGTCAAACACAGTGGTACAAATGGAAGAGCTTGGTCTGTGCCATAACACCGCAAACGTGACATCTCACCCATTAATGATAGTATTGATGGCGCAATAGAACTAAATGTACCTCCAGGCATCAGTTTTACTAGAAAAACATGATAATTAGTTGAATTTGCGATATACCCAGTTATTTCGATGTCCCAAAATAAAGGAGTTGCTCTGTGTTTTATTGTCAAAGAGACCGGTACAAATGGAAGAGCTTGGGCTGTGCCATACCACTGCAAATGTAACAACTCCGTCATTAATGATAGTATTGATGGCGCAATAGAACTAATTTGACCTCCAGGCATCAGTGTTACTTGAAAAACTTGATAATTAGTTGAATTTGCGATATACCTCAGTTATTTCGAAGTCCCAAAATAAAGAATTTGCTCTGTGTTTTGTTGTCAAACACAGTGGTACAAATAGAAGAGCTTGGCCTGTGCCATAACAGTGCAAACGTGACAACTCCGCCATTAATGATAGTATTGATGGCGCAATAGAACTAAATTGACCTCCAGGCATCAGTGTTACTAGAAAAACTTGATAATTAGTTAACTTTGCGATATAACTCGGTTATTTCGAAGTCCCAAATAAAGTATTTGCTCTGTGTTATGTTGTCAAACAGCGGTACAAATGGAAGAGCTTGGTCTGTGCCATAACACCGCAAACGTGACATCTCACCCATTAATGATAGTATTGATGGCGCAATAGAACTAAATATACCTCCAGGCATCAGTGTTACTAGAAAAACATGATAATTAGTTGAATTTGCGATATACCTCAGTTATTTCGAAGTCCCAAAATAAAGGATTTGCTCTGTGTTTTGTTGTCAAACACAGCGGTACAAATGGAAGAGCTTGGCCTGTGCCATAACACTGCAAATGTGACAACTCCGCCATTAATGATAGTATTGATGGCGCAATAGAACTAAATTGACCTCCAGGCATCAGTGTTACTAGAAAAACTTGATAATTAGTTGAATTTGCGATATACCTCAGTTATTTCGATGTCCCAATATAAAGGCTTTGCTCTGTGTTTTGTTGTCAAACACAGTGGTACAAATGGAAGAGCTTGGTCTGTGCCATAACACCGCAAACGTGACATCTCACCCATTAATGATAGTATTGATGGCGCAATAGAACTAAATGTACCTCCAGGCATCAGTTTTACTAGAAAAAACATGATAATTAGTTGAATTTGCGATATACCCAGTTATTTCGATGTCCCAAAATAAAGGAGTTGCTCTGTGTTTTATTGTCAAAGAGACCGGTACAAATGGAAGAGCTTGGGCTGTGCCATACCACTGCAAATGTAACAACTCCGTCATTAATGATAGTATTGATGGCGCAATAGAACTAATTTGACCTCCAGGCATCAGTGTTACTTGAAAAACTTGATAATTAGTTGAATTTGCGATATACCTCAGTTATTTCGAAGTCCCAAAATAAAGAATTTGCTCTGTGTTTTGTTGTCAAACACAGTGGTACAAATGGAAGAGCTTGGCCTGTGCCATAACAGTGCAAACGTGATAACTCGGCCATTAATGATAGTATTGATGGCGCAATAGAACTAAATTGACCTCCAGGCATCAGTGTTACTAGAAAAACTTGATAATTAGTTGAATGTGCGATATAATACAGTTATTTCGAAGTCCCAAGATAAAGGAGTTGCTCTGTGTTTTGTTGTCAAACACAGCGGTACAAATGGAAGAGATTGGCCTGTGCCATAACACTGCAAATGTGACAACTCCGCCGTTAATGATAGTATTGATGGCGTAATAGAACTAAATTGACCTCCAGGCATCAGTGTTACTAGAAAAACTTGATAATTAGTTGAATTTGCGATATACCTCAGTTATTTCGATGTCCCAATATAAAGGCTTTGCTCTGTGTTTTGTTGTCAAACACAGTGGTACAAATGGAAGAGCTTGGCCTGTGCCATAACACTGCAAATGTGACAACTCCGCCATTAATGATAGTATTGTTGGCGCAATAGAACTAAATTGACCTCCAGGCATCAGTGTTACTAGAAAAACTTGATAATTAGTTAAATTTGCGATATGCCTCAGTTATTTCGATGTCCCAAGATAAAGGAGTTGCTCTCTGTTTTATTGTCAAAGAGACCGGTACAAATGGCATAGCTTGGACTGTGCCATAACACTGCAAATGTGACAACTCCGCCATTAATGATAGTATTGATGGCGCAATAGAACTAAATTGACCTCCAGGCATCAGTGTTACCAGAAAAACTTGATAATTAGTTAAATTTGCAATATACCTCAGTTATTTCGATGTCCCAAGATAAAGGCTTTGCTCTGTGTTTTGTTGTCAAACACAGTGGTACAAATGGAAGAGCTTGGCCTGTGCCATAACAGTGCAAACGTGATAACTCGGCCATTAATGATAGTATTGATGGCGCAATATAACTAAATTGACCTCCAGGCATCAGTGTTACTAGAAAAACTTGATAATTAGTTGAATGTGCGATATAATACAGTTATTTCGAAGTCCCAAGATAAAGGATTTGCTCTGTGTTTTGTTGTCAAACACAGCGGTACAAATGGAAGAGCTTGGCCTGTGCCATAACACTGCAAATGTGACAACTCCGCCATTAATGATAGTATTGATGGCGCAATAGAACTAAATTGACCTCCAGGCATCAGTGTTACTAGAAAAACTTGATAATTAGTTGAATTTGCGATATACCTCAGTTATTTCGAAGTCCCAATATAAAGGCTTTGCTCTGTGTTTTGTTGTCAAACACAGTGGTACAAATGGAAGAGCTTGGTCTGTGCCATAACACCGCAAACGTGACATCTCACCCATTAATGATAGTATTGATGGCGCAATAGAACTAAATGTACCTCCAGGCATCAGTTTTACTAGAAAAACATGATAATTAGTTGAATTTGCGATATACCCAGTTATTTCGATGTCCCAAAATAAAGGAGTTGCTCTGTGTTTTATTGTCAAAGAGACCGGTACAAATGGAAGAGCTTGTGCTGTGCCATACCACTGCAAATGTAACAACTCCGTCATTAATGATAGTATTGATGGCGCAATAGAACTAATTTGACCTCCAGGCATCAGTGTTACTTGAAAAACTTGATAATTAGTTGAATTTGCGATATACCTCAGTTATTTCGAAGTCCCAAAATAAAGAATTTGCTCTGTGTTTTGTTGTCAAACACAGTGGTACAAATGGAAGAGCTTGGCCTGTGCCATAACAGTGCAAACGTGACAACTCCGCCATTAATGATAGTATTGATGGCGCAATAGAACTAAATTGACCTCCAGGCATCAGTGTTACTAGAAAAACTTGATAATTAGTTAACTTTGCGATATAACTCGGTTATTTCGAAGTCCCAAATAAAGTATTTGCTCTGTGTTATGTTGTCAAACAGCGGTACAAATGGAAGAGCTTGGTCTGTGCCATAACACCGCAAACGTGACATCTCACCCATTAATGATAGTATTGATGGCGCAATAGAACTAAATATACCTCCAGGCATCAGTGTTACTAGAAAAACATGATAATTAGTTGAATTTGCGATATACCTCAGTTATTTCGAAGTCCCAAAATAAAGGATTTGCTCTGTGTTTTGTTGTCAAACACAGCGGTACAAATGGAAGAGCTTGGCCTGTGCCATAACACTGCAAATGTGACAACTCCGCCATTAATGATAGTATTGATGGCGCAATAGAACTAAATTGACCTCCAGGCATCAGTGTTACTAGAAAAACTTGATAATTAGTTGAATTTGCGATATACCTCAGTTATTTCGATGTCCCAATATAAAGGCTTTGCTCTGTGTTTTGTTGTCAAACACAGTGGTACAAATGGAAGAGCTTGGTCTGTGCCATAACACCGCAAACGTGACATCTCACCCATTAATGATAGTATTGATGGCGCAATAGAAGTAAATGTACCTCCAGGCATCAGTTTTACTAGAAAAACATGATAATTAGTTGAATTTGCGATATACCCAGTTATTTCGATGTCCCTAAATAAAGGAGTTGCTCTGTGTTTTATTGTCAAAGAGACCGGTACAAATGGAAGAGCTTGGGCTGTGCCATACCACTGCAAATGTAACAACTCCGTCATTAATGATAGTATTGATGGCGCAATAGAACTAATTTGACCTCCAGGCATCAGTGTTACTTGAAAAACTTGATAATTGGTTGAATTTGCGATATACCTCAGTTATTTCGAAGTCCCAAAATAAAGAATTTGCTCTGTGTTTTGTTGTCAAACACAGTGGTACAAATGGAAGAGCTTGGTCTGTGCCATAACACCGCAAACGTGACATCTCACCCATTAATGATAGTATTGATGGCGCAATAGAACTAAATATACCTCCAGGCATCAGTGTTACTAGAAAAACATGATAATTAGTTGAATTTGCGATATACCTCAGTTATTTCGAAGTCCCAAAATAAAGGATTTGCTCTGTGTTTTGTTGTCAAACACAGCGGTACAAATGGAAGAGCTTGGCCTGTGCCATAACACTGCATATGTGACAACTCCGCCATTAATGATAGTATTGATGGCGCAATAGAAATAAATTGACCTCCAGGCATCAGTGTTACTAGAAAAACTTGATAATTAGTTGAATTTGCGATATACCTCAGTTATTTCGATGTCCCAAGATAAAGGCTTTGCTCTGTGTTTTGTTGTCAAACACAGTGGTACAAATGGAAGAGCTTGGTCTGTGCCATAACACCGCAAACGTGACATCTCACCCATTAATGATAGTATTGATGGCGCAATAGAACTAAATGTACCTCCAGGCATCAGTTTTACTAGAAAAACATGATAATTAGTTGAATTTGCGATATACCCAGTTATTTCGATGTCCCAAAATAAAGGAGTTGCTCTGTGTTTTATTGTCAAAGAGACCGGTACAAATGGAAGAGATTGGGCTGTGCCATAACACCGCAAACGTGACATCTCACCCATTAATGATAGTATTGATGGCGCAATAGAACTAAATGTACCTCCAGGCATCAGTTTTACTAGAAAAACTTGATAATTAGTTGAATTTGCGATATACCCAGTTATTTCGATGTCCCAAAATAAAGGAGTTGCTCTGTGTTTTATTGTCAAAGAGACCGGTACAAATGGAAGAGCTTGGCCTGTGCCATAACAGTGCAAACGTGATTACTCGCCCATTAATGATAGTATTGTTGGCGCAATAGAACTAAATTGACCTCCAGGCATCAGTGTTACTAGAAAAACTTGATAATTAGTTAAATTTGCGATATGCCTCAGTTATTTCGATGTCCCAAGATAAAGGAGTTGCTCTCTGTTTTATTGTCAAAGAGACCGGTACAAATGGCATAGCTTGGACTGTGCCATAACACTGCAAATGTGACAACTCCGCCATTAATGATAGTATTGATGGCGCAATAGAACTAAATTGACCTCCAGGCATCAGTGTTACCAGAAAAACTTGATAATTAGTTAAATTTGCAATATACCTCAGTTATTTCGATGTCCCAAGATAAAGGCTTTGCTCTGTGTTTTGTTGTCAAACACAGTGGTACAAATGGAAGAGCTTGGCCTGTGCCATAACAGTGCAAACGTGATAACTCGGCCATTAATGATAGTATTGATGGCGCAATAGAACTAAATTGACCTCCAGGCATCAGTGTTACTAGAAAAACTTGATAATTAGTTGAATGTGCGATATAATACAGTTATTTCGAAGTCCCAAGATAAAGGATTTGCTCTGTGTTTTGTTGTCAAACACAGCGGTACAAATGGAAGAGCTTGGCCTGTGCCATAACACTGCAAATGTGACAACTCCGCCATTAATGATAGTATTGATGGCGCAATAGAACTAAATTGACCTCCAGGCATCAGTGTTACTAGAAAAACTTGATAATTAGTTGAATTTGCGATATACCTCAGTTATTTCGATGTCCCAATATAAAGGCTTTGCTCTGTGTTTTGTTGTCAAACACAGTGGTACAAATGGAAGAGCTTGGTCTGTACCATAACACCGCAAACGTGACATCTCACCCATTAATGATAGTATTGATGGCGCAATAGAATTAATTGACCTCCAGGCATCAGTGTTACCAGAAAAACTTGATAATTAGTTAAATTTGCAATATACCTCAGTTATTTCGATGTCCCAAGATAAAGGCTTTGCTCTGTGTTTTGTTGTCAAACACAGTGGTACAAATGGAAGAGCTTGGCCTGTGCCATAACAGTGCAAACGTGATAACTCGGCCATTAATGATAGTATTGATGGCGCAATAGAACTAAATTGACCTCCAGGCATCAGTGTTACTAGAAAAACTTGATAATTAGTTGAATGTGCGATATAATACAGTTATTTCGAAGTCCTAAGATAAAGGATTTGCTCTGTGTTTTGTTGTCAAACACAGCGGTACAAATGGAAGAGCTTGGCCTGTGCCATAACACTGCAAATGTGACAACTCCGCCATTAATGATAGTATTGATGGCGCAATAGAACTAAATTGACCTCCAGGCATCAGTGTTACTAGAAAAACTTGATAATTAGTTGAATTTGCGATATACCTCAGTTATTTCGATGTCCCAATATAAAGGCTTTGCTCTGTGTTTTGTTGTCAAACACAGTGGTACAAATGGAAGAGCTTGGTCTGTACCATAACACCGCAAACGTGACATCTCACCCATTAATGATAGTATTGATGGCGCAATAGAACTAAATTGACCTCCAGGCATCAGTGTTACCAGAAAAACTTGATAATTAGTTAAATTTGCAATATACCTCAGTTATTTCGATGTCCCAAGATAAAGGCTTTGCTCTGTGTTTTGTTGTCAAACACAGTGGTACAAATGGAAGAGCTTGGCCTGTGCCATAACAGTGCAAACGTGATAACTCGGCCATTAATGATAATATTGATGGCGCAATAGAACTAAATTGACCTCCAGGCATCAGTGTTACTAGAAAAACTTGATAATTAGTTGAATGTGCGATATAATACAGTTATTTCGAAGTCCCAAAATAAAGGATTTGCTCTGTGTTATGTTGTCAAACAGCGGTACAAATGGAAGAGCTTGGTCTGTGCCATAACACCGCAAACGTGACATCTCACCCATTAATGATAGTATTGATGGCGCAATAGAACTAAATATACCTCCAGGCATCAGTGTTACTAGAAAAACATGATAATTAGTTGAATTTGCGATATACCTCAGTTATTTCGAAGTCCCAAAATAAAGGATTTGCTCTGTGTTTTGTTGTCAAACACAGCGGTACAAATGGAAGAGCTTGGCCTGTGCCATAACACTGCAAATGTGACAACTCCGCCATTAATGATAGTATTGATGGCGCAATAGAACTAAATTGACCTCCAGGCATCAGTGTTACTAGAAAAACTTGATAATTAGTTGAATTTGCGATATACCTCAGTTATTTCGATGTCCCAATATAAAGGCTTTGCTCTGTGTTTTGTTGTCAAACACAGTGGTACAAATGGAAGAGCTTGGTCTGTGCCATAACACCGCAAACGTGACATCTCACCCATTAATGATAGTATTGATGGCGCAATAGAACTAAATGTACCTCCAGGCATCAGTTTTACTAGAAAAACATGATAATTAGTTGAATTTGCGATATACCCAGTTATTTCGATGTCCCTAAATAAAGGAGTTGCTCTGTGTTTTATTGTCAAAGAGACCGGTACAAATGGAAGAGCTTGGGCTGTGCCATACCACTGCAAATGTAACAACTCCGTCATTAATGATAGTATTGATGGCGCAATAGAACTAATTTGACCTCCAGGCATCAGTGTTACTTGAAAAACTTGATAATTGGTTGAATTTGCGATATACCTCAGTTATTTCGAAGTCCCAAAATAAAGAATTTGCTCTGTGTTTTGTTGTCAAACACAGTGGTACAAATGGAAGAGCTTGGTCTGTGCCATAACACCGCAAACGTGACATCTCACCCATTAATGATAGTATTGATGGCGCAATAGAACTAAATATACCTCCAGGCATCAGTGTTACTAGAAAAACATGATAATTAGTTGAATTTGCGATATACCTCAGTTATTTCGAAGTCCCAAAATAAAGGATTGCTCTGTGTTTTGTTGTCAAACACAGCGGTACAAATGGAAGAGCTTGGCCTGTGCCATAACACTGCATATGTGACAACTCCGCCATTAATGATAGTATTGATGGCGCAATAGAAATAAATTGACCTCCAGGCATCAGTGTTACTAGAAAAACTTGATAATTAGTTGAATTTGCGATATACCTCAGTTATTTCGATGTCCCAAGATAAAGGCTTTGCTCTGTGTTTTGTTGTCAAACACAGTGGTACAAATGGAAGAGCTTGGTCTGTGCCATAACACCGCAAACGTGACATCTCACCCATTAATGATAGTATTGATGGCGCAATAGAACTAAATGTACCTCCAGGCATCAGTTGTACTAGAAAAACATGATAATTAGTTGAATTTGCGATATACCCAGTTATTTCGATGTCCCAAAATAAAGGAGTTGCTCTGTGTTTTATTGTCAAAGAGACCGGTACAAATGGAAGAGATTGGGCTGTGCCATAACACCGCAAACGTGACATCTCACCCATTAATGATAGTATTGATGGCGCAATAGAACTAAATGTACCTCCAGGCATCAGTTTTACTAGAAAAACTTGATAATTAGTTGAATTTGCGATATACCCAGTTATTTCGATGTCCCAAAATAAAGGAGTTGCTCTGTGTTTTATTGTCAAAGAGACCGGTACAAATGGAAGAGCTTGGCCTGTGCCATAACAGTGCAAACGTGATTACTCGCCCATTAATGATAGTATTGTTGGCGCAATAGAACTAAATTGACCTCCAGGCATCAGTGTTACTAGAAAAACTTGATAATTAGTTAAATTTGCGATATGCCTCAGTTATTTCGATGTCCCAAGATAAAGGAGTTGCTCTCTGTTTTATTGTCAAAGAGACCGGTACAAATGGCATAGCTTGGACTGTGCCATAACACTGCAAATGTGACAACTCCGCCATTAATGATAGTATTGATGGCGCAATAGAACTAAATTGACCTCCAGGCATCAGTGTTACCAGAAAAACTTGATAATTAGTTAAATTTGCAATATACCTCAGTTATTTCGATGTCCCAAGATAAAGGCTTTGCTCTGTGTTTTGTTGTCAAACACAGTGGTACAAATGGAAGAGCTTGGCCTGTGCCATAACAGTGCAAACGTGATAACTCGGCCATTAATGATAGTATTGATGGCGCAATAGAACTAAATTGACCTCCAGGCATCAGTGTTACTAGAAAAACTTGATAATTAGTTGAATGTGCGATATAATACAGTTATTTCGAAGTCCCAAGATAAAGGATTTGCTCTGTGTTTTGTTGTCAAACACAGCGGTACAAATGGAAGAGCTTGGCCTGTGCCATAACACTGCAAATGTGACAACTCCGCCATTAATGATAGTATTGATGGCGCAATAGAACTAAATTGACCTCCAGGCATCAGTGTTACTAGAAAAACTTGATAATTAGTTGAATTTGCGATATACCTCAGTTATTTCGATGTCCCAATATAAAGGCTTTGCTCTGTGTTTTGTTGTCAAACACAGTGGTACAAATGGAAGAGCTTGGTCTGTACCATAACACCGCAAACGTGACATCTCACCCATTAATGATAGTATTGATGGCGCAATAGAACTAAATTGACCTCCAGGCATCAGTGTTACCAGAAAAACTTGATAATTAGTTAAATTTGCAATATACCTCAGTTATTTCGATGTCCCAAGATAAAGGCTTTGCTCTGTGTTTTGTTGTCAAACACAGTGGTACAAATGGAAGAGCTTGGCCTGTGCCATAACAGTGCAAACGTGATAACTCGGCCATTAATGATAGTATTGATGGCGCAATAGAACTAAATTGACCTCCAGGCATCAGTGTTACTAGAAAAACTTGATAATTAGTTGAATGTGCGATATAATACAGTTATTTCGAAGTCCCAAGATAAAGGATTTGCTCTGTGTTTTGTTGTCAAACACAGCGGTACAAATGGAAGAGCTTGGCCTGTGCCATAACACTGCAAATGTGACAACTCCGCCATTAATGATAGTATTGATGGCGCAATAGAACTAAATTGACCTCCAGGCATCAGTGTTACTAGAAAAACTTGATAATTAGTTGAATTTGCGATATACCTCAGTTATTTCGATGTCCCAATATAAAGGCTTTGCTCTGTGTTTTGTTGTCAAACACAGTGGTACAAATGGAAGAGCTTGGTCTGTACCATAACACCGCAAACGTGACATCTCACCCATTAATGATAGTATTGATGGCGCAATAGAACTAAATTGACCTCCAGGCATCAGTGTTACCAGAAAAACTTGATAATTAGTTAAATTTGCAATATACCTCAGTTATTTCGATGTCCCAAGATAAAGGCTTTGCTCTGTGTTTTGTTGTCAAACACAGTGGTACAAATGGAAGAGCTTGGCCTGTGCCATAACAGTGCAAACGTGATAACTCGGCCATTAATGATAGTATTGATGGCGCAATAGAACTAAATTGACCTCCAGGCATCAGTGTTACTAGAAAAACTTGATAATTAGTTGAATGTGCGATATAATACAGTTATTTCGAAGTCCCAAAATAAAGGATTTGCTCTGTGTTTTGTTGTCAAACACAGCGGTACAAATGGAAGAGCTTGGCCTGTGCCATAACACTGCAAATGTGACAACTCCGCCATTAATGATAGTATTGATGGCGCAATAGAACTAAATTGACCTCCAGGCATCAGTGTTACTAGAAAAACTTGATAATTAGTTGAATTTGCGATATACCTCAGTTATTTCGATGTCCCAATATAAAGGCTTTGCTCTGTGTTTTGTTGTGAAACACAGTGGTACAAATGGAAGAGCTTGGTCTGTGCCATAACACCGCAAACGTGACATCTCACCCATTAATGATAGTATTGATGGCGCAATAGAACTAAATGTACCTCCAGGCATCAGTTTTACTAGAAAAAACATGATAATTAGTTGAATTTGCGATATACCCAGTTATTTCGATGTCCCAAAATAAAGGAGTTGCTCTGTGTTTTATTGTCAAAGAGACCGGTACAAATGGAAGAGCTTGGGCTGTGCCATACCACTGCAAATGTAACAACTCCGTCATTAATGATAGTATTGATGGCGCAATAGAACTAATTTGACCTCCAGGCATCAGTGTTACTTGAAAAACTTGATAATTAGTTGAATTTGCGATATACCTCAGTTATTTCGAAGTCCCAAAATAAAGAATTTGCTCTGTGTTTTGTTGTCAAACACAGTGGTACAAATGGAAGAGCTTGGCCTGTGCCATAACAGTGCAAACGTGATAACTCGGCCATTAATGATAGTATTGATGGCGCAATAGAACTAAATTGACCTCCAGGCATCAGTGTTACTAGAAAAACTTGATAATTAGTTGAATGTGCGATATAATACAGTTATTTCGAAGTCCCAAGATAAAGGAGTTGCTCTGTGTTTTGTTGTCAAACACAGCGGTACAAATGGAAGAGATTGGCCTGTGCCATAACACTGCAAATGTGACAACTCCGCCGTTAATGATAGTATTGATGGCGTAATAGAACTAAATTGACCTCCAGGCATCAGTGTTACTAGAAAAACTTGATAATTAGTTGAATTTGCGATATACCTCAGTTATTTCGATGTCCCAATATAAAGGCTTTGCTCTGTGTTTTGTTGTCAAACACAGTGGTACAAATGGAAGAGCTTGGCCTGTGCCATAACAGTGCAAACGTGATTACTCGCCCATTAATGATAGTATTGTTGGCGCAATAGAACTAAATTGACCTCCAGGCATCAGTGTTACTAGAAAAACTTGATAATTAGTTAAATTTGCGATATGCCTCAGTTATTTCGATGTCCCAAGATAAAGGAGTTGCTCTCTGTTTTATTGTCAAAGAGACCGGTACAAATGGCATAGCTTGGACTGTGCCATAACACTGCAAATGTGACAACTCCGCCATTAATGATAGTATTGATGGCGCAATAGAACTAAATGTACCTCCAGGCATCAGTGTTACCAGAAAAACTTGATAATTAGTTAAATTTGCGATATACCCAGTTATTTCGATGTCCCAAAATAAAGGAGTTGCTCTGTGTTTTATTGTCAAAGAGACCGGTACAAATGGAAGAGCTTGGGCTGTGCCATACCACTGCAAATGTAACAACTCCGTCATTAATGATAGTATTGATGGCGCAATAGAACTAATTTGACCTCCAGGCATCAGTGTTACTTGAAAAACTTGATAATTAGTTGAATTTGCGATATACCTCAGTTATTTCGAAGTCCCAAAATAAAGAATTTGCTCTGTGTTTTGTTGTCAAACACAGTGGTACAAATGGAAGAGCTTGGCCTGTGCCATAACAGTGCAAACGTGACAACTCCGCCATTAATGATAGTATTGATGGCGCAATATAACTAAATTGACCTCCAGGCATCAGTGTTACTAGAAAAACTTGATAATTAGTTAACTTTGCGATATAACTCGGTTATTTCGAAGTCCCAAATAAAGTATTTGCTCTGTGTTATGTTGTCAAACAGCGGTACAAATGGAAGAGCTTGGTCTGTGCCATAACACCGCAAACGTGACATCTCACCCATTAATGATAGTATTGATGGCGCAATAGAACTAAATATACCTCCAGGCATCAGTGTTACTAGAAAAACATGATAATTAGTTGAATTTGCGATATACCTCAGTTATTTCGAAGTCCCAAAATAAAGGATTTGCTCTGTGTTTTGTTGTTAAACACAGCGGTACAAATGGAAGAGCTTGGCCTGTGCCATAACACTGCAAATGTGACAACTCCGCCATTAATGATAGTATTGATGGCGCAATATAACTAAATTGACCTCCAGGCATCAGTGTTACTAGAAAAACTTGATAATTAGTTGAATTTGCGATATACCTCAGTTATTTCGATGTCCCAATATAAAGGCTTTGCTCTGTGTTTTGTTGTCAAACACAGTGGTACAAATGGAAGAGCTTGGTCTGTGCCATAACACCGCAAACGTGACATCTCACCCATTAATGATAGTATTGATGGCGCAATAGAACTAAATGTACCTCCAGGCATCAGTTTTACTAGAAAAACATGATAATTAGTTGAATTTGCGATATACCCAGTTATTTCGATGTCCCAAAATAAAGGAGTTGCTCTGTGTTTTATTGTCAAAGAGACCGGTACAAATGGAACAGCTTGGGCTGTGCCATACCACTGCAAATGTAACAACTCCGTCATTAATGATAGTATTGATGGCGCAATAGAACTAATTTGACCTCCAGGCATCAGTGTTACTTGAAAAACTTGATAATTAGTTGAATTTGCGATATACCTCAGTTATTTCGAAGTCCCAAAATAAAGAATTTGCTCTGTGTTTTGTTGTCAAACACAGTGGTACAAATGGAAGAGCTTGGCCTGTGCCATAACAGTGCAAACGTGACAACTCCGCCATTAATGATAGTATTGATGGCGCAATAGAACTAAATTGACCTCCAGGCATCAGTGTTACTAGAAAAACTTGATAATTAGTTAACTTTGCGATATAACTCGGTTATTTCGAAGTCCCAAATAAAGTATTTGCTCTGTGTTATGTTGTCAAACAGCGGTACAAATGGAAGAGCTTGGTCTGTGCCATAACACCGCAAACGTGACATCTCACCCATTAATGATAGTATTGATGGCGCAATAGAACTAAATATACCTCCAGGCATCAGTGTTACTAGAAAAACATGATAATTAGTTGAATTTGCGATATACCTCAGTTATTTCGAAGTCCCAAAATAAAGGATTTGCTCTGTGTTTTGTTGTCAAACACAGTGGTACAAATGGAAGAGCTTGGCCTGTGCCATAACAGTGCAAACGTGACAACTCCGCCATTAATGATAGTATTGTTGGCGCAATAGAACTAAATTGACCTCCAGGCATCAGTGTTACTAGAAAAACTTGATAATTAGTTAAATTTGCGATATGCCTCAGTTATTTCGATGTCCCAAGATAAAGGATTTGCTCTGTGTTTTGTTGTCAAAGAGACCGGTACAAATGGAAGAGCTTGGACTGTGCCATAACACTGCAAATGTGACAACTCCGCCATTAATGATAGTATTGATGGCGCAATAGAACTAAATTGACCTCCGGGCATCAGTGTTACCAGAAAAACTTGATAATTAGTTAAATTTGCAATATACCTCAGTTATTTCGATGTCCCAAGATAAAGGCTTTGCTCTGTGTTTTGTTGTCAAACACAGTGGAACAAATGGAAGAGCTTGGCCTGTGCCATAACAGTGCAAACGTGATAACTCGCCCATTAATGATAGTATTGTTGGCGCAATAGAACTAAATTGACCTCCAGGCATCAGTGTTACTAGAAAAACTTGATAATTAGTTAAATTTGCGATATGCCTCAGTTATTTCGATGTCCCAAGATAAAGGAGTTGCTCTCTGTTTTATTGTCAAAGAGACCGGTACAAATGGCATAGCTTGGACTGTGCCATAACACTGCAAATGTGACAACTCCGCCATTAATGATAGCATTGATGGCGCAATAGAACTAAATTGACCTCCAGGCATCAGTGTTACTAGAACAACTTGATAATTAGTTAACTTTGCGATATAACTCGGTTATTTCGAAGTCCCAAATAAAGTATTTGCTCTGTGTTATGTTGTCAAACAGCGGTACAAATGGAAGAGCTTGGTCTGTGCCATAACACCGCAAACGTGACATCTCACCCATTAATGATAGTATTGATGGCGCAATAGAACTAAATATACCTCCAGGCATCAGTGTTACTAGAAAAACATGATAATTAGTTGAATTTGCGATATACCTCAGTTATTTCGAAGTCCCAAAATAAAGGATTTGCTCTGTGTTTTGTTGTCAAACACAACGGTACAAATGGAAGAGTTTGGCCTGTGCCATAACACTGCAAATGTGACAACTCCGCCATTAATGATAGTATTGATGGCGCAATAGAACTAAATTGACCTCCAGGCATCAGTGTTACTAGAAAAACTTGATAATTAGTTGAATTTGCGATATACCTCAGTTATTTCGATGTCCCAATATAAAGGCTTCGCTCTGTGTTTTGTTGTCAAACACAGTGGTACAAATGGAAGAGCTTGGTCTGTGCCATAACACCGCAAACGTGACATTTCACCCATTAATGATAGTATTGATGGCGCAATAGAACTAAATGTACCTCCAGGCATCAGTTTTACTAGAAAAACATGATAATTAGTTGAATTTGCGATATACCCAGTTATTTCGATGTCCCAAAATAAAGGAGTTGCTCTGTGTTTTATTGTCAAAGAGACCGGTACAAATGGAAGAGCTTGGGCTGTGCCATACCACTGCAAATGTAACAACTCCGTCATTAATGATAGTATTGATGGCGCAATATAACTAATTTGACCTCCAGGCATCAGTGTTACTTGAAAAACTTGATAATTAGTTGAATTTGCGATATACCTCAGTTATTTCGAAGTCCCAAAATAAAGAATTTGCTCTGTGTATTGTTGTCAAACACAGTGGTACAAATGGAAGAGCTTGGCCTGTGCCATAACAGTGCAAACGTGACAACTCCGCCATTAATGATAGTATTGATGGCGCAATAGAACTAAATTGACCTCCAGGCATCAGTGTTACTAGAAAAAACTTGATAATTAGTTAACTTTGCGATATAACTCGGTTATTTCGAAGTCCCAAATAAAGTATTTGCTCTGTGTTATGTTGTCAAACAGCGGTACAAATGGAAGAGCTTGGTCTGTGCCATAACACCGCAAACGTGACATCTCACCCATTAATGATAGTATTGATGGCGCAATAGAACTAAATATACCTCCAGGCATCAGTGTTACTAGAAAAACATGATAATTAGTTGAATTTGCGATATACCTCAGTTATTTCGAAGTCCCAAAATAAAGAATTTGCTCTGTGTTTTGTTGTCAAACACAGTGGTACAAATGGAAGAGCTTGGCCTGTGCCATAACAGTGCAAACGTGACAACTCCGCCATTAATGATAGTATTGATGGCGCAATAGAACTAAATTGACCTCCAGGCATCAGTGTTACTAGAAAAACTTGATAATTAGTTAACTTTGCGATATAACTCGGTTATTTCGAAGTCCCAAATAAAGTATTTGCTCTGTGTTATGTTGTCAAACAGCGGTACAAATGGAAGAGCTTGGTCTGTGCCATAACACCGCAAACGTGACATCTCACCCATTAATGATAGTATTGATGGCGCAATAGAACTAAATATACCTCCAGGCATCAGTGTTACTAGAAAAACATGATAATTAGTTGAATTTGCGATATACCTCAGTTATTTCGAAGTCCCAAAATAAAGGATTTGCTCTGTGTTTTGTTGTCAAACACAGCGGTACAAATGGAAGAGCTTGGCCTGTGCCATAACACTGCAAATGTGACAACTCCGCCATTAATGATAGTATTGATGGCGCAATAGAACTAAATTGACCTCCAGGCATCAGTGTTACTAGAAAAACTTGATAATTAGTTGAATTTTCGATATACCTCAGTTATTTCGATGTCCCAATATAAAGGCTTTGCTCTGTGTTTTGTTGTCAAACACAGTGGTACAAATGGAAGAGCTTGGTCTGTGCCATAACACCGCAAACGTGACATCTCACCCATTAATGATAGTATTGATGGCGCAATAGAACTAAATTCACCTCCAGGCATCAGTGTTACTAGAAAAACTTGATAATTAGTTGAATGTGCGATATAATACAGTTATTTCGAAGTCCCAAAATAAAGAATTTGCTCTGTGTTTTGTTGTCAAACACAGTGGTACAAATGGAAGAGCTTGGCCTGTGCCATAACAGTGCAAACGTGATAACTCGGCCATTAATGATAGTATTGATGGCGCAATAGAACTAAATTGACCTCCAGGCATCAGTGTTACTAGAAAAACTTGATAATTAGTTGAATGTGCGATATAATACAGTTATTTCGAAGTCCCAAGATAAAGGAGTTGCTCTGTGTTTTGTTGTCAAACACAGCGGTACAAATGGAAGAGATTGGCCTGTGCCATAACACTGCAAATGTGACAACTCCGCCGTTAATGATAGTATTGATGGCGTAATAGAACTAAATTGACCTCCAGGCATCAGTGTTACTAGAAAAACTTGATAATTAGTTGAATTTGCGATATACCTCAGTTATTTCGATGTCCCAATATAAAGGCTTTGCTCTGTGTTTTGTTGTCAAACACAGTGGTACAAATGGAAGAGCTTGGCCTGTGCCATAACAGTGCAAACGTGATTACTCGCCCATTAATGATAGTATTGATGGCGCAATAGAACTAAATTGACCTCCAGGCATCAGTGTTACTAGAAAAACTTGATAATTAGTTAACTTTGCGATATAACTCGGTTATTTCGAAGTCCCAAATAAAGTATTTGCTCTGTGTTATGTTGTCAAACAGCGGTACAAATGGAAGAGCTTGGTCTGTGCCATAACACCGCAAACGTGACATCTCACCCATTAATGATAGTATTGATGGCGCAATAGAACTAAATATACCTCCAGGCATCAGTGTTACTAGAAAAACATGATAATTAGTTGAATTTGCGATATACCTCAGTTATTTCGAAGTCCCAAAATAAAGGATTTGCTCTGTGTTTTGTTGTCAAACACAGCGGTACAAATGGAAGAGCTTGGCCTGTGCCATAACACTGCAAATGTGACAACTCCGCCATTAATGATAGTATTGATGGCGCAATAGAACTAAATTGACCTCCAGGCATCAGTGTTACTAGAAAAACTTGATAATTAGTTGAATTTTCGATATACCTCAGTTATTTCGATGTCCCAATATAAAGGCTTTGCTCTGTGTTTTGTTGTCAAACACAGTGGTACAAATGGAAGAGCTTGGTCTGTGCCATAACACCGCAAACGTGACATCTCACCCATTAATGATAGTATTGATGGCGCAATAGAACTAAATTGACCTCCAGGCATCAGTGTTACTAGAAAAACTTGATAATTAGTTGAATGTGCGATATAATACAGTTATTTCGAAGTCCCAAAATAAAGAATTTGCTCTGTGTTTTGTTGTCAAACACAGTGGTACAAATGGAAGAGCTTGGCCTGTGCCATAACAGTGCAAACGTGATAACTCGGCCATTAATGATAGTATTGATGGCGCAATAGAACTAAATTGACCTCCAGGCATCAGTGTTACTAGAAAAACTTGATAATTAGTTGAATGTGCGATATACCCAGTTATTTCGATGTCCCAAAATAAAGGAGTTGCTCTGTGTTTTATTGTCAAAGAGACCGGTACAAATGGAAGAGCTTGGGCTGTGCCATACCACTGCAAATGTAACAACTCCGTCATTAATGATAGTATTGATGGCGCAATAGAACTAATTTGACCTCCAGGCATCAGTGTTACTTGAAAAACTTGATAATTAGTTGAATTTGCGATATACCTCAGTTATTTCGAAGTCCCAAAATAAAGAATTTGTTCTGTGTTTTGTTGTCAAACACAGTGGTACAAATGGAAGAGCTTGGACTGTGCCATAACAGTGCAAACGTGACAACTCCGCCATTAATGATAGTATTGATGGCGCAATATAACTAAATTGACCTCCAGGCATCAGTGTCACTAGAAAAACTTGATAATTAGTTAACTTTGCGATATAACTCGGTTATTTCGAAGTCCCAAATAAAGTATTTGCGCTGTGTTATGTTGTCAAACAGCGGTACAAATGGAAGAGCTTGGTCTGTGCCATAACACCGCAAACGTGACATCTCACCCATTAATGATAGTATTGATGGCGCAATAGAACTAAATATACCTCCAGGCATCAGTGTTACTAGAAAAACATGATAATTAGTTGAATTTGCGATATACCTCAGTTATTTCGAAGTCCCAAAATAAAGGATTTGCTCTGTGTTTTGTTGTCAAACACAGCGGTACAAATGGAAGAGCTTGGCCTGTGCCATAACACTGCAAATGTGACAACTCCGCCATTAATGATAGTATTGATGGCGCAATAGAACTAAATTGACCTCCAGGCATCAGTGTTACTAGAAAAAACTTGATAATTAGTTGAATTTGCGATATACCTCAGTTATTTCGATGTCCCAATATAAAGGCTTTGCTCTGTGTTTTGTTGTCAAACACAGTGGTACAAATGGAAGAGCTTGGTCTGTGCCATAACACCGCAAACGTGACATCTCACCCATTAATGATAGTATTGATGGCGCAATAGAACTAAATGTACCTCCAGGCATCAGTTTTACTAGAAAAACATGATAATTAGTTGAATTTGCGATATACCCAGTTATTTCGATGTCCCAAAATAAAGGAGTTGCTCTGTGTTTTATTGTCAAAGAGACCGGTACAAATGGAAGAGCTTGGGCTGTGCCATACCACTGCAAATGTAACAACTCCGTCATTAATGATAGTATTGATGGCGCAATAGAACTAATTTGACCTCCAGGCATCAGTGTTACTTGAAAAACTTGATAATTAGTTGAATTTGCGATATACCTCAGTTATTTCGAAGTCCCAAAATAAAGAATTTGCTCTGTGTTTTGTTGTCAAACACAGTGGTACAAATGGAAGAGCTTGGTCTGTGCCATAACACCGCAAACGTGACATCTCACCCATTAATGATAGTATTGATGGCGCAATAGAACTAAATATACCTCCAGGCATCAGTGTTACTAGAAAAACATGATAATTAGTTGAATTTGCGATATACCTCAGTTATTTCGAAGTCCCAAAATAAAGGATTTGCTCTGTGTTTTGTTGTCAAACACAGCGGTACAAATGGAAGAGCTTGGCCTGTGCCATATCAGTGCAAACGTGATAACTCGGCCATTAATGATAGTATTGATGGCGCAATAGAACTAAATTGACCTCCAGGCATCAGTGTTACTAGAAAAACTTGATAATTAGTTGAATGTGCGATATAATACAGTTATTTCGAAGTCCCAAGATAAAGGAGTTGCTCTGTGTTTTGTTGTCAAACACAGCGGTACAAATGGAAGAGATTGGCCTGTGCCATAACACTGCAAATGTGACAACTCCGCCGTTAATGATAGTATTGATGGCGTAATAGAACTAAATTGACCTCCAGGCATCAGTGTTACTAGAAAAACTTGATAATTAGTTGAATTTGCGATATACCTCAGTTATTTCGATGTCCCAATATAAAGGCTTCGCTCTGTGTTTTGTTGTCAAACACAGTGGTACAAATGGAATAGCTTGGTCTGTGCCATAACACCGCAAACGTGACATCTCACCCATTAATGATAGTATTGATGGCGCAATAGAACTAAATATACCTCCAGGCATCAGTGTTACTAGAAAAACATGATAATTAGTTGAATTTGCGATATACCTCAGTTATTTCGAAGTCCCAAAATAAAGGATTTGCTCTGTGTTTTGTTGTCAAACACAGCGGTACAAATGGAAGAGCTTGGCCTGTGCCATAGCACTGCAAATGTGACAACTCCGCCATTAATGATAGTATTGATGGCGCAATAGAACTAAATTGACCTCCAGGCATCAGTGTTACTAGAAAAACTTGATAATTAGTTGAATTTGCGATATACCTCAGTTATTTCGATGTCCCAATATAAAGGCTTCGCTCTGTGTTTTGTTGTCAAACACAGTGGTACAAATGGAAGAGCTTGGTCTGTGCCATAACACCGCAAACGTGACATCTCACCCATTAATGATAGTATTGATGGCGCAATAGAACTAAATGTACCTCCAGGCATCAGTTTTACTAGAAAAACATGATAATTAGTTGAATTTGCGATATACCCAGTTATTTCGATGTCCCAAAATAAAGGAGTTGCTCTGTGTTTTATTGTCAAAGAGACCGGTACAAATGGAAGAGCTTGGGCTGTGCCATACCACTGCAAATGTAACAACTCCGTCATTAATGATAGTATTGATGGCGCAATAGAACTAATTTGACCTCCAGGCATCAGTGTTACTTGAAAAACTTGATAATTAGTTGAATTTGCGATATACCTCAGTTATTTCGAAGTCCCAAAATAAAGAATTTGCTCTGTGTTTTGTTGTCAAACACAGTGGTACAAATGGAAGAGCTTGGCCTGTGCCATAACAGTGCAAACGTGACAACTCCGCCATTAATGATAGTATTGATGGCGCAATAGAACTAAATTGACCTCCAGGCATCAGTGTTACTAGAGAAACTTGATAATTAGTTGAATTTGCGATATACCTCAGTTATTTCGATGTCCCAAGATAAAGGAGTTGCTCTGTGTTTTGTTGTCAAACACAGCGGTACAAATGGAAGAGATTGGCCTGTGCCATAACACTGCAAATGTGACAACTCCGCCGTTAATGATAGTATTGATGGCGTAATAGAACTAAATTGACCTCCAGGCATCAGTGTTACTAGAAAAACTTGATAATTAGTTGAATTTGCGATATACCTCAGTTATTTCGATGTCCCAATATAAAGGCTTTGCTCTGTGTTTTGTTGTCAAACACAGTGGTACAAATGGAAGAGCTTGGCCTGTGCCATAACAGTGCAAACATGATTACTCGCCCATTAATGATAGTATTGTTGGCGCAATAGAACTAAATTGACCTCCAGGCATCAGTGTTACTAGAAAAACTTGATAATTAGTTAAATTTGCGATATGCCTCAGTTATTTCGATGTCCCAAGATAAAGGAGTTGCTCTCTGTTTTATTGTCAAAGAGACCGGTACAAATGGCATAGCTTGGACTGTGCCATAACACTGCAAATGTGACAACTCCGCCATTAATGATAGTATTGATGGCGCAATAGAACTAAATTGACCTCCAGGCATCAGTGTTACCACAAACACTTGATAATTAGTTAAATTTACAATATACCTCAGTTATTTCGATGTCCCAAGATAAAGGCTTTGCTCTGTGTTTTGTTGTCAAACACAGTGGTACAAATGGAAGAGCTTGGCCTGTGCCATAACAGTGCAAACGTGATAACTCGGCCATTAATGATAGTATTGATGGCGCAATAGAACTAAATTGACCTCCAGGCATCAGTGTTACTAGAAAAACTTGATAATTAGTTGAATGTGCGATATAATACAGTTATTTCGAAGTCCCAAGATAAAGGATTTGCTCTGTGTTTTGTTGTCAAACACAGCGGTACAAATGGAAGAGCTTGGCCTGTGCCATAACACTGCAAATGTGACAACTCCGCCATTAATGATAGTATTGATGGCGCAATAGAACTAAATTGACATCCAGGCATCAGTGTTACTAGAAAAACTTGATAATTAGTTGAATTTGCGATATACCTCAGTTATTTCGATGTCCCAATATAAAGGCTTTGCTCTGTGTTTTGTTGTCAAACACAGTGGTACAAATGGAAGAGCTTGGTCTGTGCCATAACACCGCAAACGTGACATCTCACCCATTAATGATAGTATTGATGGCGCAATAGAACTAAATGTACCTCCAGGCATCAGTTTTACTAGAAAAACATGATAATTAGTTGAATTTGCGATATACCCAGTTATTTCGATGTCCCAAAATAAAGGAGTTGCTCTGTGTTTTATTGTCAAAGAGACCGGTACAAATGGAAGAGCTTGGGCTGTGCCATACCACTGCAAATGTAACAACTCCGTCATTAATGATAGTATTGATGGCGCAATAGAACTAATTTGACCTCCAGGCATCAGTGTTACTTGAAAAACTTGATAATTAGTTGAATTTGCGATATACCTCAGTTATTTCGAAGTCCCAAAATAAAGAATTTGTTCTGTGTTTTGTTGTCAAACACAGTGGTACAAATGGAAGAGCTTGGCCTGTGCCATAACAGTGCAAACGTGACAACTCCGCCATTAATGATAGTATTGATGGCGCAATAGAACTAAATTGACCTCCAGGCATCAGTGTCACTAGAAAAACTTGATAATTAGTTAACTTTGCGATATAACTCGGTTATTTCGAAGTCCCAAATAAAGTATTTGCTCTGTGTTATGTTGTCAAACAGCGGTACAAATGGAAGAGCTTGGTCTGTGCCATAACACCGCAAACGTGACATCTCACCCATTAATGATAGTATTGATGGCGCAATAGAACTAAATATACCTCCAGGCATCAGTGTTACTAGAAAAACATGATAATTAGTTGAATTTGCGATATACCTCAGTTATTTCGAAGTCCCAAAATAAAGGATTTGCTCTGTGTTTTGTTGTCAAACTCAGCGGTACAAATGGAAGAGCTTGGCCTGTGCCATAACACTGCAAATGTGACAACTCCGCCATTAATGATAGTATTGATGGCGCAATAGAACTAAATTGACCTCCAGGCATCAGTGTTACTAGAAAAACTTGATAATTAGTTGAATTTGCGATATACCTCAGTTATTTCGATGTCCCAATATAAAGGCTTTGCTCTGTGTTTTGTTGTCAAACACAGTGGTACAAATGGAAGAGCTTGGTCTGTGCCATAACACCGCAAACGTGACATCTCACCCATTAATGATAGTATTGATGGCGCAATAGAACTAAATGTACCTCCAGGCATCAGTTTTACTAGAAAAACATGAATTTAGTTGAATTTGCGATATACCCAGTTATTTCGATGTCCCAAAATAAAGGAGTTGCTCTGTGTTTTATTGTCAAAGAGACCGGTACAAATGGAAGAGCTTGGGCTGTGCCATACCACTGCAAATGTAACAACTCCGTCATTAATGATAGTATTGATGGCGCAATAGAACTAATTTGACCTCCAGGCATCAGTGTTACTTGAAAAACTTGATAATTAGTTGAATTTGCGATATACCTCAGTTATTTCGAAGTCCCAAAATAAAGAATTTGCTCTGTGTTTTGTTGTCAAACACAGTGGTACAAATGGAAGAGCTTGGTCTGTGCCATAACACCGCAAACGTGACATCTCACCCATTAATGATAGTATTGATGGCGCAATAGAACTAAATATACCTCCAGGCATCAGTGTTACTAGAAAAACATGATAATTAGTTGAATTTGCGATATACCTCAGTTATTTCGAAGTCCCAAAATAAAGGATTTGCTCTGTGTTTTGTTGTCAAACACAGCGGTACAAATGGAAGAGCTTGGCCTGTGCCATAACAGTGCAAACGTGATAACTCGGCCATTAATGATAGTATTGATGGCGCAATAGAACTAAATTGACCTCCAGGCATCAGTGTTACTAGAAAAACTTGATAATTAGTTGAATGTGCGATATAATACAGTTATTTCGAAGTCCCAAGATAAAGGAGTTGCTCTGTGTTTTGTTGTCAAACACAGCGGTACAAATGGAAGAGATTGGCCTGTGCCATAACACTGCAAATGTGACAACTCCGCCGTTAATGATAGTATTGATGGCGTAATAGAACTAAATTGACCTCCAGGCATCAGTGTTACTAGAAAAACTTGATAATTAGTTGAATTTGCGATATACCTCAGTTATTTCGATGTCCCAATATAAAGGCTTCGCTCTGTGTTTTGTTGTCAAACACAGTGGTACAAATGGAATAGCTTGGTCTGTGCCATAACACCGCAAACGTGACATCTCACCCATTAATGATAGTATTGATGGCGCAATAGAACTAAATATACCTCCAGGCATCAGTGTTACTAGAAAAACATGATAATTAGTTGAATTTGCGATATACCTCAGTTATTTCGAAGTCCCAAAATAAAGGATTTGCTCTGTGTTTTGTTGTCAAACACAGCGGTACAAATGGAAGAGCTTGGCCTGTGCCATAGCACTGCAAATGTGACAACTCCGCCATTAATGATAGTATTGATGGCGCAATAGAACTAAATTGACCTCCAGGCATCAGTGTTACTAGAAAAACTTGATAATTAGTTGAATTTGCGATATACCTCAGTTATTTCGATGTCCCAATATAAAGGCTTCGCTCTGTGTTTTGTTGTCAAACACAGTTGTACAAATGGAAGAGCTTGGTCTGTGCCATAACACCGCAAACGTGACATCTCACCCATTAATGATAGTATTGATGGCGCAATAGAACTAAATGTACCTCCAGGCATCAGTTTTACTAGAAAAACATGATAATTAGTTGAATTTGCGATATACCCAGTTATTTCGATGTCCCAAAATAAAGGAGTTGCTCTGTGTTTTATTGTCAAAGAGACCGGTACAAATGGAAGAGCTTGGGCTGTGCCATACCACTGCAAATGTAACAACTCCGTCATTAATGATAGTATTGATGGCGCAATAGAACTAATTTGACCTCCAGGCATCAGTGTTACTTGAAAAACTTGATAATTAGTTGAATTTGCGATATACCTCAGTTATTTCGAAGTCCCAAAATAAAGAATTTGCTCTGTGTTTTGTTGTCAAACACAGTGGTACAAATGGAAGAGCTTGGCCTGTGCCATAACAGTGCAAACGTGACAACTCCGCCATTAATGATAGTATTGATGGCGCAATAGAACTAAATTGACCTCCAGGCATCAGTGTTACTAGAGAAACTTGATAATTAGTTGAATTTGCGATATACCTCAGTTATTTCGATGTCCCAATATAAAGGCTTTGCTCTGTGTTTTGTTGTCAAACACAGTGGTACAAATGGAAGAGCTTGGTCTGTGCCATAACACCGCAAACGTGACATCTCACCCATTAATGATAGTATTGATGGCGCAATAGAACTAAATGTACCTCCAGGCATCAGTTTTACTAGAAAAACATGATAATTAGTTGAATTTGCGATATACCCAGTTATTTCGATGTCCCAAAATAAAGGAGTTGCTCTGTGTTTTGTTGTCAAACACAGCGGTACAAATGGAAGAGATTGGCCTGTGCCATAACACTGCAAATGTGACAACTCCGCCGTTAATGATAGTATTGATGGCGTAATAGAACTAAATTGACCTCCAGGCATCAGTGTTACTAGAAAAAGTTGATAATTAGTTGAATTTGCGATATACCTCAGTTATTTCGATGTCCCAATATAAAGGCTTCGCTCTGTGTTTTGTTGTCAAACACAGTGGTACAAATGGAATAGCTTGGTCTGTGCCATAACACCGCAAACGTGACATCTCACCCATTAATGATAGTATTGATGGCGCAATAGAACTAAATATACCTCCAGGCATCAGTGTTACTAGAAAAACATGATAATTAGTTGAATTTGCGATATACCTCAGTTATTTCGAAGTCCCAAAATAAAGGATTTGCTCTGTGTTTTGTTGTCAAACACAGCGGTACAAATGGAAGAGCTTGGCCTGTGCCATAGCACTGCAAATGTGACAACTCCGCCATTAATGATAGTATTGATGGCGCAATAGAACTAAATTGACCTCCATGCATCAGTGTTACTAGAAAAACTTGATAATTAGTTGAATTTGCGATATACCTCAGTTATTTCGATGTCCCAATATAAAGGCTTCGCTCTGTGTTTTGTTGTCAAACACAGTTGTACAAATGGAAGAGCTTGGTCTGTGCCATAACACCGCAAACGTGACATCTCACCCATTAATGATAGTATTGATGGCGCAATAGAACTAAATGTACCTCCAGGCATCAGTTTTACTAGAAAAACATGATAATTAGTTGAATTTGCGATATACCCAGTTATTTCGATGTCCCAAAATAAAGGAGTTGCTCTGTGTTTTATTGTCAAAGAGACCGGTACAAATGGAAGAGCTTGGGCTGTGCCATACCACTGCAAATGTAACAACTCCGTCATTAATGATAGTATTGATGGCGCAATAGAACTAATTTGACCTCCAGGCATCAGTGTTACTTGAAAAACTTGATAATTAGTTGAATTTGCGATATACCTCAGTTATTTCGAAGTCCCAAAATAAAGAATTTGCTCTGTGTTTTGTTGTCAAACACAGTGGTACAAATGGAAGAGCTTGGCCTGTGCCATAACAGTGCAAACGTGACAACTCCGCCATTAATGATAGTATTGATGGCGCAATAGAACTAAATTGACCTCCAGGCATCAGTGTTACTAGAGAAACTTGATAATTAGTTGAATTTGCGATATACCTCAGTTATTTCGATGTCCCAATATAAAGGCTTTGCTCTGTGTTTTGTTGTCAAACACAGTGGTACAAATGGAAGAGCTTGGTCTGTGCCATAACACCGCAAACGTGACATCTCACCCATTAATGATAGTATTGATGGCGCAATAGAACTAAATGTACCTCCAGGCATCAGTTTTACTAGAAAAACATGATAATTAGTTGAATTTGCGATATACCCAGTTATTTCGATGTCCCAAAATAAAGGAGTTGCTCTGTGTTTTATTGTCAAAGAGACCGGTACAAATGGAAGAGCTTGGGCTGTGCCATACCACTGCAAATGTAACAACTCCGTCATTAATGATAGTATTGATGGCGCAATAGAACTAATTTGACCTCCAGGCATCAGTGTTACTTGACAAACTTGATAATTAGTTGAATTTGCGATATACCTCAGTTATTTCGAAGTCCCAAAATAAAGAATTTGCTCTGTGTTTTGTTGTCAAACACAGTGGTACAAATGGAAGAGCTTGGCCTGTGCCATAACAGTGCAAACGTGATAACTCGGCCATTAATGATAGTATTGATGGCGCAATATAACTAAATTGACCTCCAGGCATCAGTGTTACTAGAAAAACTTGATAATTAGTTGAATGTGCGATATAATACAGTTATTTCGAAGTCCCAAGATAAAGGAGTTGCTCTGTGTTTTGTTGTCAAACACAGCGGTACAAATGGAAGAGATTGGCCTGTGCCATAACACTGCAAATGTGACAACTCCGCCGTTAATGATAGTATTGATGGCGTAATAGAACTAAATTGACCTCCAGGCATCAGTGTTACTAGAAAAACTTGATAATTAGTTGAATTTGCGATATACCTCAGTTATTTCGATGTCCCAATATAAAGGCTTTGCTCTGTGTTTTGTTGTCAAACACAGTGGTACAAATGGAAGAGCTTGGCCTGTGCCATAACAGTGCAAACGTGATTACTCGCCCATTAATGATAGTATTGTTGGCGCAATAGAACTAAATTGACCTCCAGGCATCAGTGTTACTAGAAAAACTTGATAATTAGTTGAATGTGCGATATAATACAGTTATTTCGAAGTCCCAAGATAAAGGAGTTGCTCTGTGTTTTGTTGTCAAACACAGCGGTACAAATGGAAGAGATTGGCCTGTGCCATAACACTGCAAATGTGACAACTCCGCCGTTAATGATAGTATTGATGGCGTAATAGAACTAAATTGACCTCCAGGCATCAGTGTTACTAGAAAAACTTGATAATTAGTTGAATTTGCGATATACCTCAGTTATTTCGATGTCCCAATATAAAGGCTTTGCTCTGTGTTTTGTTGTCAAACACAGTGGTACAAATGGAAGAGCTTGGCCTGTGCCATAACAGTGCAAACGTGATTACTCGCCCATTAATGATAGTATTGTTGGCGCAATAGAACTAAATTGACCTCCAGGCATCAGTGTTACTAGAAAAACTTGATAATTTGTTAAATTTGCGATATGCCTCAGTTATTTCGATGTCCCAAGATAAAGGAGTTGCTCTCTGTTTTATTGTCAAAGAGACCGGTACAAATGGCATAGCTTGGACTGTGCCATAACACTGCAAATGTGACAACTCCGCCATTAATGATAGTATTGATGGCGCAATAGAACTAAATTGACCTCCAGGCATCAGTGTTACCAGAAAAACTTGATAATTAGTTAAATTTGCAATATACCTCAGTTATTTCGATGTCCCAAGATAAAGGCTTTGCTCTGTGTTTTGTTGTCAAACACAGTGGTACAAATGGAAGAGCTTGGCCTGTGCCATAACAGTGCAAACGTGATAACTCGGCCATTAATGATAGTATTGATGGCGCAATAGAACTAAATTGACCTCCAGGCATCAGTGTTACTAGAAAAACTTGATAATTAGTTGAATGTGCGATATAATACAGTTATTTCGAAGTCCCAAGATAAAGGATTTGCTCTGTGTTTTGTTGTCAAACACAGCGGTACAAATGGAAGAGCTTGGCCTGTGCCATAACACTGCAAATGTGACAACTCCGCCATTAATGATAGTATTGATGGCGCAATAGAACTAAATTGACCTCCAGGCATCAGTGTTACTAGAAAAACTTGATAATTAGTTGAATTTGCGATATACCTCAGTTATTTCGAAGTCCCAATATAAAGGCTTTGCTCTGTGTTTTGTTGTCAAACACAGTGGTACAAATGGAAGAGCTTGGTCTGTGCCATAACACCGCAAACGTGACATCTCACCCATTAATGATAGTATTGATGGCGTATTAGAACTAAATGTACCTCCAGGCATCAGTTTTACTAGAAAAACATGATAATTAGTTGAATTTGCGATATACCCAGTTATTTCGATGTCCCAAAATAAAGGAGTTGCTCTGTGTTTTATTGTCAAAGAGACCGGTACAAATGGAAGAGCTTGGGCTGTGCCATACCACTGCAAATGTAACAACTCCGTCATTAATGATAGTATTGATGGCGCAATAGAACTAATTTGACCTCCAGGCATCAGTGTTACTTGAAAAACTTGATAATTAGTTGAATTTGCGATATACCTCAGTTATTTCGAAGTCCCAAAATAAAGAATTTGCTCTGTGTTTTGTTGTCAAACACAGTGGTACAAATGGAAGAGCTTGGCCTGTGCCATAACAGTGCAAACGTGACAACTCCGCCATTAATGATAGTATTGATGGCGCAATAGAACTAAATTGACCTCCAGGCATCAGTGTTACTAGAAAAACTTGATAATTAGTTAACTTTGCGATATAACTCGGTTATTTCGAAGTCCCAAATAAAGTATTTGCTCTGTGTTATGTTGTCAAACAGCGGTACAAATGGAAGAGCTTGGTCTGTGCCATAACACCGCAAACGTGACATCTCACCCATTAATGATAGTATTGATGGCGCAATAGAACTAAATATACCTCCAGGCATCAGTGTTACTAGAAAAACATGATAATTAGTTGAATTTGCGATATACCTCAGTTATTTCGAAGTCCCAAAATAAAGGATTTGCTCTGTGTTTTGTTGTCAAACACAGCGGTACAAATGGAAGAGCTTGGCCTGTGCCATAACACTGCAAATGTGACAACTCCGCCATTAATGATAGTATTGATGGCGCAATAGAACTAAATTGACCTCCAGGCATCAGTGTTACTAGAAAAACTTGATAATTAGTTGAATTTGCGATATACCTCAGTTATTTCGATGTCCCAATATAAAGGCTTTGCTCTGTGTTTTGTTGTCAAACACAGTGGTACAAATGGAAGAGCTTGGTCTGTGCCATAACACCGCAAACGTGACATCTCACCCATTAATGATAGTATTGATGGCGCAATAGAGCTAAATGTACCTCCAGGCATCAGTTTTACTAGAAAAACATGATAATTAGTTGAATTTGCGATATACCCAGTTATTTCGATGTCCCAAAATAAAGGAGTTGCTCTGTGTTTTATTGTCAAAGAGACCGGTACAAATGGAAGAGCTTGGGCTGTGCCATACCACTGCAAATGTAACAACTCCGTCATTAATGATAGTATTGATGGCGCAATAGAACTAATTTGACCTCCAGGCATCAGTGTAACTTGAAAAACTTGATAATTGGTTGAATTTGCGATATACCTCAGTTATTTCGAAGTCCCAAAATAAAGAATTTGCTCTGTGTTTTGTTGTCAAACACAGTGGTACAAATGGAAGAGCTTGGTCTGTGCCATAACACCGCAAACGTGACATCTCACCCATTAATGATAGTATTGATGGCGCAATAGAACTAAATATACCTCCAGGCATCAGTGTTACTAGAAAAACATGATAATTAGTTGAATTTGCGATATACCTCAGTTATTTCGAAGTCCCAAAATAAAGGATTTGCTCTGTGTTTTGTTGTCAAACACAGCGGTACAAATGGAAGAGCTTGGCCTGTACTGGACTGCATATGTGACAACTCCGCCATTAATGATAGTATTGATGGCGCAATAGAAATAAATTGACCTCCAGGCATCAGTGTTACTAGAAAAACTTGATAATTAGTTGAATTTGCGATATACCTCAGTTATTTCGATGTCCCAAGATAAAGGCTTTGCTCTGTGTTTTGTTGTCAAACACAGTGGTACAAATGGAAGAGCTTGGTCTGTGCCATAACACCGCAAACGTGACATCTCACCCATTAATGATAGTATTGATGGCGCAATAGAACTAAATGTACCTCCAGGCATCAGTTTTACTAGAAAAACATGATAATTAGTTGAATTTGCGATATACCCAGTTATTTCGATGTCCCAAAATAAAGGAGTTGCTCTGTGTTTTATTGTCAAAGAGACCGGTACAAATGGAAGAGCTTGGGCTGTGCCATAACACCGCAAACGTGACATCTCACCCATTAATGATAGTATTGATGGCGCAATAGAACTAAATTGACCTCCAGGCATCAGTGTTACTAGAAAAACTTGATAATTAGTTGAATGTGCGATATAATACAGTTATTTCGAAGTCCCAAGATAAAGGATTTGCTCTGTGTTTTGTTGTCAAACACAGCGGTACAAATGGAAGAGCTTGGCCTGTGCCATAACACTGCAAATGTGACAACTCCGCCATTAATGATAGTATTGATGGCGCAATAGAACTAAATTGACCTCCAGGCATCAGTGTTACTAGAAAAACTTGATAATTAGTTGAATTTGCGATATACCTCAGTTATTTCGATGTCCCAAGATAAAGGCTTTGCTCTGTGTTTTGTTGTCAAACACAGTGGAACAAATGGAAGAGCTTGGCCTGTGCCATAACACTGCAAACGTGACATCTCACCCATTAATGATAGTATTGATGGCGCAATAGAACTAAATATACCTCCAGGCATCAGTGTTACTAGAAAAACATGATAATTAGTTGAATTTGCGATATACCTCAGTTATTTCGAAGTCCCAAAATAAAGGATTTGCTCTGTGTTTTGTTGTTAAACACAGCGGTACAAATGGAAGAGCTTGGCCTGTGCCATAACACTGCAAATGTGACAACTCCGCCATTAATGATAGTATTGTTGGCGCAATAGAACTAAATTGACCTCCAGGCATCAGTGTTACTAGAAAAACTTGATAATTAGTTAAATTTGCGATATGCCTCAGTTATTTCGATGTCCCAAGATAAAGGAGTTGCTCTCTGTTTTATTGTCAAAGAGACCGGTACAAATGGCATAGCTTGGACTGTGCCATAACACTGCAAATGTGACAACTCCGCCATTAATGATAGTATTGATGGCGCAATAGAACTAAATTGACCTCCAGGCATCAGTGTTACCAGAAAAACTTGATAATTAGTTAAATTTGCAATATACCTCAGTTATTTCGATGTCCCAAGATAAAGGCTTTGCTCTGTGTTTTGTTGTCAAACACAGTGGTACAAATGGAAGAGCTTGGCCTGTGCCATAACAGTGCAAACGTGATAACTCGGCCATTAATGATAGTATTGATGGCGCAATAGAACTAAATTGACCTCCAGGCATCAGTGTTACTAGAAAAACTTGATAATTAGTTGAATGTGCGATATAATACAGTTATTTCGAAGTCCCAAGATAAAGGATTTGCTCTGTGTTTTGTTGTCAAACACAGCGGTACAAATGTAAGAGCTTGGCCTGTGCCATAACACTGCAAATGTGACAACTCCGCCATTAATGATAGTATTGATGGCGCAATAGAACTAAATTGACCTCCAGGCATCAGTGTTACTAGAAAAACTTGATAATTAGTTGAATTTGCGAAATACCTCAGTTATTTCGATGTCCCAAGATAAAGGCTTTGCTCTGTGTTTTGTTGTCAAACACAGTGGAACAAATGGAAGAGCTTGGCCTGTGCCATAACAGTGCAAACGTGATAACTCGCCCATTAATGATAGTATTGTTGGCGCAATAGAACTAAATTGACCTCCAGGCATCAGTGTTACTAGAAAAACTTGATAATTAGTTAAATTTGCGATATGCCTCAGTTATTTCGATGTCCCAAGATAAAGGAGTTGCTCTCTGTTTTATTGTCAAAGAGACCGGTACAAATGGCATAGCTTGGACTGTGCCATAACACTGCAAATGTGACAACTCCGCCATTAATGATAGCATTGATGGCGCAATAGAACTAAATTGACCTCCAGGCATCAGTGTTACTAGAAAAACATGATAATTAGTTGAATTTGCGATATACCCAGTTATTTCGATGTCCCAAAATAAAGGAGTTGCTCTGTGTTTTATTGTCAAAGAGACCGGTACAAATGGAAGAGCTTGGGCTGTGCCATACCACTGCAAATGTAACAACTCCGTCATTAATGATAGTATTGATGGCGCAATAGAACTAATTTGACCTCCAGGCATCAGTGTTACTTGAAAAACTTGATAATTAGTTGAATTTGCGATATACCTCAGTTATTTCGAAGTCCCAAAATAAAGAATTTGCTCTGTGTTTTGTTGTCAAACACAGTGGTACAAATGGAAGAGCTTGGCCTGTGCCATAACAGTGCAAACGTGACAACTCCGCCATTAATGATAGTATTGATGGCGCAATAGAACTAAATTGACCTCCAGGCATCAGTGTTACTAGAAAAACTTGATAATTAGTTAACTTTGCGATATAACTCGGTTATTTCGAAGTCCCAAATAAAGTATTTGCTCTGTGTTATGTTGTCAAACAGCGGTACAAATGGAAGAGCTTGGTCTGTGCCATAACACCGCAAACGTGACATCTCACCCATTAATGATAGTATTGATGGCGCAATAGAACTAAATATACCTCTAGGCATCAGTGTTACTAGAAAAACATGATAATTAGTTGAATTTGCGATATACCTCAGTTATTTCGAAGTCCCAAAATAAAGGATTTGCTCTGTGTTTTGTTGTCAAACACAGCGGTACAAATGGAAGAGCTTGGCCTGTGCCATAACACTGCAAATGTGACAACTCCGCCATTAATGATAGTATTGATGGCGCAATAGAACTAAATTGACCTCCAGGCATCAGTGTTACTAGAAAAACTTGATAATTAGTTGAATTTGCGATATACCTCAGTTATTTCGATGTCCCAATATAAAGGCTTTGCTCTGTGTTTTGTTGTCAAACACAGTGGTACAAATGGAAGAGCTTGGTCTGTGCCATAACACCGCAAACGTGACATCTCACCCATTAATGATAGTATTGATGGCGCAATAGAACTAAATGTACCTCCAGGCATCAGTTTTACTAGAAAAACATGATAATTAGTAGAATTTGCGATATACCCAGTTATTTCGATGTCCCAAAATAAAGGAGTTGCTCTGTGTTTTATTGTCAAAGAGACCGGTACAAATGGAAGAGCTTGGGCTGTGCCATACCACTGCAAATGTAACAACTCCGTCATTAATGATAGTATTGATGGCGCAATAGAACTAATTTGACCTCCAGGCATCAGTGTTACTTGAAAAACTTGATAATTAGTTGAATTTGCGATATACCTCAGTTATTTCGAAGTCCCAAAATAAAGAATTTGCTCTGTGTTTTGTTGTCAAACACAGTGGTACAAATGGAAGAGCTTGGCCTGTGCCATAACAGTGCAAACGTGATAACTCGGCCATTAATGATAGTATTGATGGCGCAATAGAACTAAATTGACCTCCAGGCATCAGTGTTACTAGAAAAACTTGATAATTAGTTGAATGTGCGATATAATACAGTTATTTCGAAGTCCCAAGATAAAGGAGTTGCTCTGTGTTTTGTTGTCAAACACAGCGGTACAAATGGAAGAGATTGGCCTGTGCCATAACACTGCAAATGTGACAACTCCGCCGTTAATGATAGTATTGATGGCGTAATAGAACTAAATTGACCTCCAGGCATCAGTGTTACTAGAAAAACTTGATAATTAGTTGAATTTGCGATATACCTCAGTTATTTCGATGTCCCAATATAAAGGCTTTGCTCTGTGTTTTGTTGTCAAACACAGTGGTACAAATGGAAGAGCTTGGCCTGTGCCATAACAGTGCAAACGTGATTACTCGCCCATTAATGATAGTATTGTTGGCGCAATAGAACTAAATTGACCTCCAGGCATCAGTGTTACTAGAAAAACTTGATAATTAGTTAAATTTGCGATATGCCTCAGTTATTTCGATGTCCCAAGATAAAGGAGTTGCTCTCTGTTTTATTGTCAAAGAGACCGGTACAAATGGCATAGCTTGGACTGTGCCATAATACTGCAAATGTGACAACTCCGCCATTAATGATAGTATTGATGGCGCAATAGAACTAAATTGACCTCCAGGCATCAGTGTTACTAGAAAAACTTGATAATTAGTTAACTTTGCGATATAACTCGGTTATTTCGAAGTCCCAAATAAAGTATTTGCTCTGTGTTATGTTGTCAAACAGCGGTACAAATGGAAGAGCTTGGTCTGTGCCATAACACCGCAAACGTGACATCTCACCCATTAATGATAGTATTGATGGCGCAATAGAACTAAATATACCTCCAGGCATCAGTGTTACTAGAAAAACATGATAATTAGTTGAATTTGCGATATACCTCAGTTATTTCGAAGTCCCAAAATAAAGGATTTGCTCTGTGTTTTGTTGTCAAACACAGCGGTACAAATGGAAGAGCTTGGCCTGTGCCATAACACTGGAAATGTGACAACTCCGCCATTAATGATAGTATTGATGGCGCAATAGAACTAAATTGACCTCCAGGCATCAGTGTTACTAGAAAAACTTGATAATTAGTTGAATTTGCGATATACCTCAGTTATTTCGATGTCCCAATATAAAGGCTTTGCTCTGTGTTTTGTTGTCAAACACAGTGGTACAAATGGAAGAGCTTGGTCTGTGCCATAACACCGCAAACGTGACATCTCACCCATTAATGATAGTATTGATGGCGCAATAGAACTAAATTGACCTCCAGGCATCAGTGTTACTAGAAAAACTTGATAATTAGTTAACTTTGCGATATAACTCGGTTATTTCGAAGTCCCAAATAAAGTATTTGCTCTGTGTTATGTTGTCAAACAGCGGTACAAATGGAAGAGCTTGGTCTGTGCCATAACACCGCAAACGTGACATCTCACCCATTAATGATAGTATTGATGGCGCAATAGAACTAAATATACCTCCAGGCATCAGTGTTACTAGAAAAACATGATAATTAGTTGAATTTGCGATATACCTCAGTTATTTCGAAGTCCCAAAATAAAGGATTTGTTCTGTGTTTTGTTGTCAAACACAGCGGTACAAATGGAAGAGCTTGGCCTGTGCCATAACACTGCAAATGTGACAACTCCGCCATTAATGATAGTATTGATGGCGCAATAGAACTAAATTGACCTCCAGGCATCAGTGTTACTAGAAAAACTTGATAATTAGTTGAATTTGCGATATACCTCAGTTATTTCGATGTCCCAATATAAAGGCTTTGCTCTGTGTTTTGTTGTCAAACACAGTGGTACAAATGGAAGAGCTTGGTCTGTCCCATAACACCGCAAACGTGACATCTCACCCATTAATGATAGTATTGATGGCGCAATAGAACTAAATGTACCTCCAGGCATCAGTTTTACTAGAAAAACATGATAATTAGTTGAATTTGCGATATACCCAGTTATTTCGATGTCCCAAAATAAAGGAGTTGCTCTGTGTTTTATTGTCAAAGAGACCGGTACAAATGGAAGAGCTTGGGCTGTGCCATACCACTGCAAATGTAACAACTCCGTCATTAATGATAGTATTGATGGCGCAATAGAACTAATTTGACCTCCAGGCATCAGTGTTACTTGAAAAACTTGATAATTAGTTGAATTTGCGATATACCTCAGTTATTTCGAAGTCCCAAAATAAAGAATTTGCTCTGTGTTTTGTTGTCAAACACAGTGGTACAAATGGAAGAGCTTGGCCTGTGCCATAACAGTGCAAACGTGATAACTCGGCCATTAATGATAGTATTGATGGCGCAATAGAACTAAATTGACCTCCAGGCATCAGTGTTACTAGAAAAACTTGATAATTAGTTGAATGTGCGATATAATACAGTTATTTCGAAGTCCCAAGATAAAGGAGTTGCTCTGTGTTTTGTTGTCAAAGAGACCGGTACAAATGGCATAGCTTGGACTGTGCCATAACACTGCAAATGTGACAACTCCGCCATTAATGATAGTATTGATGGCGCAATAGAACTAAATTGACCTCCAGGCATCAGTGTTACCAGAAAAACTTGATAATTAGTTAAATTTGCAATATACCTCAGTTATTTCGATGTCCCAAGATAAAGGCTTTGCTCTGTGTTTTGTTGTCAAACACAGTGGTACAAATGGAAGAGCTTGGCCTGTGCCATAACAGTGCAAACGTGATAACTCGGCCATTAATGATAGTATTGATGGCGCAATAGAACTAAATTGACCTCCAGGCATCAGTGTTACTAGAAAAACTTGATAATTAGTTGAATGTGCGATATAATACAGTTATTTCGAAGTCCCAAGATAAAGGATTTGCTCTGTGTTTTGTTGTCAAACACAGCGGTACAAATGGAAGAGCTTGGCCTGTGCCATAACACTGCAAATGTGACAACTCCGCCATTAATGATAGTATTGATGGCGCAATAGAACTAAATTGACATCCAGGCATCAGTGTTACTAGAAAAACTTGATAATTAGTTGAATTTGCGATATACCTCAGTTATTTCGATGTCCCAATATAAAGGCTTTGCTCTGTGTTTTGTTGTCAAACACAGTGGTACAAATGGAAGAGCTTGGTCTGTGCCATAACACCGCAAACGTGACATCTCACCCATTAATGATAGTATTGATGGCGCAATAGAACTAAATGTACCTCCAGGCATCAGTTTTACTAGAAAAACATGATAATTAGTTGAATTTGCGATATACCCAGTTATTTCGATGTCCCAAAATAAAGGAGTTGCTCTGTGTTTTATTGTCAAAGAGACCGGTACAAATGGAAGAGCTTGGGCTGTGCCATACCACTGCAAATGTAACAACTCCGTCATTAATGATAGTATTGATGGCGCAATAGAACTAATTTGACCTCCAGGCATCAGTGTTACTAGAAAAACTTGATAATTAGTTGAATTTGCGATATACCTCAGTTATTTCGATGTCCCAATATAAAGGCTTTGCTCTGTGTTTTGTTGTCAAACACAGTGGTACAAATGGAAGAGCTTGGTCTGTGCCATAACACCGCAAACGTGACATCTCACCCATTAATGATAGTATTGATGGCGCAATAGAACTAAATTGACCTCCAGGCATCAGTGTTACTAGAAAAACTTGATAATTAGTTAACTTTGCGATATAACTCGGTTATTTCGAAGTCCCAAATAAAGTATTTGCTCTGTGTTATGTTGTCAAACAGCGGTACAAATGGAAGAGCTTGGTCTGTGCTATAACACCGCAAACGTGACATCTCACCCATTAATGATAGTATTGATGGCGCAATAGAACTAAATATACCTCCAGGCACAGTGTTACTAGAAAAACATGATAATTAGTTGAATTTGCGATATACCTCAGTTATTTCGAAGTCCCAAAATAAAGGATTTGCTCTGTGTTTTGTTGTCAAACACAGCGGTACAAATGGAAGAGCTTGGCCTGTGCCATAACACTGCAAATGTGACAACTCCGCCATTAATGATAGTATTGATGGCGCAATAGAACTAAATTGACCTCCAGGCATCAGTGTTACTAGAAAAACTTGATAATTAGTTGAATTTGCGATATACCTCAGTTATTTCGATGTCCCAATATAAAGGCTTTGCTCTGTGTTTTGTTGTCAAACACAGTGGTACAAATGGAAGAGCTTGGTCTGTGCCATAACACCGCAAACGTGACATCTCACCCATTAATGATAGTATTGATGGCGCAATAGAACTAAATGTACCTCCCAGGCATCAGTTTTACTAGAAAAACATGATAATTAGTTGAATTTGCGATATACCCAGTTATTTCGATGTCCCAAAATAAAGGAGTTGCTCTGTGTTTTATTGTCAAAGAGACCGGTACAAATGGAAGAGCTTGGGCTGTGCCATACCACTGCAAATGTAACAACTCCGTCATTAATGATAGTATTGATGGCGCAATAGAACTAATTTGACCTCCAGGCATCAGTGTTACTTGAAAAACTTGATAATTAGTTGAATTTGCGATATACCTCAGTTATTTCGAAGTCCCAAAATAAAGAATTTGTTCTGTGTTTTGTTGTCAAACACAGTGGTACAAATGGAAGAGCTTGGCCTGTGCCATAACAGTGCAAACGTGACAACTCCGCCATTAATGATAGTATTGATGGCGCAATAGAACTAAATTGACCTCCAGGCATCAGTGTTACTAGAAAAACTTGATAATTAGTTAACTTTGCGATATAACTCGGTTATTTCGAAGTCCCAAATAAAGTATTTGCTCTGTGTTATGTTGTCAAACAGCGGTACAAATGGAAGAGCTTGGTCTGTGCCATAACACCGCAAACGTGACATCTCACCCATTAATGATAGTATTGATGGCGCAATAGAACTAAATATACCTCCAGGCATCAGTGTTACTAGAAAAACATGATAATTAGTTGAATTTGCGATATACCTCAGTTATTTCGAAGTCCCAAAATAAAGGATTTGCTCTGTGTTTTGTTGTCAAACACAGCGGTACAAATGGAAGAGCTTGGCCTGTGCCATAACACTGCAAATGTGACAACTCCGCCATTAATGATAGTATTGATGGCGCAATAGAACTAAATTGACCTCCAGGCATCAGTGTTACTAGAAAAACTTGATAATTAGTTGAATTTGCGATATACCTCAGTTATTTCGATGTCCCAATATAAAGGCTTTGCTCTGTGTTTTGTTGTCAAACACAGTGGTACAAATGGAAGAGCTTGGTCTGTGCCATAACACCGCAAACGTGACATCTCACCCATTAATGATAGTATTGATGGCGCAATAGAACTAAATGTACCTCCAGGCATCAGTTTTACTAGAAAAACATGATAATTAGTTGAATTTGCGATATACCCAGTTATTTCGATGTCCCAAAATAAAGGAGTTGCTCTGTGTTTTATTGTCAAAGAGACCGGTACAAATGGAAGAGCTTGGGCTGTGCCATACCACTGCAAATGTAACAACTCCGTCATTAATGATAGTATTGATGGCGCAATAGAACTAATTTGACCTCCAGGCATCAGTGTTACTTGAAAAACTTGATAATTAGTTGAATTTGCGATATACCTCAGTTATTTCGAAGTCCCAAAATAAAGAATTTGCTCTGTGTTTTGTTGTCAAACACAGTGGTAGTAGTAGTAGTAGTATAGTATAACTTTATTTACCCACGGAATATCTCATCAGGATTTAAAAATAAATAAATAAATAAGTAATGATAATGTAAATAAAAATAAATAATAACATCTAATCATAACTACTATAATAATAATAATCTAATTTTAAATAATGCTAAGTTTAGTACCTGCTTTCCATGAAAGCCGTGCATTACATATAATATATTATAAAAATTAAGAATAAAAATAAGACTTTAGAATAACAGTTAGACTTGTTCAAAACAGCCCGCTCGAAAACTGCTAAGATTATTTGCTTGCCGCAACCCGACTGGGAGGCTATCCCACAGCACCGCACCCTTATAACCAAAGCTATCCTTAAGATAATTTGTGCGGGGCATAGGAATAGCCAGTTTGCCCTCGGTGTCTCTCAAAGAATAAGAGGTAACATTACGATATGTAAACATGGACCGCATATAGTCTGGGGCAAGACCATTCATTGATTTGTAGACCATGACTGCGGTTTGAAATTTTCGTTGCGAAGCGAGTTTTTTCCAACCAAACCTCTCAATCAGAATATCGGCATCAGCGTCATAGTTGGAGAACGATAAGACCCTTGCAGCTCGATTTTGCAACTTTTGAAGCTTAGTAGCACAAGTTATGCTACAACTATCCCAGACAATGCAACAATAATTGAAATGTGGTTGAATAAGGGAATTGTAGATTGAATGCATGGTTTTATCAGGAACACAATTTCTTACACGTTTCAGGGCTCCAATTCCAGAAGCAATCTTTTTAGTCAACCCCTTGATGTGCACATTCCATGATAGATTTTGGTCAATATGCACACCAAGTGATTTTGTATGAGGCACCTGCTTTATAGGGACGCCATCGATTGCCAGGATTGGAGCTGATTGAAACGTGGATAATCTTTGTCGTGACCCGATAACCATAAACTCTGTTTTTGATTGGTTTAAGGTAAGCTTGTTAGCGACAAGCCAATGATTAACGCTTGCAAGGTCTTGATTGACATAATAATTAATGTCATCTACATTATTACTTGCAAATGTTAAATGAGTATCATCCGCATACATACGGGGCTGGGAGTGTGCAAGACAATTTGGTAAGTCATTTATGTAGATGAGGAAAAGCAAAGGACCTAAAATTGTCCCTTGTGGAATTCCACAGCGCAGAGAACGGGTACTAGAAAGTTGCCCATTCACAAAACACTTTTGATTGCGCTCATAAAGGTATGACTTAAACCAATTACTTGCTTTCCCCCCAAACCCGTATGCATTAAGCTTTGATAGCAAAATCCCATGGTCTACTGTATCGAATGCTTTTTTAAGATCTAGAAATACGACGGCATTCACATTGCCACGATCGATATTGTAGGCCCAGTTGTTGGTGGCCTCAAGAAGGGCAGTCACCGTAGAGTGAAGACTCCGAAAACCCGATTGACTGTCAGATAGCAATTTGTTTTCGATTAGAAAATCATGAACTTGATTATAAACAATCCTCTCGAAAACTTTTGCTATTACTGGAATTATTGATATGGGACGATAATTGTCCAAATCTCTACGCTGTCCCTGTTTGAACAATGGAATTACCTTAGCACATTTCCATTCATCTGGAAATATACCTGTAGTAATTGAGCAGTTGAAAATAGTACAAAGGGATTCCGCTATCAAGTCGGGACATATACGGAAAAGTCTAGCAGAGATTTTATCCAAACCCGTCGCTTTAGATGTGGTACAAATGGAAGAGCTTGGTCTGTGCCATAACACCGCAAACGTGACATCTCACCCATTAATGATAGTATTGATGGCGCAATAGAACTAATTATACCTCCAGGCATCAGTGTTACTAGAAAAACATGATAATTAGTTGAATTTGCGATATACCTCAGTTATTTCGAAGTCCCAAAATAAAGGATTTGCTCTGTGTTTTGTTGTCAAACACAGCGGTACAAATGGAAGAGCTTGGCCTGTGCCATAACAGTGCAAACGTGATAACTCGGCCATTAATGATAGTATTGATGGCGCAATAGAACTAAATTGACCTCCAGGCATCAGTGTTACTAGAAAAACTTGATAATTAGTTGAATGTGCGATATAATACAGTTATTTCGAAGTCCCAAGATAAAGGAGTTGCTCTGTGTTTTGTTGTCAAACACAGCGGTACAAATGGAAGAGATTGGCCTGTGCCATAACACTGCAAATGTGACAACTCCGCCGTTAATGATAGTATTGATGGCGTAATAGAACTAAATTGACCTCCAGGCATCAGTGTTACTAGAAAAACTTGATAATTAGTTGAATTTGCGATATACCTCAGTTATTTCGATGTCCCAATATAAAGGCTTTGCTCTGTGTTTTGTTGTCAAACACAGTGGTACAAATGGAAGAGCTTGGCCTGTGCCATAACAGTGCAAACGTGATTACTCGCCCATTAATGATAGTATTGTTGGCGCAATAGAACTAAATTGACCTCCAGGCATCAGTGTTACTAGAAAAACTTGATAATTAGTTAAATTTGCGATATGCCTCAGTTATTTCGATGTCCCAAGATAAAGGAGTTGCTCTCTGTTTTATTGTCAAAGAGACCGGTACAAATGGCATAGCTTGGACTGTGCCATAACACTGCAAATGTGACAACTCCGCCATTAATGATAGTATTGATGGCGCAATAGAACTAAATTGACCTCCAGGCATCAGTGTTACCAGAAAAACTTGATAATTAGTTAAATTTGCAATATACCTCAGTTATTTTGATGTCCCAAGATAAAGGCTTTGCTCTGTGTTTTGTTGTCAAACACAGTGGTACAAATGGAAGAGCTTGGCCTGTGCCATAACAGTGCAAACGTGATAACTCGGCCATTAATGATAGTATTGAAGGCGCAATAGAACTAAATTGACCTCCAGGCATCAGTGTTACTAGAAAAACTTGATAATTAGTTGAATGTGCGATATAATACAGTTATTTCGAAGTCCCAAGATAAAGGATTTGCTCTGTGTTTTGTTGTCAAACACAGCGGTACAAATGGAAGAGCTTGGCCTGTGCCATAACACTGCAAATGTGACAACTCCGCCATTAATGATAGTATTGATGGCGCAATAGAACTAAATTGACATCCAGGCATCAGTGTTACTAGAAAAACTTGATAATTAGTTGAATTTGCGATATACCTCAGTTATTTCGATGTCCCAATATAAAGGCTTTGCTCTGTGTTTTGTTGTCAAACACAGTGGTACAAATGGAAGAGCTTGGTCTGTGCCATAACACCGCAAACGTGACATCTCACCCATTAATGATAGTATTGATGGCGCAATAGAACTAAATGTACCTCCAGGCATCAGTTTTACTAGAAAAACATGATAATTAGTTGAATTTGCGATATACCCAGTTATTTCGATGTCCCAAAATAAAGGAGTTGCTCTGTGTTTTATTGTCAAAGAGACCGGTACAAATGGAAGAGCTTGGGCTGTGCCATACCACTGCAAATGTAACAACTCCGTCATTAATGATAGTATTGATGGCGCAATAGAACTAATTTGACCTCCAGGCATCAGTGTTACTTGAAAAACTTGATAATTAGTTGAATTTGCGATATACCTCAGTTATTTCGATGTCCCAATATAAAGGCTTTGCTCTGTGTTTTGTTGTCAAACACAGTGGTACAAATGGAAGAGCTTGGTCTGTGCCATAACACCGCAAACGTGACATCTCACCCATTAATGATAGTATTGATGGCGCAATAGAACTAAATGTTCCTCCAGGCATCAGTTTTACTAGAAAAACATGATAATTAGTTGAATTTGCGATATACCCAGTTATTTCGATGTCCCAAAATAAAGGAGTTGCTCTGTGTTTTATTGTCAAAGAGACCGGTACAAATGGAAGAGCTTGGGCTGTGCCATACCACTGCAAATGTAACAACTCCGTCATTAATGATAGTATTGATGGCGCAATAGAACTAATTTGACCTCCAGGCATCAGTGTTACTTGAAAAACTTGATAATTAGTTGAATTTGCGATATACCTCAGTTATTTCGAAGTCCCAAAATAAAGGATTTGCTCTGTGTTTTGTTGTCAAACACAGCGGTACAAATGGAAGAGCTTGGCCTGTGCCATAACACTGCATATGTGACAACTCCGCCATTAATGATAGTATTGATGGCGCAATAGAAATAAATTGACCTCCAGGCATCAGTGTTACTAGAAAAACTTGATAATTAGTTGAATTTGCGATATACCTCAGTTATTTCGATGTCCCAATATAAAGGCTTTGCTCTGTGTTTTGTTGTCAAACACAGTGGTACAAATGGAAGAGCTTGGTCTGTGCCATAACACCGCAAACGTGACATCTCACCCATTAATGATAGTATTGATGGCGCAATAGAACTAAATGTACCTCCAGGCATCAGTTTTACTAGAAAAACATGATAATTAGTTGAATTTGCGATATACCCAGTTATTTCGATGTCCCAAAATAAAGGAGTTGCTCTGTGTTTTATTGTCAAAGAGACCGGTACAAATGGAAGAGCTTGGGCTGTGCCATACCACTGCAAATGTAACAACTCCGTCATTAATGATAGTATTGATGGCGCAATAGAACTAATTTGACCTCCAGGCATCAGTGTTACTTGAAAAACTTGATAATTAGTTGAATTTGCGATATACCTCAGTTATTTCGAAGTCCCAAAATAAAGAATTTGCTCTGTGTTTTGTTGTCAAACACAGTGGTACAAATGGAAGAGCTTGGCCTGTGCCATAACAGTGCAAACGTGACAACTCCGCCATTAATGATAGTATTGATGGCGCAATAGAACTAAATTGACCTCCAGGCATCAGTGTTACTAGAAAAACTTGATAATTAGTTAACTTTGCGATATAACTCGGTTATTTCGAAGTCCCAAATAAAGTATTTGCTCTGTGTTATGTTGTCAAACAGCGGTACAAATGGAAGAGCTTGGTCTGTGCCATAACACCGCAAACGTGACATCTCACCCATTAATGATAGTATTGATGGCGCAATAGAACTAAATATACCTCCAGACATCAGTGTTACTAGAAAAACATGATAATTAGTTGAATTTGCGATATACCTCAGTTATTTCGAAGTCCCAAAATAAAGGATTTGCTCTGTGTTTTGTTGTCAAACACAGCGGTACAAATGGAAGAGCTTGGCCTGTGCCATAACACTGCAAATGTGACAACTCCGCCATTAATGATAGTATTGATGGCGCAATAGAACTAAATTGACCTCCAGGCATCAGTGTTACTAGAAAAACTTGATAATTAGTTGAATTTGCGATATACCTCAGTTATTTCGATGTCCCAATATAAAGGCTTTGCTCTGTGTTTTGTTGTCAAACACAGTGGTACAAATGGAAGAGCTTGGTCTGTGCCATAACACCGCAAACGTGACATCTCACCCATTAATGATAGTATTGATGGCGCAATAGAACTAAATGTACCTCCAGGCATCAGTTTTACTAGAAAAACATGATAATTAGTTGAATTTGCGATATACCCAGTTATTTCGATGTCCCAAAATAAAGGAGTTGCTCTGTGTTTTATTGTCAAAGAGACCGGTACAAATGGAAGAGCTTGGGCTGTGCCATACCACTGCAAATGTAACAACTCCGTCATTAATGATAGTATTGATGGCGCAATAGAACTAATTTGACCTCCAGGCATCAATGTTACTTGAAAAACTTGATAATTAGTTGAATTTGCGATATACCTCAGTTATTTCGAAGTCCCAAAATAAAGAATTTGCTCTGTGTTTTGTTGTCAAACACAGTGGTTTAAATGGAAGAGCTTGGCCTGTGCCATAACAGTGCAAACGTGATAACTCGGCCATTAATGATAGTATTGATGGCGCAATAGAACTAAATTGACCTCCAGGCATCAGTGTTACTAGAAAAACTTGATAATTAGTTGAATGTGCGATATAATACAGTTATTTCGAAGTCCCAAGATAAAGGAGTTGCTCTGTGTTTTGTTGTCAAACACAGCGGTACATATGGAAGAGATTGGCCTGTGCCATAACACTGCAAATGTGACAACTCCGCCATTAATGATAGTATTGATGGCGTAATATAACTAAATTGACCTCCAGGCATCAGTGTTACTAGAAAAACTTGATAATTAGTTGAATTTGCGATATACCTCAGTTATTTCGATGTCCCAATATAAAGGCTTTGCTCTGTGTTTTGTTGTCAAACACAGTGGTACAAATGGAAGAGCTTGGCCTGTGCCATAACAGTGCAAACGTGATTACTCGCCCATTAATGATAGTATTGTTGGCGCAATAGAACTAAATTGACCTCCAGGCATCAGTGTTACTAGAAAAACTTGATAATTAGTTAAATTTGCGATATGCCTCAGTTATTTCGATGTCCCAAGATAAAGGAGTTGCTCTCTGTTTTATTGTCAAAGAGACCGGTACAAATGGCATAGCTTGGACTGTGCCATAACACTGCAAATGTGACAACTCCGCCATTAATGATAGTATTGATGGCGCAATAGAACTAAATTGACCTCCAGGCATCAGTGTTACCAGAAAAACTTGATAATTAGTTAAATTTGCAATATACCTCAGTTATTTCGATGTCCCAAGATAAAGGCTTTGCTCTGTGTTTTGTTGTCAAACACAGTGGTACAAATGGAAGAGCTTGGCCTGTGCCATAACAGTGCAAACGTGATAACTCGGCCATTAATGATAGTATTGATGGCGCAATAGAACTAAATTGACCTCCAGGCATCAGTGTTACTAGAAAAACTTGATAATTAGTTGAATGTGCGATATAATACAGTTATTTCGAAGTCCCAAGATAAAGGATTTGCTCTGTGTTTTGTTGTCAAACACAGCGGTACAAATGGAAGAGCTTGGCCTGTGCCATAACACTGCAAATGTGACAACTCCGCCATTAATGATAGTATTGATGGCGCAATAGAACTAAATTGACCTCCAGGCATCAGTGTTACTAGAAAAACATGATAATTAGTTGAATTTGCGATATACCTCAGTTATTTCGAAGTCCCAAAATAAAGGATTTGCTCTGTGTTTTGTTGTTAAACACAGCGGTACAAATGGAAGAGCTTGGCCTGTGCCATAACACTGCAATTGTGACAACTCCGCCATTAATGATAGTATTGATGGCGCAATAGAACTAAATTGACCTCCAGGCATCAGTGTTACTAGAAAAACTTGATAATTAGTTGAATTTGCGATATACCTCAGTTATTTCGATGTCCCAATATAATGGCTTTGCTCTGTGTTTTGTTGTCAAACACAGTGGTACAAATGGAAGAGCTTGGTCTGTGCCATAACACCGCAAACGTGACATCTCACCCATTAATGATAGTATTGATGGCGCAATAGAACTAAATGTACCTCCAGGCATCAGTTTTACTAGAAAACATGATAATTAGTTGAATTTGCGATATACCCAGTTATTTCGATGTCCCAAAATAAAGGAGTTGCTCTGTGTTTTATTGTCAAAGATACCGGTACAAATGGAAGAGCTTGGGCTGTGCCATACCACTGCAAATGTAACAACTCCGTCATTAATGATAGTATTGATGGCGCAATAGAACTAATTTGACCTCCAGGCATCAGTGTTACTAGAAAAACTTGATAATTAGTTGAATTTGCGATATACCTCAGTTATTTCGATGTCCCAATATAAAGGCTTTGCTCTGTGTTTTGTTGTCAAACACAGTGGTACAAATGGAAGAGCTTGGCCTGTGCCATAACAGTGCAAACGTGATTACTCGCCCATTAATGATAGTATTGTTGGCGCAATAGAACTAAATTGACCTCCAGGCATCAGTGTTACTAGAAAAACTTGATAATTAGTTAAATTTGCGATATGCCTCAGTTATTTCGATGTCCCAAGATAAAGGAGTTGCTCTCTGTTTTATTGTCAAAGAGACCGGTACAAATGGAAGAGCTTGGGCTGTGCCATACCACTGCAAATGTAACAACTCCGTCATTAATGATAGTATTGATGGCGCAATAGAACTAATTTGACCTCCAGGCATCAGTGTTACTTGAAAAACTTGATAATTAGTTGAATTTGCGATATACCTCAGTTATTTCGAAGTCCCAAAATAAAGAATTTGCTCTGTGTTTTGTTGTCAAACACAGTGGTTTAAATGGAAGAGCTTGGCCTGTGCCATAACAGTGCAAACGTGATAACTCGGCCATTAATGATAGTATTGATGGCGCAATAGAACTAAATTGACCTCCAGGCATCAGTGTTACTAGAAAAACTTGATAATTAGTTGAATGTGCGATATAATACAGTTATTTCGAAGTCCCAAGATAAAGGAGTTGCTCTGTGTTTTGTTGTCAAACACAGCGGTACATATGGAAGAGATTGGCCTGTGCCATAACACTGCAAATGTGACAACTCCGCCATTAATGATAGTATTGATGGCGTAATATAACTAAATTGACCTCCAGGCATCAGTGTTACTAGAAAAACTTGATAATTAGTTGAATTTGCGATATACCTCAGTTATTTCGATGTCCCAATATAAAGGCTTTGCTCTGTGTTTTGTTGTCAAACACAGTGGTACAAATGGAAGAGCTTGGCCTGTGCCATAACAGTGCAAACGTGATTACTCGCCCATTAATGATAGTATTGTTGGCGCAATAGAACTAAATTGACCTCCAGGCATCAGTGTTACTAGAAAAACTTGATAATTAGTTAAATTTGCGATATGCCTCAGTTATTTCGATGTCCCAAGATAAAGGAGTTGCTCTCTGTTTTATTGTCAAAGAGACCGGTACAAATGGCATAGCTTGGACTGTGCCATAACACTGCAAATGTGACAACTCCGCCATTAATGATAGTATTGATGGCGCAATAGAACTAAATTGACCTCCAGGCATCAGTGTTACCAGAAAAACTTGATAATTAGTTAAATTTGCAATATACCTCAGTTATTTCGATGTCCCAAGATAAAGGCTTTGCTCTGTGTTTTGTTGTCAAACACAGTGGTACAAATGGAAGAGCTTGGCCTGTGCCATAACAGTGCAAACGTGATAACTCGGCCATTAATGATAGTATTGATGGCGCAATAGAACTAAATTGACCTCCAGGCATCAGTGTTACTAGAAAAACTTGATAATTAGTTGAATGTGCGATATAATACAGTTATTTCGAAGTCCCAAGATAAAGGATTTGCTCTGTGTTTTGTTGTCAAACACAGCGGTACAAATGGAAGAGCTTGGCCTGTGCCATAACACTGCAAATGTGACAACTCCGCCATTAATGATAGTATTGATGGCGCAATAGAACTAAATTGACCTCCAGGCATCAGTGTTACTAGAAAAACATGATAATTAGTTGAATTTGCGATATACCTCAGTTATTTCGAAGTCCCAAAATAAAGGATTTGCTCTGTGTTTTGTTGTTAAACACAGCGGTACAAATGGAAGAGCTTGGCCTGTGCCATAACACTGCAATTGTGACAACTCCGCCATTAATGATAGTATTGATGGCGCAATAGAACTAAATTGACCTCCAGGCATCAGTGTTACTAGAAAAACTTGATAATTAGTTGAATTTGCGATATACCTCAGTTATTTCGATGTCCCAATATAATGGCTTTGCTCTGTGTTTTGTTGTCAAACACAGTGGTACAAATGGAAGAGCTTGGTCTGTGCCATAACACCGCAAACGTGACATCTCACCCATTAATGATAGTATTGATGGCGCAATAGAACTAAATGTACCTCCAGGCATCAGTTTTACTAGAAAACATGATAATTAGTTGAATTTGCGATATACCCAGTTATTTCGATGTCCCAAAATAAAGGAGTTGCTCTGTGTTTTATTGTCAAAGATACCGGTACAAATGGAAGAGCTTGGGCTGTGCCATACCACTGCAAATGTAACAACTCCGTCATTAATGATAGTATTGATGGCGCAATAGAACTAATTTGACCTCCAGGCATCAGTGTTACTAGAAAAACTTGATAATTAGTTGAATTTGCGATATAGTTATTTCGATGTCCCAATATAAAGGCTTTGCTCTGTGTTTTGTTGTCAAACAGAGTGGTACAAATGGAAGAGCTTGGCCTGTGCCATAACAGTGCAAACGTGATTACTCGCCCATTAATGATAGTATTGTTGGCGCAATAGAACTAAATTGACCTCCAGGCATCAGTGTTACTAGAAAAACTTGATAATTAGTTAAATTTGCGATATGCCTCAGTTATTTCGATGTCCCAAGATAAAGGAGTTGCTCTCTGTTTTATTGTCAAAGAGACCGGTACAAATGGCATAGCTTGGACTGTGCCATAACACTGCAAATGTGACAACTCCGCCATTAATGATAGTATTGATGGCGCAATAGAACTAAATTGACCTCCAGGCATCAGTGTTACCAGAAAAACTTGATAATTAGTTAAATTTGCAATATACCTCAGTTATTTCGATGTCCCAAGATAAAGGCTTTGCTCTGTGTTTTGTTGTCAAACACAGTGGTACAAATGGAAGAGCTTGGCCTGTGCCATAACAGTGCAAACGTGATAACTCGGCACTGGAAAACTTCCCATTTTTCCATACTATGTCAATTGTATGTAAAGCACAATTTTCCATAGTATGGAAATAGATTTACAAACTGTTTCCATACTATGTAAATCAATTTCCAAACAATTTCCATACAATGGAAATTTAAAGAAGTATGTAAAATGTTTGGAAATTCAATTTACAAACATGTGTGTCTTTTGTGTACCTTGTAAATAGTTTGGAAAAATATGGAGATCACATCTTTGTAAATTAACTGTAAATTGTATGTAAATACGGAGTGTACAAACCTTGTAAATAGTTTGTAAATGCAATTTAGGAGGCCCGTGGTACTTTGTAAATTGTTTGTAAATAGTTTGTAAATGCAATTTAGGAGGCCCGTGGAACTTTGTAAATTGTTTGTAAATTGTTTGTAAATGCAATTTAGGAGGCCCGTGGAACCTTGTAAATTGTTTGTAAATTGTTTGTAAATGCAATTTAGGAGGCCCGTGGTACTTTGTAAATTGTTTGTAAAGTGTTTGTAAATGCAATTTAGGAGGCCCGTGGTACTTTGTAAATTGTTTGTAAAGTGTTTGTAAATGCAATTTAGGAGGCCCGTGGTACTTTGTAAATTGTTTGTAAATTGTTTGTAAATGCAATTTAGGAGGCCCGTGGTACTTTGTAAATTGTTTGTAAAGTGTTTGTAAATGCAATTTAGGAGGCCCGTGGTACTTTGTAAATTGTTTGTAAAGTGTTTGTAAATGCAATTTAGGAGGCCCGTGGTACTTTGTAAATTGCTTGTAAATAGTTTGTAAATGCAATTTAGGAGGCCCGTGGAACTTTGTAAATAGTTTGTAAATGCAATTTAGGAGCCATGTAAAAATAGAGGTATGACAGAAGGTGGGATTAGTTGAACCCATGTAATTTAACGAGATCCCAGCTATCCCTACCTGGGTTGATAACAAAATCCCACCTGGGATCCCAAGGCTAAAACCGGGATAGCTGTTTGGACAGATGGGATCCCTGGTATGACAACAATATCCCACCTGGGATCCCAGCTATATATATATAATTGACATAATTCTTTATTTCACACTCTCAGCTTTACATTTGGGTAATTTACACTGACATACACTAATAGATATTAGGGAAAAAATAGGAAAATAGATAATACGAAAGGTTGAAGGTAAGTTGAAGGCACTAAAAGTTTCCTAAGCCAACTCCCCATTAAGTGAGTTAAATGTGTGCGTGAGTTTAATATATGAGCTACTCAATGAGTAGCATATCAGATATTATAATTACAGTCGAACCTCCGCTAACGTACACCGCCATTAAGCGGACACAATACCGCGGTCCAGCCCATCTCTAATAAAACACTCCGTACATAACGCTTCCTGTAAGCGGACACCTCTAGTAAGTGGACGTGGACACCTAACTCTAGGTCCGCATGGGCAAAATTAACCAAAATTAACCTCTCTTAAGCGGACACCCGAAGAGATTGAAGTCATTTTTTTTTCAAATGTATGCAGTTTTATCTTTGAATTCTAGCTAAATCAAGGTCAGCGTAATAAAAAGATAGCATATGGTTTACAATTTCCACAGTTGACTGCCACTTCCTATCCTTACTGTCAACCTCCTGCCACACAATCCTACACACGCAGTTGTAATAAAACAGCTAGGTCAACAACTACACGTACAATAGGCTTTGATTAACAAAAGTCAAAATGTTCACGATTTAATAGTTATTCTTATAGAGCACATGCATCATAATTTAACCATGTGTTATTTATTTATACACATCTTTCAAACAATCTAAAGTTACTTACAGAAGCGTCTATTTCATAACTTTCTCCGGGAAAGAGGAACTTTGATGACTGGCTGAAACATTATGAGATTTATGCAGAAATGAAGTACAAATTACCAGTTGCGTGAGTTAGCCGGTGGTATATTTAAACTTGACGTGTACGAGGAGGTACATGCTCAGCGATCGATCAAGTGGACTCCACTTTACATGTCATTTCCGTTAGAGACGACAAAGTGCTGATATATCGAATATTTATATTAGTATTTTACGGTGGCCCACAAGTGCCACGGCACAATCACCAAAGCCACGGCACAATCACCAAAGCCACGGCACAATCACCAAAGCCCACGGCACAATCACCAAAGCCACGGCACAATCACCAAAGCCACGGCACAATCACCAAAGCCACGGCACAATCACCAAAGCCACGGCACAATCACCAAAGCCACGGCACAATCACCAAAGCCACGGCACAATCACCAAAGCCACGGCACAATCACCAAAGCCACGGCACAATCACCAATCCGACGGCACAATCACCAAAGTCACGGCAAAACCGCGAGAAAGGCTACGGCGGAAGTGGAAATACACGGCGGAAGTGGAAATACACGGCGGAAGTTACAACATTCCGCGGCGGAAGTAAAACTACTTGGAGGGAGCCTGGTACACGCGCGCGGGACTCGGTCTCTTCGTGTAAAATGGCGGACGAAGAAACAGCGATAGAATACCTCTTTTATAGGAGGTATGCTGTGCGACAGAATCTGCTTCTAACCACGAAAAGTAACCACCAACTGCGCATGCTCATATGAATGGCAGCGTCCTATATTCGTGCCTGCACGAAGTACATACCTACATGTACCCAAGATGGAGCCTTCTTTGCAGCCGCTCTTACTCTTAGTGTGACTGTCGGTCCCTTACCAGCGGCTGCAAAGGAGGCTAGGAGGTATACTGATATTCCCACTACTTGTACATGTACTTTATGTTTTTTTTTTAATAATATTTGTTAGTATTTTTACTAGAACATTTATCGAAGTTTAGATACGTTTTCTGATCTGCCGTCACTGCGTCAGACTCAGAGGAATCCTGGTTTGGAACAGCCTGGATGAAATGAAATTGATAAATTATCCAAACCAGGATTCCTTATCCAAACCAGAATTCCTCTGAGTCTGACGGCAGATCAGAAAACGTAAGATATTTCTTCATAATAAAGCTGGAGGTTTATAGTCAATTCCAGCAATTCCCATCCTCTCCCCGGGCCAATCCCTGGGTATTAATATTTTTATCCTTCAAATCCCCCACGGTGGGGACAAGCAAGTTGTTCAAATGCCCCACACTCCACACTAGAGCCAAAGAAGTAAAGAAAATGCCCCATCCTCGGGCACATCCATAATCCCATATGATCTCCATTATTGCTCGAATTGATTGCATGTGTACATGTATGCAGTAATGGCTCTATCAATTCCAAACCTGTCTCCAGGTGCTCTATCAATAACAAACTTGCCCCCCTGCATTTATATTTGTAGGGCATTTGACATTTTTGAATCAGAGCATTGCAAGTTCCCCTCCCCCCCTAACCCTACCCCCCCCCCCCCCCCATGGGACATTGGAACTAGTGCAAATCTATTATAAAATTTGCAATAATTATTTTGACTCATGACCAATTCCCGATCCCCCACCCCTCCCCCCCCCCCCCCCCCAACTTTATTTTTGCTGTAAACTGCCCCACCACCAGGGCTGGGTTGTTCGAAGCAAGGTTAACTTTAACCCTAGGTCTGTAATATTATTGTAATCTGTATAGTTTAACCCCAGGTTAGCGATTTAACCCCGTGTTTAACCTTGCTTTGAACAACCAGGCCCAGGAAAACAACAACAACAACAGCTTTTTATTAGCTCCTCGTACAAAGATGTACATTGGACTAAATATTGCTAATAACAATCAAGTAAAAAATAGTTGTGATAATATCATACTAGCAACTTCAAGGCATTATACTTTGGCTATTGGCTGATTGTGTTAGATTGTATGCAAAACCAGTCATATATGAGCTTTGCTGCAATTCTTGAGATTCTACTTGGGGGATTTATGGTCATAAGAAATAAATTGTTATCTGTTATATGGTGTGCACTTACAATGTAGATGGGCTGGTTTGGAATTGATAGACATTAGACATAGACAATTAACATATTTAAGAGTCATTCAGCATTATAGTCATAGAACTTAGAACAGTTAGATGTTTTGCTAGCCTGTCACTAGTCTGATATCTTAAAATCCAGTGTAATGTCAAAGGTAATTTATTTTCACATTTCTAATTGAGCATCCCCAGGGATGCAAATTACAACTACAAATACCTTATTACAGTTTTCCAGCCAGAGTAAATCATTGCAGAATTCCCGCACTAAAAAAATAGATGGCCCTTTGAAAAATGGCAAAAGCCAATTGATATGTTTTTTTTATTAAATTTCTCCCACTATCCTACATTGTACTACAAGGAGAACATTTTTCTTATGTGGAAATGATTCTTAACAGCCCCAATATTTTCAAGTAAAAACATTATTTCTCAATATATTGAAGTTACATCTCAGCTTTTCTTTCCGAGGAAGTCTGGCACTATCCAGCCTCATTTTGAGAACTGCATGCTTGCCCATGCATGCTCATGGGTAAATAAATATGGCATCTTTTAAAAGCTTCTTTTCTCAGTCTGCTGCCTGTTGGACAAACCCAAGTACTGTACTGAATCAAGTTGAAGAGAGTGAGGAAGAAAAACCATGGTGGAAGTTGCTGTTGCTTGTTTTATGGTTTGTATGTTTGTTTGTTTATTTCCTTCTGCATGTTGCCTTCAGGGTGTTGTCAGTGGAGTATTTAGTAAACAAATTTACAGTGTAGGTAGACATTGGTTGTTTTTAGCTGAAATATTTTTTCTTTCTTTTTACTAAATGCACTATAGAGTTTATCAGCACCTCCTTATATTATTACATGTAAGTAAAAATCAGAGTATTTCATTAAAGCATTGAAGGCAGTGAAAGGATCATAAGACTGAAAGCCCTTCTCTGTGAAGAGGTCTTGGTTACACCAACTGGTAAATGTAACTACATTATTATACTAATAAATTATTGTAGCTCCTTTTAATTTATTTGCCTCAAATAAGAATCTGGGTTAAAGTCTAATATTGATAACTTCATATTTGCAGGAAATTGACATCATTGATGCAGGATGATCATGACTTTGATATGACATCAAAGTGAAAAATATCCAAGGAAAAGATAGGTGATTGACATATCCAATTTATAAATCTGGTGAAAATGTTCTGCATGGTTCATTTATGCAAGTCATGTATTGTGCTGCTACAGTGTATGACGGAGTCATCGATTGAATGACTGTATAGATAATTAAAATGGAAATGTTGCTGCAGGTTCTTCTTTCTAAATCGAACAGTCAAACATTATTTGGGCTAAAGTGAACAATCTGCACCGAAAAAAAGTGGTTGGTAAGTGGTTGGTAAGTGGTTGGTAAGTGGTTGGTAAGTGGTTGGTAAGTGGTTGGTAAGTGGTTGGTAAGTGGTTGGTAAGTGGTTGGTAAGTGGTTGGTAAGTGGTTGGTAAGTGGTTGGTAAGTGGTTGGTAAGTGGTTGGTAAGTGGTTGGTAAGTGGTTGGTAAGTGGTTGGTAAGTGGTCGGTAAAACTGTGTCGGTAAGTGGTCGGTAACTTGTGAACTCGAAATTTACTTGTTTGTCATTTCTTCACTAGGTCCAGTTGAAATAAAATACCATATAAGAACACTTAATAGGTTCACTCGGTTTTCCTTGTTCATTTCGGGGGAATATATCACTTAACTCCTGCCCAATTCCAAAGGCAGAGGGAATCTCACAACATATTCCCCTTTTACTTTCCTAGTACTACTTATTAGTATTACTCCTAGTTCTACTTACTCTATATATATGGAGAAGTAATTTAGAACATATAAAAATGGCATGTGTGTCAAACTTGATCCTTCAGTCAATTGGTTACTAGTCCTGTGTCCTACCTTAATCCTAATAAGCTTTGTTGGTTGAAACAATGGGGGGGGGGGGAATTATAAGCAGTAATGTAATGCAACAATAAAGTAAGCAAACAATGTTTCCTAATCATTTATGAAAAGAGATCATTATTAACTGCTTATTAACTGAGCGCAAGGTCTGTATGAAGAAATATCAGACTGAGGTATTTTCTGTACAGACAAAGCCGTTAGGGGAGGTCTCTACAGAAAAGACCAAGGTCTGATATTTCTCTGTACAGATCGAGCAAGCAATAAGTGGTTTATTATATGACTCATTTACTTGTATTATTTATATTGTTGGTCACTTCCGGTTACCAGTGTTTCCTTTTCCGGAATTAGGAGCGGGCATGCCCACATGCACCTTTTTCATTTTAAATGCAAAGTGTCGGCCATTGAAGAATCGTTTGGAATGTCAAAGTTTGACATATGGGTTCGATTCCCATAAGGTTCATAAAGGCCTGCTGACTTTCATTTGGGAGAAAAGCTGCGCTTAATACCACAAGGCAATCTATGAATGATGAGCGTGTTGCTATACTCGATATTAAGAGAAACAGAAAGTAACCACCAAAAACTGTTCCCTTTTAACCACGAGCCATAGCACTGTAATACCACCACAAGGCAATCTATGAATGATGAGCGTGTTGCTATACTCGATATTAAGAGAAACAGAAAGTAACCACCAAAAACTGTTGTATTTTAACCACGGGCTATAGATGAGCGTGTTACTATACTCGGTATTAACAGAAACAGAAAGTAACCACCAAAAACTGTTCCCTTTTAACCACGGGCCATAGCACTGTAATACCACAAGGCAATCTATGAATGATGAGCGTGTTGCTATACTCGATATTAAGAGAAACAGAAAGTAACCACCAAAAACTGTTCCCTTTTAACCACGGGCCATAGCACTGTAATACCACAAGGCAATCTATGAATGATGAGCGTGTTGCTATACTCGATATTAACAGAAACAGAAAGTAACCACCAAAAACTGTTGTATTTTAACCACGGGCCATAGATGAGCGTGTTACTATACTCGATATTAACAGAAACAGAAAGTAACCACCAAAAACTGTTCCCTTTTAACCACGGGCCATAGCACTGTAATACCACAAGGCAATCTATGAATGATGACCGTGTTGCTATACTCGATATTAAGAGAAACAGAAAGTAACCACCAAAAACTGTTGTATTTTAACCACGGGCCATAGATGAGCGTGTTACTATACTCGATATTAACAGAAACAGAAAGTAACCACCAAAAACTGTTCCCTTTTAACCACGGGCCATAGCACTGTAATACCACAAGGCAATCTATGAATGATGAGCGTGTTGCTATACTCGATATTAAGAGAAACAGAAAGTAACCACCAAAAACTGTTCCCTTTTAACCACGGGCCATAGCACTGTAATACCACAAGGCAATCTATGAATGATGAGCGTGTTGCTATTCTCGATATTAAGAGAAACAGAAAGTAACCACCAAAAACTGTTCTCTTTTAACCACGGGCCATAGCACTGTAATACCACAAGGCAATCTATGAATGATGAGCGTGTTACTATACTCGATATTAAGAGAACCAGAAAGTAATCACCAAAAACTGTTCTCTTTTAACCACGAGCCATAGCACTGTAATACCATGCATAAGGCAATCTATGAATGATGAGCGTGTTACTATACTCGATATTAAGGAAACAGAAAGTAACCACCAAAAACTGTTCCCTTTTAACCACGGGCCATAGCACTGTAATACCACAAGGAATCTACTGCTACTCTGGGGAATTATTCCTTTTTCATTCTAATCATAATGCAGTCATGCCTATCTGAATAAAATTAATTTTCAAAGAGTCAATTCTCCAGAGTAATGTGTGTCTACATCACTGACATGATCTGAATTGGGTGGAAACAGAGTTAGCCGATTAGGTACCTCTATATATGACTTGGCATGTTTGATAGAAAGTAAAAACAGCGAAAACACAGAAAAAGCGACTAAAGTTGCTCTGAATGCTCAATCAATCAATCAATCAATCAATAATTTTTATTTAAACACGATAGTATTTCAGCCTAATTGCCGCTTGTGGGGTCGTGTGTAAAATGTTCAATTATCTAACTAACTAATTATCTAACTACGTTAAAAAACTACTATGGTATTAAATTATTGTATTGTTAAAATTCTAATATACATACATTATTTATAATATATTTTATAGTAAGTCATTATGAGCGAGAGTCATTTGTACAGAAGAACTAGGGTACTAAAAAGCTAAAACAAGGTGAAATGCTATAAAAATGCTGTGTAAGAGTAATAATTAAAACAGTAGAAAATTATCCCTAACATTGTGAGTTGATTGAACAGATAAAACATTAAAATATAGCTTAGCTTATGCTGTGAATGATAAAACAATTATTGGACTCAGTTATCGCAAAATATCGTGATTTGTTAGTGTCTAGCAATAAATTGATTGCTCGCCGCTATTTTTATAGAAGAACTCAAAAGGAGTTCAATGCAATCATTGATGTTAAGGTAGTGCGGACTTTGGTTTTTGCTGTCAAATAGTACAGCCCCATTTTGTACAAAGAGAAGAGAAACGTAATGATACTGTTCAGTCCTAATGAGAAGGCGCTTTGATTTGTGTGCAGGTACCCTTGAAGAGGTCATCGCAAATATAATGATAACAGTGAATTGTTTCAGCATCTTCCATATCAGGCCTCAAGAGTGGGATGAGATGATGATCAACACGCTTGAAAGAATATTCCTTTGTGCGTGCAACCTGTTCCAGCACCATTATACTGTAGTCGCCATTCAAAGAACCAAGAGCTTCTAGTGGATAAGCAATATTGCCTACGACTTCTATCAGTTATTTCAGCCATAGGTTGTCAGCAGCATCGTCGAGCTCTTCTGCAGAAAATGGCTGACCATCATAAACTGTGAGGAAAAGCCTTGGCGTTGCATAACGTAACCAACTTTGGATATTAGTGCGTAGCACGTTCGTACCTCAGACAAAGTTGATTTACTTGAATGTTTACCAATTACATTCAAGATGTATAGTAAATTGCTCTTTAAATGTTCGTTTTCGTCGTCACCTTCCACTATGCTGATCAACTACCTTTTTAAGGTGATTAGTGAATTTGTTATTTTCTGATGACAACCTTGCGATTTCAGTTAGAACCCTTTCCTTAAGTTCTGACATTGGTAAATCTTGAGCTTTACTGGAATTACCAGGTTTCTTTGAAGAACCTGCTGTTGCCATGGATGAAAATGTCCCAGACCGCGCGCGTGGAGGCGATAAAGGATCTAAGATTGAAGGTGGTGGTCGTTTTCGGCCTTTGTCCGAGTGGGGTAGCTGCGAACATTTGGTTACGGATTCGGAAGTGTTATTGCATTTGTCTGAGCCAGAACTTGACGGGCGAGGGCAATCAAACGCAGTGGATGTGGATTTCAACCTTTTTAACTTAAAGGCATGTATGTCTCCAGTATGTCTCCTCTTTGATGGTGTCCTTTGACTAGAAGGAGGAACATGAAGGCCTGTACCTTGACGTTTGATTGCAGCACACTTTGCTACTGATGCTTTTGTTGGCAACGAATGTTCAAGGGAGAGGTGCAGACCGTTAGTGCTATCTTCAACTATCAGCCCACTTCTTAGAGCAAACTCAAGTGCCTTTTCCTGGCAACAACCATGACCACACTCTTGTTGATCTCCTGAAATACAGTCTAGGCATCTGTGGATTTGATTTTCTTTCAGAAAGCTTGAAAGGATCTCTCCCAGATGGCACTTGCGCTCCCGCTCCCATGACACAGTTCCATACAGGAAGTAAGGGAAGTTTTTGCCCTTGAGGTAAGCAATGCCAGAATTGAACTCTTTATAGGAGGCTTCCTTCTTGTCTTCCATTGCGCTTGCATCATACAGGACGTCACATTGACGTCATAACACGTGATGGACGTGGTTAATTGACCAACCATGGTCATTTTTGATCACGTCTCATCGTGGACATTCTTCTGATACCTGTTTTGTCTAGCTGTGATGACTTTTTGTAAATTCTTAACCCTAACCCTAATCTGAGCTTCAATTCCTGCATATATTACATTGTTAGTAAAGAACAGCACTTTTACCTGTTTTGATGCAAAAGTCACTTTTTTGAAAAGTTCATCAGAAAAGGACGACTTTAATGTCTCATGAAAGATCTCAGTGAGACGAGTTGAAAAATATGTCTAACGTGTCTCTCGACCACGCCCATCATTATTTGTGACGTAATCAAGTTAAAAACTCTGAAATTTAGAGTTTAGCCAATCGAATCGAAAATGATGTCAAATGAAAGCCTTCTTACTCTTGAGTACAACGTTACATTGAACATGCCTCCAAGTTAACATATTTGGTTTCAATTTTGAATTGTTTCCATAGTGGTGTCAAAATCATACTTGTTTGATTCAAAGACTCATATCTTCCAATATCTTGGTGATATCGAAAAATAGTAAACGACGTTAGATTGGTGCATGAATGGGCTTTCATATGACACCAATCTTGTCATTGTCAGATGAATCTGAAAATGGGGTTATTTGATATTGTTGACGTCATAACGCGTGATGGGCGTGGTTAATTGACCAACCATGGTCATTTTTGATCACGTCTCATCGTGGACATTCTTCTGATACCTGTTTTGTCTAGCTGTGATGACTTTTGTGAATTCTTAACCCTAACCTTAATCTCAGCTTCATGTCCCATATATTGCATGGTTAGTACAGCACTTTTACCTGTTTTGATGCAAAATTCACTTTTTAGAAAAGTTCATCAGAAAAGGACGACTTTAATGTCTCATGAAAGATCTCAGTGAGACGAGTTGAAAAATATGCCTAATGTGTCTCTCGACCACGCCCATCATTATTTGTGACGTCATCAAGTTAAAAACTCTGAAATTTAGAGTTTAGCCAATCGAATCGAAAATGATGTCAAATGAAAGCCTTCTTACTCTTTGTGGTTACTTTCTGTTTCTCTTAATATCGAGTCTATCAACACGCTCATCATTCATAGATTGCCTTGTGCATGGTATTACAGTGCTTTGACCCGTGGTTAATAGGGAACAGTTTTTGGTGGTTACTTTCTGTTTTCGTTAATATCGAGTATAGTAACACGTTCATCATTCATAGATTGCCTTGTGGTATTACAGTGCTTAATGGCCCCTGGTTAAAAGGGAACAGTTTTTGGTGGTTACTTTCTGTTTTCGTTAATATCGAGTATAGTAACACGTTCATCATTCATAGATTGCCTTGTGGTATTACAGTGCTTAATGGCCCCTGGTTAAAAGGGAACAGTTTTTGGTGGTTACTTTCTGTTTTCCTTAATATCGAGTATAACAACACGCTCATCATTCATAGATTGCCTTGTGGTATTACAGTGCTATGGCCCGTGGTTAAAAGGGAACAGTTTTTGGTGGTTACTTTCTGTTTTCCTTAATATCGAGTATAACAACACGCTCATCATTCATATATTTCCTTGTGGTATTACAGTGCTATGACCCGTGGTTAAAAGGGAACAGTTTTTGGTGGTTACTTTCTGTTTTCCTTAATATCGAGTATAGTAACACGCTCATCATTCATAGATTTCGTTGTGGTATTACACTGCTATGGCCCGTGGTTAAAAGGAAACAAGTTTTGGTGGTTACTTTCTGTTTTCCCTAATATCGAGTATAGTAACACGCTCATCATTCATAGCTCCCTTGTGGTATTACAGTGCTATGACGCGTGGTTAAAAGAGAACAGTTTTTGGTGGTTACTTTCTGTTTTCCTTAATATCGAATATAGCAACACGCTCATCATTCATAGATTGCCTTGTGGTATTACAGTGCTATGGCCCGTGGTTTTTCTGTTTCTCTTAATATAGAGTATAGCAACACGCTCATCATTCATAGATTGCCTTGTGGTATTACAGTGCTTTGACCCGTGGTTAAAAGGGAACAGTTTTTGGTGGTTACTTTCTGTTTTCGTTAAGATCGAGTATAGTAACACGTTCATCATTCATAGATTGCCTTGTGGTATTACAGTGCTTTGACCGGTGGTTAAAAGGGAACAGTTTTTGGTGGTTACTTTCTGTTTTCCTTAATATCGCATATAGTAACACGTTCATCATTCATAGATTGCCTTGTGGTATTACAGTGCTATGTCCCGTGGTTAAAGGGGAACAGTTTTTGGTGGTTACTTTCTGTTTTCCTTAATATCGAGTATAACAACACGCTCATCATTCATAGCTCCCTTGTGGTATTACAGTGCTATGACCCGTGGTTAAAAGACAACAGTTTTTGGTGGTTACTTTCTGTTTCTCTTAATATCGAGTATAGCAACACAATCATCATTCATAGATTGCCTTGTGGTATTACAGTGCTATGGCCCGTGGTTAAAAGGGAACAGTTTTTGGTGGTTACTTTCCGTTTCTCTTAATATCGAGTATAGCAACACGCTCATCATTCATAGATTGCCTTGTGCATGGTATTACAGTGCTATGACCCGTGGTTAAAAGGGAACAGTTTTTGGTGGTTACTTTCTGTTTTCCTTAATATCGAGTATAGTAACACGCTCATCATTCATAGATTGCCTTGTGGTATTACAGTGCTTAATGGCCCCTGGTTAAAAGGGAACAGTTTTTGGTGGTTACTTTCTGTTTCTCTTAATATCGAGTATAGCAACACGCTCATCATTCATAGATTGCCTTGTGGTATTACAGTGCTATGGCCCGTGGTTAAAAGGGAACAGTTTTTGGTGGTTACTTTCTGTTTCTGTTAATATCGAGTATAGTAACACGCTCATCTATGGCCCGTGGTTAAAAGACAACAGTTTTTGGTGGTTACTTTCTGTTTCTCTTAATATCGAGTATAGCAACACAATCATCATTCATAGATTGCCTTGTGGTATTACAGTGCTATGGCCCGTGGTTAAAAGGGAACAGTTTTTGGTGGTTACTTTCTGTTTCTCTTAATATCGAGTATAGCAACACGCTCATCATTCATTGCTATGTCCCGTGATTAAAAGGGAACAGTTTTTGGTGGTTATTTCCTATTTTGTTTGATATCGAACAGTAAGACGTTCATCTTCATGGGTTGCCTTGTGAGAATTAAGCGCAGCTTGTCTCCCAAAGGAAAGTCAGTAGGCCTTTATGAACCTTATGGGAATCGAACCCAAATGTCAAACTTTGACATTCCAAACGATTCTTCAATGGCCGACCACTTTGCATTTGGGAGTTCTGAGATTAAAAAGTAAGAAATAATAATGCTACAATTTTAGAGGTACCAATGTAGTGCTCTTTAGATCATAGTACGTTTGTATTGGAAAGTGGATACGGAGAGGTGCTCATGAATGGTTTAAGACTTATTTGTTGATATGAATGGTGTTCACTGTACTACCACTAATACTCTCTGTGGCATTCCTCGCAGGTCAAATTTAGAACCCCTACTTTTTCTCATCAAAATCACATCTTTTCGACGGCACAAAATTCAAATGAGCTACAGCGAGCATTAATCCACAAAAATAAAGCATGGCAAATAAAACCGACTGTTAAAAGATACAAAAACAGAGTTCTGAGCTACCTAAAACAAAAGATAAGTTCTCGGCATGAACGAATAAGTGATGACGAACATTGTCGGAGTGAGTTTTATTACCCTGATCGGAAGTAAAACGACAAAACGTTTTGCCAATATAGTAAAAATAAAGAGCAACACGAAAGTCAGGACAAAGAGTTGGTGAAGTCAGTGAATTAGTCTGGAGCAACTAGAGAATACCACGCAAATGAAAAGACAACCCCCGAGGCTCTGTGGGAGAATGAAGCACAATACGCTTCGAATGGAAGAGGTGGACTGCATGAGGCTGTGTCTACACAGCCTCAGTGAAGCTGTATTAATTCTTGACTTCAGAAATAACAAAATAACAGCCATCAAAGTCGACAATCTTTTGTTTCATTCTTCTCTTTCATTTCGGATAACTAAAATGAAAAAGGTGCATGTGCGCATGCGCGCTCCTCATTCCGAAAATGGAAATACTGGTAACCGGAAGTGACCAACATCATCAATAATACAAGTAAATGGGTCATATAATAAACCACTTATTAACCTTGCTTGCTCGGTCTGTGCAGAGTAATATCAGACCTCAGTCTTTTCTGTAGAGACCACGTCTAACGTTACGGTCTGTACAGAAAATACCTTGGTCTGATATTTTTCCATACAGACCTTGCACTCAGTTAATAAGCAGTTAATAATTATCTCTTTACATAAATGATTAGGAAGCATTGTTTGCCAGGACACAGGACTAGTAACCAAGTGACTGAAGGATCAAGTTCCACTCCGTACACATGCCATTTTTTCATGACTATTGTTCTAAATTACTTCTCTGTATATATATAGAGTAAGTAGAACTAGGAGTAATACCAGTAAGTAGTACTAGGAAAGAAGGAGGGGAATATGTCAGGGGTTAAGTGATAAATTCCCCAAAATGAACAAGGAAAACCGAGTGAAGTGACAAATAATGTTTGACTGTTCGATTTAGAAAGAAGAACCTGCAGCAACATTTCCATTTTAATTATCTATACAGTCATTCAATCGATGACTCTGTCATACACTGTAGCAGCACAATACATGGCTTGCATAAATGAACCATGCAGAACATTTTCACCAGATTTATAAATTGGATATGTCAATCACCTATCTTTTCCTTGGATATTTTTCACTTTGATGTGATGTCGAAGTCATGATCATCCTGCATCAATGACGTCAATTTCCTGCAAATATTAAAGTTATAGATATTAGGCTTTAACCCAGATTCTTATTTGAGGCAAATAGATTAAAAGGAGCTACAATAATTTATTAGTATAATAATATGGTTACATTTACCAGTTGGTGTAATCAAGACCTCTTCACATAGAAGGGCTTTCAGTCTTATGATCCTTTCACTGCCTTCAAGGCCTCGCTCGGCCCACAGGTAACCCAAACCCGACCCGAAAACTAACATTTCCGAAAAATCCTGAGAGCCTGTAAGCAGGCTAAACGAGCCTGGATAGTGCCAGACTTCCTCGGAAAGAAAAAGCTGAGATGTAACTAGTTCAATACATTGAGTTGCAAAGAATCATTTTCACATAAGAAAAAAGTTCTCCTTGTAGTACAATGTAGGTGAGTGGGAGCAATTTAATAAAAAAACCTTTTTACTTTTGCCATTTTTCAAAGGGCCATCTATTTTCTTAGTGCAGGAATTCTGCAATGATTTACTCTGGCTGGAAAACTGTAATAAGGTATTGTAGTTGTAATTTGCATCCCTGGGGATGCTCAATTAGAAATGTGAAAATAAATTACCTTTGACATTACACTGGATTTTTTTAACAACAACAACAACAACATTATTTAGCCTATTACTTACATATTATTAGTATTTAGAGAAAAAAAGAAATTGGAATATTTAAAGGGTACTGGCACCCTGAAATAACTAGAAAGCTAAAAATGCCAGGGAGCCAGTTTACATGGCTGAATTAAATTACTAGGTCGGAGAAATAAAAAACACACACAGATACACACAGAAAATTCTACCTATTTAGTCTATTATTTTATACCATAAATATTATAGATACATATATTTGGGAGGAGGAAACCAGTCTTGATATCTGACTAGTGACAGGCTAGCAAAAAATCTAACTGTTCTATGTTCTATGACTATAATGCCGAATGACTCTTAAAATATGTCAATTGTGTAATGTCTATGTCTAATGCCCATCTCCCCCCTGTCCTGGTGAGTCTAAGGTAATGGATTTTAATAATTATGGCAGCAAGAAAATAAATAAAGTATACATTTTATTTCTTGGATTAACCTTCAGTACTAGTGGGAACCTGAAATTAGCCAGAGAGGAGCTTAGCAAAACTGCACTCAAAGCTGACAATATAAACTTTGTAGAGAAATGGGCTCACACTTTAGAATGCACTCGTTCCAATGACCCATTTGGGGAGGGGGGGGGGGGGGGCATTTGCAATGTTCTGATTCAAAAATGTCAAATGCAATCAATTCCAGCAATAATGGGGATCATATGGGGATCATATGGGATTATGGATGTGCCCGAGGATGGGGCATTTTCTTTACTTCTTTGGCTCTAGTGTGGAGTGTGGGACATTTGAACAACTTGCTTGTCCCCATCGTGGGGAATTTGAAGGATAAAAAGATTAATACCCAGGATTGGCCCGGGGAGAGGATGGGAATTGCTGGAATTGACTATAAACCTCCAGCTTTATTATGAAGAAATATCTTACGTTTTCTGATCTGCCGTCAGACTCAGAGGAATCCTGGTTTGGAACAGTCTGGCTGAAATTAAATTGATAATCTAAACTTCGATAAATGTTCTAGTAAAAATACTAACAAATATTATTCAATAAAAACCATAAAGTACATGTACAAGTAGTGGGAATATCAGTATACCTCCTAGCCTCCTTTGCAGCCGCTGGGAAGGGACAGACACTAAGAGTAAGAGCGGCTGCATAAAGAAGGCTATCTCCTCGCTGAGCTGCATCAAGATTCAAGTGCTCCGCCATCTTGGGTACATGTAGGTATGTACTTCGTGCAGGCACGAATAGAGGACGCTGCCATTCATATGAGCATGCGCAGTTGGTGGTTACTTTTCGTGGTTAGAAGCAGATTCTGTCGCACAGCATACCTTATAGAGGATACGAATATGAGGAAATAATAGGATTGCTTTGCAAAGATTTTGGAATTGAAATGAGTTTACGTACTTTAAAAAGGCGGCTGGAAGGGATGAATTTGTCCAAAAAAAATGCTAACTACGATGTCAACACCGTTAGGCAGGCCATAGAGCAGCTTTTAGATGGACCAGATTCCTGCGTTGGCTACCGATCCATGTGGCATACACTCAAACTCGGAGGTATAATTGTACCCCGACTTGTTGTGCAAAAGCTTATGCAAGAGCTTGACCCTGAAGGTGTAGAGTCCAGAAAAGCGCACAGGCTCCGAAGGCGGGAGTATCATTGTCTTGGTCCCAACAGCGTATGGCATGCCGACGGGTATGACAAGCTGAAGCCATATGGATTCCCCATCCATGGGTGCATCGATGGTTTTAGTAGAAAGCTTTTTTGGTTATACTTAACTCGCTCTAACAGTTATCCAGACAATATCGCTTGCTATTATTTAGATGCTGTCAGAGAGCTTGGAGGATGTCCTCTTGAACTCTGTACTGACCTGGGGACAGAAAATGCTACAATGGCTGGCATCCAGTGTTTTTTCATGAATAATCCAGACTCACACAAGTATGTTGCCTCGCCTAGAAACCAACGAATCGAAGCATGGTGGGCTTTTCTGAGGAAAACCTGGAGCACATGGTGGATTAACTTCTTCAAAGACTTAGTCGAAAGAGGAAAGTTCAACACAGGTGACCCCCTTGAAAAAGAGTGCATGTGGTTTTGCTTTTCAGGCTTGATCCAATCCGATTTGAATAGGGTCCAAGAAAGTTGGAACACTCATTACATTCGCAAAACAAGACATGACACTGTCTGTGGTAGACCAAATGTAATATACTCTTTACCCGAGTCACATGGTGGGATGGGCAGCTTATTTGTAGAAGTACCTAATAATGAGATGGACTATGCAAGTTCTCACTTGATTGAAAAAGAGGGACAGAATGAATACCAATAGTACTTTAACTATGTTATGAGTGCACTTAACCTACAACAGCCTGGGCACTGGAGAGAAGCGCTTGATCTTTATGAACAACTCAAAATAATTGCAGTTCATGGATTGTGAATGAGACATTAGCAATGCAAAGACAATACCAATAAGCTCAGGGTTTGTGTAAAGAGGATTGATGACAATGCGTCATCTGTACTCAATTCAGATAAAGGGCCCTCCTGTACAGAATTTAAGAAAAAGGCAATGACTGTAATAGTCACAATTACACTCAGTATCTTAATATGTTGTTTCCAAGTTGGCTATTACAGTGTACAGTAGGTATTGGCAATACACCTCATTCATAAGGGTGTGGTCTCTGTATTTTAACAATTTAGCTACATGTACAACGTGATTCTGTAGAATTTGAGTGTTGTAGCATAAAAGGGTGTAAAGTTACAGTGATTTGTATGAGAAATACCATGTAGGCCTTTACAGCCTCGCTTTCATGTATTTTCTACATTTAAAATGCCAATAACTCGACAGAAGTTTGAAACATTGCTTTCAAACTGTGGGCAATCACTAATTTAGTTACGATCTTCCATGTGGTACCAATAGTTTTTCTGTACACATTAATCTTCCAATTTATGAAAATTAGGTGGTGGCCATAATGAATGAGGTCTATATATAAGCATTGTTAAACTGGTTCTGAAACAGAAAATTATACAGAACTTATAGTTTATTCAAGAGAGAACTAGTCACTGAGTCATCCATCCAAGTCATGTGAATGACCTGTATAGAACTGGTGGTCCACATTATAGATTTCATGCTCACAGTGAAGAGAAGTATAGCAAGACCCTCTGGGTCCTATGAAGCCTAAAGGATATTAGACAGGGTATATACCCTTGAGTTTCCCATTGATATGTCTACTTTTTGAGGGCAGTCTTAAAGTTGTCAGAAACTTTGTGAGTGGCAATGGTATATATGGCTAAAAGGCAATGCTAATCATCATATTCTAAAACTCATAAATAATTAATGAGGGAAACACAAAAGAAATGAATGTTTAAGGAGTGTCTATAAATGTGAAATAGAACTGGTCTCATTTACATAAACTTTAACTTTGATTTGCTCAGCCAAAATAATTTTTCATATTGCCAAAATAACTGAACAACTAGAAGTTTTAGAAGTTTTGCGAATGTAATGAGTGTTCCAACTTTCTTGGACCCTATTCAAATCGGATTGGATCAAGCCTGAAAAGCAAAACCACATGCACTCTTTTTCAAGGGGGTCACCTGTGTTGAACTTTCCTCTTTCGACTAAGTCTTTGAAGAAGTTAATCCACCATGTGCTCCAGGTTTTCCTCAGAAAAGCCCACCATGCTTCGATTCGTCGGTTTCTAGGCGAGGCAACATACTTGTGTGAGTCTGGATTATTCATGAAAAAACACTGGATGCCAGCCATTGTAGCATTTTCTGTCCCCAGGTCAGTACAGAGGGCGGAGGAACAGAACAGGGAGGAGGGAGAATTGGCCCAAAAAAATTCAGGGAGGAGGGTGAAATGTCCAGAAAAACTAGGGAGGAGGAACAATTTAGCATACAGGGAGGAGGAAGAAAATGGGATCTACATACATGCTCTAGAGAGAAATTTTAAAACTCACTTGGGAGGAGGGGTAAATGTCGGAAAAAAATAGGGAGGAGTGAGATTTCACTACCCGTTCCTCTCCACCCAGTACAGAGTTCAAGAGGACATCCTCCAAGCTCTCTGACAGCATCTAAATAATAGCAAGCGATATTGTCTGGATAACTGTTAGAGCGAGTTAAGTATAACCACAAAAGCTTTCTACTAAAACCATCAATGCACCCATGGATGGGGAATCCATATGGCTTCAGCTTATCATACCCGTCGGCATGCCATACGCTGTTGGGACCAAGACAATGATACTCCCGCCTTCGGAGCCTGTGCGCTTTTCTGGACTCTACACCTTCAGGGTCAAGCTCTTGCATAAGCTTTTGCACAACAAGTCGGGGTACAATTATACCTCCGAGTTTGAGTGTATGCCACATGGATCGGTAGCCAACGCAGGAATCTGGTCCATCTAAAAGCTGCTCTATGGCCTGCCTAACGGTGTTGACATCGTAGTTAGCATTTTTTTTGGACAAATTCATCCCTTCCAGCCGCCTTTTTAAAGTACGTAAACTCATTTCAATTCCAAAATCTTTGCAAAGCAATCCTATTATTTCCTCATATTCGTATCCTCTATAAAAGAGGTATTCTATCGCTGTTTCTTCGTCCGCCATTTTACACGAAGAGACCGAGTCCCGCGCGCGTTTACCAGGCTCCCTCCAAGTAGTTTTACTTCCGCCGCGGAATGTTGTAACTTCCGCCGTGTATTTCCACTTCCGCCGTGTATTTCCACTTCCGCCGTAGCCTTTCTCGCGGTTTTGCCGTGACTTTGGTGATTGTGCCGTCGGATTGGTGATTGTGCCGTGGCTTTGGTGATTGTGCCGTGGCTTTGGTGATTGTGCCGTGGCTTTGGTGATTGTGCCGTGGCTTTGGTGATTGTGCCGTGGCTTTGGTGATTGTGCCGTGGCTTTGGTGATTGTGCCGTGGCTTTGGTGATTGTGCCGTGGCACTTGTGGGCCACCGTAGTATTTAGTATATACCACACCAGTGAATCACTTTTCACGCGCTCTGATTGGCTACTCAATCACCTCCGAGCAAAGCAGCGATCATCTCCCGCGAGTTTTTGTCCATTTGACAGAAAATAAAATAAATACTGGCTATTCACCTGGAGTGTGGTATATACTAAGACAATTATTCACTTCAGTGTTGGTGAATGTGGTGAATATTGGGGGTAAATTCCACCACTATTAGCAAGCTGTGAACTGATCCCAGGATGCATTGCTTTTCTAAAGACCGCTGACGTGATTGTGCGGGCATAGCGCGCCATTTTGAAAACTAACGGCTTCGATTCGGCGGGACGATGTGCGATCTCTTGTGATCTCTTGTATAATATGGCTTCCACACTGAGCAAAGGGTTTTCAAAACACATGTGAGATAAGAAAACTTAAAGGTAAGATGTGATCTTTCAATTGTTGTGGATTGTAACGAGAAAAGGGAATGTCGCGCTAGGTTATCATACTTTTAGTTCAGCTGTTGTTTTCAAACGGATAATTTTGATCATGTCTCATGGTCTTGACCGGGGGTCTTGACTGGTTCGTTCCTCCCAAGAGAGCACGGAGAGACACGTCTCTGTCGGGAGGAACGAACAGAGGAGACGGCTGAATTTCAGGCTAGGTCTTCATTATTTGAAAACCTTTACTTTATCAATTTAATGACCAAATCGATGAGAGTAAATCTTTTAGCGAAGGATCGAACTACTGTTCGAAGACTGAAGAGAGTGAAATGTCTCACTTTTATAAAGACTGTCAGTGATATTTGTAAAACAGAAATTTCATTTATACAGCAAACTGAGGGTATATTGCTTTTTAGAAGTGAAATTTCACGAGTTTATACATTGCAATTCAAACAAATTCAGTCACAGGCGACCCAAGCTCATGACTAATGTTACGAAAATATAAAACTTTATATAAAGAAACTAGTTTAGTAGTTAAGGGGATTAAGGGTTTGTATGGAAGCTCATATTACAAAATATAAGGATTTACATGGGAACGTAACAAACTCCGTTTTCTAGCCATATATGCTGTAATTTTTTTAATAAAAAGGACTCACCTTGGCACTGTGATGTATTGTGTCGTGTTTCTATCATTGTTGGGTGGATTTCAGCCGGGTTTTTTCTTCGGAGAACTGCTGAAATCAGTTTTAATCCATCCAACGAGGAGAGAAACATGACACATGACACAAGACATGTAACATGTCTAATGTGTCACTTCTAAATAGCATGTAACAATGACATTGTCATCGTGTTATAGAACTTTAGCCATAGTGATTTTACTTAACCCGTGAAATATATAGTACTTAGCGTATTACACACTATTACACTCTAATTCTTTTGTTCTCTTTTGTGTTTATCTTGGTATTACACACTAACTAATAGTTTCTGTTTCACGGGTCAACTAAAATCACCCTAAGAGAACTTGACCCATAAGGCTTTGCATAATGAAGTGTGGCCAGAATTATATTATGTTAGCGCTTATAATTTAAGATCATCAGTGGGCCCTAGATTATTCCTACCTAGGGAATCAGATAATTTTCAACAGATTTATAGCCATGTGCACATTTAATAGCCTCTCAGAAGGTGTAGAAGTATCACAGGTTATAGTGCATTTGTCACTGAAGGCAATTAGGAATGTCTTATTATGTAAAGCGAAATCACACATAGCTTAATTATCTATATATTATAGCACTTTTTATGCCAATTAACACTAATAATCCTTTATGCCATTTTTATACTTAATATTAAGAGTTAGTAACTTATGAGACATTTTATATCATAGTATTGTTAATAAGAATTATTAGTATAATTAGTATCACAATTCTTTTTTCCTCTTAAAGTTGTAATTTTATTTAGCTCTTAGCAAACGAAGAGCCACCTAGTGGATGTATTGCTAATAAATCACTAGTATTATTATTAAGACATCACTGTAGCACGGTAAGTTATTTTTATTCGAAAAAATTACAGTATTTCTGGCTAGTAAACAGAGTTCGTTATGTTCCCATACAAACCCTTATATTTCGTAATATGAGCTTCCCATACCAAGGTGGGCACAACCAACCATAAAAACAGCATGAGTTCTATATTTTAAAAAGTTGTCAACGCAGATGATTGAATTTTGGTACATGTAGGTGGGTGTAGAATCGTAAAGGGAATATAAACTGATAATTTAAGCTATGTCACAATGACGTCACTTAGCCATGTGTAATATGTTTCCTAGAACTGTTTATTACCTCTACAAACGGAATGTCCTATATCGTTAAAATATCGCTTCATTCGTCTTTTACAGTTGTAAATAGTGTTGTGCAACATTTTGTTGATTTTAATTATTTGGTCATGCTCAATGATGCCGCTTTTGACATGTACAAACCCTTATCAGTTATATTTTCGTAACATGAGCTTGAGCTGCCTCAGTCAATATTTTAAGTTCTTCGAGTTTTCGTCTGTAAATTCATGGACATCGTGAAATTTATTTTTTAGGAATATTTCACATCACTACATTACAATCTTTTTGAACAGTGTGTAGAAATAGAACATTATACAATTTTGGAAAATAACTCTTGCTACAATGTACATTCACCCTCGTATTCAATAAATTATAACATCTAACTGTCTTCCATCATAGGCACCAAACTTTATGTCACTTGATGACTCACAAGTGCTTGAACAAGAAGAGGTCTATCGAATGCCAATCAGATCAAGTACATGAGCTAGAAATTATGTGTGGATTCAGTTTTAGTGAGCCAGTGCACTATGAGGCCATGAAATCTAATGCCAAATGGATATTAAATAATTTATAACAGCAAGTTAGTTTGCAATTATTTTAATTCTGCCATGTTTTGTTGTAGAGATCTTTGATTAGATTTTATGGTACCAGTCTATAGACCTATCCCACGCGGTGGCCATCTTGGAATCCACCTATTGTGAATGCTTATACAGCTTCGGTCTCAAAGATGTTGGTAAACGAGGCTGGGTAAGCATTAACAATAGGTTTATTCAAATATGGCCGCCACGGGGGATAGGTCTATAGCCAGGGGTTTAATCATACCAGAAAAGCTTATTTAACCAGGATTTTATGGTACACGTACATGTATATCATGACAACCTGGTAAAAGGCCATTTCAGCTTTTCTGAGCCCTGCATCTCTTTATTAAATTAAATGAAACACTGACTACCCTGAATTAAAGCTCTATATATTGACACTATAATTTTGAAATTTTATTTAAATTTAGCCCCCCTCCCCCTCCTAACCAATCTTAAAGGGAATCTCGTCTGAAAAACGATGTTTTCTCTCAAATGATTGTTATGCATGCCTAAGCCTGTTTCTGTGTTTGTCTCCAGTAATTTTGACACTAGATGTCATTTATGCACCGATTTTCCCGTCGATAAAACTCATTTAAATTTCCTGCACACTGCCATCTTGGATTTTATGACATCATAGTGTTGCCTCTATTGTCAGAAAACAATAGCTATTTTGTTGTGTAACAATAGGTGCAACACTGACGTCACGATATCCAAGATGGCTGCACGCAGGAAATTTGAATGAGTTTTATCGACAGGAAAGTATGTGCATAAATGACAATCTAGTGTACAATATACATGAGACAAACACAGAAACAGACTTAGGCAACCATAACAATCATTTGTGAGCAAACATTGTTTTTAGCCGAGGTTCCCTATACAGGTAACATTTAGGAATGTAAATAAGATCACTTCATCTGCTACTTTGCCAATTACATGTAGGTTTCACTGGGTCTTTTTTAAAGGGACCCAGCAATCCTAGTAGCTATATAATTGAAGGGCCTGTAGTGATGTGGCTAAATTTTAGGCCTGACAATCCAAACTGAAATAATATAATGTAAATTCTAGAAGTTCCCTACAAAATGTTCTGATGTGCTGTTATTCCTACTGGCCAAAAAGATCATAGAATGAAAGCAATCTACTAGCCAAACACAACGTATCACTGGCTTTTGGCCAGTTAAGCACCCTTAGGGCGCGTTCGATTGACCGTATTCCGGAATAAGAATAGATGGAATAATCTCTGGAAATCACTGGTTCCGGCACATTTTACACTATAAGCTACTAACGTTTGCTGAAATGTGATATTCAGGATACATTTAGTGTTCCAGTGACTAAAAAATCCCAACACAAACGATTTGTAGTGATAATTCTGTGTATTCTTATTCCGGAATACGGTCAATCGAACGCACCCTTAGTGTCAAGCTGACTGCCATATCCAGTCAACTCCCTCTAAGCGGATACTCTAAGGTGGACAGCAAATTTGTTCCCTAAAAATCCATTCCCACTTAATCTCTGTATTTTGAACTCTATAAGCCGGACACCAAAATAGGTCCCATAAGTGTCTGCCTTAGAGAGAGTTCACTGTACTTTAAAGTTTATTAGGAAAATTATGTAAGTACAAATGCTAGTACAAATACTGTTCAGAGAAATAAATTAATATACATGTATTTAAAATAACAGTTTAAGTCTTTCTTTTTCTATTTTTGTTCTGGGAAGTTTTATCAATCCCTCCCTGTTTACGTTTTCATCCCCCATCAATATGATATATACTCATTATTTACAAACATTTTACATATTACATATTATGCCCTGCTTATTACAAACAATATTTATAAATAATTGTGCGCTGCTAATTTACAAACAATTTACAAACTGTGCCCTGCTAATTTACAAACAATTTACAAACTGTGCCCTGCTAATTTACAAACAATTTACAAACTGTGCGCTGCTAATTTACAAACTGTGCCCTGCTAATTTACAAACAATTTACAAACTGTGCCCTGCTAATTTACAAACAATTTACAAACTGTGCCCTGCTAATTTACAAACAATTTACAAACTGTGCCCTGCTAATTTACAAACAATTTACAAACTGTGCCCTGCTAATTTACAAACAATTTACAAACTGTGCCCTGCTAATTTACAAACAATTTACAAACTGTGCCCTGCTAATTTACAAACAATTTACAAACTGTGCCCTGCTAATTTACAAACAATTTACAAACTGTGCCCTGCTAATTTACAAACAATTTACAAACTGTGCCCTGCTAATTTACAAACAATTTACAAACTGTGCCCTGCTAATTTACAAACAATTTACAAACTGTGCCCTGCTAATTTACAAACAATTTACAAACTGTGCCCTGCTAATTTACAAACAATTTACAAACTGTGCCCTGCTAATTTACAAACAATTTACAAACTGTGCCCTGCTAATTTACAAACAATTTACAAACTGTGCGCTGCTAATTTACAAACAATTTACAAACTGTGCCCTGCTAATTTACAAACAATTTACAAACTGTGCCCTGCTAATTTACAAACAATTTACAAACTGTGCCCTGCTAATTTACAAACAATTTACAAACTGTGCCCTGCTAATTTACAAACAATTTACAAGCTGTGCTCTGCTAATTTACAAACTGTGCCCTGCTAATTTACAAACAATTTACAAACTGTGTGCTGCTAATTTACAAACAATTTACAAACTGTGCCCTGCTAATTTACAAACAATTTACAAACTGTGCCCTGCTAATTTACAAACAATTTACAAACTGTGCCCTGCTAATTTACAAACAATTTACAAACTGTGCCCTGCTAATTTACAAACAATTTACAAACTGTGCCCTGCTAATTTACAAACAATTTACAAACTGTGCCCTGCTAATTTACAAACAATTTACAAACTGTGCCCTGCTAATTTACAAACAATTTACAAACTGTGCCCTGCTAATTTACAAACAATTTACAAACTGTGCCCTGCTAATTTACAAACAATTTACAAACTGTGCCCTGCTAATTTACAAACAATTTACAAACTGTGCCCTGCTAATTTACAAACAATTTACAAACTGTGCCCTGCTAATTTACAAACAATTTACAAACTGTGCCCTGCTAATTTACAAACAATTTACAAACTGTGCCCTGCTAATTTACAAACAATTTACAAACTGTGCGCTGCTAATTTACAAACAATTTACAAACTGTGCCCTGCTAATTTACAAACAATTTACAAACTGTGCCCTGCTAATTTACAAACAATTTACAAACTGTGCCCTGCTAATTTACAAACAATTTACAAACTGTGCCCTGCTAATTTACAAACAATTTACAAGCTGTGCTCTGCTAATTTACAAACTGTGCCCTGCTAATTTACAAACAATTTACAAACTGTGTGCTGCTAATTTACAAACAATTTACAAACTGTGCCCTGCTAATTTACAAACAATTTACAAACTGTGCGCTGCTAATTTACAAACAATTTACAAACTGTGCCCTGCTAATTTACAAACAATTTACAAACTGTGCCCTGCTAATTTACAAACAATTTACAAACTGTGCCCTGCTAATTTACAAACAATTTACAAACTGTGCCCTGCTAATTTACAAACAATTTACAAACTCTACTTTGTGCTCTGTTATTTTACAAACAATTTACAAAGTGTGCTCTGCCAATTTACAAACTATTTACAAAGATAGCCATATTTTACATACTTTGTAGATGTCCAATTTTCTTGTAAATTCAATTTACAGTCTATTTACAAACAATTTACATGTTATTTACATAATATGGAAAAATGGAATGTTTTCCAGTGCGGCCATTAATGATAGTATTGATGGCGCAATAGAACTAAATTGACCTCCAGGCATCAGTGTTACTAGAAAAACTTGATAATTAGTTAACTTTGCGATATAACTCGGTTATTTCGAAGTCCCAAATAAAGTATTTGCTCTGTGTTATGTTGTCAAACAGCGGTACAAATGGAAGAGCTTGGTCTGTGCCATAACACCGCGAACGTGACATCTCACCCATTAATGATAGTATTGATGGCGCAATAGAACTAAATATACCTCCAGGCATCAGTGTTACTAGAAAAACATGATAATTAGTTGAATTTGCGATATACCTCAGTTATTTCGAAGTCCCAAAATAAAGGATTTGCTCTGTGTTTTATTGTCAAAGAGACCGGTACAAATGGAAGAGCTTGGGCTGTGCCATACCACTGCAAATGTAACAACTCCGTCATTAATGATAGTATTGATGGCGCAATAGAACTAATTTGACCTCCAGGCATCAGTGTTACTTGAAAAACTTGATAATTAGTTGAATTTGCGATATACCTCAGTTATTTCGAAGTCCCAAAATAAAGAATTTGCTCTGTGTTTTGTTGTCAAACACAGTGGTACAAATGGAAGAGCTTGGTCTGTGCCATAACACCGCAAACGTGACATCTCACCCATTAATGATAGTATTGATGGCGCAATAGAACTAAATATACCTCCAGGCATCAGTGTTACTAGAAAAACATGATAATTAGTTGAATTTGCGATATACCTCAGTTATTTCGAAGTCCCAAAATAAAGGATTTGCTCTGTGTTTTGTTGTCAAACACAGCGGTACAAATGGAAGAGCTTGGCCTGTGCCATAACACTGCATATGTGACAACTCCGCCATTAATGATAGTATTGATGGCGCAATAGAAATAAATTGACCTCCAGGCATCAGTGTTACTAGAAAAACTTGATAATTAGTTGAATTTGCGATATACCTCAGTTATTTCGATGTCCCAATATAAAGGCTTTGCTCTGTGTTTTGTTGTCAAACACAGTGGTACAAATGGAAGAGCTTGGTCTGTGCCATAACACCGCAAACGTGACATCTCACCCATTAATGATAGTATTGATGGCGCAATAGAACTAAATGTACCTCCAGGCATCAGTTTTACTAGAAAAACATGATAATTAGTTGAATTTGCGATATACCCAGTTATTTCGATGTCCCAAAATAAAGGAGTTGCTCTGTGTTTTATTGTCAAAGAGACCGGTACAAATGGAAGAGCTTGGGCTGTGCCATACCACTGCAAATGTAACAACTCCGTCATTAATGATAGTATTGATGGCGCAATAGAACTAATTTGACCTCCAGGCATCAGTGTTACTTGAAAAACTTGATAATTAGTTGAATTTGCGATATACCTCAGTTATTTCGAAGTCCCAAAATAAAGAATTTGCTCTGTGTTTTGTTGTCAAACACAGTGGTACAAATGGAAGAGCTTGGCCTGTGCCATAACAGTGCAAACGTGACAACTCCGCCATTAATGATAGTATTGATGGCGCAATAGAACTAAATTGACCTCCAGGCATCAGTGTTACTAGAAAAACTTGATACTTAGTTAACTTTGCGATATAACTCGGTTATTTCGAAGTCCCAAATAAAGTATTTGCTCTGTGTTATGTTGTCAAACAGCGGTACAAATGGAAGAGCTTGGTCTGTGCCATAACACCGCAAACGTGACATCTCACCCATTAATGATAGTATTGATGGCGCAATAGAACTAAATATACCTCCAGGCATCAGTGTTACTAGAAAAACATGATAATTAGTTGAATTTGCGATATACCTCAGTTATTTCGAAGTCCCAAAATAAAGGATTTGCTCTGTGTTTTGTTGTCAAACACAGCGGTACAAATGGAAGAGCTTGGCCTGTGCTATAACACTGCAAATGTGACAACTCCGCCATTAATGATAGTATTGATGGCGCAATAGAACTAAATTGACCTCCAGGCATCAGTGTTACTAGAAAAACTTGATAATTAGTTGAATTTGCGATATACCTCAGTTATTTCGATGTCCCAATATAAAGGCTTTGCTCTGTGTTTTGTTGTCAAACACAGTGGTACAAATGGAAGAGCTTGGTCTGTGCCATAACACCGCAAACGTGACATCTCACCCATTAATGATAGTATTGATGGCGCAATAGAACTAAATGTACCTCCAGGCATCAGTTTTACTAGAAAAACATGATAATTAGTTGAATTTGCGATATACCCAGTTATTTCGATGTCCCAAAATAAAGGAGTTGCTCTGTGTTTTATTGTCAAAGAGACCGGTACAAATGGAAGAGCTTGGGCTGTGCCATACCACTGCAAATGTAACAACTCCGTCATTAATGATAGTATTGATGGCGCAATAGAACTAATTTGACCTCCAGGCATCAGTGTTACTTGAAAAACTTGATAATTAGTTGAATTTGCGATATACCTCAGTTATTTCGAAGTCCCAAAATAAAGAATTTGCTCTGTGTTTTGTTGTCAAACACAGTGGTTTAAATGGAAGAGCTTGGCCTGTGCCATAACAGTGCAAACGTGATAACTCGGCCATTAATGATAGTATTGATGGCGCAATAGAACTAAATTGACCTCCAGGCATCAGTGTTACTAGAAAAACTTGATAATTAGTTGAATGTGCGATATAATACAGTTATTTCGAAGTCCCAAGATAAAGGAGTTGCTCTGTGTTTTGTTGTCAAACACAGCGGTACAAATGGAAGAGATTGGCCTGTGCCATAACACTGCAAATGTGACAACTCCGCCATTAATGATAGTATTGATGGCGTAATATAACTAAATTGACCTCCAGGCATCAGTGTTACTAGAAAAACTTGATAATTAGTTGAATTTGCGATATACCTCAGTTATTTCGATGTCCCAATATAAAGGCTTTGCTCTGTGTTTTGTTGTCAAACACAGTGGTACAAATGGAAGAGCTTGGCCTGTGCCATAACAGTGCAAACGTGATTACTCGCCCATTAATGATAGTATTGTTGGCGCAATAGAACTAAATGTACCTCCAGGCATCAGTGTTACTAGAAAAACTTGATAATTAGTTAAATTTGCGATATGCCTCAGTTATTTCGATGTCCCAAGATAAAGGAGTTGCTCTCTGTTTTATTGTCAAAGAGACCGGTACAAATGGCATAGCTTGGACTGTGCCATAACACTGCAAATGTGACAACTCCGCCATTAATGATAGTATTGATGGCGCAATAGAACTAAATTGACCTCCAGGCATCAGTGTTACCAGACAAACTTGATAATTAGTTAAATTTGCAATATACCTCAGTTATTTCGATGTCCCAAGATAAAGGCTTTGCTCTGTGTTTTGTTGTCAAACACAGTGGTACAAATGGAAGAGCTTGGCCTGTGCCATAACACCGCAAACGTGACATCTCACCCATTAATGATAGTATTGATGGCGCAATAGAACTAAATGTACCTCCAGGCATCAGTTTTACTAGAAAAACATGATAATTAGTTGAATTTGCGATATACCCAGTTATTTCGATGTCCCAAAATAAAGGAGTTGCTCTGTGTTTTATTGTCAAAGAGACCGGTACAAATGGAAGAGCTTGGGCTGTGCCATACCACTGCAAATGTAACAACTCCGTCATTAATGATAGTATTGATGGCGCAATAGAACTAATTTGACCTCCAGGCATCAGTGTTACTTGAAAAACTTGATAATTAGTTGAATTTGCGATATACCTCAGTTATTTCGAAGTCCCAAAATAAAGAATTTGCTCTGTGTTTTGTTGTCAAACACAGTGGTACAAATGGAAGAGCTTGGCCTGTGCCATAATAGTGCAAACATGACAACTCCGCCATTAATGATAGTATTGATGGCGCAATAGAACTAAATTGACCTCCAGGCATCAGTGTTACTAGAAAAACTTGATAATTAGTTAACTTTGCGATATAACTCGGTTATTTCGAAGTCCCAAATAAAGTATTTGCTCTGTGTTATGTTGTCAAACAGCGGTACAAATGGAAGAGCTTGGTCTGTGCCATAACACCGCAAACGTGACATCTCACCCATTAATGATAGTATTGATGGCGCAATAGAACTAAATATACCTCCAGGCATCAGTGTTACTAGAAAAACATGATAATTAGTTGAATTTGCGATATACCTCAGTTATTTCGAAGTCCCAAAATAAAGGATTTGCTCTGTGTTTTGTTGTTAAACACAGCGGTACAAATGGAAGAGCTTGGCCTGTGCCATAACACTGCAAATGTGACAACTCCGCCATTAATGATAGTATTGATGGCGCAATAGAACTAAATTGACCTCCAGGCATCAGTGTTACTAGAAAAACTTTATAATTAGTTGAATTTGCGATATACCTCAGTTATTTCGATGTCCCAATATAAAGGCTTTGCTCTGTGTTTTGTTGTCAAACACACTGGTACAAATGGAAGAGCTTGGTCTGTGCCATAACACCGCAAACGTGACATCTCACCCATTAATGATAGTATTGATGGCGCAATAGAACTAAATGTACCTCCAGGCATCAGTTTTACTAGAAAAACATGATAATTAGTTGAATTTGCGATATACCCAGTTATTTCGATGTCCCAAAATAAAGGAGTTGCTCTGTGTTTTATTGTCAAAGAGACCGGTACAAATGGAAGAGCTTGGGCTGTGCCATACCACTGCAAATGTAACAACTCCGTCATTAATGATAGTATTGATGGCGCAATAGAACTAATTTGACCTCCAGGCATCAGTGTTACTAGAAAAACATGATAATTAGTTGAATTTGCGATATACCTCAGTTATTTCGATGTCCCAATATAAAGGCTTTGCTCTGTGTTTTGTTGTCAAACACAGTGGTACAAATGGAAGAGCTTGGCCTGTGCCATAACAGTGCAAACGTGATTACTCGCCCATTAATGATAGTATTGTTGGCGCAATAGAACTAAATTGACCTCCAGGCATCAGTGTTACTAGAAAAAATTGATAATTAGTTAAATTTGCGATATGCCTCAGTTATTTCGATGTCCCAAGATAAAGGAGTTGCTCTCTGTTTTATTGTCAAAGAGACCGGTACAAATGGCATAGCTTGGACTGTGCCATAACACTGCAAATGTGACAACTCGGCCATTAATGATAGTATTGATGGCGCAATAGAACTAAATTGACCTCCAGGCATCAGTGTTACTAGAAAAACTTGATAATTAGTTGAATGTGCGATATAATACAGTTATTTCGAAGTCCCAAGATAAAGGAGTTGCTCTGTGTTTTGTTGTCAAACACAGCGGTACAAATGGAAGAGATTGGCCTGTGCCATAACACTGCAAATGTGACAACTCCGCCATTAATGATAGTATTGATGGCGTAATAGAACTAAATTGACCTCCAGGCATCAGTGTTACTAGAAAAACTTGATAATTAGTTGAATTTGCGATATACCTCAGTTATTTCGATGTCCCAATATAAAGGCTTTGCTCTGTGTTTTGTTGTCAAACACAGTGGTACAAATGGAAGAGCTTGGCCTGTGCCATAACAGTGCAAACGTGATTACTCGCCCATTAATGATAGTATTGTTGGCGCAATAGAACTAAATTGACCTCCAGGCATCAGTGTTACTAGAAAAACTTGATAATTAGTTAAATTTGCGATATGCCTCAGTTATTTCGATGTCCCAAGATAAAGGAGTTGCTCTCTGTTTTATTGTCAAAGAGACCGGTACAAATGGCATAGCTTGGACTGTGCCATAACACTGCAAATGTGACAACTCCGCCATTAATGATAGTATTGATGGCGCAATAGAACTAAATTGACCTCCAGGCATTAGTGTTACCAGAAAAACTTGATAATTAGTTAAATTTGCAATATACCTCAGTTATTTCGATGTCCCAAGATAAAGGCTTTGCTCTGTGTTTTGTTGTCAAACACAGTGGTACAAATGGAAGAGCTTGGCCTGTGCCATAACAGTGCAAACGTGATAACTCGGCCATTAATGATAGTATTGATGGCGCAATAGAACTAAATTGACCTCCAGGCATCAGAGTTACTAGAAAAACTTGATAATTAGTTGAATGTGCGATATAATACAGTTATTTCGAAGTCGCAAGATAAAGTATTTGCTCTGTGTTTTGTTGTCAAACACAGCGGTACAAATGGAAGAGCTTGGCCTGTGCCATAACACTGCAAATGTGACAACTCCGCCATTAATGATAGTATTGATGGCGCAATAGAACTAAATATACCTCCAGGCATCAGTGTTACTAGAAAAACATGATAATTAGTTGAATTTGCGATATACCTCAGTTATTTCGAAGTCCCAAAATAAAGGCTTTGCTCTGTGTTTTGTTGTCAAACACAGTGGTACAAATGGAAGAGCTTGGTCTGTGCCATAACACCGCAAACGTGACATATCACCCATTAATGATAGTATTGATGGCGCAATAGAACTAAATGTACCTCCAGGCATCAGTTTTACTAGAAAAACATGATAATTAGTTGAATTGGCGATATACCCAGTTATTTCGATGTCCCAAAATAAAGGAGTTGCTCTGTGTTTTATTGTCAAAGAGACCGGTACAAATGGAAGAGCTTGGGCTGTGCCATACCACTGCAAATGTAACAACTCCGTCATTAATGATAGTATTGATGGCGCAATAGAACTAATTTGACCTCCAGGCATCAGTGTTACTTGAAAAACTTGATAATTAGTTGAATTTGCGATATACCTCAGTTATTTCGAAGTCCCAAAATAAAGAATTTGCTCTGTGTTTTGTTGTCAAACACAGTGGTACAAATGGAAGAGCTTGGCCTGTGCCATAACAGTGCAAACGTGACAACTCCGCCATTAATGATAGTATTGATGGCGCAATAGAACTAAATTGACCTCCAGGCATCAGTGTTACTAGAAAAACTTGATAATTAGTTAACTTTGCGATATAACTCGGTTATTTCGAAGTCCCAAATAAAGTATTTGCTCTGTGTTATGTTGTCAAACAGCGGTACAAATGGAAGAGCTTGGTCTGTGCCATAACACCGCAAACGTGACATCTCACCCATTAATGATAGTATTGATGGCGCAATAGAACTAAATATACCTCCAGGCATCAGTGTTACTAGAAAAACATGATAATTAGTTGAATTTGCGATATACCTCAGTTATTTCGAAGTCCCAAAATAAAGGCTTTGCTCTGTGTTTTGTTGTCAAACACAGTGGTACAAATGGAAGAGCTTGGTCTGTGCCATAACACCGCAAACGTGACATCTCACCCATTAATGATAGTATTGATGGCGCAATAGAACTAAATGTACCTCCAGGCATCAGTTTTACTAGAAAAACATGATAATTAGTTGAATTTGCGATATACCCAGTTATTTCGATGTCCCAAAATAAAGGAGTTGCTCTGTGTTTTATTGTCAAAGAGACCGGTACAAATGGAAGAGCTTGGGCTGTGCCATACCACTGCAAATGTAACAACTCCGTCATTAATGATAGTATTGATGGCGCAATAGAACTAATTTGACCTCCAGGCATCAGTGTTACTTGAAAAACTTGATAATTAGTTGAATTTGCGATATACCTCAGTTATTTCGAAGTCCCAAAATAAAGAATTTGCTCTGTGTTTTGTTGTCAAACACAGTGGTACAAATGGAAGAGCTTGGCCTGTGCCATAACAGTGCAAACGTGACAACTCCGCCATTAATGATAGTATTGATGGCGCAATAGAACTAAATTGACCTCCAGGCATCAGTGTTACTAGAAAAACTTGATAATTAGTTAACTTTGCGATATAACTCGGTTATTTCGAAGTCCCAAATAAAGTATTTGCTCTGTGTTATGTTGTCAAACAGCGGTACAAATGGAAGAGCTTGGTCTGTGCCATAACACCGCAAACGTGACATCTCACCCATTATTGATAGTATTGATGGCGCAATGGAACTAAATATACCTCCAGGCATCAGTGTTACTAGAACAACATGATAATTAGTTGAATTTGCGATATACCTCAGTTATTTCGAAGTCCCAAAATAAAGGATTTGCTCTGTGTTTTGTTGTCAAACACAGCGGTACAAATGGAAGAGCTTGGCCTGTGCCATAACACTGCAAATGTGACAACTCCGCCATTAATGATAGTATTGATGGCGCAATAGAACTAAATTGACCTCCAGGCATCAGTGTTACTAGAAAAACTTGATAATTAGTTGAATTTGCGATATACCTCAGTTATTTCGATGTCCCAATATAAAGGCTTTGCTCTGTGTTTTGTTGTCAAACACAGTGGTACAAATGGAAGAGCTTGGTCTGTGCCATAACACCGCAAACGTGACATCTCACCCATTAATGATAGTATTGATGGCGCAATAGAACTAAATGTACCTCCAGGCATCAGTTTTACTAGAAAAACATGATAATTAGTTGAATTTGCGATATACCCAGTTATTTCGATGTCCCAAAATAAAGGAGTTGCTCTGTGTTTTATTGTCAAAGAGACCGGTACAAATGGAAGAACTTGGGCTGTGCCATACCACTGCAAATGTAACAACTCCGTCATTAATGATAGTATTGATGGCGCAATAGAACTAATTTGACCTCCAGGCATCAGTGTTACTTGAAAAACTTGATAATTAGTTGAATTTGCGATATACCTCAATTATTTCGAAGTCCCAAAATAAAGAATTTGCTCTGTGTTTTGTTGTCAAACACAGTGGTACAAATGGAAGAGCTTGGTCTGTGCCATAACACCGCAAACGTGACATCTCACCCATTAATGATAGTATTGATGGCGCAATAGAACTAGATATACCTCCAGGCATCAGTGTTACTAGAAAAACATGATAATTAGTTGAATTTGCGATATACCTCAGTTATTTCGAAGTCCCAAAATAAAGGATTTGCTCTGTGTTTTGTTGTCAAACACAGCGGTACAAATGGAAGAGCTTGGCCTGTGCCATAACACTGCATATGTGACAACTCCGCCATTAATGATAGTATTGATGGCGCAATAGAACTAAATTGACCTCCAGGCATCAGTGTTACTAGAAAAACTTGATAATTAGTTGAATTTGCGATATACCTCAGTTATTTCGATGTCCCAATATAAAGGCTTTGCTCTGTGTTTTGTTGTCAAACACAGTGGTACAAATGGAAGAGCTTGGTCTGTGCCATAACACCGCAAACGTGACATCTCACCCATTAATGATAGTATTGATGGCGCAATAGAACTAAATGTACCTCCAGGCATCAGTTTTACTAGAAAAACATGATAATTAGTTGAATTTGCGATATACCCAGTTATTTCGATGTCCCAAAATAAAGGAGTTGCTCTGTGTTTTATTGTCAAAGAGACCGGTACAAATGGAAGAGCTTGGGCTGTGCCATACCACTGCAAATGTAACAACTCCGTCATTAATGATAGTATTGATGGCGCAATATAACTAATTTGACCTCCAGGCATCAGTGTTACTTGAAAAACTTGATAATTAGTTGAATTTGCGATATACCTCAGTTATTTCGATGTCCCAATATAAAGGCTTTGCTCTGTGTTTTGTTGTCAAACACAGTGGTACAAATGGAAGAGCTTGGCCTGTGCCATAACAGTGCAAACGTGATTACTCGCCCATTAATGATAGTATTGTTGGCGCAATAGAACTAAATTGACCTCCAGGCATCAGTGTTACTAGAAAAACTTGATAATTAGTTAAATTTGCGATATGCCTCAGTTATTTCGATGTCCCAAGATAAAGGAGTTGCTCTCTGTTTTATTGTCAAAGAGACCGGTACAAATGGCATAGCTTGGACTGTGCCATAACACTGCAAATGTGACAACTCCGCCATTAATGATAGTATTGATGGCGCAATAGAACTAAATTGACCTCCATGCATCAGTGTTACCAGAAAAACTTGATAATTAGTTAAATTTGCAATATACCTCAGTTATTTCGATGTCCCAAGATAAAGGAGTTGCTCTGTGTTTTATTGTCAAAGAGACCGGTACAAATGGAAGAGCTTGGGCTGTGCCATACCACTGCAAATGTAACAACTCCGTCATTAATGATAGTATTGATGGCGCAATAGAACTAATTTGACCTCCAGGCATCAGTGTTACTTGAAAAACTTGATAATTAGTTGAATTTGCGATATACCTCAGTTATTTCGATGTCCCAATATAAAGGCTTTGCTCTGTGTTTTGTTGTCAAACACAGTGGTACAAATGGAAGAGCTTGGTCTGTGCCATAACACCGCAAACGTGACATCTCACCCATTAATGATAGTATTGATGGCGCAATAGAACTAAATGTACCTCCAGGCATCAGTTTTACTAGAAAAACATGATAATTAGTTGAATTTGCGATATACCCAGTTATTTCGATGTCCCAAAATAAAGGAGTTGCTCTGTGTTTTATTGTCAAAGAGACCGGTACAAATGGAAGAACTTGGGCTGTGCCATACCACTGCAAATGTAACAACTCCGTCATTAATGATAGTATTGATGGCGCAATAGAACTAATTTGACCTCCAGGCATCAGTGTTACTTGAAAAACTTGATAATTAGTTGAATTTGCGATATACCTCAATTATTTCGAAGTCCCAAAAAAAAGAATTTGCTCTGTGTTTTGTTGTCAAACACAGTGGTACAAATGGAAGAGCTTGGTCTGTGCCATAACACCGCAAACGTGACATCTCACCCATTAATGATAGTATTGATGGCGCAATAGAACTAAATATACCTCCAGGCATCAGTGTTACTAGAAAAACATGATAATTAGTTGAATTTGCGATATACCTCAGTTATTTCGAAGTCCCAAAATAAAGGATTTGCTCTGTGTTTTGTTGTCAAACACAGCGGTACAAATGGAAGAGCTTGGCCTGTGCCATAACACTGCATATGTGACAACTCCGCCATTAATGATAGTATTGATGGCGCAATAGAACTAAATTGACCTCCAGGCATCAGTGTTACTAGAAAAACTTGATAATTAGTTGAATTTGCGATATACCCAGTTATTTCGATGTCCCAAAATAAAGGAGTTGCTCTGTGTTTTATTGTCAAAGAGACCGGTACAAATGGAAGAGCTTGGGCTGTGCCATACCACTGCAAATGTAACAACTCCGTCATTAATGATAGTATTGATGGCGCAATAGAACTAAATTGACCTCCATGCATCAGTGTTACCAGAAAAACTTGATAATTAGTTAAATTTGCAATATACCTCAGTTATTTCGATGTCCCAAGATAAAGGAGTTGCTCTGTGTTTTATTGTCAAAGAGACCGGTACAAATGGAAGAGCTTGGGCTGTGCCATACCACTGCAAATGTAACAACTCCGTCATTAATGATAGTATTGATGGCGCAATAGAACTAATTTGACCTCCAGGCATCAGTGTTACTTGAAAAACTTGATAATTAGTTGAATTTGCGATATACCTCAGTTATTTCGAAGTCCCAAAATAAAGAATTTGCTCTGTGTTTTGTTGTCAAACACAGTGGTACAAATGGAAGAGCTTGGCCTGTGCCATAACAGTGCAAACGTGACAACTCCGCCATTAATGATAGTATTGATGGCGCAATAGAACTAAATTGACCTCCAGGCATCAGTGTTACTAGAAAAACTTGATAATTAGTTAACTTTGCGATATAACTCGGTTATTACGAAGTCCCAAATAAAGTATTTGCTCTGTGTTATGTTGTCAAACAGCGGTACAAATGGAAGAGCTTGGTCTGTGCCATAACACCGCAAACGTGACATCTCACCCATTAATGATAGTATTGATGGCGCAATGGAACTAAATATACCTCCAGGCATCAGTGTTACTAGAACAACATGATAATTAGTTGAATTTGCGATATACCTCAGTTATTTCGAAGTCCCAAAATAAAGGATTTGCTCTGTGTTTTGTTGTCAAACACAGCGGTACAAATGGAAGAGCTTGGCCTGTGCCATAACACTGCAAATGTGACAACTCCGCCATTAATGATAGTATTGATGGCGCAATAGAACTAAATTGACCTCCAGGCATCAGTGTTACTAGAAAAACTTGATAATTAGTTGAATTTGCGATATACCTCAGTTATTTCGATGTCCCAATATAAAGGCTTTGCTCTGTGTTTTGTTGTCAAACACAGTGGTACAAATGGAAGAGCTTGGTCTGTGCCATAACACCGCAAACGTGACATCTCACCCATTAATGATAGTATTGATGGCGCAATAGAACTAAATGTACCTCCAGGCATCAGTTTTACTAGAAAAACATGATAATTAGTTGAATTTGCGATATACCCAGTTATTTCGATGTCCCAAAATAAAGGAGTTGCTCTGTGTTTTATTGTCAAAGAGACCGGTACAAATGGAAGAACTTGGGCTGTGCCATACCACTGCAAATGTAACAACTCCGTCATTAATGATAGTATTGATGGCGCAATAGAACTAATTTGACCTCCAGGCATCAGTGTTACTTGAAAAACTTGATAATTAGTTTAATTTGCGATATACCTCAATTATTTCGAAGTCCCAAAAAAAAGAATTTGCTCTGTGTTTTGTTGTCAAACACAGTGGTACAAATGGAAGAGCTTGGTCTGTGCCATAACACCGCAAACGTGACATCTCACCCATTAATGATAGTATTGATGGCGCAATAGAACTAAATATACCTCCAGGCATCAGTGTTACTAGAAAAACATGATAATTAGTTGAATTTGCGATATACCTCAGTTATTTCGAAGTCCCAAAATAAAGGATTTGCTCTGTGTTTTGTTGTCAAACACAGCGGTACAAATGGAAGAGCTTGGCCTGTGCCATAACACTGCATATGTGACAACTCCGCCATTAATGATAGTATTGATGGCGCAATAGAACTAAATTGACCTCCAGGCATCAGTGTTACTAGAAAAACTTGATAATTAGTTGAATTTGCGATATACCTCAGTTATTTCGATGTCCCAATATAAAGGCTTTGCTCTGTGTTTTGTTGTCAAACACAGTGGTACAAATGGAAGAGCTTGGTCTGTGCCATAACACCGCAAACGTGACATCTCACCCATTAATGATAGTATTGATGGCGCAATAGAACTAAATGTACCTCCAGGCATCAGTTTTACTAGAAAAACATGATAATTAGTTGAATTTGCGATATACCCAGTTATTTCGATGTCCCAAAATAAAGGAGTTGCTCTGTGTTTTATTGTCAAAGAGACCGGTACAAATGGAAGAGCTTGGGCTGTGCCATACCACTGCAAATGTAACAACTCCGTCATTAATGATAGTATTGATGGCGCAATAGAACTAATTTGACCTCCAGGCATCAGTGTTACTTGAAAAACTTGATAATTAGTTGAATTTGCGATATACCTCAGTTATTTCGATGTCCCAATATAAAGGCTTTGCTCTGTGTTTTGTTGTCAAACACAGTGGTACAAATGGAAGAGCTTGGCCTGTGCCATAACAGTGCAAACGTGATTACTCGCCCATTAATGATAGTATTGTTGGCGCAATAGAACTAAATTGACCTCCAGGCATCAGTGTTACTAGAAAAACTTGATAATTAGTTGAATGTGCGATATAATACAGTTATTTCGAAGTCGCAAGATAAAGTATTTGCTCTGTGTTTTGTTGTCAAACACAGCGGTACAAATGGAAGAGCTTGGCCTGTGCCATACCACTGCAAATGTAACAACTCCGTCATTAATGATAGTATTGATGGCGCAATATAACTAATTTGACCTCCAGGCATCAGTGTTACTTGAAAAACTTGATAATTAGTTAAATTTGCGATATACCTCAATTATTTCGAAGTCCCAAAATAAAGAATTTGCTCTGTGTTTTGTTGTCAAACACAGTGGTACAAATGGAAGAGCTTGGTCTGTGCCATAACACCGCAAACGTGACATCTCACCCATTAATGATAGTATTGATGGCGCAATAGAACTAAATATACCTCCAGGCATCAGTGTTACTAGAAAAACATGATAATTAGTTGAATTTGCGATATACCTCAGTTATTTCGAAGTCCCAAAATAAAGGATTTGCTCTGTGTTTTGTTGTCAAACACAGTGGTACAAATGGAAGAGCTTGGCCTGTGCCATAACAGTGCAAACGTGACATCTCACCCATTAATGATAGTATTGATGGCGCAATAGAACTAAATGTACCTCCAGGCATCAGTTTTACTAGAAAAACATGATAATTAGTTGAATTTGCGATATACCCAGTTATTTCGATGTCCCAAAATAAAGGATTTGCTCTGTGTTTTGTTGTCAAACACAGTGGTACAAATGGAAGAGCTTGGCCTGTGCCATAACAGTGCAAACGTGATTACTCGCCCATTAATGATAGTATTGTTGGCGCAATAGAACTAAATTGACCTCCAGGCATCAGTGTTACTAGAAAAACTTGATAATTAGTTGAATGTGCGATATAATACAGTTATTTCGAAGTCGCAAGATAAAGTATTTGCTCTGTGTTTTGTTGTCAAACACAGCGGTACAAATGGAAGAGCTTGGCCTGTGCCATACCACTGCAAATGTAACAACTCCGTCATTAATGATAGTATTGATGGCGCAATATAACTAATTTGACCTCCAGGCATCAGTGTTACTTGAAAAACTTGATAATTAGTTAAATTTGCGATATACCTCAATTATTTCGAAGTCCCAAAATAAAGAATTTGCTCTGTGTTTTGTTGTCAAACACAGTGGTACAAATGGAAGAGCTTGGTCTGTGCCATAACACCGCAAACGTGACATCTCACCCATTAATGATAGTATTGATGGCGCAATAGAACTAAATATGCCTCCAGGCATCAGTGTTACTAGAAAAACATGATAATTAGTTGAATTTGCGATATACCTCAGTTATTTCGAAGTCCCAAAATAAAGGATTTGCTCTGTGTTTTGTTGTCAAACACAGTGGTACAAATGGAAGAGCTTGGCCTGTGCCATAACAGTGCAAACGTGACATCTCACCCATTAATGATAGTATTGATGGCGCAATAGAACTAAATGTACCTCCAGGCATCAGTTTTACTAGAAAAACATGATAATTAGTTGAATTTGCGATATACCCAGTTATTTCGATGTCCCAAAATAAAGGAGTTGCTCTGTGTTTTATTGTCAAAGAGACCGGTACAAATGGAAGAGCTTGGGCTGTGCCATACCACTGCAAATGTAACAACTCCGTCATTAATGATAGTATTGTTGGCGCAATAGAACTAAATTGACCTCCAGGCATCAGTGTTACTAGAAAAACTTGATAATTAGTTGAATGTGCGATATAATACAGTTATTTCGAAGTCGCAAGATAAAGTATTTGCTCTGTGTTTTGTTGTCAAACACAGCGGTACAAATGGAAGAGCTTGGCCTGTGCCATACCACTGCAAATGTAACAACTCCGTCATTAATGATAGTATTGATGGCGCAATATAACTAATTTGACCTCCAGGCATCAGTGTTACTTGAAAAACTTGATAATTAGTTAAATTTGCGATATACCTCAATTATTTCGAAGTCCCAAAATAAAGAATTTGCTCTGTGTTTTGTTGTCAAACACAGTGGTACAAATGGAAGAGCTTGGTCTGTGCCATAACACCGCAAACGTGACATCTCACCCATTAATGATAGTATTGATGGCGCAATAGAACTAAATATACCTCCAGGCATCAGTGTTACTAGAAAAACATGATAATTAGTTGAATTTGCGATATACCTCAGTTATTTCGAAGTCCCAAAATAAAGGATTTGCTCTGTGTTTTGTTGTCAAACACAGTGGTACAAATGGAAGAGCTTGGCCTGTGCCATAACAGTGCAAACGTGATAACTCGGCCATTAATGATAGTATTGATGGCGCAATAGAACTAAATTGACCTCCAGGCATCAGTGTTACTAGAAAAACTTGATAATTAGTTGAATGTGCGATATAATACAGTTATTTCGAAGTCGCAAGATAAAGTATTTGCTCTGTGTTTTGTTGTCAAACACAGCGGTACAAATGGAAGAGCTTGGCCTGTGCCATAACACTGCAAATGTGACAACTCCGCCATTAATGATAGTATTGATGGCGCAATAGAACTAAATATACCTCCAGGCATCAGTGTTACTAGAAAAACATGATAATTAGTTGAATTTGCGATATACCTCAGTTATTTCGAAGTCCCAAAATAAAGGCTTTGCTCTGTGTTTTGTTGTCAAACACAGTGGTACAAATGGAAGAGCTTGGTCTGTGTCATAACACCGCAAACGTGACATCTCACCCATTAATGATAGTATTGATGGCGCAATAGAACTAAATGTACCTCCAGGCATCAGTTTTACTAGAAAAACATGATAATTAGTTGAATTTGCGATATACCCAGTTATTTCGATGTCCCAAAATAAAGGAGTTGCTCTGTGTTTTATTGTCAAAGAGACCGGTACAAATGGAAGAACTTGGGCTGTGCCATAACACTGCATATGTGACAACTCCGCCATTAATGATAGTATTGATGGCGCAATAGAACTAATTTGACCTCCAGGCATCAGTGTTACTAGAAAAACTTGATAATTAGTTGAATTTGCGATATACCTCAGTTATTTCGATGTCCCAATATAAAGGCTTTGCTCTGTGTTTTGTTGTCAAACACAGTGGTACAAATGGAAGAGCTTGGTCTGTGCCATAACACCGCAAACGTGACATCTCACCCATTAATGATAGTATTGATGGCGCAATAGAACTAAATGTACCTCCAGGCATCAGTTTTACTAGAAAAACATGATAATTAGTTGAATTTGCGATATACCCAGTTATTTCGATGTCCCAAAATAAAGGAGTTGCTCTGTGTTTTATTGTCAAAGAGACCGGTACAAATGGAAGAGCTTGGGCTGTGCCATACCACTGCAAATGTAACAACTCCGTCATTAATGATAGTATTGATGGCGCAATAGAACTAATTTGACCTCCAGGCATCAGTGTTACTTGAAAAACTTGATAATTAGTTGAATTTGCGATATACCTCAGTTATTTCGATGTCCCAATATCAAGGCTTTGCTCTGTGTTTTGTTGTCAAACACAGTGGTACAAATGGAAGAGCTTGGCCTGTGCCATAACAGTGCAAACGTGATTACTGGCCCATTAATGATAGTATTGTTGGCGCAATAGAACTAAATTGACCTCCAGGCATCAGTGTTACTAGAAAAACTTGATAATTAGTTAAATTTGCGATATGCCTCAGTTATTTCGATGTCCCAAGATAAAGGAGTTGCTCTCTGTTTTATTGTCAAAGAGACCGGTACAAATGGCATAGCTTGGACTGGGCCATAACACTGCAAATGTGACAACTCCGCCATTAATGATAGTATTGATGGCGCAATAGAACTAAATTGACCTCCAGGCATCAGTGTTACCAGAAAAACTTGATAATTAGTTAAATTTGCAATATACCTCAGTTATTTCGATGTCCCAAGATAAAGGCTTTGCTCTGTGTTTTGTTGTCAAACACAGTGGTACAAATGGAAGAGCTTGGCCTGTGCCATAACAGTGCAAACGTGATAACTCGGCCATTAATGATAGTATTGATGGCGCAAAAGAACTAAATTGACCTCCAGGCATCAGTGTTACTAGAAAAACTTGATAATTAGTTGAATGTGCGATATAATACAGTAATTTCGAAGTCGCAAGATAAAGTATTTGCTCTGTGTTTTGTTGTCAAACACAGCGGTACAAATGGAAGAGCTTGGCCTGTGCCATAACACTGCAAATGTGACAACTCCGCCATTAATGATAGTATTGATGGCGCAATAGAACTAAATGTACCTCCAGGCATCAGTTTTACTAGAAAAACATGATAATTAGTTGAATTTGCGATATACCCAGTTATTTCGATGTCCCAAAATAAAGGAGTTGCTCTGTGTTTTATTGTCAAAGAGACCGGTACAAATGGAAGAACTTGGGCTGTGCCATAACACTGCATATGTGACAACTCCGCCATTAATGATAGTATTGATGGCGCAATAGAACTAATTTGACCTCCAGGCATCAGTGTTACTAGAAAAACTTGATAATTAGTTGAATTTGCGATATACCTCAGTTATTTCGATGTCCCAATATAAAGGCTTTGCTCTGTGTTTTGTTGTCAAACACAGTGGTACAAATGGAAGAGCTTGGTCTGTGCCATAACACCGCAAACGTGACATCTCACCCATTAATGATAGTATTGATGGCGCAATAGAACTAAATGTACCTCCAGGCATCAGTTTTACTAGAAAAACATGATAATTAGTTGAATTTGCGATATACCCAGTTATTTCGATGTCCCAAAATAAAGGAGTTGCTCTGTGTTTTATTGTCAAAGAGACCGGTACAAATGGAAGAGCTTGGGCTGTGCCATACCACTGCAAATGTAACAACTCCGTCATTAATGATAGTATTGATGGCGCAATAGAACTAATTTGACCTCCAGGCATCAGTGTTACTTGAAAAACTTGATAATTAGTTGAATTTGCGATATACCTCAGTTATTTCGATGTCCCAATATCAAGGCTTTGCTCTGTGTTTTGTTGTCAAACACAGTGGTACAAATGGAAGAGCTTGGCCTGTGCCATAACAGTGCAAACGTGATTACTGGCCCATTAATGATAGTATTGTTGGCGCAATAGAACTAAATTGACCTCCAGGCATCAGTGTTACTAGAAAAACTTGATAATTAGTTAAATTTGCGATATGCCTCAGTTATTTCGATGTCCCAAGATAAAGGAGTTGCTCTCTGTTTTATTGTCAAAGAGACCGGTACAAATGGCATAGCTTGGACTGGGCCATAACACTGCAAATGTGACAACTCCGCCATTAATGATAGTATTGATGGCGCAATAGAACTAAATTGACCTCCAGGCATCAGTGTTACCAGAAAAACTTGATAATTAGTTAAATTTGCAATATACCTCAGTTATTTCGATGTCCCAAGATAAAGGCTTTGCTCTGTGTTTTGTTGTCAAACACAGTGGTACAAATGGAAGAGCTTGGCCTGTGCCATAACAGTGCAAACGTGATAACTCGGCCATTAATGATAGTATTGATGGCGCAAAAGAACTAAATTGACCTCCAGGCATCAGTGTTACTAGAAAAACTTGATAATTAGTTGAATGTGCGATATAATACAGTAATTTCGAAGTCGCAAGATAAAGTATTTGCTCTGTGTTTTGTTGTCAAACACAGCGGTACAAATGGAAGAGCTTGGCCTGTGCCATAACACTGCAAATGTGACAACTCCGCCATTAATGATAGTATTGATGGCGCAATAGAACTAAATATACCTCCAGGCATCAGTGTTACTAGAAAAACATGATAATTAGTTGAATTTGCGATATACCCAGTTATTTCGATGTCCCAAAATAAAGGAGTTGCTCTGTGTTTTATTGTCAAAGAGACCGGTACAAATGGAAGAGCTTGGGCTGTGCCATACCACTGCAAATGTAACAACTCCGTCATTAATGATAGTATTGATGGCGCAATAGAACTAATTTGACCTCCAGGCATCAGTGTTACTTGAAAAACTTGATAATTAGTTGAATTTGCGATATACCTCAGTTATTTCGAAGTCCCAAAATAAAGAATTTGCTCTGTGTTTTGTTGTCAAACACAGTGGTACAAATGGAAGAGCTTGGCCTGTGCCATAACAGTGCAAACGTGACAACTCCGCCATTAATGATAGTATTGATGGCGCAATAGAACTAAATTGACCTCCAGGCATCAGTGTTACTAGAAAAACTTGATAATTAGTTAACTTTGCGATATAACTCGGTTATTTCGAAGTCCCAAATAAAGTATTTGCTCTGTGTTATGTTGTCAAACAGCGGTACAAATGGAAGAGCTTGGTCTGTGCCATAACACCGCAAACGTGACATCTCACCCATTAATGATAGTATTGATGGCGCAATAGAACTAAATATACCTCCAGGCATCAGTGTTACTAGAACAACATGATAATTAGTTGAATTTGCGATATACCTCAGTTATTTCGAAGTCCCAAAATAAAGGATTTGCTCTGTGTTTTGTTGTCAAACACAGCGGTACAAATGGAAGAGCTTGGCCTGTGCCATAACACTGCAAATGTGACAACTCCGCCATTAATGATAGTATTGATGGCGCAATAGAACTAAATTGACCTCCAGGCATCAGTGTTACTAGAAAAACTTGATAATTAGTTGAATTTGCGATATACCTCAGTTATTTCGATGTCCCAATATAAAGGCTTTGCTCTGTGTTTTGTTTTCAAACACAGTGGTACAAATTGAAGAGCTTGGTCTGTGCCATAACACCGCAAACGTGACATCTCACACATTAATGATAGTATTGATGGCGCAATAGAACTAAATGTACCTCCAGGCATCAGTTTTACTAGAAAAACATGATAATTAGTTGAATTTGCGATATACCCAGTTATTTCGATGTCCCAAAATAAAGGAGTTGCTCTGTGTTTTATTGTCAAAGAGACCGGTACAAATGGAAGAACTTGGGCTGTGCCATACCACTGCAAATGTAACAACTCCGTCATTAATGATAGTATTGATGGCGCAATAGAACTAATTTGACCTCCAGGCATCAGTGTTACTTGAAAAACTTGATAATTAGTTGAATTTGCGATATACCTCAATTATTTCGAAGTCCCAAAATAAAGAATTTGCTCTGTGTTTTATTGTCAAAGAGACCGGTACAAATGGAAGAGCTTGGGCTGTGCCATACCACTGCAAATGTAACAACTCCGTCATTAATGATAGTATTGATGGCGCAATAGAACTAATTTGACCTCCAGGCATCAGTGTTACTTGAAAAACTTGATAATTAGTTGAATTTGCGATATACCTCAGTTATTTCGAAGTCCCAAAATAAAGAATTTGCTCTGTGTTTTGTTGTCAAACACAGTGGTACAAATGGAAGAGCTTGGCCTGTGCCATAACAGTGCAAACGTGACAACTCCGCCATTAATGATAGTATTGATGGCGCAATAGAACTAAATTGACCTCCAGGCATCAGTGTTACTAGAAAAACTTGATAATTAGTTAACTTTGCGATATAACTCGGTTATTTCGAAGTCCCAAATAAAGTATTTGCTCTGTGTTATGTTGTCAAACAGCGGTACAAATGGAAGAGCTTGGTCTGTGCCATAACACCGCAAACGTGACATCTCACCCATTAATGATAGTATTGATGGCGCAATAGAACTAATTTGACCTCCAGGCATCAGTGTTACTTGAAAAACTTGATAATTAGTTGAATTTGCGATATACCTCAATTATTTCGAAGTCCCAAAATAAAGAATTTGCTCTGTGTTTTATTGTCAAAGAGACCGGTACAAATGGAAGAGCTTGGGCTGTGCCATACCACTGCAAATGTAACAACTCCGTCATTAATGATAGTATTGATGGCGCAATAGAACTAATTTGACCTCCAGGCATCAGTGTTACTTGAAAAACTTGATAATTAGTTGAATTTGCGATATACCTCAGTTATTTCGAAGTCCCAAAATAAAGAATTTGCTCTGTGTTTTGTTGTCAAACACAGTGGTACAAATGGAAGAGCTTGGCCTGTGCCATAACAGTGCAAACGTGACAACTCCGCCATTAATGATAGTATTGATGGCGCAATAGAACTAAATTGACCTCCAGGCATCAGTGTTACTAGAAAAACTTGATAATTAGTTAACTTTGCGATATAACTCGGTTATTTCGAAGTCCCAAATAAAGTATTTGCTCTGTGTTATGTTGTCAAACAGCGGTACAAATGGAAGAGCTTGGTCTGTGCCATAACACCGCAAACGTGACATCTCACCCATTAATGATAGTATTGATGGCGCAATAGAACTAAATATACCTCCAGGCATCAGTGTTACTAGAACAACATGATAATTAGTTGAATTTGCGATATACCTCAGTTATTTCGAAGTCCCAAAATAAAGGATTTGCTCTGTGTTTTGTTGTCAAACACAGCGGTACAAATGGAAGAGCTTGGCCTGTGCCATAACACTGCAAATGTGACAACTCCGCCATTAATGATAGTATTGATGGCGCAATAGAACTAAATTGACCTCCAGGCATCAGTGTTACTAGAAAAACTTGATAATTAGTTGAATTTGCGATATACCTCAGTTATTTCGATGTCCCAATATAAAGGCTTTGCTCTGTGTTTTGTTGTCAAACACAGTGGTACAAATTGAAGAGCTTGGTCTGTGCCATAACACCGCAAACGTGACATCTCACCCATTAATGATAGTATTGATGGCGCAATAGAACTAAATGTACCTCCAGGCATCAGTTTTACTAGAAAAACATGATAATTAGTTGAATTTGCGATATACCCAGTTATTTCGATGTCCCAAAATAAAGGAGTTGCTCTGTGTTTTATTGTCAAAGAGACCGGTACAAATGGAAGAACTTGGGCTTTGCCATACCACTGCAAATGTAACAACTCCGTCATTAATGATAGTATTGATGGCGCAATAGAACTAATTTGACCTCCAGGCATCAGTGTTACTTGAAAAACTTGATAATTAGTTGAATTTGCGATATACCTCAATTATTTCGAAGTCCCAAAATAAAGAATTTGCTCTGTGTTTTGTTGTCAAACACAGTGGTACAAATGGAAGAGCTTGGTCTGTGCCATAACACCGCAAACGTGACATCTCACCCATTAATGATAGTATTGATGGCGCAATAGAACTAAATATACCTCCAGGCATCAGTGTTACTAGAAAAACATGATAATTAGTTGAATTTGCGATATACCTCAGTTATTTCGAAGTCCCAAAATAAAGGATTTGCTCTGTGTTTTGTTGTCAAACACAGCGGTACAAATGGAAGAGCTTCGCCTGTGCCATAACACTGCATATGTGACAACTCCGCCATTAATGATAGTATTGATGGCGCAATAGAACTAAATTGACCTCCAGGCATCAGTGTTACTAGAACAACTTGATAATTAGTTGAATTTGCGATATACCTCAGTTATTTCGATGTCCCAATATAAAGGCTTTGCTCTGTGTTTTGTTGTCAAACACAGTGGTACAAATGTAAGAGCTTGGTCTGTGCCATAACACCGCAAACGTGACATCTCACCCATTAATGATAGTATTGATGGCGCAATAGAACTAAATGTACCTCCAGGCATCAGTTTTACTAGAAAAACATGATAATTAGTTGAATTTGCGATATACCCAGTTATTTCGATGTCCCAAAATAAAGGAGTTGCTCTGTCTTTTATTGTCAAAGAGACCGGTACAAATGGAAGAGCTTGGGCTGTGCCATACCACTGCAAATGTAACAACTCCGTCATTAATGATAGTATTGATGGCGCAATAGAACTAATTTGACCTCCAGGCATCAGTGTTACTTGAAAAACTTGATAATTAGTTGAATTTGCGATATACCTCAGTTATTTCGAAGTCCCAAAATAAAGAATTTGCTCTGTGTTTTGTTGTCAAACACAGTGGTACAAATGGAAGAGCTTGGCCTGTGCCATAACAGTGCAAACGTGATAACTCGGCCATTAATGATAGTATTGATGGCGCAATAGAACTAAATTGACCTCCAGGCATCGGTGTTGCTAGAAAAACTTGATAATTAGTTGAATGTGCGATATAATACAGTTATTTCGAAGTCCCAAGATAAAGGAGTTGCTCTGTGTTTTGTTGTCAAACACAGCGGTACAAATGGAAGAGATTGGCCTGTGCCATAACACTGCAAATGTGACAACTCCGCCATTAATGATAGTATTGATGGCGTAATAGAACTAAATTGACCTCCAGGCATCAGTGTTACTAGAAAAACTTGATAATTAGTTAAATTTGCGATATGCCTCAGTTATTTCGATGTCCCAAGATAAAGGAGTTGCTCTCTGTTTTATTGTCAAAGAGACCGGTACAAATGGCATAGCTTGGACTGTGCCATAACACTGCAAATGTGACAACTCCGCCATTAATGATAGTATTGATGGCGCAATAGAACTAAATTGACCTCCAGGCATCAGTGTTACCAGAAAAACTTGATAATTAGTTAAATTTGCAATATACCTCAGTTATTTCGATGTCCCAAGATAAAGGCTTTGCTCTGTGTTTTGTTGTCAAACACAGTGGTACAAATGGAAGAGCTTGGCCTGTGCCATAACAGTGCAAACGTGATAACTCGGCCATTAATGATAGTATTGATGGCGCAATAGAACTAAATTGACCTCCAGGCATCAGTGTTACTAGAAAAACTTGATAATTAGTTGAATGTGCGATATAATACAGTTATTTCGAAGTCCCAAGATAAAGGATTTGCTCTGTGTTTTGTTGTCAAACACAGCGGTACAAATGGAAGAGCTTGGCCTAGTGCCATAACACTGCAAATGTGACAACTCCGCCATTAATGATAGTATTGATGGCGCAATAGAACTAAATTGACCTCCAGGCATCAGTGTTACTAGAAAAACTTGATAATTAGTTGAATTTGCGATATACCCAGTTATTTCGATGTCCCAAAATAAAGGAGTTGCTCTGTGTTTTATTGTCAAAGAGACCGGTACAAATGGAAGAGCTTGGGCTGTGCCATACCACTGCAAATGTAACAACTCCGTCATTAATGATAGTATTGATGGCGCAATAGAACTAATTTGACCTCCAGGCATCAGTGTTACTTGAAAAACTTGATAATTAGTTGAATTTGCGATATACCTCAGTTATTTCGAAGTCCCAAAATAAAGAATTTGCTCTGTGTTTTGTTGTCAAACACAGTGGTACAAATGGAAGAGCTTGGCCTGTGCCATAACAGTGCAAACGTGATAACTCGGCCATTAATGATAGTATTGATGGCGCAATAGAACTAAATTGACCTCCAGGCATCGGTGTTGCTAGAAAAACTTGATAATTAGTTGAATGTGCGATATAATACAGTTATTTCGAAGTCCCAAGGTAAAGGAGTTGCTCTGTGTTTTGTTGTCAAACACAGCGGTACAAATGGAAGAGATTGGCCTGTGCCATAACACTGCAAATGTGACAACTCCGCCATTAATGATAGTATTGATGGCGTAATAGAACTAAATTGACCTCCAGGCATCAGTGTTACTAGAAAAACTTGATAATTAGTTGAATTTGCGATATACCTCAGTTATTTCGATGTCCCAATATATTGGCTTTGCTCTGTGTTTTGTTGTCAAACACAGTGGTACAAATGGAAGAGCTTGGCCTGTGCCATAACAGTGCAAACGTGATTACTCGCCCATTAATGATAGTATTGATGGCGCAATAGAACTAAATTGACCTCCAGGCATCAGTGTTACTAGAAAAACTTGATAATTAGTTAAATTTGCGATATGCCTCAGTTATTTCGATGTCCCAAGATAAAGGAGTTGCTCTCTGTTTTATTGTCAAAGAGACCGGTACAAATGGCATAGCTTGGACTGTGCCATAACACTGCAAATGTGACAACTCCGCCATTAATGATAGTATTGATGGCGCAATAGAACTAAATTGACCTCCAGGCATCAGTGTTACCAGAAAAAACTTGATAATTAGTTAAATTTGCAATATACCTCAGTTATTTCGATGTCCCAAGATAAAGGCTTTGCTCTGTGTTTTGTTGTCAAACACAGTGGTACAAATGGAAGAGCTTGGCCTGTGCCATAACAGTGCAAACGTGATAACTCGGCCATTAATGATAGTATTGATGGCGCAATAGAACTAAATTGACCTCCAGGCATCAGTGTTACTAGAAAAACTTGATAATTAGTTGAATGTGCGATATAATACAGTTATTTCGAAGTCCCAAGATAAAGGATTTGCTCTGTGTTTTGTTGTCAAACACAGCGGTACAAATGGAAGAGCTTGGCCTGTGCCATAACACTGCAAATGTGACAACTCCGCCATTAATGATAGTATTGATGGCGCAATAGAACTAAATGTACCTCCAGGCATCAGTTTTACTAGAAAAACATGATAATTAGTTGAATTTGCGATATACCCAGTTATTTCGATGTCCCAAAATAAAGGAGTTGCTCTGTGTTTTATTGTCAAAGAGACCGGTACAAATGGAAGAACTTGGGCTGTGCCATACCACTGCAAATGTAACAACTCCGTCATTAATGATAGTATTGATGGCGCAATAGAACTAATTTGACCTCCAGGCATCAGTGTTACTTGAAAAACTTGATAATTAGTTGAATTTGCGATATACCTCAATTATTTCGAAGTCCCAAAATAAAGAATTTGCTCTGTGTTTTGTTGTCAAACACAGTGGTACAAATGGAAGAGCTTGGTCTGTGCCATAACACCGCAAACGTGACATCTCACCCATTAATGATAGTATTGATGGCGCAATAGAACTAAATATACCTCCAGGCATCAGTGTTACTAGAAAAACATGATAATTAGTTGAATTTGCGATATACCTCAGTTATTTCGAAGTCCCAAAATAAAGGATTTGCTCTGTGTTTTGTTGTCAAACACAGCGGTACAAATGGAAGAGCTTGGCCTGTGCCATAACACTGCATATGTGACAACTCCGCCATTAATGATAGTATTGATGGCGCAATAGAACTAAATTGACCTCCAGGCATCAGTGTTACTAGAAAAACTTGATAATTAGTTGAATGTGCGATATAATACAGTTATTTCGAAGTCGCAAGATAAAGTATTTGCTCTGTGTTTTGTTGTCAAACACAGCGGTACAAATGGAAGAGCTTGGCCAGTGCCAAACCACTGCAAATGTAACAACTCCGTCATTAATGATAGTATTGATGGCGCAATATAACTAATTTGACCTCCAGGCATCAGTGTTACTTGAAAAACTTGATAATTAGTTGAATTTGCGATATACCTCAATTATTTCGAAGTCCCAAAATAAAGAATTTGCTCTGTGTTTTGTTGTCAAACACAGTGGTACAAATGGAAGAGCTTGGTCTGTGCCATAACACCGCAAACGTGACATCTCACCCATTAATGATAGTATTGATGGCGCAATAGAACTAAATATACCTCCAGGCATCAGTGTTACTAGAAAAAACATGATAATTAGTTGAATTTGCGATATACCTCAGTTATTTCGAAGTCCCAAAATAAAGGATTTGCTCTGTGTTTTGTTGTCAAACACAGTGGTACAAATGGAAGAGCTTGGCCTGTGCCATAACAGTGCAAACGTGATAACTCGTCCATTAATGATAGTATTGATGGCGCAATAGAACTAAATTGACCTCCAGGCATCAGTGTTACTAGAAAAACTTGATAATTAGTTGAATGTGCGATATAATACAGTTATTTCGAAGTCGCAAGATAAAGTATTTGCTCTGTGTTTTGTTGTCAAACACAGCGGTACAAATGGAAGAGCTTGGCCTGTGCCATAACACTGCAAATGTGACAACTCCGCCATTAATGATAGTATTGATGGCGCAATAGAACTAAATATACCTCCAGGCATCAGTGTTACTAGAAAAACATGATAATTAGTTGAATTTGCGATATACCTCAGTTATTTCGAAGTCCCAAAATAAAGGCTTTGCTCTGTGTTTTGTTGTCAAACACAGTGGTACAAATGGAAGAGCTTGGTCTGTGCCATAACACCGCAAACGTGACATCTCACCCATTAATGATAGTATTGATGGCGCAATAGAACTAAATGTACCTCCAGGCATCAGTTTTACTAGAAAAACATGATAATTAGTTGAATTTGCGATATACCCAGTTATTTCGATGTCCCAAAATAAAGGAGTTGCTCTGTGTTTTATTGTCAAAGAGACCGGTACAAATGGAAGAACTTGGGCTGTGCCATACCACTGCAAATGTAACAACTCCGTCATTAATGATAGTATTGATGGCGCAATAGAACTAATTTGACCTCCAGGCATCAGTGTTACTTGAAAAACTTGATAATTAGTTGAATTTGCGATATACCTCAATTATTTCGAAGTCCCAAAATAAAGAATTTGCTCTGTGTTTTGTTGTCAAACACAGTGGTACAAATGGAAGAGCTTGGTCTGTGCCATAACACCGCAAACGTGACATCTCACCCATTAATGATAGTATTGATGGCGCAATAGAACTAAATATACCTCCAGGCATCAGTGTTACTAGAAAAACATGATAATTAGTTGAATTTGCCATATACCTCAGTTATTTCGAAGTCCCAAAATAAAGGATTTGCTCTGTGTTTTGTTGTCAAACACAGCGGTACAAATGGAAGAGCTTGGCCTGTGCCATAACACTGCATATGTGACAACTCCGCCATTAATGATAGTATTGATGGCGCAATAGAACTAAATTGACCTCCAGGCATCAGTGTTACTAGAAAAACTTGATAATTAGTTGAATTTGCGATATACCTCAGTTATTTCGATGTCCCAATATAAAGGCTTTGCTCTGTGTTTTGTTGTCAAACACAGTGGTACAAATGGAAGAGCTTGGTCTGTGCCATAACACCGCAAACGTGACATCTCACCCATTAATGATAGTATTGATGGCGCAATAGAACTAAATGTACCTCCAGGCATCAGTTTTACTAGAAAAACATGATAATTAGTTGAATTTGCGATCTACCCAGTTATTTCGATGTCCCAAAATAAAGGAGTTGCTCTGTGTTTTATTGTCAAAGAGACCGGTACAAATGGAAGAGCTTGGGCTGTGCCATACCACTGCAAATGTAACAACTCCGTCATTAATGATAGTATTGATGGCGCAATAGAACTAATTTGACCTCCAGGCATCAGTGTTACTTGAAAAACTTGATAATTAGTTGAATTTGCGATATACCTCAGTTATTTCGATGTCCCAATATAAAGGCTTTGCTCTGTGTTTTGTTGTCAAACACAGTGGTACAAATGGAAGAGCTTGGCCTGTGCCATAACAGTGCAAACGTGATTACTCGCCCATTAATGATAGTATTGTTGGCGCAATAGAACTAAATTGACCTCCAGGCATCAGTGTTACTAGAAAAACTTGATAATTAGTTAAATTTGCGATATGCCTCAGTTATTTCGATGTCCCAAGATAAAGGAGTTGCTCTCTGTTTTATTGTCAAAGAGACCGGTACAAATGGCATAGCTTGGACTGTGCCATAACACTGCAAATGTGACAACTCCGCCATTAATGATAGTATTGATGGCGCAATAGAACTAAATTGACCTCCAGGCATCAGTGTTACCAGAAAAACTTGATAATTAGTTAAATTTGCAATATACCTCAGTTATTTCGATGTCCCAAGATAAAGGCTTTGCTCTGTGTTTTGTTGTCAAACACAGTGGTACAAATGGAAGAGCTTGGCCTGTGCCATAACAGTGCAAACGTGATAACTCGGCCATTAATGATAGTATTGATGGCGCAATAGAACTAAATTGACCTCCAGGCATCAGTGTTACTAGAAAAACTTGATAATTAGTTGAATGTGCGATATAATACAGTTATTTCGAAGTCGCAAGATAAAGTATTTGCTCTGTGTTTTGTTGTCAAACACAGCGGTACAAATGGAAGAGCTTGAAAGGCCTGTGCCATAACACTGCAAATGTGACAACTCCGCCATTAATGATAGTATTGATGGCGCAATAGAACTAAATATACCTCCAGGCATCAGTGTTACTAGAAAAACATGATAATTAGTTGAATTTGCGATATACCTCAGTTATTTCGAAGTCCCAAAATAAAGGCTTTGCTCTGTGTTTTGTTGTCAAACACAGTGGTACAAATGGAAGAGCTTGGTCTGTGCCATAACACCGCAAACGTGACATCTCACCCATTAATGATAGTATTGATGGCGCAATAGAACTAAATGTACCTCCAGGCATCAGTTTTACTAGCAAAACATGATTATTAGTTGAATTTGCGATATACCCAGTTATTTCGATGTCCCAAAATAAAGGAGTTGCTCTGTGTTTTATTGTCAAAGAGACCGGTACAAATGGAAGAGCTTGGGCTGTGCCATACCACTGCAAATGTAACAACTCCGTCATTAATGATAGTATTGATGGCGCAATAGAACTAATTTGACCTCCAGGCATCAGTGTTACTTGAAAAACTTGATAATTAGTTGAATTTGCGATATACCTCAGTTATTTCGATGTCCCAATATAAAGGCTTTGCTCTGTGTTTTGTTGTCAAACACAGTGGTACAAATGGAAGAGCTTGGCCTGTGCCATAACAGTGCAAACGTGATTACTCGCCCATTAATGATAGTATTGTTGGCGCAATAGAACTAAATTGACCTCCAGGCATCAGTGTTACTAGAAAAACTTGATAATTAGTTAAATTTGCGATATGCCTCAGTTATTTCGATGTCCCAAGATAAAGGAGTTGCTCTCTGTTTTATTGTCAAAGAGACCGGTACAAATGGCATAGCTTGGACTGTGCCATAACACTGCAAATGTGACAACTCCGCCATTAATGATAGTATTGATGGCGCAATAGAACTAAATTGACCTCCAGGCATCAGTGTTACCAGAAAAACTTGATAATTAGTTAAATTTGCAATATACCTCAGTTATTTCGATGTCCCAAGATAAAGGCTTTGCTCTGTGTTTTGTTGTCAAACACAGTGGTACAAATGGAAGAGCTTGGCCTGTGCCATAACAGTGCAAACGTGATAACTCGGCCATTAATGATAGTATTGATGGCGCAATAGAACTAAATTGACCTCCAGGCATCAGTGTTACTAGAAAAACTTGATAATTAGTTGAATGTGCGATATAATACAGTTATTTCGAAGTCGCAAGATAAAGTATTTGCTCTGTGTTTTGTTGTCAAACACAGCGGTACAAATGGAAGAGCTTGGCCTGTGCCATAACACTGCAAATGTGACAACTCCGCCATTAATGATAGTATTGATGGCGCAATAGAACTAAATTGACCTCCAGGCATCAGTGTTACCAGAAAAACTTGATAATTAGTTAAATTTGCAATATACCTCAGTTATTTCGATGTCCCAAGATAAAGGCTTTGCTCTGTGTTTTGTTGTCAAACACAGTGGTACAAATGGAAGAGCTTGGCCTGTGCCATAACAGTGCAAACGTGATAACTCGGCCATTAATGATAGTATTGATGGCGCAAAAGAACTAAATTGACCTCCAGGCATCAGTGTTACTAGAAAAACTTGATAATTAGTTGAATGTGCGATATAATACAGTAATTTCGAAGTCGCAAGATAAAGTATTTGCTCTGTGTTTTGTTGTCAAACACAGCGGTACAAATGGAAGAGCTTGGCCTGTGCCATAACACTGCAAATGTGACAACTCCGCCATTAATGATAGTATTGATGGCGCAATAGAACTAAATATACCTCCAGGCATCAGTGTTACTAGAAAAACATGATAATTAGTTGAATTTGCGATATACCTCAGTTATTTCGAAGTCCCAAAATAAAGGCTTTGCTCTGTGTTTTGTTGTCAAACACAGTGGTACAAATGGAAGAGCTTGGTCTGTGCCATAACACCGCAAACGTGACATCTCACCCATTAATGATAGTATTGATGGCGCAATAGAACTAAATGTACCTCCAGGCATCAGTTTTACTAGAAAAACATGATAATTAGTTGAATTTGCGATATACCCAGTTATTTCGATGTCCCAAAATAAAGGAGTTGCTCTGTGTTTTATTGTCAAAGAGACCGGTACAAATGGAAGAGCTTGGGCTGTGCCATACCACTGCAAATGTAACAACTCCGTCATTAATGATAGTATTGATGGCGCAATAGAACTAATTTGACCTCCAGGCATCAGTGTTACTTGAAAAACTTGATAATTAGTTGAATTTGCGATATACCTCAGTTATTTCGAAGTCCCAAAATAAAGAATTTGCTCTGTGTTTTGTTGTCAAACACAGTGGTACAAATGGAAGAGCTTGGCCTGTGCCATAACAGTGCAAACGTGACAACTCCGCCATTAATGATAGTATTGATGGCGCAATAGAACTAAATTGACCTCCAGGCATCAGTGTTACCAGAAAAACTTGATAATTAGTTAACTTTGCGATATAACTCGGTTATTTCGAAGTCCCAAATAAAGTATTTGCTCTGTGTTATGTTGTCAAACAGCGGTACAAATGGAAGAGCTTGGTCTGTGCCATAACACCGCAAACGTGACATCTCACCCATTAATGATAGTATTGATGGCGCAATAGAACTAAATATACCTCCAGGCATCAGTGTTACTAGAAAAACATGATAATTAGTTGAATTTGCGATATACCTCAGTTATTTCGAAGTCCCAAAATAAAGGCTTTGCTCTGTGTTTTGTTGTCAAACACAGTGGTACAAATGGAAGAGCTTGGTCTGTGCCATAACACCGCAAACGTGACATCTCACCCATTAATGATAGTATTGATGGCGCAATAGAACTAAATGTACCTCCAGGCATCAGTTTTACTAGAAAAACATGATAATTAGTTGAATTTGCGATATACCCAGTTATTTCGATGTCCCAAAATAAAGGAGTTGCTCTGTGTTTTATTGTCAAAGAGACCGGTACAAATGGAAGAGCTTGGGCTGTGCCATACCACTGCAAATGTAACAACTCCGTCATTAATGATAGTATTGATGGCGCAATAGAACTAATTTGACCTCCAGGCATCAGTGTTACTTGAAAAACTTGATAATTAGTTGAATTTGCGATATACCTCAGTTATTTCGAAGTCCCAAAATAAAGAATTTGCTCTGTGTTTTGTTGTCAAACACAGTGGTACAAATGGAAGAGCTTGGCCTGTGCCATAACAGTGCAAACGTGACAACTCCGCCATTAATGATAGTATTGATGGCGCAATAGAACTAAATTGACCTCCAGGCATCAGTGTTACTAGAAAAACTTGATAATTAGTTAACTTTGCGATATAACTCGGTTATTTCGAAGTCCCAAATAAAGTATTTGCTCTGTGTTATGTTGTCAAACAGCGGTACAAATGGAAGAGCTTGGTCTGTGCCATAACACCGCGAACGTGACATCTCACCCATTAATGATAGTATTGATGGCGCAATAGAACTAAATATACCTCCAGGCATCAGTGTTACTAGAACAACATGATAATTAGTTGAATTTGCGATATACCTCAGTTATTTCGAAGTCCCAAAATAAAGGATTTGCTCTGTGTTTTGTTGTCAAACACAGCGGTACAAATGGAAGAGCTTGGCCTGTGCCATAACACTGCAAATGTGACAACTCCGCCATTAATGATAGTATTGATGGCGCAATAGAACTAAATTGACCTCCAGGCATCAGTGTTACTAGAAAAACTTGATAATTAGTTGAATTTGCGATATACCTCAGTTATTTCGATGTCCCAATATAAAGGCTTTGCTCTGTGTTTTGTTGTCAAACACAGTGGTACAAATTGAAGAGCCTGGTCTGTGCCATAACACCGCAAACGTGACATCTCACCCATTAATGATAGTATTGATGGCGCAATAGAACTAAATGTACCTCCAGGCATCAGTTTTACTAGAAAAACATGATAATTAGTTGAATTTGCGATATACCCAGTTATTTCGATGTCCCAAAATAAAGGAGTTGCTCTGTGTTTTATTGTCAAAGAGACCGGTACAAATGGAAGAACTTGGGCTGTGCCATACCACTGCAAATGTAACAACTCCGTCATTAATGATAGTATTGATGGCGCAATAGAACTAATTTGACCTCCAGGCATCAGTGTTACTTGAAAAACTTGATAATTAGTTGAATTTGCGATATACCTCAATTATTTCGAAGTCCCAAAATAAAGAATTTGCTCTGTGTTTTGTTGTCAAACACAGTGGTACAAATGGAAGAGCTTGGTCTGTGCCATAACACCGCAAACGTGACATCTCACCCATTAATGATAGTATTGATGGCGCAATAGAACTAAATATACCTCCAGGCATCAGTGTTACTAGAAAAACATGATAATTAGTTGAATTTGCGATATACCTCAGTTATTTCGAAGTCCCAAAATAAAGGATTTGCTCTGTGTTTTGTTGTCAAACACAGCGGTACAAATGGAAGAGCTTCGCCTGTGCCATAACACTGCATATGTGACAACTCCGCCATTAATGATAGTATTGATGGCGCAATAGAACTAAATTGACCTCCAGGCATCAGTGTTACTAGAACAACTTGATAATTAGTTGAATTTGCGATATACCTCAGTTATTTCGATGTCCCAATATAAAGGCTTTGCTCTGTGTTTTGTTGTCAAACACAGTGGTACAAATGTAAGAGCTTGGTCTGTGCCATAACACCGCAAACGTGACATCTCACCCATTAATGATAGTATTGATGGCGCAATAGAACTAAATGTACCTCCAGGCATCAGTTTTACTAGAAAAACATGATAATTAGTTGAATTTGCGATATACCCAGTTATTTCGATGTCCCAAAATAAAGAAGTTGCTCTGTGTTTTATTGTCAAAGAGACCGGTACAAATGGAAGAGCTTGGGCTGTGCCATACCACTGCAAATGTAACAACTCCGTCATTAATGATAGTATTGATGGCGCAATAGAACTAATTTGACCTCCAGGCATCAGTGTTACTTGAAAAACTTGATAATTAGTTGAATTTGCGATATACCTCAGTTATTTCGAAGTCCCAAAATAAAGAATTTGCTCTGTGTTTTGTTGTCAAACACAGTGGTACAAATGGAAGAGCTTGGCCTGTGCCATAACAGTGCAAACGTGATAACTCGGCCATTAATGATAGTATTGATGGCGCAATAGAACTAAATTGACCTCCAGGCATCGGTGTTGCTAGAAAAACTTGATAATTAGTTGAATGTGCGATATAATACAGTTATTTCGAAGTCCCAAGATAAAGGAGTTGCTCTGTGTTTTGTTGTCAAACACAGCGGTACAAATGGAAGAGATTGGCCTGTGCCATAACACTGCAAATGTGACAACTCCGCCATTAATGATAGTATTGATGGCGTAATAGAACTAAATTGACCTCCAGGCATCAGTGTTACTAGAAAAACTTGATAATTAGTTGAATTTGCGATATACCTCAGTTATTTCGATGTCCCAATATAAAGGCTTTGCTCTGTGTTTTGTTGTCAAACACAGTGGTACAAATGGAAGAGCTTGGCCTGTGCCATAACAGTGCAAACGTGATTACTCGCCCATTAATGATAGTATTGTTGGCGCAATAGAACTAAATTGACCTCCAGGCATCAGTGTTACTAGAAAAACTTGATAATTAGTTAAATTTGCGATATGCCTCAGTTATTTCGATGTCCCAAGATAAAGGAGTTGCTCTCTGTTTTATTGTCAAAGAGACCGGTACAAATGGCATAGCTTGGACTGTGCCATAACACTGCAAATGTGACAACTCCGCCATTAATGATAGTATTGATGGCGCAATAGAACTAAATTGACCTCCAGGCATCAGTGTTACCAGAAAAACTTGATAATTAGTTAAATTTGCAATATACCTCAGTTATTTCGATGTCCCAAGATAAAGGCTTTGCTCTGTGTTTTGTTGTCAAACACAGTGGTACAAATGGAAGAGCTTGGCCTGTGCCATAACAGTGCAAACGTGACAACTCCGCCATTAATGATAGTATTGATGGCGCAATAGAACTAAATTGACCTCCAGGCATCAGTGTTACTAGAAAAACTTGATAATTAGTTAACTTTGCGATATAACTCGGTTATTTCGAAGTCCCAAATAAAGTATTTGCTCTGTGTTATGTTGTCAAACAGCGGTACAAATGGAAGAGCTTGGTCTGTGCCATAACACCGCAAACGTGACATCTCACCCATTAATGATAGTATTGATGGCGCAATAGAACTAAATATACCTCCAGGCATCAGTGTTACTAGAAAAACATGATAATTAGTTGAATTTGCGATATACCTCAGTTATTTCGAAGTCCCAAAATAAAGGATTTGCTCTGTGTTTTGTTGTCAAACACAGCGGTACAAATGGAAGAGCTTCGCCTGTGCCATAACACTGCATATGTGACAACTCCGCCATTAATGATAGTATTGATGGCGCAATAGAACTAAATTGACCTCCAGGCATCAGTGTTACTAGAACAACTTGATAATTAGTTGAATTTGCGATATACCTCAGTTATTTCGATGTCCCAATATAAAGGCTTTGCTCTGTGTTTTGTTGTCAAACACAGTGGTACAAATGTAAGAGCTTGGTCTGTGCCATAACACCGCAAACGTGACATCTCACCCATTAATGATAGTATTGATGGCGCAATAGAACTAAATGTACCTCCAGGCATCAGTTTTACTAGAAAAACATGATAATTAGTTGAATTTGCGATATACCCAGTTATTTCGATGTCCCAAAATAAAGAAGTTGCTCTGTGTTTTATTGTCAAAGAGACCGGTACAAATGGAAGAGCTTGGGCTGTGCCATACCACTGCAAATGTAACAACTCCGTCATTAATGATAGTATTGATGGCGCAATAGAACTAATTTGACCTCCAGGCATCAGTGTTACTTGAAAAACTTGATAATTAGTTGAATTTGCGATATACCTCAGTTATTTCGAAGTCCCAAAATAAAGAATTTGCTCTGTGTTTTGTTGTCAAACACAGTGGTACAAATGGAAGAGCTTGGCCTGTGCCATAACAGTGCAAACGTGATAACTCGGCCATTAATGATAGTATTGATGGCGCAATAGAACTAAATTGACCTCCAGGCATCGGTGTTGCTAGAAAAACTTGATAATTAGTTGAATGTGCGATATAATACAGTTATTTCGAAGTCCCAAGATAAAGGAGTTGCTCTGTGTTTTGTTGTCAAACACAGCGGTACAAATGGAAGAGATTGGCCTGTGCCATAACACTGCAAATGTGACAACTCCGCCATTAATGATAGTATTGATGGCGTAATAGAACTAAATTGACCTCCAGGCATCAGTGTTACTAGAAAAACTTGATAATTAGTTGAATTTGCGATATACCTCAGTTATTTCGATGTCCCAATATAAAGGCTTTGCTCTGTGTTTTGTTGTCAAACACAGTGGTACAAATGGAAGAGCTTGGCCTGTGCCATAACAGTGCAAACGTGATTACTCGCCCATTAATGATAGTATTGTTGGCGCAATAGAACTAAATTGACCTCCAGGCATCAGTGTTACTAGAAAAACTTGATAATTAGTTAAATTTGCGATATGCCTCAGTTATTTCGATGTCCCAAGATAAAGGAGTTGCTCTCTGTTTTATTGTCAAAGAGACCGGTACAAATGGCATAGCTTGGACTGTGCCATAACACTGCAAATGTGACAACTCCGCCATTAATGATAGTATTGATGGCGCAATAGAACTAAATTGACCTCCAGGCATCAGTGTTACCAGAAAAACTTGATAATTAGTTAAATTTGCAATATACCTCAGTTATTTCGATGTCCCAAGATAAAGGCTTTGCTCTGTGTTTTGTTGTCAAACACAGTGGTACAAATGGAAGAGCTTGGCCTGTGCCATAACAGTGCAAACGTGACAACTCCGCCATTAATGATAGTATTGATGGCGCAATAGAACTAAATTGACCTCCAGGCATCAGTGTTACTAGAAAAACTTGATAATTAGTTAACTTTGCGATATAACTCGGTTATTTCGAAGTCCCAAATAAAGTATTTGCTCTGTGTTATGTTGTCAAACAGCGGTACAAATGGAAGAGCTTGGTCTGTGCCATAACACCGCAAACGTGACATCTCACCCATTAATGATAGTATTGATGGCGCAATAGAACTAAATATACCTCCAGGCATCAGTGTTACTAGAACAACATGATAATTAGTTGAATTTGCGATATACCTCAGTTATTTCGAAGTCCCAAAATAAAGGATTTGCTCTGTGTTTTGTTGTCAAACACAGCGGTACAAATGGAAGAGCTTGGCCTGTGCCATAACACTGCAAATGTGACAACTCCGCCATTAATGATAGTATTGATGGCGCAATAGAACTAAATTGACCTCCAGGCATCAGTGTTACTAGAAAAACTTGATAATTAGTTGAATTTGCGATATACCTCAGTTATTTCGATGTCCCAATATAAAGGCTTTGCTCTGTGTTTTGTTGTCAAACACAGTGGTACAAATTGAAGAGCTTGGTCTGTGCCATAACACCGCAAACGTGACATCTCACCCATTAATGATAGTATTGATGGCGCAATAGAACTAAATGTACCTCCAGGCATCAGTTTTACTAGAAAAACATGATAATTAGTTGAATTTGCGATATACCCAGTTATTTCGATGTCCCAAAATAAAGGAGTTGCTCTGTGTTTTATTGTCAAAGAGACCGGTACAAATGGAAGAACTTGGGCTTTGCCATACCACTGCAAATGTAACAACTCCGTCATTAATGATAGTATTGATGGCGCAATAGAACTAATTTGACCTCCAGGCATCAGTGTTACTTGAAAAACTTGATAATTAGTTGAATTTGCGATATACCTCAATTATTTCGAAGTCCCAAAATAAAGAATTTGCTCTGTGTTTTGTTGTCAAACACAGTGGTACAAATGGAAGAGCTTGGTCTGTGCCATAACACCGCAAACGTGACATCTCACCCATTAATGATAGTATTGATGGCGCAATAGAACTAAATATACCTCCAGGCATCAGTGTTACTAGAAAAACATGATAATTAGTTGAATTTGCGATATACCTCAGTTATTTCGAAGTCCCAAAATAAAGGATTTGCTCTGTGTTTTGTTGTCAAACACAGCGGTACAAATGGAAGAGCTTCGCCTGTGCCATAACACTGCATATGTGACAACTCCGCCATTAATGATAGTATTGATGGCGCAATAGAACTAAATTGACCTCCAGGCATCAGTGTTACTAGAACAACTTGATAATTAGTTGAATTTGCGATATACCTCAGTTATTTCGATGTCCCAATATAAAGGCTTTGCTCTGTGTTTTGTTGTCAAACACAGTGGTACAAATGTAAGAGCTTGGTCTGTGCCATAACACCGCAAACGTGACATCTCACCCATTAATGATAGTATTGATGGCGCAATAGAACTAAATGTACCTCCAGGCATCAGTTTTACTAGAAAAACATGATAATTAGTTGAATTTGCGATATACCCAGTTATTTCGATGTCCCAAAATAAAGGAGTTGCTCTGTGTTTTATTGTCAAAGAGACCGGTACAAATGGAAGAGCTTGGGCTGTGCCATACCACTGCAAATGTAACAACTCCGTCATTAATGATAGTATTGATGGCGCAATAGAACTAATTTGACCTCCAGGCATCAGTGTTACTTGAAAAACTTGATAATTAGTTGAATTTGCGATATACCTCAGTTATTTCGAAGTCCCAAAATAAAGAATTTGCTCTGTGTTTTGTTGTCAAACACAGTGGTACAAATGGAAGAGCTTGGCCTGTGCCATAACAGTGCAAACGTGATAACTCGGCCATTAATGATAGTATTGATGGCGCAATAGAACTAAATTGACCTCCAGGCATCGGTGTTGCTAGAAAAACTTGATAATTAGTTGAATGTGCGATATAATACAGTTATTTCGAAGTCCCAAGATAAAGGAGTTGCTCTGTGTTTTGTTGTCAAACACAGCGGTACAAATGGAAGAGATTGGCCTGTGCCATAACACTGCAAATGTGACAACTCCGCCATTAATGATAGTATTGATGGCGTAATAGAACTAAATTGACCTCCAGGCATCAGTGTTACTAGAAAAACTTGATAATTAGTTGAATTTGCGATATACCTCAGTTATTTCGATGTCCCAATATAAAGGCTTTGCTCTGTGTTTTGTTGTCAAACACAGTGGTACAAATGGAAGAGCTTGGCCTGTGCCATAACAGTGCAAACGTGATTACTCGCCCATTAATGATAGTATTGTTGGCGCAATAGAACTAAATTGACCTCCAGGCATCAGTGTTACTAGAAAAACTTGATAATTAGTTAAAATTGCGATATGCCTCAGTTATTTCGATGTCCCAAGATAAAGGAGTTGCTCTCTGTTTTATTGTCAAAGAGACCGGTACAAATGGCATAGCTTGGACTGTGCCATAACACTGCAAATGTGACAACTCCGCCATTAATGATAGTATTGATGGCGCAATAGAACTAAATTGACCTCCAGGCATCAGTGTTACCAGAAAAACTTGATAATTAGTTAAATTTGCAATATACCTCAGTTATTTCGATGTCCCAAGATAAAGGCTTTGCTCTGTGTTTTGTTGTCAAACACAGTGGTACAAATGGAAGAGCTTGGCCTGTGCCATAACAGTGCAAACGTGATAACTCGGCCATTAATGATAGTATTGATGGCGCAATAGAACTAAATTGACCTCCAGGCATCAGTGTTACTAGAAAAACTTGATAATTAGTTGAATGTGCGATATAATACAGTTATTTCGAAGTCCCAAGATAAAGGATTTGCTCTGTGTTTTGTTGTCAAACACAGCGGTACAAATGGAAGAGCTTGGCCTAGTGCCATAACACTGCAAATGTGACAACTCCGCCATTAATGATAGTATTGATGGCGCAATAGAACTAAATTGACCTCCAGGCATCAGTGTTACTAGAAAAACTTGATAATTAGTTGAATTTGCGATATACCCAGTTATTTCGATGTCCCAAAATAAAGGAGTTGCTCTGTGTTTTATTGTCAAAGAGACCGGTACAAATGGAAGAGCTTGGGCTGTGCCATACCACTGCAAATGTAACAACTCCGTCATTAATGATAGTATTGATGGCGCAATAGAACTAATTTGACCTCCAGGCATCAGTGTTACTTGAAAAACTTGATAATTAGTTGAATTTGCGATATACCTCAGTTATTTCGAAGTCCCAAAATAAAGAATTTGCTCTGTGTTTTGTTGTCAAACACAGTGGTACAAATGGAAGAGCTTGGCCTGTGCCATAACAGTGCAAACGTGATAACTCGGCCATTAATGATAGTATTGATGGCGCAATAGAACTAAATTGACCTCCAGGCATCGGTGTTGCTAGAAAAACTTGATAATTAGTTGAATGTGCGATATAATACAGTTATTTCGAAGTCCCAAGGTAAAGGAGTTGCTCTGTGTTTTGTTGTCAAACACAGCGGTACAAATGGAAGAGATTGGCCTGTGCCATAACACTGCAAATGTGACAACTCCGCCATTAATGATAGTATTGATGGCGTAATAGAACTAAATTGACCTCCAGGCATCAGTGTTACTAGAAAAACTTGATAATTAGTTGAATTTGCGATATACCTCAGTTATTTCGATGTCCCAATATATTGGCTTTGCTCTGTGTTTTGTTGTCAAACACAGTGGTACAAATGGAAGAGCTTGGCCTGTGCCATAACAGTGCAAACGTGATTACTCGCCCATTAATGATAGTATTGATGGCGCAATAGAACTAAATTGACCTCCAGGCATCAGTGTTACTAGAAAAACTTGATAATTAGTTAAATTTGCGATATGCCTCAGTTATTTCGATGTCCCAAGATAAAGGAGTTGCTCTCTGTTTTATTGTCAAAGAGACCGGTACAAATGGCATAGCTTGGACTGTGCCATAACACTGCAAATGTGACAACTCCGCCATTAATGATAGTATTGATGGCGCAATAGAACTAAATTGACCTCCAGGCATCAGTGTTACCAGAAAAAACTTGATAATTAGTTAAATTTGCAATATACCTCAGTTATTTCGATGTCCCAAGATAAAGGCTTTGCTCTGTGTTTTGTTGTCAAACACAGTGGTACAAATGGAAGAGCTTGGCCTGTGCCATAACAGTGCAAACGTGATAACTCGGCCATTAATGATAGTATTGATGGCGCAATAGAACTAAATTGACCTCCAGGCATCAGTGTTACTAGAAAAACTTGATAATTAGTTGAATGTGCGATATAATACAGTTATTTCGAAGTCCCAAGATAAAGGATTTGCTCTGTGTTTTGTTGTCAAACACAGCGGTACAAATGGAAGAGCTTGGCCTGTGCCATAACACTGCAAATGTGACAACTCCGCCATTAATGATAGTATTGATGGCGCAATAGAACTAAATGTACCTCCAGGCATCAGTTTTACTAGAAAAACATGATAATTAGTTGAATTTGCGATATACCCAGTTATTTCGATGTCCCAAAATAAAGGAGTTGCTCTGTGTTTTATTGTCAAAGAGACCGGTACAAATGGAAGAACTTGGGCTGTGCCATACCACTGCAAATGTAACAACTCCGTCATTAATGATAGTATTGATGGCGCAATAGAACTAATTTGACCTCCAGGCATCAGTGTTACTTGAAAAACTTGATAATTAGTTGAATTTGCGATATACCTCAATTATTTCGAAGTCCCAAAATAAAGAATTTGCTCTGTGTTTTGTTGTCAAACACAGTGGTACAAATGGAAGAGCTTGGTCTGTGCCATAACACCGCAAACGTGACATCTCACCCATTAATGATAGTATTGATGGCGCAATAGAACTAAATATACCTCCAGGCATCAGTGTTACTAGAAAAACATGATAATTAGTTGAATTTGCGATATACCTCAGTTATTTCGAAGTCCCAAAATAAAGGATTTGCTCTGTGTTTTGTTGTCAAACACAGCGGTACAAATGGAAGAGCTTGGCCTGTGCCATAACACTGCATATGTGACAACTCCGCCATTAATGATAGTATTGATGGCGCAATAGAACTAAATTGACCTCCAGGCATCAGTGTTACTAGAAAAACTTGATAATTAGTTGAATGTGCGATATAATACAGTTATTTCGAAGTCGCAAGATAAAGTATTTGCTCTGTGTTTTGTTGTCAAACACAGCGGTACAAATGGAAGAGCTTGGCCAGTGCCAAACCACTGCAAATGTAACAACTCCGTCATTAATGATAGTATTGATGGCGCAATATAACTAATTTGACCTCCAGGCATCAGTGTTACTTGAAAAACTTGATAATTAGTTGAATTTGCGATATACCTCAATTATTTCGAAGTCCCAAAATAAAGAATTTGCTCTGTGTTTTGTTGTCAAACACAGTGGTACAAATGGAAGAGCTTGGTCTGTGCCATAACACCGCAAACGTGACATCTCACCCATTAATGATAGTATTGATGGCGCAATAGAACTAAATATACCTCCAGGCATCAGTGTTACTAGAAAAAACATGATAATTAGTTGAATTTGCGATATACCTCAGTTATTTCGAAGTCCCAAAATAAAGGATTTGCTCTGTGTTTTGTTGTCAAACACAGTGGTACAAATGGAAGAGCTTGGCCTGTGCCATAACAGTGCAAACGTGATAACTCGTCCATTAATGATAGTATTGATGGCGCAATAGAACTAAATTGACCTCCAGGCATCAGTGTTACTAGAAAAATTTGATAATTAGTTGAATGTGCGATATAATACAGTTATTTCGAAGTCGCAAGATAAAGTATTTGCTCTGTGTTTTGTTGTCAAACACAGCGGTACAAATGGAAGAGCTTGGCCTGTGCCATAACACTGCAAATGTGACAACTCCGCCATTAATGATAGTATTGATGGCGCAATAGAACTAAATATACCTCCAGGCATCAGTGTTACTAGAAAAACATGATAATTAGTTGAATTTGCGATATACCTCAGTTATTTCGAAGTCCCAAAATAAAGGCTTTGCTCTGTGTTTTGTTGTCAAACACAGTGGTACAAATGGAAGAGCTTGGTCTGTGCCATAACACCGCAAACGTGACATCTCACCCATTAATGATAGTATTGATGGCGCAATAGAACTAAATGTACCTCCAGGCATCAGTTTTACTAGAAAAACATGATAATTAGTTGAATTTGCGATATACCCAGTTATTTCGATGTCCCAAAATAAAGGAGTTGCTCTGTGTTTTATTGTCAAAGAGACCGGTACAAATGGAAGAACTTGGGCTGTGCCATACCACTGCAAATGTAACAACTCCGTCATTAATGATAGTATTGATGGCGCAATAGAACTAATTTGACCTACAGGCATCAGTGTTACTTGAAAAACTTGATAATTAGTTGAATTTGCGATATACCTCAATTATTTCGAAGTCCCAAAATAAAGAATTTGCTCTGTGTTTTGTTGTCAAACACAGTGGTACAAATGGAAGAGCTTGGTCTGTGCCATAACACCGCAAACGTGACATCTCACCCATTAATGATAGTATTGATGGCGCAATAGAACTAAATATACCTCCAGGCATCAGTGTTACTAGAAAAACATGATAATTAGTTGAATTTGCCATATACCTCAGTTATTTCGAAGTCCCAAAATAAAGGATTTGCTCTGTGTTTTGTTGTCAAACACAGCGGTACAAATGGAAGAGCTTGGCCTGTGCCATAACACTGCATATGTGACAACTCCGCCATTAATGATAGTATTGATGGCGCAATAGAACTAAATTGACCTCCAGGCATCAGTGTTACTAGAAAAACTTGATAATTAGTTGAATTTGCGATATACCTCAGTTATTTCGATGTCCCAATATAAAGGCTTTGCTCTGTGTTTTGTTGTCAAACACAGTGGTACAAATGGAAGAGCTTGGTCTGTGCCATAACACCGCAAACGTGACATCTCACCCATTAATGATAGTATTGATGGCGCAATAGAACTAAATGTACCTCCAGGCATCAGTTTTACTAGAAAAACATGATAATTAGTTGAATTTGCGATATACCCAGTTATTTCGATGTCCCAAAATAAAGGAGTTGCTCTGTGTTTTATTGTCAAAGAGACCGGTACAAATGGAAGAGCTTGGGCTGTGCCATACCACTGCAAATGTAACAACTCCGTCATTAATGATAGTATTGATGGCGCAATAGAACTAATTTGACCTCCAGGCATCAGTGTTACTTGAAAAACTTGATAATTAGTTGAATTTGCGATATACCTCAGTTATTTCGATGTCCCAATATAAAGGCTTTGCTCTGTGTTTTGTTGTCAAACACAGTGGTACAAATGGAAGAGCTTGGCCTGTGCCATAACAGTGCAAACGTGATTACTCGCCCATTAATGATAGTATTGTTGGCGCAATAGAACTAAATTGACCTCCAGGCATCAGTGTTACTAGAAAAACTTGATAATTAGTTAAATTTGCGATATGCCTCAGTTATTTCGATGTCCCAAAATAAAGGAGTTGCTCTCTGTTTTATTGTCAAAGAGACCGGTACAAATGGCATAGCTTGGACTGTGCCATAACACTGCAAATGTGACAACTCCGCCATTAATGATAGTATTGATGGCGCAATAGAACTAAATTGACCTCCAGGCATCAGTGTTACCAGAAAAACTTGATAAATAGTTAAATTTGCAATATACCTCAGTTATTTCGATGTCCCAAGATAAAGGCTTTGCTCTGTGTTTTGTTGTCAAACACAGTGGTACAAATGGAAGAGCTTGGCCTGTGCCATAACAGTGCAAACGTGATAACTCGGCCATTAATGATAGTATTGATGGCGCAATAGAACTAAATTGACCTCCAGGCATCAGTGTTACTAGAAAAACTTGATAATTAGTTGAATGTGCGATATAATACAGTTATTTCGAAGTCGCAAGATAAAGTATTTGCTCTGTGTTTTGTTGTCAAACACAGCGGTACAAATGGAAGAGCTTGAAAGGCCTGTGCCATAACACTGCAAATGTGACAACTCCGCCATTAATGATAGTATTGATGGCGCAATAGAACTAAATATACCTCCAGGCATCAGTGTTACTAGCAAAACATGATTATTAGTTGAATTTGCGATATACCCAGTTATTTCGATGTCCCAAAATAAAGGAGTTGCTCTGTGTTTTATTGTCAAAGAGACCGGTACAAATGGAAGAGCTTGGGCTGTGCCATACCACTGCAAATGTAACAACTCCGTCATTAATGATAGTATTGATGGCGCAATAGAACTAATTTGACCTCCAGGCATCAGTGTTACTTGAAAAACTTGATAATTAGTTGAATTTGCGATATACCTCAGTTATTTCGATGTCCCAATATAAAGGCTTTGCTCTGTGTTTTGTTGTCAAACACAGTGGTACAAATGGAAGAGCTTGGCCTGTGCCATAACAGTGCAAACGTGATTACTCGCCCATTAATGATAGTATTGTTGGCGCAATAGAACTAAATTGACCTCCAGGCATCAGTGTTACTAGAAAAACTTGATAATTAGTTAAATTTGCGATATGCCTCAGTTATTTCGATGTCCCAAGATAAAGGAGTTGCTCTCTGTTTTATTGTCAAAGAGACCGGTACAAATGGCATAGCTTGGACTGTGCCATAACACTGCAAATGTGACAACTCCGCCATTAATGATAGTATTGATGGCGCAATAGAACTAAATTGACCTCCAGGCATCAGTGTTACCAGAAAAACTTGATAATTAGTTAAATTTGCAATATACCTCAGTTATTTCGATGTCCCAAGATAAAGGCTTTGCTCTGTGTTTTGTTGTCAAACACAGTGGTACAAATGGAAGAGCTTGGCCTGTGCCATAACAGTGCAAACGTGATAACTCGGCCATTAATGATAGTATTGATGGCGCAATAGAACTAAATTGACCTCCAGGCATCAGTGTTACTAGAAAAACTTGATAATTAGTTGAATGTGCGATATAATACAGTTATTTCGAAGTCGCAAGATAAAGTATTTGCTCTGTGTTTTGTTGTCAAACACAGCGGTACAAATGGAAGAGCTTGGCCTGTGCCATAACACTGCAAATGTGACAACTCCGCCATTAATGATAGTATTGATGGCGCAATAGAACTAAATTGACCTCCAGGCATCAGTGTTACCAGAAAAACTTGATAATTAGTTAAATTTGCAATATACCTCAGTTATTTCGATGTCCCAAGATAAAGGCTTTGCTCTGTGTTTTGTTGTCAAACACAGTGGTACAAATGGAAGAGCTTGGCCTGTGCCATAACAGTGCAAACGTGATAACTCGGCCATTAATGATAGTATTGATGGCGCAAAAGAACTAAATTGACCTCCAGGCATCAGTGTTACTAGAAAAACTTGATAATTAGTTGAATGTGCGATATAATACAGTAATTTCGAAGTCGCAAGATAAAGTATTTGCTCTGTGTTTTGTTGTCAAACACAGCGGTACAAATGGAAGAGCTTGGCCTGTGCCATAACACTGCAAATGTGACAACTCCGCCATTAATGATAGTATTGATGGCGCAATAGAACTAAATATACCTCCAGGCATCAGTGTTACTAGAAAAACATGATAATTAGTTGAATTTGCGATATACCTCAGTTATTTCGAAGTCCCAAAATAAAGGCTTTGCTCTGTGTTTTGTTGTCAAACACAGTGGTACAAATGGAAGAGCTTGGTCTGTGCCATAACACCGCAAACGTGACATCTCACCCATTAATGATAGTATTGATGGCGCAATAGAACTAAATGTACCTCCAGGCATCAGTTTTACTAGAAAAACATGATAATTAGTTGAATTTGCGATATACCCAGTTATTTCGATGTCCCAAAATAAAGGAGTTGCTCTGTGTTTTATTGTCAAAGAGACCGGTACAAATGGAAGAGCTTGGGCTGTGCCATACCACTGCAAATGTAACAACTCCGTCATTAATGATAGTATTGATGGCGCAATAGAACTAATTTGACCTCCAGGCATCAGTGTTACTTGAAAAACTTGATAATTAGTTGAATTTGCGATATACCTCAGTTATTTCGAAGTCCCAAAATAAAGAATTTGCTCTGTGTTTTGTTGTCAAACACAGTGGTACAAATGGAAGAGCTTGGCCTGTGCCATAACAGTGCAAACGTGACAACTCCGCCATTAATGATAGTATTGATGGCGCAATAGAACTAAATTGACCTCCAGGCATCAGTGTTACCAGAAAAAACTTGATAATTAGTTAACTTTGCGATATAACTCGGTTATTTCGAAGTCCCAAATAAAGTATTTGCTCTGTGTTATGTTGTCAAACAGCGGTACAAATGGAAGAGCTTGGTCTGTGCCATAACACCGCAAACGTGACATCTCACCCATTAATGATAGTATTGATGGCGCAATAGAACTAAATATACCTCCAGGCATCAGTGTTACTAGAAAAACATGATAATTAGTTGAATTTGCGATATACCTCAGTTATTTCGAAGTCCCAAAATAAAGGCTTTGCTCTGTGTTTTGTTGTCAAACACAGTGGTACAAATGGAAGAGCTTGGTCTGTGCCATAACACCGCAAACGTGACATCTCACCCATTAATGATAGTATTGATGGCGCAATAGAACTAAATGTACCTCCAGGCATCAGTTTTACTAGAAAAACATGATAATTAGTTGAATTTGCGATATACCCAGTTATTTCGATGTCCCAAAATAAAGGAGTTGCTCTGTGTTTTATTGTCAAAGAGACCGGTACAAATGGAAGAGCTTGGGCTGTGCCATACCACTGCAAATGTAACAACTCCGTCATTAATGATAGTATTGATGGCGCAATAGAACTAATTTGACCTCCAGGCATCAGTGTTACTTGAAAAACTTGATAATTAGTTGAATTTGCGATATACCTCAGTTATTTCGAAGTCCCAAAATAAAGAATTTGCTCTGTGTTTTGTTGTCAAACACAGTGGTACAAATGGAAGAGCTTGGCCTGTGCCATAACAGTGCAAACGTGACAACTCCGCCATTAATGATAGTATTGATGGCGCAATAGAACTAAATTGACCTCCAGGCATCAGTGTTACTAGAAAAACTTGATAATTAGTTAACTTTGCGATATAACTCGGTTATTTCGAAGTCCCAAATAAAGTATTTGCTCTGTGTTATGTTGTCAAACAGCGGTACAAATGGAAGAGCTTGGTCTGTGCCATAACACCGCGAACGTGACATCTCACCCATTAATGATAGTATTGATGGCGCAATAGAACTAAATATACCTCCAGGCATCAGTGTTACTAGAACAACATGATAATTAGTTGAATTTGCGATATACCTCAGTTATTTCGAAGTCCCAAAATAAAGGATTTGCTCTGTGTTTTGTTGTCAAACACAGCGGTACAAATGGAAGAGCTTGGCCTGTGCCATAACACTGCAAATGTGACAACTCCGCCATTAATGATAGTATTGATGGCGCAATAGAACTAAATTGACCTCCAGGCATCAGTGTTACTAGAAAAACTTGATAATTAGTTGAATTTGCGATATACCTCAGTTATTTCGATGTCCCAATATAAAGGCTTTGCTCTGTGTTTTGTTGTCAAACACAGTGGTACAAATTGAAGAGCTTGGTCTGTGCCATAACACCGCAAACGTGACATCTCACCCATTAATGATAGTATTGATGGCGCAATAGAACTAAATGTACCTCCAGGCATCAGTTTTACTAGAAAAACATGATAATTAGTTGAATTTGCGATATACCCAGTTATTTCGATGTCCCAAAATAAAGGAGTTGCTCTGTGTTTTATTGTCAAAGAGACCGGTACAAATGGAAGAACTTGGGCTGTGCCATACCACTGCAAATGTAACAACTCCGTCATTAATGATAGTATTGATGGCGCAATAGAACTAATTTGACCTCCAGGCATCAGTGTTACTTGAAAAACTTGATAATTAGTTGAATTTGCGATATACCTCAATTATTTCGAAGTCCCAAAATAAAGAATTTGCTCTGTGTTTTGTTGTCAAACACAGTGGTACAAATGGAAGAGCTTGGTCTGTGCCATAACACCGCAAACGTGACATCTCACCCATTAATGATAGTATTGATGGCGCAATAGAACTAAATATACCTCCAGGCATCAGTGTTACTAGAAAAACATGATAATTAGTTGAATTTGCGATATACCTCAGTTATTTCGAAGTCCCAAAATAAAGGATTTGCTCTGTGTTTTGTTGTCAAACACAGCGGTACAAATGGAAGAGCTTCGCCTGTGCCATAACACTGCATATGTGACAACTCCGCCATTAATGATAGTATTGATGGCGCAATAGAACTAAATTGACCTCCAGGCATCAGTGTTACTAGAACAACTTGATAATTAGTTGAATTTGCGATATACCTCAGTTATTTCGATGTCCCAATATAAAGGCTTTGCTCTGTGTTTTGTTGTCAAACACAGTGGTACAAATGTAAGAGCTTGGTCTGTGCCATAACACCGCAAACGTGACATCTCACCCATTAATGATAGTATTGATGGCGCAATAGAACTAAATGTACCTCCAGGCATCAGTTTTACTAGAAAAACATGATAATTAGTTGAATTTGCGATATACCCAGTTATTTCGATGTCCCAAAATAAAGAAGTTGCTCTGTGTTTTATTGTCAAAGAGACCGGTACAAATGGAAGAGCTTGGGCTGTGCCATACCACTGCAAATGTAACAACTCCGTCATTAATGATAGTATTGATGGCGCAATAGAACTAATTTGACCTCCAGGCATCAGTGTTACTTGAAAAACTTGATAATTAGTTGAATTTGCGATATACCTCAGTTATTTCGAAGTCCCAAAATAAAGAATTTGCTCTGTGTTTTGTTGTCAAACACAGTGGTACAAATGGAAGAGCTTGGCCTGTGCCATAACAGTGCAAACGTGATAACTCGGCCATTAATGATAGTATTGATGGCGCAATAGAACTAAATTGACCTCCAGGCATCGGTGTTGCTAGAAAAACTTGATAATTAGTTGAATGTGCGATATAATACAGTTATTTCGAAGTCCCAAGATAAAGGAGTTGCTCTGTGTTTTGTTGTCAAACACAGCGGTACAAATGGAAGAGATTGGCCTGTGCCATAACACTGCAAATGTGACAACTCCGCCATTAATGATAGTATTGATGGCGTAATAGAACTAAATTGACCTCCAGGCATCAGTGTTACTAGAAAAACTTGATAATTAGTTGAATTTGCGATATACCTCAGTTATTTCGATGTCCCAATATAAAGGCTTTGCTCTGTGTTTTGTTGTCAAACACAGTGGTACAAATGGAAGAGCTTGGCCTGTGCCATAACAGTGCAAACGTGATTACTCGCCCATTAATGATAGTATTGTTGGCGCAATAGAACTAAATTGACCTCCAGGCATCAGTGTTACTAGAAAAACTTGATAATTAGTTAAATTTGCGATATGCCTCAGTTATTTCGATGTCCCAAGATAAAGGAGTTGCTCTCTGTTTTATTGTCAAAGAGACCGGTACAAATGGCATAGCTTGGACTGTGCCATAACACTGCAAATGTGACAACTCCGCCATTAATGATAGTATTGATGGCGCAATAGAACTAAATTGACCTCCAGGCATCAGTGTTACCAGAAAAACTTGATAATTAGTTAAATTTGCAATATACCTCAGTTATTTCGATGTCCCAAGATAAAGGCTTTGCTCTGTGTTTTGTTGTCAAACACAGTGGTACAAATGGAAGAGCTTGGCCTGTGCCATAACAGTGCAAACGTGATAACTCGGCCATTAGTGATAGTATTGATGGCGCAATAGAACTAAATTGACCTCCAGGCATCAGTGTTACTAGAAAAACTTGATAATTAGTTGAATGTGCGATATAATACAGTTATTTCGAAGTCCCAAGATAAAGGATTTGCTCTGTGTTTTGTTGTCAAACACAGCGGTACAAATGGAAGAGCTTGGCCTAGTGCCATAACACTGCAAATGTGACAACTCCGCCATTAATGATAGTATTGATGGCGCAATAGAACTAAATTGACCTCCAGGCATCAGTGTTACTAGAAAAACTTGATAATTAGTTGAATTTGCGATATACCCAGTTATTTCGATGTCCCAAAATAAAGGAGTTGCTCTGTGTTTTATTGTCAAAGAGACCGGTACAAATGGAAGAGCTTGGGCTGTGCCATACCACTGCAAATGTAACAACTCCGTCATTAATGATAGTATTGATGGCGCAATAGAACTAATTTGACCTCCAGGCATCAGTGTTACTTGAAAAACTTGATAATTAGTTGAATGTGCGATATACCTCAGTTATTTCGAAGTCCCAAAATAAAGAATTTGCTCTGTGTTTTGTTGTCAAACACAGTGGTACAAATGGAAGAGCTTGGCCTGTGCCATAACAGTGCAAACGTGATAACTCGGCCATTAATGATAGTATTGATGGCGCAATAGAACTAAATGTACCTCCAGGCATCGGTGTTGCTAGAAAAACTTGATAATTAGTTGAATGTGCGATATAATACAGTTATTTCGAAGTCCCAAGATAAAGGAGTTGCTCTGTGTTTTGTTGTCAAACACAGCGGTACAAATGGAAGAGATTGGCCTGTGCCATAACACTGCAAATGTGACAACTCCGCCATTAATGATAGTATTGATGGCGTAATAGAACTAAATTGACCTCCAGGCATCAGTGTTACTTGAAAAACTTGATAATTAGTTGAATTTGCGATATACCTCAATTATTTCGAAGTCCCAAAATAAAGAATTTGCTCTGTGTTTTGTTGTCAAACACAGTGGTACAAATGGAAGAGCTTGGTCTGTGCCATAACACCGCAAACGTGACATCTCACCCATTAATGATAGTATTGATGGCGCAATAGAACTAAATATACCTCCAGGCATCAGTGTTACTAGAAAAACATGATAATTAGTTGAATTTGCGATATACCTCAGTTATTTCGAAGTCCCAAAATAAAGGATTTGCTCTGTGTTTTGTTGTCAAACACAGCGGTACAAATGGAAGAGCTTGGCCTGTGCCATAACACTGCATATGTGACAACTCCGCCATTAATGATAGTATTGATGGCGCAATAGAACTAAATTGACCTCCAGGCATCAGTGTTACTAGAAAAACTTGATAATTAGTTGAATGTGCGATATAATACAGTTATTTCGAAGTCGCAAGATAAAGTATTTGCTCTGTGTTTTGTTGTCAAACACAGCGGTACAAATGGAAGAGCTTGGCCAGTGCCATACCACTGCAAATGTAACAACTCCGTCATTAATGATAGTATTGATGGCGCAATATAACTAATTTGACCTCCAGGCATCAGTGTTACTTGAAAAACTTGATAATTAGTTGAATTTGCGATATACCTCAATTATTTCGAAGTCCCAAAATAAAGAATTTGCTCTGTGTTTTGTTGTCAAACACAGAGGTACAAATGGCATAGCTTGGACTGTGCCATAACACCGCAAACGTGACAACTCCGCCATTAATGATAGTATTGATGGCGCAATAGAACTAAATTGACCTCCAGGCATCAGTGTTACCAGAAAAACTTGATAATTAGTTAAATTTGCAATATACCTCAGTTATTTCGATGTCCCAAGATAAAGGCTTTGCTCTGTGTTTTGTTGTCAAACACAGTGGTACAAATGGAAGAGCTTGGCCTGTGCCATAACAGTGCAAACGTGATAACTCGGCCATTAGTGATAGTATTGATGGCGCAATAGAACTAAATTGACCTCCAGGCATCAGTGTTACTAGAAAAACTTGATAATTAGTTGAATGTGCGATATAATACAGTTATTTCGAAGTCCCAAGATAAAGGATTTGCTCTGTGTTTTGTTGTCAAACACAGCGGTACAAATGGAAGAGCTTGGCCTAGTGCCATAACACTGCAAATGTGACAACTCCGCCATTAATGATAGTATTGATGGCGCAATAGAACTAAATTGACCTCCAGGCATCAGTGTTACTAGAAAAACTTGATAATTAGTTGAATTTGCGATATACCCAGTTATTTCGATGTCCCAAAATAAAGGAGTTGCTCTGTGTTTTATTGTCAAAGAGACCGGTACAAATGGAAGAGCTTGGGCTGTGCCATACCACTGCAAATGTAACAACTCCGTCATTAATGATAGTATTGATGGCGCAATAGAACTAATTTGACCTCCAGGCATCAGTGTTACTTGAAAAACTTGATAATTAGTTGAATTTGCGATATACCTCAGTTATTTCGAAGTCCCAAAATAAAGAATTTGCTCTGTGTTTTGTTGTCAAACACAGTGGTACAAATGGAAGAGCTTGGCCTGTGCCATAACAGTGCAAACGTGATAACTCGGCCATTAATGATAGTATTGATGGCGCAATAGAACTAAATTGACCTCCAGGCATCGGTGTTGCTAGAAAAACTTGATAATTAGTTGAATGTGCGATATAATACAGTTATTTCGAAGTCCCAAGATAAAGGAGTTGCTCTGTGTTTTGTTGTCAAACACAGCGGTACAAATGGAAGAGATTGGCCTGTGCCATAACACTGCAAATGTGACAACTCCGCCATTAATGATAGTATTGATGGCGTAATAGAACTAAATTGACCTCCAGGCATCAGTGTTACTAGAAAAACTTGATAATTAGTTGAATTTGCGATATACCTCAGTTATTTCGATGTCCCAATATATTGGCTTTGCTCTGTGTTTTGTTGTCAAACACAGTGGTACAAATGGAAGAGCTTGGCCTGTGCCATAACAGTGCAAACGTGATTACTCGCCCATTAATGATAGTATTGATGGCGCAATAGAACTAAATTGACCTCCAGGCATCAGTGTTACTAGAAAAACTTGATAATTAGTTACATTTGCGATATGCCTCAGTTATTTCGATGTCCCAAGATAAAGGAGTTGCTCTCTGTTTTATTGTCAAAGAGACCGGTACAAATGGCATAGCTTGGACTGTGCCATAACACTGCAAATGTGACAACTCCGCCATTAATGATAGTATTGATGGCGCAATAGAACTAAATTGACCTCCAGGCATCAGTGTTACCAGAAAAAACTTGATAATTAGTTAAATTTGCAATATACCTCAGTTATTTCGATGTCCCAAGATAAAGGCTTTGCTCTGTGTTTTGTTGTCAAACACAGTGGTACAAATGGAAGAGCTTGGCCTGTGCCATAACAGTGCAAACGTGATAACTCGGCCATTAATGATAGTATTGATGGCGCAATAGAACTAAATTGACCTCCAGGCATCAGTGTTACTAGAAAAACTTGATAATTAGTTGAATGTGCGATATAATACAGTTATTTCGAAGTCCCAAGATAAAGGATTTGCTCTGTGTTTTGTTGTCAAACACAGCGGTACAAATGGAAGAGCTTGGCCTGTGCCATAACACTGCAAATGTGACAACTCCGCCATTAATGATAGTATTGATGGCGCAATAGAACTAAATGTACCTCCAGGCATCAGTTTTACTAGAAAAACATGATAATTAGTTGAATTTGCGATATACCCAGTTATTTCGATGTCCCAAAATAAAGGAGTTGCTCTGTGTTTTATTGTCAAAGAGACCGGTACAAATGGAAGAACTTGGGCTGTGCCATACCACTGCAAATGTAACAACTCCGTCATTAATGATAGTATTGATGGCGCAATAGAACTAATTTGACCTCCAGGCATCAGTGTTACTTGAAAAACTTGATAATTAGTTGAATTTGCGATATACCTCAATTATTTCGAAGTCCCAAAATAAAGAATTTGCTCTGTGTTTTGTTGTCAAACACAGTGGTACAAATGGAAGAGCTTGGTCTGTGCCATAACACCGCAAACGTGACATCTCACCCATTAATGATAGTATTGATGGCGCAATAGAACTAAATATACCTCCAGGCATCAGTGTTACTAGAAAAACATGATAATTAGTTGAATTTGCGATATACCTCAGTTATTTCGAAGTCCCAAAATAAAGGATTTGCTCTGTGTTTTGTTGTCAAACACAGCGGTACAAATGGAAGAGCTTGGCCTGTGCCATAACACTGCATATGTGACAACTCCGCCATTAATGATAGTATTGATGGCGCAATAGAACTAAATTGACCTCCAGGCATCAGTGTTACTAGAAAAACTTGATAATTAGTTGAATGTGCGATATAATACAGTTATTTCGAAGTCGCAAGATAAAGTATTTGCTCTGTGTTTTGTTGTCAAACACAGCGGTACAAATGGAAGAGCTTGGCCAGTGCCATACCACTGCAAATGTAACAACTCCGTCATTAATGATAGTATTGATGGCGCAATATAACTAATTTGACCTCCAGGCATCAGTGTTACTTGAAAAACTTGATAATTAGTTGAATTTGCGATATACCTCAATTATTTCGAAGTCCCAAAATAAAGAATTTGCTCTGTGTTTTGTTGTCAAACACAGTGGTACAAATGGAAGAGCTTGGTCTGTGCCATAACACCGCAAACGTGACATCTCACCCATTAATGATAGTATTGATGGCGCAATAGAACTAAATATACCTCCAGGCATCAGTGTTACTAGAAAAAACATGATAATTAGTTGAATTTGCGATATACCTCAGTTATTTCGAAGTCCCAAAATAAAGGATTTGCTCTGTGTTTTGTTGTCAAACACAGTGGTACAAATGGAAGAGCTTGGCCTGTGCCATAACAGTGCAAACGTGATAACTCGGCCATTAATGATAGTATTGATGGCGCAATAGAACTAAATTGACCTCCAGGCATCAGTGTTACTAGAAAAACTTGATAATTAGTTGAATGTGCGATATAATACAGTTATTTCGAAGTCGCAAGATAAAGTATTTGCTCTGTGTTTTGTTGTCAAACACAGCGGTACAAATGGAAGAGCTTGGCCTGTGCCATAACACTGCAAATGTGACAACTCCGCCATTAATGATAGTATTGATGGCGCAATAGAACTAAATATACCTCCAGGCATCAGTGTTACTAGAAAAACATGATAATTAGTTGAATTTGCGATATACCTCAGTTATTTCGAAGTCCCAAAATAAAGGCTTTGCTCTGTGTTTTGTTGTCAAACACAGTGGTACAAATGGAAGAGCTTGGTCTGTGCCATAACACCGCAAACGTGACATCTCACCCATTAATGATAGTATTGATGGCGCAATAGAACTAAATGTACCTCCAGGCATCAGTTTTACTAGAAAAACATGATAATTAGTTGAATTTGCGATATACCCAGTTATTTCGATGTCCCAAAATAAAGGAGTTGCTCTGTGTTTTATTGTCAAAGAGACCGGTACAAATGGAAGAACTTGGGCTGTGCCATACCACTGCAAATGTAACAACTCCGTCATTAATGATAGTATTGATGGCGCAATAGAACTAATTTGACCTCCAGGCATCAGTGTTACTTGAAAAACTTGATAATTAGTTGAATTTGCGATATACCTCAATTATTTCGAAGTCCCAAAATAAAGAATTTGCTCTGTGTTTTGTTGTCAAACACAGTGGTACAAATGGAAGAGCTTGGTCTGTGCCATAACACCGCAAACGTGACATCTCACCCATTAATGATAGTATTGATGGCGCAATAGAACTAAATATACCTCCAGGCATCAGTGTTACTAGAAAAACATGATAATTAGTTGAATTTGCCATATACCTCAGTTATTTCGAAGTCCCAAAATAAAGGATTTGCTCTGTGTTTTGTTGTCAAACACAGCGGTACAAATGGAAGAGCTTGGCCTGTGCCATAACACTGCATATGTGACAACTCCGCCATTAATGATAGTATTGATGGCGCAATAGAACTAAATTGACCTCCAGGCATCAGTGTTACTAGAAAAACTTGATAATTAGTTGAATTTGCGATATACCTCAGTTATTTCGATGTCCCAATATAAAGACTTTGCTCTGTGTTTTGTTGTCAAACACAGTGGTACAAATGGAAGAGCTTGGTCTGTGCCATAACACCGCAAACGTGACATCTCACCCATTAATGATAGTATTGATGGCGCAATAGAACTAAATGTACCTCCAGGCATCAGTTTTACTAGAAAAACATGATAATTAGTTGAATTTGCGATATACCCAGTTATTTCGATGTCCCAAAATAAAGGAGTTGCTCTGTGTTTTATTGTCAAAGAGACCGGTACAAATGGAAGAGCTTGGGCTGTGCCATACCACTGCAAATGTAACAACTCCGTCATTAATGATAGTATTGATGGCGCAATAGAACTAATTTGACCTCCAGGCATCAGTGTTACTTGAAAAACTTGATAATTAGTTGAATTTGCGATATACCTCAGTTATTTCGAAGTCCCAAAATAAAGGCTTTGCTCTGTGTTTTGTTGTCAAACACAGTGGTACAAATGGAAGAGCTTGGTCTGTGCCATAACACCGCAAACGTGACATCTCACCCATTAATGATAGTATTGATGGCGCAATAGAACTAAATGTACCTCCAGGCATCAGTTTTACTAGAAAAACATGATAATTAGTTGAATTTGCGATATACCCAGTTATTTCGATGTCCCAAAATAAAGGAGTTGCTCTGTGTTTTATTGTCAAAGAGACCGGTACAAATGGAAGAGCTTGGGCTGTGCCATACCACTGCAAATGTAACAACTCCGTCATTAATGATAGTATTGATGGCGCAATAGAACTAATTTGACCTCCAGGCATCAGTGTTACTTGAAAAACTTGATAATTAGTTGAATTTGCGATATACCTCAGTTATTTCGATGTCCCAATATAAAGGCTTTGCTCTGTGTTTTGTTGTCAAACACAGTGGTACAAATGGAAGAGCTTGGCCTGTGCCATAACAGTGCAAACGTGATTACTCGCCCATTAATGATAGTATTGTTGGCGCAATAGAACTAAATTGACCTCCAGGCATCAGTGTTACTAGAAAAACTTGATAATTAGTTAAATTTGCGATATGCCTCAGTTATTTCGATGTCCCAAGATAAAGGAGTTGCTCTCTGTTTTATTGTCAAAGAGACCGGTACAAATGGCATAGCTTGGACTGTGCCATAACACTGCAAATGTGACAACTCCGCCATTAATGATAGTATTGATGGCGCAATAGAACTAAATTGACCTCCAGGCATCAGTGTTACCAGAAAAACTTGATAATTAGTTAAATTTGCAATATACCTCAGTTATTTCGATGTCCCAAGATAAAGGCTTTGCTCTGTGTTTTGTTGTCAAACACAGTGGTACAAATGGAAGAGCTTGGCCTGTGCCATAACAGTGCAAACGTGATAACTCGGCCATTAATGATAGTATTGATGGCGCAATAGAACTAAATTGACCTCCAGGCATCAGTGTTACTAGAAAAACTTGATAATTAGTTGAATGTGCGATATAATACAGTTATTTCGAAGTCGCAAGATAAAGTATTTGCTCTGTGTTTTGTTGTCAAACACAGCGGTACAAATGGAAGAGCTTGGCCTGTGCCATAACACTGCAAATGTGACAACTCCGCCATTAATGATAGTATTGATGGCGCAATAGAACTAAATATACCTCCAGGCATCAGTGTTACTAGAAAAACATGATAATTAGTTGAATTTGCGATATACCTCAGTTATTTCGAAGTCCCAAAATAAAGGCTTTGCTCTGTGTTTTGTTGTCAAACACAGTGGTACAAATGGAAGAGCTTGGTCTGTGCCATAACACCGCAAACGTGACATCTCACCCATTAATGATAGTATTGATGGCGCAATAGAACTAAATGTACCTCCAGGCATCAGTTTTACTAGAAAAACATGATAATTAGTTGAATTTGCGATATACCCAGTTATTTCGATGTCCCAAAATAAAGGAGTTGCTCTGTGTTTTATTGTCAAAGAGACCGGTACAAATGGAAGAGCTTGGGCTGTGCCATACCACTGCAAATGTAACAACTCCGTCATTAATGATAGTATTGATGGCGCAATAGAACTAATTTGACCTCCAGGCATCAGTGTTACTTGAAAAACTTGATAATTAGTTGAATTTGCGATATACCTCAGTTATTTCGAAGTCGCAAAATAAAGAATTTGCTCTGTGTTTTGTTGTCAAACACAGTGGTACAAATGGAAGAGCTTGGCCTGTGCCATAACAGTGCAAACGTGACAACTCCGCCATTAATGATAGTATTGATGGCGCAATAGAACTAAATTGACCTCCAGGCATCAGTGTTACTAGAAAAACTTGATAATTAGTTAACTTTGCGATATAACTCGGTTATTTCGAAGTCCCAAATAAAGTATTTGCTCTGTGTTATGTTGTCAAACAGCGGTACAAATGGAAGAGCTTGGTCTGTGCCATAACACCGCAAACGTGACATCTCACCCATTAATGATAGTGTTGATGGCGCAATAGAACTAAATATACCTCCAGGCATCAGTGTTACTAGAAAAACATGATAATTAGTTGAATTTGCGATATACCTCAGTTATTTCGAAGTCCCAAAATAAAGGCTTTGCTCTGTGTTTTGTTGTCAAACACAGTGGTACAAATGGAAGAGCTTGGTCTGTGCCATAACACCGCAAACGTGACATCTCACCCATTAATGATAGTATTGATGGCGCAATAGAACTAAATGTACCTCCAGGCATCAGTTTTACTAGAAAAACATGATAATTAGTTGAATTTGCGATATACCCAGTTATTTCGATGTCCCAAAATAAAGGAGTTGCTCTGTGTTTTATTGTCAAAGAGACCGGTACAATTGGAAGAGCTTGGGCTGTGCCATACCACTGCAAATGTAACAACTCCGTCATTAATGATAGTATTGATGGCGCAATAGAACTAATTTGACCTCCAGGCATCAGTGTTACTTGAAAAACTTGATAATTAGTTGAATTTGCGATATACCTCAGTTATTTCGAAGTCCCAAAATAAAGAATTTGCTCTGTGTTTTGTTGTCAAACACAGTGGTACAAATGGAAGAGCTTGGCCTGTGCCATAACAGTGCAAACGTGACAACTCCGCCATTAATGATAGTATTGATGGCGCAATAGAACTAAATTGACCTCCAGGCATCAGTGTTACTAGAAAAACTTGATAATTAGTTAACTTTGCGATATAACTCGGTTATTTCGAAGTCCCAAATAAAGTATTTGCTCTGTGTTATGTTGTCAAACAGCGGTACAAATGGAAGAGCTTGGTCTGTGCCATAACACCGCAAACGTGACATCTCACCCATTAATGATAGTATTGATGGCGCAATAGAACTAAATATACCTCCAGGCATCAGTGTTACTAGAACAACATGATAATTAGTTGAATTTGCGATATACCTCAGTTATTTCGAAGTCCCAAAATAAAGGATTTGCTCTGTGTTTTGTTGTCAAACACAGCGGTACAAATGGAAGAGCTTGGCCTGTGCCATAACACTGCAAATGTGACAACTCCGCCATTAATGATAGTATTGATGGCGCAATAGAACTAAATTGACCTCCAGGCATCAGTGTTACTAGAAAAACTTGATAATTAGTTGAATTTGCGATATACCTCAGTTATTTCGATGTCCCAATATAAAGGCTTTGCTCTGTGTTTTGTTGTCAAACACAGTGGTACAAATTGAAGAGCTTGGTCTGTGCCATAACACCGCAAACGTGACATCTCACCCATTAATGATAGTATTGATGGCGCAATAGAACTAAATGTACCTCCAGGCATCCGTTTTACTAGAAAAACATGATAATTAGTTGAATTTGCGATATACCCAGTTATTTCGATGTCCCAAAATAAAGGAGTTGCTCTGTGTTTTATTGTCAAAGAGACCGGTACAAATGGAAGAACTTGGGCTGTGCCATACCACTGCAAATGTAACAACTCCGTCATTAATGATAGTATTGATGGCGCAATAGAACTAATTTGACCTCCAGGCATCAGTGTTACTTGAAAAACTTGATAATTAGTTGAATTTGCGATATACCTCAATTATTTCGAAGTCCCAAAATAAAGAATTTGCTCTGTGTTTTGTTGTCAAACACAGTGGTACAAATGGAAGAGCTTGGTCTGTGCCATAACACCGCAAACGTGACATCTCACCCATTAATGATAGTATTGATGGCGCAATAGAACTAAATATACCTCCAGGCATCAGTGTTACTAGAAAAACATGATAATTAGTTGAATTTGCGATATACCTCAGTTATTTCGAAGTCCCAAAATAAAGGATTTGCTCTGTGTTTTGTTGTCAAACACAGCGGTACAAATGGAAGAGCTTGGCCTGTGCCATAACACTGCATATGTGACAACTCCGCCATTAATGATAGTATTGATGGCGCAATAGAACTAAATTGACCTCCAGGCATCAGTGTTACTAGAACAACTTGATAATTAGTTGAATTTGCGATATACCTCAGTTATTTCGATGTCCCAATATAAAGGCTTTGCTCTGTGTTTTGTTGTCAAACACAGTGGTACAAATGGAAGAGCTTGGTCTGTGCCATAACACCGCAAACGTGACATCTCACCCATTAATGATAGTATTGATGGCGCAATAGAACTAAATGTACCTCCAGGCATCAGTTTTACTAGAAAAACATGATAATTAGTTGAATTTGCGATATACCCAGTTATTTCGATGTCCCAAAATAAAGGAGTTGCTCTGTGTTTTATTGTCAAAGAGACCGGTACAAATGGAAGAGCTTGGGCTGTGCCATACCACTGCAAATGTAACAACTCCGTCATTAATGATAGTATTGATGGCGCAATAGAACTAATTTGACCTCCAGGCATCAGTGTTACTTGAAAAACTTGATAATTAGTTGAATTTGCGATATACCTCAGTTATTTCGAAGTCCCAAAATAAAGAATTTGCTCTGTGTTTTGTTGTCAAACACAGTGGTACAAATGGAAGAGCTTGGCCTGTGCCATAACAGTGCAAACGTGATAACTCGGCCATTAATGATAGTATTGATGGCGCAATATAACTAAATTGACCTCCAGGCATCGGTGTTGCTAGAAAAACTTGATAATTAGTTGAATGTGCGATATAATACAGTTATTTCGAAGTCCCAAGATAAAGGAGTTGTTCTGTGTTTTGTTGTCAAACACAGCGGTACAAATGGAAGAGATTGGCCTGTGCCATAACACTGCAAATGTGACAACTCCGCCATTAATGATAGTATTGATGGCGTAATAGAACTAAATTGACCTCCAGGCATCAGTGTTACTAGAAAAACTTGATAATTATTTGAATTTGCGATATACCTCAGTTATTTCGATGTCCCAATATAAAGGCTTTGCTCTGTGTTTTGTTGTCAAACACAGTGGTACAAATGGAAGAGCTTGGCCTGTGCCATAACAGTGCAAACGTGATTACTCGCCCATTAATGATAGTATTGTTGGCGCAATAGAACTAAATTGACCTCCAGGCATCAGTGTTACTAGAAAAACTTGATAATTAGTTAAATTTGCGATATGCCTCAGTTATTTCGATGTCCCAAGATAAAGGAGATGCTCTCTGTTTTATTGTCAAAGAGACCGGTACAAATGGCATAGCTTGGACTGTGCCATAACACTGCAAATGTGACAACTCCGCCATTAATGATAGTATTGATGGCGCAATAGAACTAAATTGACCTCCAGGCATCAGTGTTACCAGAAAAACTTGATAATTAGTTGAATTTGCGATATACCTCAATTATTTCGAAGTCCCAAAATAAAGAATTTGCTCTGTGTTTTGTTGTCAAACACAGTGGTACAAATGGAAGAGCTTGGTCTGTGCCATAACACCGCAAACGTGACATCTCACCCATTAATGATAGTATTGATGGCGCAATAGAACTAAATATACCTCCAGGCATCAGTGTTACTAGAAAAACATGATAATTAGTTGAATTTGCGATATACCTCAGTTATTTCGAAGTCCCAAAATAAAGGATTTGCTCTGTGTTTTGTTGTCAAACACAGCGGTACAAATGGAAGAGCTTGGCCTGTGCCATAACACTGCATATGTGACAACTCCGCCATTAATGATAGTATTGATGGCGCAATAGAACTAAATTGACCTCCAGGCATCAGTGTTACTAGAACAACTTGATAATTAGTTGAATTTGCGATATACCTCAGTTATTTCGATGTCCCAATATAAAGGCTTTGCTCTGTGTTTTGTTGTCAAACACAGTGGTACAAATGGAAGAGCTTGGTCTGTGCCATAACACCGCAAACGTGACATCTCACCCATTAATGATAGTATTGATGGCGCAATAGAACTAAATGTACCTCCAGGCATCAGTTTTACTAGAAAAACATGATAATTAGTTGAATTTGCGATATACCCAGTTATTTCGATGTCCCAAAATAAAGGAGTTGCTCTGTGTTTTATTGTCAAAGAGACCGGTACAAATGGAAGAGCTTGGGCTGTGCCATACCACTGCAAATGTAACAACTCCGTCATTAATGATAGTATTGATGGCGCAATAGAACTAATTTGACCTCCAGGCATCAGTGTTACTTGAAAAACTTGATAATTAGTTGAATTTGCGATATACCTCAGTTATTTCGAAGTCCCAAAATAAAGAATTTGCTCTGTGTTTTGTTGTCAAACACAGTGGTACAAATGGAAGAGCTTGGCCTGTGCCATAACAGTGCAAACGTGATAACTCGGCCATTAATGATAGTATTGATGGCGCAATATAACTAAATTGACCTCCAGGCATCGGTGTTGCTAGAAAAACTTGATAATTAGTTGAATGTGCGATATAATACAGTTATTTCGAAGTCCCAAGATAAAGGAGTTGCTCTGTGTTTTGTTGTCAAACACAGCGGTACAAATGGAAGAGATTGGCCTGTGCCATAACACTGCAAATGTGACAACTCCGCCATTAATGATAGTATTGATGGCGTAATAGAACTAAATTGACCTCCAGGCATCAGTGTTACTAGAAAAACTTGATAATTATTTGAATTTGCGATATACCTCAGTTATTTCGATGTCCCAATATAAAGGCTTTGCTCTGTGTTTTGTTGTCAAACACAGTGGTACAAATGGAAGAGCTTGGCCTGTGCCATAACAGTGCAAACGTGATTACTCGCCCATTAATGATAGTATTGTTGGCGCAATAGAACTAAATTGACCTCCAGGCATCAGTGTTACTAGAAAAACTTGATAATTAGTTAAATTTGCGATATGCCTCAGTTATTTCGATGTCCCAAGATAAAGGAGTTGCTCTCTGTTTTATTGTCAAAGAGACCGGTACAAATGGCATAGCTTGGACTGTGCCATAACACTGCAAATGTGACAACTCCGCCATTAATGATAGTATTGATGGCGCAATAGAACTAAATTGACCTCCAGGCATCAGTGTTACCAGAAAAACTTGATAATTAGTTAAATTTGCAATATACCTCAGTTATTTCGATGTCCCAAGATAAAGGCTTTGCTCTGTGTTTTGTTGTCAAACACAGTGGTACAAATGGAAGAGCTTGGCCTGTGCCATAACAGTGCAAACGTGATAACTCGGCCATTAATGATAGTATTGATGGCGCAATAGAACTAAATTGACCTCCAGGCATCGGTGTTGCTTGAAAAACTTGATAATTAGTTGAATGTGCGATATAATACAGTTATTTCGAAGTCCCAAGATAAAGGAGTTGCTCTGTGTTTTGTTGTCAAACACAGCGGTACAAATGGAAGAGATTGGCCTGTGCCATAACACTGCAAATGTGACAACTCCGCCATTAATGATAGTATTGATGGCGTAATAGAACTAAATTGACCTCCAGGCATCAGTGTTACTAGAAAAACTTGATAATTAGTTGAATTTGCGATATACCTCAGTTATTTCGATGTCCCAATATAAAGGCTTTGCTCTGTGTTTTGTTGTCAAACACAGTGGTACAAATGGAAGAGCTTGGCCTGTGCCATAACAGTGCAAACGTGATTACTCGCCCATTAATGATAGTATTGATGGCGCAATAGAACTAAATTGACCTCCAGGCATCAGTGTTACTAGAACAACTTGATAATTAGTTGAATTTGCGATATACCTCAGTTATTTCGAAGTCGCAAAATAAAGAATTTGCTCTGTGTTTTGTTGTCAAACACAGTGGTACAAATGGAAGAGCTTGGCCTGTGCCATAACAGTGCAAACGTGACAACTCCGCCATTAATGATAGTATTGATGGCGCAATAGAACTAAATTGACCTCCAGGCATCAGTGTTACTAGAAAAACTTGATAATTAGTTAACTTTGCGATATAACTCGGTTATTTCGAAGTCCCAAATAAAGTATTTGCTCTGTGTTATGTTGTCAAACAGCGGTACAAATGGAAGAGCTTGGTCTGTGCCATAACACCGCAAACGTGACATCTCACCCATTAATGATAGTGTTGATGGCGCAATAGAACTAAATATACCTCCAGGCATCAGTGTTACTAGAAAAACATGATAATTAGTTGAATTTGCGATATACCTCAGTTATTTCGAAGTCCCAAAATAAAGGCTTTGCTCTGTGTTTTGTTGTCAAACACAGTGGTACAAATGGAAGAGCTTGGTCTGTGCCATAACACCGCAAACGTGACATCTCACCCATTAATGATAGTATTGATGGCGCAATAGAACTAAATGTACCTCCAGGCATCAGTTTTACTAGAAAAACATGATAATTAGTTGAATTTGCGATATACCCAGTTATTTCGATGTCCCAAAATAAAGGAGTTGCTCTGTGTTTTATTGTCAAAGAGACCGGTACAATTGGAAGAGCTTGGGCTGTGCCATACCACTGCAAATGTAACAACTCCGTCATTAATGATAGTATTGATGGCGCAATAGAACTAATTTGACCTCCAGGCATCAGTGTTACTTGAAAAACTTGATAATTAGTTGAATTTGCGATATACCTCAGTTATTTCGAAGTCCCAAAATAAAGAATTTGCTCTGTGTTTTGTTGTCAAACACAGTGGTACAAATGGAAGAGCTTGGCCTGTGCCATAACAGTGCAAACGTGACAACTCCGCCATTAATGATAGTATTGATGGCGCAATAGAACTAAATTGACCTCCAGGCATCAGTGTTACTAGAAAAACTTGATAATTAGTTAACTTTGCGATATAACTCGGTTATTTCGAAGTCCCAAATAAAGTATTTGCTCTGTGTTATGTTGTCAAACAGCGGTACAAATGGAAGAGCTTGGTCTGTGCCATAACACCGCAAACGTGACATCTCACCCATTAATGATAGTATTGATGGCGCAATAGAACTAAATATACCTCCAGGCATCAGTGTTACTAGAACAACATGATAATTAGTTGAATTTGCGATATACCTCAGTTATTTCGAAGTCCCAAAATAAAGGATTTGCTCTGTGTTTTGTTGTCAAACACAGCGGTACAAATGGAAGAGCTTGGCCTGTGCCATAACACTGCAAATGTGACAACTCCGCCATTAATGATAGTATTGATGGCGCAATAGAACTAAATTGACCTCCAGGCATCAGTGTTACTAGAAAAACTTGATAATTAGTTGAATTTGCGATATACCTCAGTTATTTCGATGTCCCAATATAAAGGCTTTGCTCTGTGTTTTGTTGTCAAACACAGTGGTACAAATTGAAGAGCTTGGTCTGTGCCATAACACCGCAAACGTGACATCTCACCCATTAATGATAGTATTGATGGCGCAATAGAACTAAATGTACCTCCAGGCATCCGTTTTACTAGAAAAACATGATAATTAGTTGAATTTGCGATATACCTCAGTTATTTCGAAGTCCCAAAATAAAGGCTTTGCTCTGTGTTTTGTTGTCAAACACAGTGGTACAAATGGAAGAGCTTGGTCTGTGCCATAACACCGCAAACGTGACATCTCACCCATTAATGATAGTATTGATGGCGCAATAGAACTAAATGTACCTCCAGGCATCAGTTTTACTAGAAAAACATGATAATTAGTTGAATTTGCGATATACCCAGTTATTTCGATGTCCCAAAATAAAGGAGTTGCTCTGTGTTTTATTGTCAAAGAGACCGGTACAATTGGAAGAGCTTGGGCTGTGCCATACCACTGCAAATGTAACAACTCCGTCATTAATGATAGTATTGATGGCGCAATAGAACTAATTTGACCTCCAGGCATCAGTGTTACTTGAAAAACTTGATAATTAGTTGAATTTGCGATATACCTCAGTTATTTCGAAGTCCCAAAATAAAGAATTTGCTCTGTGTTTTGTTGTCAAACACAGTGGTACAAATGGAAGAGCTTGGCCTGTGCCATAACAGTGCAAACGTGACAACTCCGCCATTAATGATAGTATTGATGGCGCAATAGAACTAAATTGACCTCCAGGCATCAGTGTTACTAGAAAAACTTGATAATTAGTTAACTTTGCGATATAACTCGGTTATTTCGAAGTCCCAAATAAAGTATTTGCTCTGTGTTATGTTGTCAAACAGCGGTACAAATGGAAGAGCTTGGTCTGTGCCATAACACCGCAAACGTGACATCTCACCCATTAATGATAGTATTGATGGCGCAATAGAACTAAATATACCTCCAGGCATCAGTGTTACTAGAACAACTTGATAATTAGTTGAATTTGCGATATACCTCAGTTATTTCGAAGTCCCAAAATAAAGGATTTGCTCTGTGTTTTGTTGTCAAACACAGCGGTACAAATGGAAGAGCTTGGCCTGTGCCATAACACTGCAAATGTGACAACTCCGCCATTAATGATAGTATTGATGGCGCAATAGAACTAAATTGACCTCCAGGCATCAGTGTTACTAGAAAAACTTGATAATTAGTTGAATTTGCGATATACCTCAGTTATTTCGATGTCCCAATATAAAGGCTTTGCTCTGTGTTTTGTTGTCAAACACAGTGGTACAAATTGAAGAGCTTGGTCTGTGCCATAACACCGCAAACGTGACATCTCACCCATTAATGATAGTATTGATGGCGCAATAGAACTAAATGTACCTCCAGGCATCCGTTTTACTAGAAAAACATGATAATTAGTTGAATTTGCGATATACCCAGTTATTTCGATGTCCCAAAATAAAGGAGTTGCTCTGTGTTTTATTGTCAAAGAGACCGGTACAAATGGAAGAACTTGGGCTGTGCCATACCACTGCAAATGTAACAACTCCGTCATTAATGATAGTATTGATGGCGCAATAGAACTAATTTGACCTCCAGGCATCAGTGTTACTTGAAAAACTTGATAATTAGTTGAATTTGCGATATACCTCAATTATTTCGAAGTCCCAAAATAAAGAATTTGCTCTGTGTTTTGTTGTCAAACACAGTGGTACAAATGGAAGAGCTTGGTCTGTGCCATAACACCGCAAACGTGACATCTCACCCATTAATGATAGTATTGATGGCGCAATAGAACTAAATATACCTCCAGGCATCAGTGTTACTAGAAAAACATGATAATTAGTTGAATTTGCGATATACCTCAGTTATTTCGAAGTCCCAAAATAAAGGATTTGCTCTGTGTTTTGTTGTCAAACACAGCGGTACAAATGGAAGAGCTTGGCCTGTGCCATAACACTGCATATGTGACAACTCCGCCATTAATGATAGTATTGATGGCGCAATAGAACTAAATTGACCTCCAGGCATCAGTGTTACTAGAACAACTTGATAATTAGTTGAATTTGCGATATACCTCAGTTATTTCGATGTCCCAATATAAAGGCTTTGCTCTGTGTTTTGTTGTCAAACACAGTGGTACAAATGGAAGAGCTTGGTCTGTGCCATAACACCGCAAACGTGACATCTCACCCATTAATGATAGTATTGATGGCGCAATAGAACTAAATGTACCTCCAGGCATCAGTTTTACTAGAAAAACATGATAATTAGTTGAATTTGCGATATACCCAGTTATTTCGATGTCCCAAAATAAAGGAGTTGCTCTGTGTTTTATTGTCAAAGAGACCGGTACAAATGGAAGAGCTTGGGCTGTGCCATACCACTGCAAATGTAACAACTCCGTCATTAATGATAGTATTGATGGCGCAATAGAACTAATTTGACCTCCAGGCATCAGTGTTACTTGAAAAACTTGATAATTAGTTGAATTTGCGATATACCTCAGTTATTTCGAAGTCCCAAAATAAAGAATTTGCTCTGTGTTTTGTTGTCAAACACAGTGGTACAAATGGAAGAGCTTGGCCTGTGCCATAACAGTGCAAACGTGATAACTCGGCCATTAATGATAGTATTGATGGCGCAATATAACTAAATTGACCTCCAGGCATCGGTGTTGCTAGAAAAACTTGATAATTAGTTGAATGTGCGATATAATACAGTTATTTCGAAGTCCCAAGATAAAGGAGTTGTTCTGTGTTTTGTTGTCAAACACAGCGGTACAAATGGAAGAGATTGGCCTGTGCCATAACACTGCAAATGTGACAACTCCGCCATTAATGATAGTATTGATGGCGTAATAGAACTAAATTGACCTCCAGGCATCAGTGTTACTAGAAAAACTTGATAATTATTTGAATTTGCGATATACCTCAGTTATTTCGATGTCCCAATATAAAGGCTTTGCTCTGTGTTTTGTTGTCAAACACAGTGGTACAAATGGAAGAGCTTGGCCTGTGCCATAACAGTGCAAACGTGATTACTCGCCCATTAATGATAGTATTGTTGGCGCAATAGAACTAAATTGACCTCCAGGCATCAGTGTTACTAGAAAAACTTGATAATTAGTTAAATTTGCGATATGCCTCAGTTATTTCGATGTCCCAAGATAAAGGAGATGCTCTCTGTTTTATTGTCAAAGAGACCGGTACAAATGGCATAGCTTGGACTGTGCCATAACACTGCAAATGTGACAACTCCGCCATTAATGATAGTATTGATGGCGCAATAGAACTAAATTGACCTCCAGGCATCAGTGTTACCAGAAAAACTTGATAATTAGTTGAATTTGCGATATACCTCAATTATTTCGAAGTCCCAAAATAAAGAATTTGCTCTGTGTTTTGTTGTCAAACACAGTGGTACAAATGGAAGAGCTTGGTCTGTGCCATAACACCGCAAACGTGACATCTCACCCATTAATGATAGTATTGATGGCGCAATAGAACTAAATATACCTCCAGGCATCAGTGTTACTAGAAAAACATGATAATTAGTTGAATTTGCGATATACCTCAGTTATTTCGAAGTCCCAAAATAAAGGATTTGCTCTGTGTTTTGTTGTCAAACACAGCGGTACAAATGGAAGAGCTTGGCCTGTGCCATAACACTGCATATGTGACAACTCCGCCATTAATGATAGTATTGATGGCGCAATAGAACTAAATTGACCTCCAGGCATCAGTGTTACTAGAACAACTTGATAATTAGTTGAATTTGCGATATACCTCAGTTATTTCGATGTCCCAATATAAAGGCTTTGCTCTGTGTTTTGTTGTCAAACACAGTGGTACAAATGGAAGAGCTTGGTCTGTGCCATAACACCGCAAACGTGACATCTCACCCATTAATGATAGTATTGATGGCGCAATAGAACTAAATGTACCTCCAGGCATCAGTTTTACTAGAAAAACATGATAATTAGTTGAATTTGCGATATACCCAGTTATTTCGATGTCCCAAAATAAAGGAGTTGCTCTGTGTTTTATTGTCAAAGAGACCGGTACAAATGGAAGAGCTTGGGCTGTGCCATACCACTGCAAATGTAACAACTCCGTCATTAATGATAGTATTGATGGCGCAATAGAACTAATTTGACCTCCAGGCATCAGTGTTACTTGAAAAACTTGATAATTAGTTGAATTTGCGATATACCTCAGTTATTTCGAAGTCCCAAAATAAAGAATTTGCTCTGTGTTTTGTTGTCAAACACAGTGGTACAAATGGAAGAGCTTGGCCTGTGCCATAACAGTGCAAACGTGATAACTCGGCCATTAATGATAGTATTGATGGCGCAATATAACTAAATTGACCTCCAGGCATCGGTGTTGCTAGAAAAACTTGATAATTAGTTGAATGTGCGATATAATACAGTTATTTCGAAGTCCCAAGATAAAGGAGTTGCTCTGTGTTTTGTTGTCAAACACAGCGGTACAAATGGAAGAGATTGGCCTGTGCCATAACACTGCAAATGTGACAACTCCGCCATTAATGATAGTATTGATGGCGTAATAGAACTAAATTGACCTCCAGGCATCAGTGTTACTAGAAAAACTTGATAATTATTTGAATTTGCGATATACCTCAGTTATTTCGATGTCCCAATATAAAGGCTTTGCTCTGTGTTTTGTTGTCAAACACAGTGGTACAAATGGAAGAGCTTGGCCTGTGCCATAACAGTGCAAACGTGATTACTCGCCCATTAATGATAGTATTGTTGGCGCAATAGAACTAAATTGACCTCCAGGCATCAGTGTTACTAGAAAAACTTGATAATTAGTTAAATTTGCGATATGCCTCAGTTATTTCGATGTCCCAAGATAAAGGAGTTGCTCTCTGTTTTATTGTCAAAGAGACCGGTACAAATGGCATAGCTTGGACTGTGCCATAACACTGCAAATGTGACAACTCCGCCATTAATGATAGTATTGATGGCGCAATAGAACTAAATTGACCTCCAGGCATCAGTGTTACCAGAAAAACTTGATAATTAGTTAAATTTGCAATATACCTCAGTTATTTCGATGTCCCAAGATAAAGGCTTTGCTCTGTGTTTTGTTGTCAAACACAGTGGTACAAATGGAAGAGCTTGGCCTGTGCCATAACAGTGCAAACGTGATAACTCGGCCATTAATGATAGTATTGATGGCGCAATAGAACTAAATTGACCTCCAGGCATCGGTGTTGCTTGAAAAACTTGATAATTAGTTGAATGTGCGATATAATACAGTTATTTCGAAGTCCCAAGATAAAGGAGTTGCTCTGTGTTTTGTTGTCAAACACAGCGGTACAAATGGAAGAGATTGGCCTGTGCCATAACACTGCAAATGTGACAACTCCGCCATTAATGATAGTATTGATGGCGTAATAGAACTAAATTGACCTCCAGGCATCAGTGTTACTAGAAAAACTTGATAATTAGTTGAATTTGCGATATACCTCAGTTATTTCGATGTCCCAATATAAAGGCTTTGCTCTGTGTTTTGTTGTCAAACACAGTGGTACAAATGGAAGAGCTTGGCCTGTGCCATAACAGTGCAAACGTGATTACTCGCCCATTAATGATAGTATTGATGGCGCAATAGAACTAAATTGACCTCCAGGCATCAGTGTTACTAGAACAACTTGATAATTAGTTGAATTTGCGATATACCTCAGTTATTTCGATGTCCCAAAATAAAGGATTTGCTCTGTGTTTTGTTGTCAAACACAGCGGTACAAATGGAAGAGCTTGGCCTGTGCCATAACACTGCATATGTGACAACTCCGCCATTAATGATAGTATTGATGGCGCAATAGAACTAAATTGACCTCAAGGCATCAGTGTTACTAGAACAACTTGATAATTAGTTGAATTTGCGATATACCTCAGTTATTTCGATGTCCCAATATAAAGGCTTTGCTCTGTGTTTTGTTGTCAAACACAGTGGTACAAATGGAAGAGCTTGGTCTGTGCCATAACACCGCAAACGTGACATCTCACCCATTAATGATAGTATTGATGGCGCAATAGAACTAAATGTACCTCCAGGCATCAGTTTTACTAGAAAAACATGATAATTAGTTGAATTTGCGATATACCCAGTTATTTCGATGTCCCAAAATAAAGGAGTTGCTCTGTGTTTTATTGTCAAAGAGACCGGTACAAATGGAAGAGCTTGGGCTGTGCCATACCACTGCAAATGTAACAACTCCGTCATTAATGATAGTATTGATGGCGCAATAGAACTAATTTGACCTCCAGGCATCAGTGTTACTTGAAAAACTTGATAATTAGTTGAATTTGCGATATACCTCAGTTATTTCGAAGTCCCAAAACAAAGAATTTGCTCTGTGTTTTGTTGTCAAACACAGTGGTACAAATGGAAGAGCTTGGCCTGTGCCATAACAGTGCAAACGTGATAACTCGGCCATTAATGATAGTATTGATGGCGCAATATAACTAAATTGACCTCCAGGCATCGGTGTTGCTAGAAAAACTTGATAATTAGTTGAATGTGCGATATAATACAGTTATTTCGAAGTCCCAAGATAAAGGAGTTGCTCTGTGTTTTGTTGTCAAACACAGCGGTACAAATGGAAGAGATTGGCCTGTGCCATAACACTGCAAATGTGACAACTCCGCCATTAATGATAGTATTGATGGCGTAATAGAACTAAATTGACCTCCAGGCATCAGTGTTACTAGAAAAACTTGATAATTAGTTGAATTTGCGATATACCTCAGTTATTTCGATGTCCCAATATAAAGGCTTTGCTCTGTGTTTTGTTGTCAAACACAGTGGTACAAATGGAAGAGCTTGGCCTGTGCCATAACAGTGCAAACGTGATTACTCGCCCATTAATGATAGTATTGTTGGCGCAATAGAACTAAATTGACCTCCAGGCATCAGTGTTACTAGAAAAACTTGATAATTAGTTAATTTTGCGATATGCCTCAGTTATTTCGATGTCCCAAGATAAAGGAGTTGCTCTCTGTTTTATTGTCAAAGAGACCGGTACAAATGGCATAGCTTGGACTGTGCCATAACACTGCAAATGTGACAACTCCGCCATTAATGATAGTATTGATGGCGCAATAGAACTAAATTGACCTCCAGGCATCAGTGTTACCAGAAAAACTTGATAATTAGTTAAATTTGCAATATACCTCAGTTATTTCGATGTCCCAAGATAAAGGCTTTGCTCTGTGTTTTGTTGTCAAACACAGTGGTACAAATGGAAGAGCTTGGCCTGTGCCATAACAGTGCAAACGTGATAACTCGGCCATTAATGATAGTATTGATGGCGCAATAGAACTAAATTGACCTCCAGGCATCGGTGTTGCTAGAAAAACTTGATAATTAGTTGAATGTGCGATATAATACAGTTATTTCGAAGTCCCAAGATAAAGGAGTTGCTCTGTGTTTTGTTGTCAAACACAGCGGTACAAATGGAAGAGATTGGCCTGTGCCATAACACTGCAAATGTGACAACTCCGCCATTAATGATAGTATTGATGGCGTAATAGAACTAAATTGACCTCCAGGCATCAGTGTTACTAGAAAAACTTGATAATTAGTTGAATTTGCGATATACCTCAGTTATTTCGATGTCCCAATATAAAGGCTTTGCTCTGTGTTTTGTTGTCAAACACAGTGGTACAAATGGAAGAGCTTGGCCTGTGCCATAACAGTGCAAACGTGATTACTCGCCCATTAATGATAGTATTGATGGCGCAATAGAACTAAATTGACCTCCAGGCATCAGTGTTACTAGAAAAACTTGATAATTAGTTAAATTTGCGATATGCCTCAGTTATTTAGATGTCCCAAGATAAAGGAGTTGCTCTCTGTTTTATTGTCAAAGAGACCGGTACAAATGGCATAGCTTGGACTGTGCCATAACACTGCAAATGTGACAACTCCGCCATTAATGATAGTATTGATGGCGCAATAGAACTAAATTGACCTCCAGGCATCAGTGTTACCAGAAAAACTTGATAATTAGTTAAATTTGCAATATACCTCAGTTATTTCGATGTCCCAAGATAAAGGCTTTGCTCTGTGTTTTGTTGTCAAACACAGTGGTACAAATGGAAGAGCTTGGCCTGTGCCATAACAGTGCAAACGTGATAACTCGGCCATTAATGATAGTATTGATGGCGCAATAGAACTAAATTGACCTCCAGGCATCAGTGTTACTAGAAAAACTTGATAATTAGTTGAATGTGCGATATAATACAGTTATTTCGAAGTCCCAAGATAAAGGATTTGCTCTGTGTTTTGTTGTCAAACACAGCGGTACAAATGGAAGAGCTTGGCCTGTGCCATAACACTGCAAATGTGACAACTCCGCCATTAATGATAGTATTGATGGCGCAATAGAACTAAATTGACCCCCAGGCATCAGTGTTACTAGAAAAACTTGATAATTAGTTGAATTTGCGATATACCTCAGTTATTTCGATGTCCCAATATAAAGGCTTTGCTCTGTGTTTTGTTGTCAAACACAGTGGTACAAATGGAAGAGCTTGGTCTGTGCCATAACACCGCAAACGTGACATCTCACCCATTAATGATAGTATTGATGGCGCAATAGAACTAAATATACCTCCAGGCATCAGTGTTACTAGAAAAACATGATAATTAGTTGAATTTGCGATATACCTCAGTTATTTCGAAGTCCCAAAATAAAGGATTTGCTCTGTGTTTTGTTGTCAAACACAGCGGTACAAATGGAAGAGCTTGGCCTGTGCCATAACACTGCATATGTGACAACTCCGCCATTAATGATAGTATTGATGGCGCAATATAACTAAATTGACCTCCAGGCATCAGTGTTACTAGAAAAACTTGATAATTAGTTGAATGTGCGATATAATACAGTTATTTCGAAGTCGCAAGATAAAGTATTTGCTCTGTGTTTTGTTGTCAAACACAGCGGTACAAATGGAAGAGCTTGGCCAGTGCCATACCACTGCAAATGTAACAACTCCGTCATTAATGATAGTATTGATGGCGCAATATAACTAATTTGACCTCCAGGCATCAGTGTTACTTGAAAAACTTGATAATTAGTTGAATTTGCGATATACCTCAATTATTTCGAAGTCCCAAAATAAAGAATTTGCTCTGTGTTTTGTTGTCAAACACAGTGGTACAAATGGCATAGCTTGGACTGTGCCATAACACCGCAAACGTGACAACTCCGCCATTAATGATAGTATTGATGGCGCAATAGAACTAAATTGACCTCCAGGCATCAGTGTTACCAGAAAAACTTGATAATTAGTTAAATTTGCAATATACCTCAGTTATTTCGATGTCCCAAGATAAAGGCTTTGCTCTGTGTTTTGTTGTCAAACACAGTGGTACAAATGGAAGAGCTTGGCCTGTGCCATAACAGTGCAAACGTGATAACTCGGCCATTAGTGATAGTATTGATGGCGCAATAGAACTAAATTGACCTCCAGGCATCAGTGTTACTAGAAAAACTTGATAATTAGTTGAATGTGCGATATAATACAGTTATTTCGAAGTCCCAAGATAAAGGATTTGCTCTGTGTTTTGTTGTCAAACACAGCGGTACAAATGGAAGAGCTTGGCCTAGTGCCATAACACTGCAAATGTGACAACTCCGCCATTAATGATAGTATTGATGGCGCAATAGAACTAAATTGACCTCCAGGCATCAGTGTTACTAGAAAAACTTGATAATTAGTTGAATTTGCGATATACCCAGTTATTTCGATGTCCCAAAATAAAGGAGTTGCTCTGTGTTTTATTGTCAAAGAGACCGGTACAAATGGAAGAGCTTGGGCTGTGCCATACCACTGCAAATGTAACAACTCCGTCATTAATGATAGTATTGATGGCGCAATAGAACTAATTTGACCTCCAGGCATCAGTGTTACTTGAAAAACTTGATAATTAGTTGAATTTGCGATATACCTCAGTTATTTCGAAGTCCCAAAATAAAGAATTTGCTCTGTGTTTTGTTGTCAAACACAGTGGTACAAATGGAAGAGCTTGGCCTGTGCCATAACAGTGCAAACGTGATAACTCGGCCATTAATGATAGTATTGATGGCGCAATAGAACTAAATTGACCTCCAGGCATCGGTGTTGCTAGAAAAACTTGATAATTAGTTGAATGTGCGATATAATACAGTTATTTCGAAGTCCCAAGATAAAGGAGTTGCTCTGTGTTTTGTTGTCAAACACAGCGGTACAAATGGAAGAGATTGGCCTGTGCCATAACACTGCAAATGTGACAACTCCGCCATTAATGATAGTATTGATGGCGTAATAGAACTAAATTGACCTCCAGGCATCAGTGTTACTAGAAAAACTTGATAATTAGTTGAATTTGCGATATACCTCAGTTATTTCGATGTCCCAATATATTGGCTTTGCTCTGTGTTTTGTTGTCAAACACAGTGGTACAAATGGAAGAGCTTGGCCTGTGCCATAACAGTGCAAACGTGATTACTCGCCCATTAATGATAGTATTGATGGCGCAATAGAACTAAATTGACCTCCAGGCATCAGTGTTACTAGAAAAACTTGATAATTAGTTACATTTGCGATATGCCTCAGTTATTTCGATGTCCCAAGATAAAGGAGTTGCTCTCTGTTTTATTGTCAAAGAGACCGGTACAAATGGCATAGCTTGGACTGTGCCATAACACTGCAAATGTGACAACTCCGCCATTAATGATAGTATTGATGGCGCAATAGAACTAAATTGACCTCCAGGCATCAGTGTTACCAGAAAAAACTTGATAATTAGTTAAATTTGCAATATACCTCAGTTATTTCGATGTCCCAAGATAAAGGCTTTGCTCTGTGTTTTGTTGTCAAACACAGTGGTACAAATGGAAGAGCTTGGCCTGTGCCATAACAGTGCAAACGTGATAACTCGGCCATTAATGATAGTATTGATGGCGCAATAGAACTAAATTGACCTCCAGGCATCAGTGTTACTAGAAAAACTTGATAATTAGTTGAATGTGCGATATAATACAGTTATTTCGAAGTCCCAAGATAAAGGATTTGCTCTGTGTTTTGTTGTCAAACACAGCGGTACAAATGGAAGAGCTTGGCCTGTGCCATAACACTGCAAATGTGACAACTCCGCCATTAATGATAGTATTGATGGCGCAATAGAACTAAATGTACCTCCAGGCATCAGTTTTACTAGAAAAACATGATAATTAGTTGAATTTGCGATATACCCAGTTATTTCGATGTCCCAAAATAAAGGAGTTGCTCTGTGTTTTATTGTCAAAGAGACCGGTACAAATGGAAGAACTTGGGCTGTGCCATACCACTGCAAATGTAACAACTCCGTCATTAATGATAGTATTGATGGCGCAATAGAACTAATTTGACCTCCAGGCATCAGTGTTACTTGAAAAACTTGATAATTAGTTGAATTTGCGATATACCTCAATTATTTCGAAGTCCCAAAATAAAGAATTTGCTCTGTGTTTTGTTGTCAAACACAGTGGTACAAATGGAAGAGCTTGGTCTGTGCCATAACACCGCAAACGTGACATCTCACCCATTAATGATAGTATTGATGGCGCAATAGAACTAAATATACCTCCAGGCATCAGTGTTACTAGAAAAACATGATAATTAGTTGAATTTGCGATATACCTCAGTTATTTCGAAGTCCCAAAATAAAGGATTTGCTCTGTGTTTTGTTGTCAAACACAGCGGTACAAATGGAAGAGCTTGGCCTGTGCCATAACACTGCATATGTGACAACTCCGCCATTAATGATAGTATTGATGGCGCAATAGAACTAAATTGACCTCCAGGCATCAGTGTTACTAGAAAAACTTGATAATTAGTTGAATGTGCGATATAATACAGTTATTTCGAAGTCGCAAGATAAAGTATTTGCTCTGTGTTTTGTTGTCAAACACAGCGGTACAAATGGAAGAGCTTGGCCAGTGCCATACCACTGCAAATGTAACAACTCCGTCATTAATGATAGTATTGATGGCGCAATATAACTAATTTGACCTCCAGGCATCAGTGTTACTTGAAAAACTTGATAATTAGTTGAATTTGCGATATACCTCAATTATTTCGAAGTCCCAAAATAAAGAATTTGCTCTGTGTTTTGTTGTCAAACACAGTGGTACAAATGGAAGAGCTTGGTCTGTGCCATAACACCGCAAACGTGACATCTCACCCATTAATGATAGTATTGATGGCGCAATAGAACTAAATATACCTCCAGGCATCAGTGTTACTAGAAAAAACATGATAACTAGTTGAATTTGCGATATACCTCAGTTATTTCGAAGTCCCAAAATAAAGGATTTGCTCTGTGTTTTGTTGTCAAACACAGTGGTACAAATGGAAGAGCTTGGCCTGTGCCATAACAGTGCAAACGTGATAACTCGGCCATTAATGATAGTATTGATGGCGCAATAGAACTAAATTGACCTCCAGGCATCAGTGTTACTAGAAAAACTTGATAATTAGTTGAATGTGCGATATAATACAGTTATTTCGAAGTCGCAAGATAAAGTATTTGCTCTGTGTTTTGTTGTCAAACACAGCGGTACAAATGGAAGAGCTTGGCCTGTGCCATAACACTGCAAATGTGACAACTCCGCCATTAATGATAGTATTGATGGCGCAATAGAACTAAATATACCTCCAGGCATCAGTGTTACTAGAAAAACATGATAATTAGTTGAATTTGCGATATACCTCAGTTATTTCGAAGTCCCAAAATAAAGGCTTTGCTCTGTGTTTTGTTGTCAAACACAGTGGTACAAATGGAAGAGCTTGGTCTGTGCCATAACACCGCAAACGTGACATCTCACCCATTAATGATAGTATTGATGGCGCAATAGAACTAAATGTACCTCCAGGCATCAGTTTTACTAGAAAAACATGATAATTAGTTGAATTTGCGATATACCCAGTTATTTCGATGTCCCAAAATAAAGGAGTTGCTCTGTGTTTTATTGTCAAAGAGACCGGTACAAATGGAAGAACTTGGGCTGTGCCATACCACTGCAAATGTAACAACTCCGTCATTAATGATAGTATTGATGGCGCAATAGAACTAATTTGACCTCCAGGCATCAGTGTTACTTGAAAAACTTGATAATTAGTTGAATTTGCGATATACCTCAATTATTTCGAAGTCCCAAAATAAAGAATTTGCTCTGTGTTTTGTTGTCAAACACAGTGGTACAAATGGAAGAGCTTGGTCTGTGCCATAACACCGCAAACGTGACATCTCACCCATTAATGATAGTATTGATGGCGCAATAGAACTAAATATACCTCCAGGCATCAGTGTTACTAGAAAAACATGATAATTAGTTGAATTTGCCATATACCTCAGTTATTTCGAAGTCCCAAAATAAAGGATTTGCTCTGTGTTTTGTTGTCAAACACAGCGGTACAAATGGAAGAGCTTGGCCTGTGCCATAACACTGCATATGTGACAACTCCGCCATTAATGATAGTATTGATGGCGCAATAGAACTAAATTGACCTCCAGGCATCAGTGTTACTAGAAAAACTTGATAATTAGTTGAATTTGCGATATACCTCAGTTATTTCGATGTCCCAATATAAAGACTTTGCTCTGTGTTTTGTTGTCAAACACAGTGGTACAAATGGAAGAGCTTGGTCTGTGCCATAACACCGCAAACGTGACATCTCACCCATTAATGATAGTATTGATGGCGCAATAGAACTAAATGTACCTCCAGGCATCAGTTTTACTAGAAAAACATGATAATTAGTTGAATTTGCGATATACCCAGTTATTTCGATGTCCCAAAATAAAGGAGTTGCTCTGTGTTTTATTGTCAAAGAGACCGGTACAAATGGAAGAGCTTGGGCTGTGCCATACCACTGCAAATGTAACAACTCCGTCATTAATGATAGTATTGATGGCGCAATATAACTAATTTGACCTCCAGGCATCAGTGTTACTTGAAAAACTTGATAATTAGTTGAATTTGCGATATACCTCAGTTATTTCGAAGTCCCAAAATAAAGGCTTTGCTCTGTGTTTTGTTGTCAAACACAGTGGTACAAATGGAAGAGCTTGGTCTGTGCCATAACACCGCAAACGTGACATCTCACCCATTAATGATAGTATTGATGGCGCAATAGAACTAAATGTACCTCCAGGCATCAGTTTTACTAGAAAAACATGATAATTAGTTGAATTTGCGATATACCCAGTTATTTCGATGTCCCAAAATAAAGGAGTTGCTCTGTGTTTTATTGTCAAAGAGACCGGTACAAATGGAAGAGCTTGGGCTGTGCCATACCACTGCAAATGTAACAACTCCGTCATTAATGATAGTATTGATGGCGCAATAGAACTAATTTGACCTCCAGGCATCAGTGTTACTTGAAAAACTTGATAATTAGTTGAATTTGCGATATACCTCAGTTATTTCGATGTCCCAATATAAAGGCTTTGCTCTGTGTTTTGTTGTCAAACACAGTGGTACAAATGGAAGAGCTTGGCCTGTGCCATAACAGTGCAAACGTGATTACTCGCCCATTAATGATAGTATTGTTGGCGCAATAGAACTAAATTGACCTCCAGGCATCAGTGTTACTAGAAAAACTTGATAATTAGTTAAATTTGCGATATGCCTCAGTTATTTCGATGTCCCAAGATAAAGGAGTTGCTCTCTGTTTTATTGTCAAAGAGACCGGTACAAATGGCATAGCTTGGACTGTGCCATAACACTGCAAATGTGACAACTCCGCCATTAATGATAGTATTGATGGCGCAATAGAACTAAATTGACCTCCAGGCATCAGTGTTACCAGAAAAACTTGATAATTAGTTAAATTTGCAATATACCTCAGTTATTTCGATGTCCCAAGATAAAGGCTTTGCTCTGTGTTTTGTTGTCAAACACAGTGGTACAAATGGAAGAGCTTGGCCTGTGCCATAACAGTGCAAACGTGATAACTCGGCCATTAATGATAGTATTGATGGCGCAATAGAACTAAATTGACCTCCAGGCATCAGTGTTACTAGAAAAACTTGATAATTAGTTGAATGTGCGATATAATACAGTTATTTCGAAGTCGCAAGATAAAGTATTTGCTCTGTGTTTTGTTGTCAAACACAGCGGTACAAATGGAAGAGCTTGGCCTGTGCCATAACACTGCAAATGTGACAACTCCGCCATTAATGATAGTATTGATGGCGCAATAGAACTAAATATACCTCCAGGCATCAGTGTTACTAGAAAAACATGATAATTAGTTGAATTTGCGATATACCTCAGTTATTTCGAAGTCCCAAAATAAAGGCTTTGCTCTGTGTTTTGTTGTCAAACACAGTGGTACAAATGGAAGAGCTTGGTCTGTGCCATAACACCGCAAACGTGACATCTCACCCATTAATGATAGTATTGATGGCGCAATAGAACTAAATGTACCTCCAGGCATCAGTTTTACTAGAAAAACATGATAATTAGTTGAATTTGCGATATACCCAGTTATTTCGATGTCCCAAAATAAAGGAGTTGCTCTGTGTTTTATTGTCAAAGAGACCGGTACAAATGGAAGAGCTTGGGCTGTGCCATACCACTGCAAATGTAACAACTCCGTCATTAATGATAGTATTGATGGCGCAATAGAACTAATTTGACCTCCAGGCATCAGTGTTACTTGAAAAACTTGATAATTAGTTGAATTTGCGATATACCTCAGTTATTTCGAAGTCGCAAAATAAAGAATTTGCTCTGTGTTTTGTTGTCAAACACAGTGGTACAAATGGAAGAGCTTGGCCTGTGCCATAACAGTGCAAACGTGACAACTCCGCCATTAATGATAGTATTGATGGCGCAATAGAACTAAATTGACCTCCAGGCATCAGTGTTACTAGAAAAACTTGATAATTAGTTAACTTTGCGATATAACTCGGTTATTTCGAAGTCCCAAATAAAGTATTTGCTCTGTGTTATGTTGTCAAACAGCGGTACAAATGGAAGAGCTTGGTCTGTGCCATAACACCGCAAACGTGACATCTCACCCATTAATGATAGTGTTGATGGCGCAATAGAACTAAATATACCTCCAGGCATCAGTGTTACTAGAAAAACATGATAATTAGTTGAATTTGCGATATACCTCAGTTATTTCGAAGTCCCAAAATAAAGGCTTTGCTCTGTGTTTTGTTGTCAAACACAGTGGTACAAATGGAAGAGCTTGGTCTGTGCCATAACACCGCAAACGTGACATCTCACCCATTAATGATAGTATTGATGGCGCAATAGAACTAAATGTACCTCCAGGCATCAGTTTTACTAGAAAAACATGATAATTAGTTGAATTTGCGATATACCCAGTTATTTCGATGTCCCAAAATAAAGGAGTTGCTCTGTGTTTTATTGTCAAAGAGACCGGTACAATTGGAAGAGCTTGGGCTGTGCCATACCACTGCAAATGTAACAACTCCGTCATTAATGATAGTATTGATGGCGCAATAGAACTAATTTGACCTCCAGGCATCAGTGTTACTTGAAAAACTTGATAATTAGTTGAATTTGCGATATACCTCAGTTATTTCGAAGTCCCAAAATAAAGAATTTGCTCTGTGTTTTGTTGTCAAACACAGTGGTACAAATGGAAGAGCTTGGCCTGTGCCATAACAGTGCAAACGTGACAACTCCGCCATTAATGATAGTATTGATGGCGCAATAGAACTAAATTGACCTCCAGGCATCAGTGTTACTAGAAAAACTTGATAATTAGTTAACTTTGCGATATAACTCGGTTATTTCGAAGTCCCAAATAAAGTATTTGCTCTGTGTTATGTTGTCAAACAGCGGTACAAATGGAAGAGCTTGGTCTGTGCCATAACACCGCAAACGTGACATCTCACCCATTAATGATAGTATTGATGGCGCAATAGAACTAAATATACCTCCAGGCATCAGTGTTACTAGAACAACATGATAATTAGTTGAATTTGCGATATACCTCAGTTATTTCGAAGTCCCAAAATAAAGGATTTGCTCTGTGTTTTGTTGTCAAACACAGCGGTACAAATGGAAGAGCTTGGCCTGTGCCATAACACTGCAAATGTGACAACTCCGCCATTAATGATAGTATTGATGGCGCAATAGAACTAAATTGACCTCCAGGCATCAGTGTTACTAGAAAAACTTGATAATTAGTTGAATTTGCGATATACCTCAGTTATTTCGATGTCCCAATATAAAGGCTTTGCTCTGTGTTTTGTTGTCAAACACAGTGGTACAAATTGAAGAGCTTGGTCTGTGCCATAACACCGCAAACGTGACATCTCACCCATTAATGATAGTATTGATGGCGCAATAGAACTAAATGTACCTCCAGGCATCCGTTTTACTAGAAAAACATGATAATTAGTTGAATTTGCGATATACCCAGTTATTTCGATGTCCCAAAATAAAGGAGTTGCTCTGTGTTTTATTGTCAAAGAGACCGGTACAAATGGAAGAGCTTGGGCTGTGCCATACCACTGCAAATGTAACAACTCCGTCATTAATGATAGTATTGATGGCGCAATAGAACTAATTTGACCTCCAGGCATCAGTGTTACTTGAAAAACTTGATAATTAGTTGAATTTGCGATATACCTCAGTTATTTCGAAGTCCCAAAATAAAGAATTTGCTCTGTGTTTTGTTGTCAAACACAGTGGTACAAATGGAAGAGCTTGGCCTGTGCCATAACAGTGCAAACGTGATAACTCGGCCATTAATGATAGTATTGATGGCGCAATATAACTAAATTGACCTCCAGGCATCGGTGTTGCTAGAAAAACTTGATAATTAGTTGAATGTGCGATATAATACAGTTATTTCGAAGTCCCAAGATAAAGGAGTTGTTCTGTGTTTTGTTGTCAAACACAGCGGTACAAATGGAAGAGATTGGCCTGTGCCATAACACTGCAAATGTGACAACTCCGCCATTAATGATAGTATTGATGGCGTAATAGAACTAAATTGACCTCCAGGCATCAGTGTTACTAGAAAAACTTGATAATTATTTGAATTTGCGATATACCTCAGTTATTTCGATGTCCCAATATAAAGGCTTTGCTCTGTGTTTTGTTGTCAAACACAGTGGTACAAATGGAAGAGCTTGGCCTGTGCCATAACAGTGCAAACGTGATTACTCGCCCATTAATGATAGTATTGTTGGCGCAATAGAACTAAATTGACCTCCAGGCATCAGTGTTACTAGAAAAACTTGATAATTAGTTAAATTTGCGATATGCCTCAGTTATTTCGATGTCCCAAGATAAAGGAGATGCTCTCTGTTTTATTGTCAAAGAGACCGGTACAAATGGCATAGCTTGGACTGTGCCATAACACTGCAAATGTGACAACTCCGCCATTAATGATAGTATTGATGGCGCAATAGAACTAAATTGACCTCCAGGCATCAGTGTTACCAGAAAAACTTGATAATTAGTTGAATTTGCGATATACCTCAATTATTTCGAAGTCCCAAAATAAAGAATTTGCTCTGTGTTTTGTTGTCAAACACAGTGGTACAAATGGAAGAGCTTGGTCTGTGCCATAACACCGCAAACGTGACATCTCACCCATTAATGATAGTATTGATGGCGCAATAGAACTAAATATACCTCCAGGCATCAGTGTTACTAGAAAAACATGATAATTAGTTGAATTTGCGATATACCTCAGTTATTTCGAAGTCCCAACATAAAGGATTTGCTCTGTGTTTTGTTGTCAAACACAGCGGTACAAATGGAAGAGCTTGGCCTGTGCCATAACACTGCATATGTGACAACTCCGCCATTAATGATAGTATTGATGGCGCAATAGAACTAAATTGACCTCCAGGCATCAGTGTTACTAGAACAACTTGATAATTAGTTGAATTTGCGATATACCTCAGTTATTTCGATGTCCCAATATAAAGGCTTTGCTCTGTGTTTTGTTGTCAAACACAGTGGTACAAATGGAAGAGCTTGGTCTGTGCCATAACACCGCAAACGTGACATCTCACCCATTAATGATAGTATTGATGGCGCAATAGAACTAAATGTACCTCCAGGCATCAGTTTTACTAGAAAAACATGATAATTAGTTGAATTTGCGATATACCCAGTTATTTCGATGTCCCAAAATAAAGGAGTTGCTCTGTGTTTTATTGTCAAAGAGACCGGTACAAATGGAAGAGCTTGGGCTGTGCCATACCACTGCAAATGTAACAACTCCGTCATTAATGATAGTATTGATGGCGCAATAGAACTAATTTGACCTCCAGGCATCAGTGTTACTTGAAAAACTTGATAATTAGTTGAATTTGCGATATACCTCAGTTATTTCGAAGTCCCAAAATAAAGAATTTGCTCTGTGTTTTGTTGTCAAACACAGTGGTACAAATGGAAGAGCTTGGCCTGTGCCATAACAGTGCAAACGTGATAACTCGGCCATTAATGATAGTATTGATGGCGCAATATAACTAAATTGACCTCCAGGCATCGGTGTTGCTAGAAAAACTTGATAATTAGTTGAATGTGCGATATAATACAGTTATTTCGAAGTCCCAAGATAAAGGAGTTGCTCTGTGTTTTGTTGTCAAACACAGCGGTACAAATGGAAGAGATTGGCCTGTGCCATAACACTGCAAATGTGACAACTCCGCCATTAATGATAGTATTGATGGCGTAATAGAACTAAATTGACCTCCAGGCATCAGTGTTACTAGAAAAACTTGATAATTATTTGAATTTGCGATATACCTCAGTTATTTCGATGTCCCAATATAAAGGCTTTGCTCTGTGTTTTGTTGTCAAACACAGTGGTACAAATGGAAGAGCTTGGCCTGTGCCATAACAGTGCAAACGTGATTACTCGCCCATTAATGATAGTATTGTTGGCGCAATAGAACTAAATTGACCTCCAGGCATCAGTGTTACTAGAAAAACTTGATAATTAGTTAAATTTGCGATATGCCTCAGTTATTTCGATGTCCCAAGATAAAGGAGTTGCTCTCTGTTTTATTGTCAAAGAGACCGGTACAAATGGCATAGCTTGGACTGTGCCATAACACTGCAAATGTGACAACTCCGCCATTAATGATAGTATTGATGGCGCAATAGAACTAAATTGACCTCCAGGCATCAGTGTTACCAGAAAAACTTGATAATTAGTTAAATTTGCAATATACCTCAGTTATTTCGATGTCCCAAGATAAAGGCTTTGCTCTGTGTTTTGTTGTCAAACACAGTGGTACAAATGGAAGAGCTTGGCCTGTGCCATAACAGTGCAAACGTGATAACTCGGCCATTAATGATAGTATTGATGGCGCAATAGAACTAAATTGACCTCCAGGCATCGGTGTTGCTTGAAAAACTTGATAATTAGTTGAATGTGCGATATAATACAGTTATTTCGAAGTCCCAAGATAAAGGAGTTGCTCTGTGTTTTGTTGTCAAACACAGCGGTAAAAAATGGAAGAGATTGGCCTGTGCCATAACACTGCAAATGTGACAACTCCGCCATTAATGATAGTATTGATGGCGTAATAGAACTAAATTGACCTCCAGGCATCAGTGTTACTAGAAAAACTTGATAATTAGTTGAATTTGCGATATACCTCAGTTATTTCGATGTCCCAATATAAAGGCTTTGCTCTGTGTTTTGTTGTCAAACACAGTGGTACAAATGGAAGAGCTTGGCCTGTGCCATAACAGTGCAAACGTGATTACTCGCCCATTAATGATAGTATTGATGGCGCAATAGAACTAAATTGACCTCCAGGCATCAGTGTTACTAGAACAACTTGATAATTAGTTGAATTTGCGATATACCTCAGTTATTTCGATGTCCCAAAATAAAGGATTTGCTCTGTGTTTTGTTGTCAAACACAGCGGTACAAATGGAAGAGCTTGGCCTGTGCCATAACACTGCATATGTGACAACTCCGCCATTAATGATAGTATTGATGGCGCAATAGAACTAAATTGACCTCAAGGCATCAGTGTTACTAGAACAACTTGATAATTAGTTGAATTTGCGATATACCTCAGTTATTTCGATGTCCCAATATAAAGGCTTTGCTCTGTGTTTTGTTGTCAAACACAGTGGTACAAATGGAAGAGCTTGGTCTGTGCCATAACACCGCAAACGTGACATCTCACCCATTAATGATAGTATTGATGGCGCAATAGAACTAAATGTACCTCCAGGCATCAGTTTTACTAGAAAAACATGATAATTAGTTGAATTTGCGATATACCCAGTTATTTCGATGTCCCAAAATAAAGGAGTTGCTCTGTGTTTTATTGTCAAAGAGACCGGTACAAATGGAAGAGCTTGGGCTGTGCCATACCACTGCAAATGTAACAACTCCGTCATTAATGATAGTATTGATGGCGCAATAGAACTAATTTGACCTCCAGGCATCAGTGTTACTTGAAAAACTTGATAATTAGTTGAATTTGCGATATACCTCAGTTATTTCGAAGTCCCAAAACAAAGAATTTGCTCTGTGTTTTGTTGTCAAACACAGTGGTACAAATGGAAGAGCTTGGCCTGTGCCATAACAGTGCAAACGTGATAACTCGGCCATTAATGATAGTATTGATGGCGCAATATAACTAAATTGACCTCCAGGCATCGGTGTTGCTAGAAAAACTTGATAATTAGTTGAATGTGCGATATAATACAGTTATTTCGAAGTCCCAAGATAAAGGAGTTGCTCTGTGTTTTGTTGTCAAACACAGCGGTACAAATGGAAGAGATTGGCCTGTGCCATAACACTGCAAATGTGACAACTCCGCCATTAATGATAGTATTGATGGCGTAATAGAACTAAATTGACCTCCAGGCATCAGTGTTACTAGAAAAACTTGATAATTAGTTGAATTTGCGATATACCTCAGTTATTTCGATGTCCCAATATAAAGGCTTTGCTCTGTGTTTTGTTGTCAAACACAGTGGTACAAATGGAAGAGCTTGGCCTGTGCCATAACAGTGCAAACGTGATTACTCGCCCATTAATGATAGTATTGTTGGCGCAATAGAACTAAATTGACCTCCAGGCATCAGTGTTACTAGAAAAACTTGATAATTAGTTAAATTTGCGATATGCCTCAGTTATTTCGATGTCCCAAGATAAAGGAGTTGCTCTCTGTTTTATTGTCAAAGAGACCGGTACAAATGGCATAGCTTGGACTGTGCCATAACACTGCAAATGTGACAACTCCGCCATTAATGATAGTATTGATGGCGCAATAGAACTAAATTGACCTCCAGGCATCAGTGTTACCAGAAAAACTTGATAATTAGTTAAATTTGCAATATACCTCAGTTATTTCGATGTCCCAAGATAAAGGCTTTGCTCTGTGTTTTGTTGTCAAACACAGTGGTACAAATGGAAGAGCTTGGCCTGTGCCATAACAGTGCAAACGTGATAACTCGGCCATTAATGATAGTATTGATGGCGCAATAGAACTAAATTGACCTCCAGGCATCGGTGTTGCTAGAAAAACTTGATAATTAGTTGAATGTGCGATATAATACAGTTATTTCGAAGTCCCAAGATAAAGGAGTTGCTCTGTGTTTTGTTGTCAAACACAGCGGTACAAATGGAAGAGATTGGCCTGTGCCATAACACTGCAAATGTGACAACTCCGCCATTAATGATAGTATTGATGGCGTAATAGAACTAAATTGACCTCCAGGCATCAGTGTTACTAGAAAAACTTGATAATTAGTTGAATTTGCGATATACCTCAGTTATTTCGATGTCCCAATATAAAGGCTTTGCTCTGTGTTTTGTTGTCAAACACAGTGGTACAAATGGAAGAGCTTGGCCTGTGCCATAACAGTGCAAACGTGATTACTCGCCCATTAATGATAGTATTGATGGCGCAATAGAACTAAATTGACCTCCAGGCATCAGTGTTACTAGAAAAACTTGATAATTAGTTAAATTTGCGATATGCCTCAGTTATTTAGATGTCCCAAGATAAAGGAGTTGCTCTCTGTTTTATTGTCAAAGAGACCGGTACAAATGGCATAGCTTGGACTGTGCCATAACACTGCAAATGTGACAACTCCGCCATTAATGATAGTATTGATGGCGCAATATAACTAAATTGACCTCCAGGCATCAGTGTTACCAGAAAAACTTGATAATTAGTTAAATTTGCAATATACCTCAGTTATTTCGATGTCCCAAGATAAAGGCTTTGCTCTGTGTTTTGTTGTCAAACACAGTGGTACAAATGGAAGAGCTTGGCCTGTGCCATAACAGTGCAAACGTGATAACTCGGCCATTAATGATAGTATTGATGGCGCAATAGAACTAAATTGACCTCCAGGCATCAGTGTTACTAGAAAAACTTGATAATTAGTTGAATGTGCGATATAATACAGTTATTTCGAAGTCCCAAGATAAAGGATTTGCTCTGTGTTTTGTTGTCAAACACAGCGGTACAAATGGAAGAGCTTGGCCTGTGCCATAACACTGCAAATGTGACAACTCCGCCATTAATGATAGTATTGATGGCGCAATAGAACTAAATTGACCCCCAGGCATCAGTGTTACTAGAAAAACTTGATAATTAGTTGAATTTGCGATATACCTCAGTTATTTCGATGTCCCAATATAAAGGCTTTGCTCTGTGTTTTGTTGTCAAACACAGTGGTACAAATGGAAGAGCTTGGTCTGTGCCATAACACCGCAAACGTGACATCTCACCCATTAATGATAGTATTGATGGCGCAATAGAACTAAATTGACCTCCAGGCATCAGTGTTACTAGAAAAACTTGATAATTAGTTAACTTTGCGATATAACTCGGTTATTTCGAAGTCCCAAATAAAGTATTTGCTCTGTGTTATGTTCTCAAACAGCGGTACAAATGGAAGAGCTTGGTCTGTGCCATAACACTGCAAATGTGACAACTCCGCCATTAATGATAGTATTGATGGCGCAATAGAACTAAATTGACCTCCAGGCATCAGTGTTACTAGAAAAACTTGATAATTAGTTGAATTTGCGATATACCTCAGTTATTTCGATGTCCCAATATAAAGGCTTTGCTCTGTGTTTTGTTGTCAAACACAGTGGTACAAATGGAAGAGCTTGGTCTGTGCCATAACACCGCAAACGTGACATCTCACCCATTAATGATAGTATTGATGGCGCAATAGAACTAAATGTACCTCCAGGCATCAGTTTTACTAGAAAAACATGATAATTAGTTGAATTTGCGATATACCCAGTTATTTCGATGTCCCAAAATAAAGGAGTTGCTCTGTGTTTTATTGTCAAAGAGACCGGTACAAATGGAAGAGCTTGGGCTGTGCCATACCACTGCAAATGTAACAACTCCGTCATTAATGATAGTATTGATGGCGCAATAGAACTAATTTGACCTCCAGGCATCAGTGTTACTTGAAAAACTTGATAATTAGTTGAATTTGCGATATACCTCAGTTATTTCGAAGTCCCAAAATAAAGAATTTGCTCTGTGTTTTGTTGTCAAACACAGTGGTACAAATGGAAGAGCTTGGCCTGTGCCATAACAGTGCAAACGTGACAACTCCGCCATTAATGATAGTATTGATGGCGCAATAGAACTAAATTGACCTCCAGGCATCAGTGTTACTAGAAAAACTTGATAATTAGTTAACTTTGCGATATAACTCGGTTATTTCGAAGTCCCAAATAAAGTATTTGCTCTGTGTTATGTTGTCAAACAGCGGTACAAATGGAAGAGCTTGGTCTGTGCCATAACACCGCAAACGTGACATCTCACCCATTAATGATAGTATTGATGGCGCAATAGAACTAAATATACCTCCAGGCATCAGTGTTACTAGAAAAACATGATAATTAGTTGAATTTGCGATATACCTCAGTTATTTCGAAGTCCCAAAATAAAGGATTTGCTCTGTGTTTTGTTGTCAAACACAGCGGTACAAATGGAAGAGCTTGGCCTGTGCCATAACACTGCAAATGTGACAACTCCGCCATTAATGATAGTATTGATGGCGCAATAGAACTAAATTGACCTCCAGGCATCAGTGTTACTAGAAAAACTTGATAATTAGTTGAATTTGCGATATACCTCAGTTATTTCGATGTCCCAATATAAAGGCTTTGCTCTGTGTTTTGTTGTCAAACACAGTGGTACAAATGGAAGAGCTTGGTCTGTGCCATAACACCGCAAACGTGACATCTCACCCATTAATGATAGTATTGATGGCGCAATAGAACTAAATGTACCTCCAGGCATCAGTTTTACTAGAAAAACATGATAATTAGTTGAATTTGCGATATACCCAGTTATTTCGATGTCCCAAAATAAAGGAGTTGCTCTGTGTTTTATTGTCAAAGAGACCGGTACAAATGGAAGAGCTTGGGCTGTGCCATACCACTGCAAATGTAACAACTCCGTCATTAATGATAGTATTGATGGCGCAATAGAACTAATTTGACCTCCAGGCATCAGTGTTACTTGAAAAACTTGATAATTAGTTGAATTTGCGATATACCTCAGTTATTTCGAAGTCCCAAAATAAAAAATTTGCTCTGTGTTTTGTTGTCAAACACAGTGGTACAAATGGAAGAGCTTGGTCTGTGCCATAACACCGCAAACGTGACATCTGACCCATTAATGATAGTATTGATGGCGCAATAGAACTAAATATACCTCCAGGCATCAGTGTTACTAGAAAAACATGATAATTAGTTGAATTTGCGATATACCTCAGTTATTTCGAAGTCCCAAAATAAAGGATTTGCTCTGTGTTTTGTTGTCAAACACAGCGGTACAAATGGAAGAGCTTGGCCTGTGCCATAACACTGCATATGTGACAACTCCGCCATTAATGATAGTATTGATGGCGCAATAGAACTAAATTGACCTCCAGGCATCAGTGTTACTAGAAAAACTTGATAATTAGTTGAATTTGCGATATACCTCAGTTATTTCGATGTCCCAATATAAAGGCTTTGCTCTGTGTTTTGTTGTCAAACACAGTGGTACAAATGGATGAGCTTGGTCTGTGCCATAACACCGCAAACGTGACATCTCACCCATTAATGATAGTATTGATGGCGCAATAGAACTAAATGTACCTCCAGGCATCAGTTTTACTAGAAAAACATGATAATTAGTTGAATTTGCGATATACCCAGTTATTTCGATGTCCCAAAATAAAGGAGTTGCTCTGTGTTTTATTGTCAAAGAGACCGGTACAAATGGAAGAGCTTGGGCTGTGCCATACCACTGCAAATGTAACAACTCCGTCATTAATGATAGTATTGATGGCGCAATAGAACTAATTTGACCTCCAGGCATCAGTGTTACTTGAAAAACTTGATAATTAGTTGAATTTGCGATATACCTCAGTTATTTCGAAGTCCCAAAATAAAGAATTTGCTCTGTGTTTTGTTGTCAAACACAGTGGTACAAATGGAAGAGCTTGGCCTGTGCCATAACAGTGCAAACGTGACAACTCCGCCATTAATGATAGTATTGATGGCGCAATAGAACTAAATTGACCTCCAGGCATCAGTGTTACTAGAAAAACTTGATAATTAGTTAACTTTGCGATATAACTCGGTTATTTCGAAGTCCCAAATAAAGTATTTGCTCTGTGTTATGTTGTCAAACAGCGGTACAAATGGAAGAGCTTGGTCTGTGCCATAACACCGCAAACGTGACATCTCACCCATTAATGATAGTATTGATGGCGCAATAGAACTAAATATACCTCCAGGCATCAGTGTTACTAGAAAAACATGATAATTAGTTGAATTTGCGATATACCTCAGTTATTTCGAAGTCCCAAAATAAAGGATTTGCTCTGTGTTTTGTTGTCAAACACAGCGGTACAAATGGAAGAGCTTGGCCTGTGCCATAACACTGCAAATGTGACAACTCCGCCATTAATGATAGTATTGATGGCGCAATAGAACTAAATTGACCTCCAGGCATCAGTGTTACTAGAAAAACTTGATAATTAGTTGAATTTGCGATATACCTCAGTTATTTCGATGTCCCAATATAAAGGCTTTGCTCTGTGTTTTGTTGTCAAACACAGTGGTACAAATGGAAGAGCTTGGTCTGTGCCATAACACCGCAAACGTGACATCTCACCCATTAATGATAGTATTGATGGCGCAATAGAACTAAATGTACCTCCAGGCATCAGTTTTACTAGAAAAACATGATAATTAGTTGAATTTGCGATATACCCAGTTATTTCGATGTCCCAAAATAAAGGAGTTGCTCTGTGTTTTATTGTCAAAGAGACCGGTACAAATGGAAGAGCTTGGGCTGTGCCATACCACTGCAAATGTAACAACTCCGTCATTAATGATAGTATTGATGGCGCAATAGAACTAATTTGACCTCCAGGCATCAGTGTTACTTGAAAAACTTGATAATTAGTTGAATTTGCGATATACCTCAGTTATTTCGAAGTCCCAAAATAAAAAATTTGCTCTGTGTTTTGTTGTCAAACACAGTGGTACAAATGGAAGAGCTTGGTCTGTGCCATAACACCGCAAACGTAACATCTGACCCATTAATGATAGTATTGATGGCGCAATAGAACTAAATATACCTCCAGGCATCAGTGTTACTAGAAAAACATGATAATTAGTTGAATTTGCGATATACCTCAGTTATTTCGAAGTCCCAAAATAAAGGATTTGCTCTGTGTTTTGTTGTCAAACACAGCGGTACAAATGGAAGAGCTTGGCCTGTGCCATAACACTGCATATGTGACAACTCCGCCATTAATGATAGTATTGATGGCGCAATAGAACTAAATTGACCTCCAGGCATCAGTGTTACTAGAAAAACTTGATAATTAGTTGAATTTGCGATATACCTCAGTTATTTCGATGTCCCAATATAAAGGCTTTGCTCTGTGTTTTGTTGTCAAACACAGTGGTACAAATGGATGAGCTTGGTCTGTGCCATAACACCGCAAACGTGACATCTCACCCATTAATGATAGTATTGATGGCGCAATAGAACTAAATGTACCTCCAGGCATCAGTTTTACTAGAAAAACATGATAATTAGTTGAATTTGCGATATACCCAGTTATTTCGATGTCCCAAAATAAAGGAGTTGCTCTGTGTTTTATTGTCAAAGAGACCGGTACAAATGGAAGAGCTTGGGCTGTGCCATACCACTGCAAATGTAACAACTCCGTCATTAATGATAGTATTGATGGCGCAATAGAACTAATTTGACCTCCAGGCATCAGTGTTACTTGAAAAACTTGATAATTAGTTGAATTTGCGATATACCTCAGTTATTTCGAAGTCCCAAAATAAAGAATTTGCTCTGTGTTTTGTTGTCAAACACAGTGGTACAAATGGAAGAGCTTGGCCTGTGCCATAACAGTGCAAACGTGACAACTCCGCCATTAATGATAGTATTGATGGCGCAATAGAACTAAATTGACCTCCAGGCATCAGTGTTACTAGAAAAACTTGATAATTAGTTAACTTTGCGATATAACTCGGTTATTTCGAAGTCCCAAATAAAGTATTTGCTCTGTGTTATGTTGTCAAACAGCGGTACAAATGGAAGAGCTTGGTCTGTGCCATAACACCGCAAACGTGACATCTCACCCATTAATGATAGTATTGATGGCGCAATAGAACTAAATATACCTCCAGGCATCAGTGTTACTAGAAAAACATGATAATTAGTTGAATTTGCGATATACCTCAGTTATTTCGAAGTCCCAAAATAAAGGATTTGCTCTGTGTTTTGTTGTCAAACACAGCGGTACAAATGGAAGAGCTTGGCCTGTGCCATAACACTGCAAATGTGACAACTCCGCCATTAATGATAGTATTGATGGCGCAATAGAACTAAATTGACCTCCAGGCATCAGTGTTACTAGAACAACTTGATAATTAGTTGAATTTGCGATATACCTCAGTTATTTCGATGTCCCAATATAAAGGCTTTGCTCTGTGTTTTGTTGTCAAACACAGTGGTACAAATGGAAGAGCTTGGTCTGTGCCATAACACCGCAAACGTGACATCTCACCCATTAATGATAGTATTGATGGCGCAATAGAACTAAATGTACCTCCAGGCATCAGTTTTACTAGAAAAACATGATAATTAGTTGAATTTGCGATATACCCAGTTATTTCGATGTCCCAAAATAAAGAATTTGCTCTGTGTTTTGTTGTCAAACACAGTGGTACAAATGGAAGAGCTTGGCCTGTGCCATAACAGTGCAAACGTGACAACTCCGCCATTAATGATAGTATTGATGGCGCAATAGAATTAAATTGACCTCCAGGCATCAGTGTTACTAGAAAAACTTGATAATTAGTTAACTTTGCGATATAACTCGGTTATTTCGAAGTCCCAAATAAAGTATTTGCTCTGTGTTATGTTGTCAAACAGCGGTACACATGGAAGAGCTTGGTCTGTGCCATAACACCGCAAACGTGACATCTCACCCATTAATGATAGTATTGATGGCGCAATAGAACTAAATATACCTCCAGGCATCAGTGTTACTAGAAAAACATGATAATTAGTTGAATTTGCGATATACCTCAGTTATTTCGAAGTCCCAAAATAAAGGATTTGCTCTGTGTTTTGTTGTCAAACACAGCGGTACAAATGGAAGAGCTTGGCCTGTGCCATAACACTGAAAATGTGACAACTCCGCCATTAATGATAGTATTGATGGCGCAATAGAACTAAATTGACCTCCAGGCATCAGTGTTACTAGAACAACTTGATAATTAGTTGAATTTGCGATATACCTCAGTTATTTCGATGTCCCAATATAAAGGCTTTGCTCTGTGTTTTGTTGTCAAACACAGTGGTACAAATGGAAGAGCTTGGTCTGTGCCATAACACCGCAAACGTGACATCTCACCCATTAATGATAGTATTGATGGCGCAATAGAACTAAATGTACCTCCAGGCATCAGTTTTACTAGAAAAACATGATAATTAGTTGAATTTGCGATATACCCAGTTATTTCGATGTCCCAAAATAAAGGAGTTGCTCTGTGTTTTATTGTCAAAGAGACCGGTACAAATGGAAGAGCTTGGGCTGTGCCATACCACTGCAAATGTAACAACTCCGTCATTAATGATAGTATTGATGGCGCAATAGAACTAATTTGACCTCCAGGCATCAGTGTTACTTGAAAAACTTGATAATTAGTTGAATTTGCGATATACCTCAGTTATTTCGAAGTCCCAAAATAAAGAATTTGCTCTGTGTTTTGTTGTCAAACACAGTGGTACAAATGGAAGAGCTTGATCTGTGCCATAACACTGCAAACGTGATAACTCGGCCATTAATGATAGTATTGATGGCGCAATAGAACTAAATTGACCTCCAGGCATCAGTGTTACTAGAAAAACTTGATAATTAGTTGAATGTGCGATATAATACAGTTATTTCGAAGTCCCAAGATAAAGGAGTTGCTCTGTGTTTTGTTGTCAAACACAGCGGTACAAATGGAAGAGATTGGCCTGTGCCATAACACTGCAAATGTGACAACTCCGCCATTAATGATAGTATTGATGGCGTAATAGAACTAAATTGACCTCCAGGCATCAGTGTTACTAGAAAAACTTGATAATTAGTTGAATTTGCGATATACCTCAGTTATTTCGATGTCCCAATATAAAGGCTTTGCTCTGTGTTTTGTTGTCAAACACAGTGGTACAAATGGAAGAGCTTGGCCTGTGCCATAACAGTGCAAACGTGATTACTCGCCCATTAATGATAGTATTGTTGGCGCAATAGAACTAAATTGACCTCCAGGCATCAGTGTTACTAGAAAAACTTGATAATTAGTTAAATTTGCGATATGCCTCAGTTATTTCGATGTCCCAAGATAAAGGAGTTGCTCTCTGTTTTATTGTCAAAGAGACCGGTACAAATGGCATAGCTTGGACTGTGCCATAACACTGCAAATGTGACAACTCCGCCATTAATGATAGTATTGATGGCGCAATAGAACTAAATTGACCTCCAGGCATCAGTGTTAACAGAAAAACTTGATAATTAGTTAAATTTGCAATATACCTCAGTTATTTCGATGTCCCAAGATAAAGGCTTTGCTCTGTGTTATGTTGTCAAACAGCGGTACAAATGGAAGAGCTTGGTCTGTGCCATAACAGTGCAAACGTGATAACTCGGCCATTAATGATAGTATTGATGGCGCAATAGAACCAAATTGACCTCCAGGCATCAGTGTTACTAGAAAAACTTGATAATTAGTTGAATGTGCGATATAATACAGTTATTTCGAAGTCCCAAGATAAAGGATTTGCTCTGTGTTTTGTTGTCAAACACAGCGGTACAAATGGAAGAGCTTGGCCTGTGCCATAACACTGCAAATGTGACAACTCCGCCATTAATGATAGTATTGATGGCGCAATAGAACTAAATTGACCTCCAGGCATCAGTGTTACTAGAAAAACTTGATAATTAGTTGAATTTGCGATATACCTCAGTTATTTCGATGTCCCAATATAAAGGCTTTGCTCTGTGTTTTGTTGTCAAACACAGTGGTACAAATGGAAGAGCTTGGTCTGTGCCATAACACCGCAAACGTGACATTTCACCCATTAATGATAGTATTGATGGCGCAATAGAACTAAATGTACCTCCAGGCATCAGTTTTACTAGAAAAACATGATAATTAGTTGAATTTGCGATATACCCAGTTATTTCGATGTCCCAAAATAAAGGAGTTGCTCTGTGTTTTATTGTCAAAGAGACCGGTACAAATGGAAGAGCTTGGGCTGTGCCATACCACTGCAAATGTAACAACTCCGTCATTAATGATAGTATTGATGGCGCAATAGAACTAATTTGACCTCCAGGCATCAGTGTTACTTGAAAAACTTGATAATTAGTTGAATTTGCGATATACCTCAGTTATTTCGAAGTCCCAAAATAAAAAAATTGCTCTGTGTTTTGTTGTCAAACACAGTGGTACAAATGGAAGAGCTTGGTCTGTGCCATAACACCGCAAACGTGACATCTCACCCATTAATGATAGTATTGATGGCGCAATAGAACTAAATATACCTCCAGGCATCAGTGTTACTAGAAAAACATGATAATTAGTTGAATTTGCGATATACCTCAGTTATTTCGAAGTCCCAAAATAAAGGATTTGCTCTGTGTTTTGTTGTCAAACACAGCGGTACAAATGGAAGAGCTTGGCCTGTGCCATAACACTGCATATGTGACAACTCCGCCATTAATGACAGTATTGATGGCGCAATAGAACTAAATTGACCTCCAGGCATCAGTGTTACTAGAAAAACTTGATAATTAGTTGAATTTGCGATATACCTCAGTTATTTCGATGTCCCAATATAAAGGCTTTGCTCTGTGTTTTGTTGTCAAACACAGTGGTACAAATGGATGAGCTTGGTCTGTGCCATAACACCGCAAACGTGACATCTCACCCATTAATGATAGTATTGATGGCGCAATAGAACTAAATGTACCTCCAGGCATCAGTTTTACTAGAAAAACATGATAATTAGTTGAATTTGCGATATACCCAGTTATTTCGATGTCCCAAAATAAAGGAGTTGCTCTGTGTTTTATTGTCAAAGAGACCGGTACAAATGGAAGAGCTTGGGCTGTGCCATACCACTGCAAATGTAACAACTCCGTCATTAATGATAGTATTGATGGCGCAATATAACTAATTTGACCTCCAGGCATCAGTGTTACTTGAAAAACTTGATAATTAGTTGAATTTGCGATATACCTCAGTTATTTCGAAGTCCCAAAATAAAGAATTTGCTCTGTGTTTTGTTGTCAAACACAGTGGTACAAATGGAAGAGCTTGGCCTGTGCCATAACAGTGCAAACGTGACAACTCCGCCATTAATGATAGTATTGATGGCGCAATAGAACTAAATTGACCTCCAGGCATCAGTGTTACTAGAAAAACTTGATAATTAGTTAACTTTGCGATATAACTCGGTTATTTCGAAGTCCCAAATAAAGTATTTGCTCTGTGTTATGTTGTCAAACAGCGGTACAAATGGAAGAGCTTGGTCTGTGCCATAACACCGCAAACGTGACATCTCACCCATTAATGATAGTATTGATGGCGCAATAGAACTAAATATACCTCCAGGCATCAGTGTTACTAGAAAAACATGATAATTAGTTGAATTTGCGATATACCTCAGTTATTTCGAAGTCCCAAAATAAAGGATTTGCTCTGTGTTTTGTTGTCAAACACAGCGGTACAAATGGAAGAGCTTGGCCTGTGCCATAACACTGCAAATGTGACAACTCCGCCATTAATGATAGTATTGATGGCGCAATAGAACTAAATTGACCTCCAGGCATCAGTGTTACTAGAACAACTTGATAATTAGTTGAATTTGCGATATACCTCAGTTATTTCGATGTCCCAAAATAAAGGCTTTGCTCTGTGTTTTGTTGTCAAACACAGTGGTACAAATGGAAGAGCTTGGTCTGTGCCATAACACCGCAAACGTGACATCTCACCCATTAATGATAGTATTGATGGCGCAATAGAACTAAATGTACCTCCAGGCATCAGTTTTACTAGAAAAACATGATAATTAGTTGAATTTGCGATATACCCAGTTATTTCGATGTGCCAAAATAAAGAATTTGCTCTGTGTTTTGTTGTCAAACACAGTGGTACAAATGGAAGAGCTTGGCCTGTGCCATAACAGTGCAAACGTGACAACTCCGCCATTAATGATAGTATTGATGGCGCAATAGAATTAAATTGACCTCCAGGCATCAGTGTTACTAGAAAAACTTGATAATTAGTTAACTTTGCGATATAACTCGGTTATTTCGAAGTCCCAAATAAAGTATTTGCTCTGTGTTATGTTGTCAAACAGCGGTACAAATGGAAGAGCTTGGTCTGTGCCATAACACCGCAAACGTGACATCTCACCCATTAATGATAGTATTGATGGCGCAATAGAACTAAATATACCTCCAGGCATCAGTGTTACTAGAAAAACATGATAATTAGTTGAATTTGCGATATACCTCAGTTATTTCGAAGTCCCAAAATAAAGGATTTGCTCTGTGTTTTGTTGTCAAACACAGCGGTACAAATGGAAGAGCTTGGCCTGTGCCATAACACTGAAAATGTGACAACTCCGCCATTAATGATAGTATTGATGGCGCAATAGAACTAAATTGACCTCCAGGCATCAGTGTTACTAGAACAACTTGATAATTAGTTGAATTTGCGATATACCTCAGTTATTTCGATGTCCCAATATAAAGGCTTTGCTCTGTGTTTTGTTGTCAAACACAGTGGTACAAATGGAAGAGCTTGGTCTGTGCCATAACACCGCAAACGTGACATCTCACCCATTAATGATAGTATTGATGGCGCAATAGAACTAAATGTACCTCCAGGCATCAGTTTTACTAGAAAAACATGATAATTAGTTGAATTTGCGATATACCCAGTTATTTCGATGTCCCAAAATAAAGGAGTTGCTCTGTGTTTTATTGTCAAAGAGACCGGTACAAATGGAAGAGCTTGGGCTGTGCCATACCACTGCAAATGTAACAACTCCGTCATTAATGATAGTATTGATGGCGCAATAGAACTAATTTGACCTCCAGGCATCAGTGTTACTTGAAAAACTTGATAATTAGTTGAATTTGCGATATACCTCAGTTATTTCGAAGTCCCAAAATAAAGAATTTGCTCTGTGTTTTGTTGTCAAACACAGTGGTACAAATGGAAGAGCTTGGCCTGTGCCATAACACTGCAAACGTGATAACTCGGCCATTAATGATAGTATTGATGGCGCAATAGAACTAAATTGACCTCCAGGCATCAGTGTTACTAGAAAAACTTGATAATTATTTGAATGTGCGATATAATACAGTTATTTAGAAGTCCCAAGATAAAGGAGTTGCTCTCTGTTTTATTGTCAAACAGCGGTACAAATGGAAGAGCTTGGTCTGTGCCATAACAGTGCAAACGTGATAACTCGGCCATTAATGATAGTATTGATGGCGCAATAGAACCAAATTGACCTCCAGGCATCAGTGTTACTAGAAAAACTTGATAATTAGTTGAATGTGCGATATAATACAGTTATTTCGAAGTCCCAAGATAAAGGATTTGCTCTGTGTTTTGTTGTCAAACACAGCGGTACAAATGGAAGAGCTTGGCCTGTGCCATAACACTGCAAATGTGACAACTCCGCCATTAATGATAGTATTGATGGCGCAATAGAACTAAATTGACCTCCAGGCATCAGTGTTACTAGAAAAACTTGATAATTAGTTAAATTTGCGATATGCCTCAGTTATTTCGATGTCCCAAGATAAAGGAGTTGCTCTCTGTTTTATTGTCAAAGAGACCGGTACAAATGGCATAGCTTGGACTGTGCCATAACACTGCAAATGTGACAACTCCGCCATTAATGATAGTATTGATGGCGCAATAGAACTAAATTGACCTCCAGGCATCAGTGTTAACAGAAAAACTTGATAATTAGTTAAATTTGCAATATACCTCAGTTATTTCGATGTCCCAAGATAAAGGCTTTGCTCTGTGTTATGTTGTCAAACAGCGGTACAAATGGAAGAGCTTGGTCTGTGCCATAACAGTGCAAACGTGATAACTCGGCCATTAATGATAGTATTGATGGCGCAATAGAACCAAATTGACCTCCAGGCATCAGTGTTACTAGAAAAACTTGATAATTAGTTGAATGTGCGATATAATACAGTTATTTCGAAGTCCCAAGATAAAGGATTTGCTCTGTGTTTTGTTGTCAAACACAGCGGTACAAATGGAAGAGCTTGGCCTGTGCCATAACACTGCAAATGTGACAACTCCGCCATTAATGATAGTATTGATGGCGCAATAGAACTAAATTGACCTCCAGGCATCAGTGTTACTAGAAAAACTTGATAATTAGTTGAATTTGCGATATACCTCAGTTATTTCGATGTCCCAATATAAAGGCTTTGCTCTGTGTTTTGTTGTCAAACACAGTGGTACAAATGGAAGAGCTTGGTCTGTGCCATAACACCGCAAACGTGACATTTCACCCATTAATGATAGTATTGATGGCGCAATAGAACTAAATGTACCTCCAGGCATCAGTTTTACTAGAAAAACATGATAATTAGTTGAATTTGCGATATACCCAGTTATTTCGATGTCCCAAAATAAAGGAGTTGCTCTGTGTTTTATTGTCAAAGAGACCGGTACAAATGGAAGAGCTTGGGCTGTGCCATACCACTGCAAATGTAACAACTCCGTCATTAATGATAGTATTGATGGCGCAATAGAACTAATTTGACCTCCAGGCATCAGTGTTACTTGAAAAACTTGATAATTAGTTGAATTTGCGATATACCTCAGTTATTTCGAAGTCCCAAAATAAAAAAATTGCTCTGTGTTTTGTTGTCAAACACAGTGGTACAAATGGAAGAGCTTGGTCTGTGCCATAACACCGCAAACGTGACATCTCACCCATTAATGATAGTATTGATGGCGCAATAGAACTAAATATACCTCCAGGCATCAGTGTTACTAGAAAAACATGATAATTAGTTGAATTTGCGATATACCTCAGTTATTTCGAAGTCCCAAAATAAAGGATTTGCTCTGTGTTTTGTTGTCAAACACAGCGGTACAAATGGAAGAGCTTGGCCTGTGCCATAACACTGCATATGTGACAACTCCGCCATTAATGACAGTATTGATGGCGCAATAGAACTAAATTGACCTCCAGGCATCAGTGTTACTAGAAAAACTTGATAATTAGTTGAATTTGCGATATACCTCAGTTATTTCGATGTCCCAATATAAAGGCTTTGCTCTGTGTTTTGTTGTCAAACACAGTGGTACAAATGGATGAGCTTGGTCTGTGCCATAACACCGCAAACGTGACATCTCACCCATTAATGATAGTATTGATGGCGCAATAGAACTAAATGTACCTCCAGGCATCAGTTTTACTAGAAAAACATGATAATTAGTTGAATTTGCGATATACCCAGTTATTTCGATGTCCCAAAATAAAGGAGTTGCTCTGTGTTTTATTGTCAAAGAGACCGGTACAAATGGAAGAGCTTGGGCTGTGCCATACCACTGCAAATGTAACAACTCCGTCATTAATGATAGTATTGATGGCGCAATATAACTAATTTGACCTCCAGGCATCAGTGTTACTTGAAAAACTTGATAATTAGTTGAATTTGCGATATACCTCAGTTATTTCGAAGTCCCAAAATAAAGAATTTGCTCTGTGTTTTGTTGTCAAACACAGTGGTACAAATGGAAGAGCTTGGCCTGTGCCATAACAGTGCAAACGTGACAACTCCGCCATTAATGATAGTATTGATGGCGCAATAGAACTAAATTGACCTCCAGGCATCAGTGTTACTAGAAAAACTTGATAATTAGTTAACTTTGCGATATAACTCGGTTATTTCGAAGTCCCAAATAAAGTATTTGCTCTGTGTTATGTTGTCAAACAGCGGTACAAATGGAAGAGCTTGGTCTGTGCCATAACACCGCAAACGTGACATCTCACCCATTAATGATAGTATTGATGGCGCAATAGAACTAAATATACCTCCAGGCATCAGTGTTACTAGAAAAACATGATAATTAGTTGAATTTGCGATATACCTCAGTTATTTCGAAGTCCCAAAATAAAGGATTTGCTCTGTGTTTTGTTGTCAAACACAGCGGTACAAATGGAAGAGCTTGGCCTGTGCCATAACACTGCAAATGTGACAACTCCGCCATTAATGATAGTATTGATGGCGCAATAGAACTAAATTGACCTCCAGGCATCAGTGTTACTAGAACAACTTGATAATTAGTTGAATTTGCGATATACCTCAGTTATTTCGATGTCCCAAAATAAAGGCTTTGCTCTGTGTTTTGTTGTCAAACACAGTGGTACAAATGGAAGAGCTTGGTCTGTGCCATAACACCGCAAACGTGACATCTCACCCATTAATGATAGTATTGATGGCGCAATAGAACTAAATGTACCTCCAGGCATCAGTTTTACTAGAAAAACATGATAATTAGTTGAATTTGCGATATACCCAGTTATTTCGATGTGCCAAAATAAAGAATTTGCTCTGTGTTTTGTTGTCAAACACAGTGGTACAAATGGAAGAGCTTGGCCTGTGCCATAACAGTGCAAACGTGACAACTCCGCCATTAATGATAGTATTGATGGCGCAATAGAATTAAATTGACCTCCAGGCATCAGTGTTACTAGAAAAACTTGATAATTAGTTAACTTTGCGATATAACTCGGTTATTTCGAAGTCCCAAATAAAGTATTTGCTCTGTGTTATGTTGTCAAACAGCGGTACAAATGGAAGAGCTTGGTCTGTGCCATAACACCGCAAACGTGACATCTCACCCATTAATGATAGTATTGATGGCGCAATAGAACTAAATATACCTCCAGGCATCAGTGTTACTAGAAAAACATGATAATTAGTTGAATTTGCGATATACCTCAGTTATTTCGAAGTCCCAAAATAAAGGATTTGCTCTGTGTTTTGTTGTCAAACACAGCGGTACAAATGGAAGAGCTTGGCCTGTGCCATAACACTGAAAATGTGACAACTCCGCCATTAATGATAGTATTGATGGCGCAATAGAACTAAATTGACCTCCAGGCATCAGTGTTACTAGAACAACTTGATAATTAGTTGAATTTGCGATATACCTCAGTTATTTCGATGTCCCAATATAAAGGCTTTGCTCTGTGTTTTGTTGTCAAACACAGTGGTACAAATGGAAGAGCTTGGTCTGTGCCATAACACCGCAAACGTGACATCTCACCCATTAATGATAGTATTGATGGCGCAATAGAACTAAATGTACCTCCAGGCATCAGTTTTACTAGAAAAACATGATAATTAGTTGAATTTGCGATATACCCAGTTATTTCGATGTCCCAAAATAAAGGAGTTGCTCTGTGTTTTATTGTCAAAGAGACCGGTACAAATGGAAGAGCTTGGGCTGTGCCATACCACTGCAAATGTAACAACTCCGTCATTAATGATAGTATTGATGGCGCAATAGAACTAATTTGACCTCCAGGCATCAGTGTTACTTGAAAAACTTGATAATTAGTTGAATTTGCGATATACCTCAGTTATTTCGAAGTCCCAAAATAAAGAATTTGCTCTGTGTTTTGTTGTCAAACACAGTGGTACAAATGGAAGAGCTTGGCCTGTGCCATAACACTGCAAACGTGATAACTCGGCCATTAATGATAGTATTGATGGCGCAATAGAACTAAATTGACCTCCAGGCATCAGTGTTACTAGAAAAACTTGATAATTATTTGAATGTGCGATATAATACAGTTATTTCGAAGTCCCAAGATAAAGGAGTTGCTCTGTGTTTTGTTGTCAAACACAGCGGTACAAATGGAAGAGATTGGCCTGTGCCATAACACTGCAAATGTGACAACTCCGCCATTAATGATAGTATTGATGGCGTAATAGAACTAAATTGACCTCCAGGCATCAGTGTTACTAGAAAAACTTGATAATTAGTTGAATTTGCGATATACCTCAGTTATTTCGATGTCCCAATATAAAGGCTTTGCTCTGTGTTTTGTTGTCAAACACAGTGGTACAAATGGAAGAGCTTGGCCTGTGCCATAACAGTGCAAACGTGATTACTCGCCCATTAATGATAGTATTGTTGGCGCAATAGAACTAAATTGACCTCCAGGCATCAGTGTTACTAGAAAAACTTGATAATTAGTTAAATTTGCGATATGCCTCAGTTATTTCGATGTCCCAAGATAAAGGAGTTGCTCTCTGTTTTATTGTCAAAGAGACCGGTACAAATGGCATAGCTTGGACTGTGCCATAACACTGCAAATGTGACAACTCCGCCATTAATGATAGTATTGATGGCGCAATAGAACTAAATTGACCTCCAGGCATCAGTGTTACCAGAAAAACTTGATAATTAGTTAAATTTGCAATATACCTCAGTTATTTCGATGTCCCAAGATAAAGGCTTTGCTCTGTGTTTTGTTGTCAAACACAGTGGTACAAATGGAAGAGCTTGGCCTGTGCCATAACAGTGCAAACGTGATAACTCGCCCATTAATGATAGTATTGATGGCGCAATAGAACCAAATTGACCTCCAGGCATCAGTGTTACTAGAAAAACTTGATAATTAGTTGAATGTGCGATATAATACAGTTATTTCGAAGTCCCAAGATAAAGGATTTGCTCTGTGTTTTGTTGTCAAACACAGCGATACAAATGGAAGAGCTTGGCCTGTGCCATAACACTGCAAATGTGACAACTCCGCCATTAATGATAGTATTGATGGCGCAATAGAACTAAATTGACCTCCAGGCATCAATGTTACTAGAAAAACTTGATAATTAGTTGAATTTGCGATATACCTCAGTTATTTCGATGTCCCAATATAAAGGCTTTGCTCTGTGTTTTGTTGTCAAACACAGTGGTACAAATGGAAGAGCTTGGTCTGTGCCATAACACCGCAAACGTGACATCTCACCCATTAATGATAGTATTGATGGCGCAATAGAACTAAATGTACCTCCAGGCATCAGTTTTACTAGAAAAACATGATAATTAGTTGAATTTGCGATATACCCAGTTATTTCGATGTCACAAAATAAAGGAGTTGCTCTGTGTTTTATTGTCAAAGAGACCGGTACAAATGGAAGAGCTTGGGCTGGGCCATACCACTGCAAATGCAACAACTCCGTCATTTATGATAGTATTGATGGCGTAATAGAACTAAATTGACCTCCAGGCATCAGTGTTACTAGAAAAACTTGATAATTAGTTGAATTTGCGATATACCTCAGTTATTTCGATGTCCCAATATAAAGGCTTTGCTCTGTGTTTTGTTGTCAAACACAGTGGTACAAATGGAAGAGCTTGGCCTGTGCCATAACAGTGCAAACGTGATTACTCGCCCATTAATGATAGTATTGTTGGCGCAATAGAACTAAATTGACCTCCAGGCATCAGTGTTACTAGAAAAACTTGATAATTAGTTAACTTTGCGATATAACTCGGTTATTTCGAAGTCCCAAATAAAGTATTTGCTCTGTGTTATGTTGTCAAACAGCGGTACAAATGGAAGAGCTTGGTCTGTGCCATAACACGGCAAACGTGACATCTCACCCATTAATGATAGTATTGATGGCGCAATAGAACTAAATATACCTCCAGGCATCAGTGTTACTAGAAAAACTTGATAATTAGTTAAATTTGCGATATGCCTCAGTTATTTCGATGTCACAAGATAAAGGAGTTGCTCTCTGTTTTATTGTCAAAGAGACCGGTACAAATGGCATAGCTTGGACTGTGCCATAACACTGCAAATGTGACAACTCCGCCATTAATGATAGTATTGATGGCGCAATAGAACTAAATTGACCTCCAGGCATCAGTGTTACCAGAAAAACTTGATAATTAGTTAAATTTGCAATATACCTCAGTTATTTCGATGTCCCAAGATAAAGGCTTTGCTCTGTGTTTTGTTGTCAAACACAGTGGTACAAATGGAAGAGCTTGGCCTGTGCCATAACAGTGCAAACGTGATAACTCGGCCATTAATGATAGTATTGATGGCGCAATAGAACCAAATTGACCTCCAGGCATCAGTGTTACTAGAAAAACTTGATAATTAGTTGAATGTGCGATATAATACAGTTATTTCGAAGTCCCAAGATAAAGGATTTGCTCTGTGTTTTGTTGTCAAACACAGCGGTACAAATGGAAGAGCTTGGCCTGTGCCATAACACTGCAAATGTGACAACTCCGCCATTAATGATAGTATTGATGGCGCAATAGAACTAAATTGACCTCCAGGCATCAATGTTACTAGAAAAACTTGATAATTAGTTGAATTTGCGATATACCTCAGTTATTTCGATGTCCCAATATAAAGGCTTTGCTCTGTGTTTTGTTGTCAAACACAGTGGTACAAATGGAAGAGCTTGGTCTGTGCCATAACACCGCAAACGTGACATCTCACCCATTAATGATAGTATTGATGGCGCAATATAACTAAATGTACCTCCAGGCATCAGTTTTACTAGAAAAACATGATAATTAGTTGAATTTGCGATATACCCAGTTATTTCGATGTCCCAAAATAAAGGAGTTGCTCTGTGTTTTATTGTCAAAGAGACCGGTACAAATGGAAGAGCTTGGGCTGTGCCATACCACTGCAAATGTAACAACTCCGTCATTAATGATAGTATTGATGGCGCAATAGAACTAATTTGACCTCCAGGCATCAGTGTTACTTGAAAAACTTGATAATTAGTTGAATTTGCGATATACCTCAGTTATTTCGAAGTCCCAAAATAAAGAATTTGCTCTGTGTTTTGTTGTCAAACACAGTGGTACAAATGGAAGAGCTTGGCCTGTGCCATAACAGTGCAAACGTGACAACTCCGCCATTAATGATAGTATTTATGGCGCAATAGAACTAAATTGACCTCCAGGCATCAGTGTTACTAGAAAAACTTGATAATTAGTTAACTTTGCGATATAACTCGGTTATTTCGAAGTCCCAAATAAAGTAGTTGCTCTGTGTTATGTTGTCAAACAGCGGTACAAATGGAAGAGCTTGGTCTGTGCCATAACACCGCAAACGTGACATCTCACCCATTAATGATAGTATTGATGGCGCAATAGAACTAAATATACCTCCTGGCATCAGTGTTACTAGAAAAACATGATAATTAGTTGAATTTGCGATATACCTCAGTTATTTCGAAGTCCCAAAATAAAGGATTTGCTCTGTGTTTTGTTGTCAAACACAGCGGTACAAATGGAAGAGCTTGGCCTGTGCCATAACACTGCAAATGTGACAACTCCGCCATTAATGATAGTATTGATGGCGCAATAGAACTAAATTGACCTCCAGGCATCAGTGTTACTAGAAAAACTTGATAATTAGTTGAATTTGCGATATACCTCAGTTATTTCGATGTCCCAATATAAAGGCTTTGCTCTGTGTTTTGTTGTCAAACACAGTGGTACAAATGGAAGAGCTTGGTCTGTGCCATAACACCGCAAACGTGCCATCTCACCCATTAATGATAGTATTGATGGCGCAATAGAACTAAATCTACCTCCAGGCATCAGTTTTACTAGAAAAACATGATAATTAGTTGAATTTGCGATATACCCAGTTATTTCGATGTCCCAAAATAAAGGAGTTGCTCTGTGTTTTATTGTCAAAGAGACCGGTACAAATGGAAGAGCTTGGGCTGTGCCATACCACTGCAAATGTAACAACTCCGTCATTAATGATAGTATTGATGGCGCAATAGAACTAATTTGACCTCCAGGCATCAGTGTTACTTGAAAAACTTGATAATTAGTTGAATTTGCGATATACCTCAGTTATTTCGAAGTCCCAAAATAAAGAATTTGCTCTGTGTTTTGTTGTCAAACACAGTGGTACAAATGGAAGAGCTTGGCCTGTGCCATAACAGTGCAAACGTGATAACTCGGCCATTAATGATAGTATTGATGGCGCAATAGAACTAAATTGACCTCCAGGCATCAGTGTTACTAGAAAAACTTGATAATTAGTTGAATGTGCGATATAATACAGTTATTTCGAAGTCCCAAGATAAAGGAGTTGCTCTGTGTTTTGTTGTCAAACACAGCGGTACAAATGGAAGAGATTGGCCTGTGCCATAACACTGCAAATGTGTCAACTCCGCCATTAATGATAGTATTGATGGCGTAATAGAACTAAATTGACCTCCAGGCATCAGTGTTACTAGAAAAACTTGATAATTAGTTGAATTTGCGATATACCTCAGTTATTTCGATGTCCCAATATAAAGGCTTTGCTCTGTGTTTTGTTGTCAAACACAGTGGTACAAATGGAAGAGCTTGGCCTGTGCCATAACAGTGCAAACGTGATTACTCGCCCATTAATGATAGTATTGTTGGCGCAATAGAACTAAATTGACCTCCAGGCACCAGTGTTACTAGAAAAACTTGATAATTAGTTAAATTTGCGATATGCCTCAGTTATTTCGATGTCCCAAGATAAAGGAGTTGCTCTCTGTTTTATTGTCAAAGAGACCGGTACAAATGGCATAGCTTGGACTGTGCCATAACACTGCAAATGTGACAACTCCGCCATTAATGATAGTATTGATGGCGCAATAGAACTAAATTGACCTCCAGGCATCAGTGTTACCAGAAAAACTTGATAATTAGTTAAATTTGCAATATACCTCAGTTATTTCGATGTCCCAAGATAAAGGCTTTGCTCTGTGTTTTGTTGTCAAACACAGTGGTACAAATGGAAGAGCTTGGCCTGTGCCATAACAGTGCAAACGTGATAACTCGGCCATTAATGATAGTATTGATGGCGCAATAGAACTAAATTGACCTCCAGGCATCAGTGTTACTAGAAAAACTTGATAATTAGTTGAATGTGCGATATAATACAGTTATTTCGAAGTCCCAAGATAAAGGAGTTGCTCTGTGTTTTGTTGTCAAACACAGCGGTACAAATGGAAGAGCTTGGCCTGTGCTATAACACTGCAAATGTGACAACTCCGCCATTAATGATAGTATTGATGGGGTAATAGAACTAAATTGACCTCCAGGCATCAGTGTTACTAGAAAAACTTGATAATTAGTTGAATTTGCGATATACCTCAGTTATTTCGATGTCCCAATATAAAGGCTTTGCTCTGTGTTTTGTTGTCAAACACAGTGGAACAAATGGAAGAGCTTGGCCTGTGCCATAACAGTGCAAACGTGATAACTCGCCCATTAATGATAGTATTGTTGGCGCAATAGAACTAAATTGACCTCCAGGCATCAGTGTTACTAGAAAAACTTGATAATTAGTTAAATTTGCGATATGCCTCAGTTATTTCGATGTCCCAAGATAAAGGAGTTGCTCTCTGTTTTATTGTCAAAGAGACCGGTACAAATGGCATAGCTTGGACTGTGCCATAACACTGCAAATGTGACAACTCCGCCATTAATGATAGTATTGATGGCGCAATAGAACTAAATTGACCTCCAGGCATCAGTGTTACTAGAAAAACTTGATAATTAGTTAACTTTGCGATATAACTCGGTTATTTCGAAGTCCCAAATAAAGTAGTTGCTCTGTGTTATGTTGTCAAACAGCGGTACAAATGGAAGAGCTTGGTCTGTGACATAACACCGCAAACGTGACATCTCACCCATTAATGATAGTATTGATGGCGCAATAGAACTAAATATACCTCCAGGCATCAGTGTTACTAGAAAAACATGATAATTAGTTGAATTTGCGATATACCTCAGTTATTTCGATGTCCCAATATAAAGGCTTTGCTCTGTGTTTTGTTGTCAAACACAGTGGTACAAATGGAAGAGCTTGGCCTGTGCCATAACAGTGCAAACGTGATTACTCGCCCATTAATGATAGTATTGTTGGCGCAATATAACTAAATTGACCTCCAGGCACCAGTGTTACTAGAACAACTTGATAATTAGTTAAATTTGCGATATGCCTCAGTTATTTCGATGTCCCAAGATAAAGGAGTTGCTCTCTGTTTTATTGTCAAAGAGACCGGTACAAATGGCATAGCTTGGACTGTGCCATAACACTGCAAATGTGACAACTCCGCCATTAATGATAGTATTGATGGCGCAATAGAACTAAATTGACCTCCAGGCATCAGTGTTACCAGAAAAACTTGATAATTAGTTAAATTTGCAATATACCTCAGTTATTTCGATGTCCCAATATAAAGGCTTTGCTCTGTGTTTTGTTGTCAAACACAGTGGTACAAATGGAAGAGCTTGGCCTGTGCCATAACAGTGCAAACGTGATTACTCGCCCATTAATGATAGTATTGTTGGCGCAATATAACTAAATTGACCTCCAGGCACCAGTGTTACTAGAACAACTTGATAATTAGTTAAATTTGCGATATGCCTCAGTTATTTCGATGTCCCAAGATAAAGGAGTTGCTCTCTGTTTTATTGTCAAAGAGACCGGTACAAATGGCATAGCTTGGACTGTGCCATAACACTGCAAATGTGACAACTCCGCCATTAATGATAGTATTGATGGCGCAATAGAACTAAATTGACCTCCAGGCATCAGTGTTACCAGAAAAACTTGATAATTAGTTAAATTTGCAATATACCTCAGTTATTTCGATGTCCCAAGATAAAGGCTTTGCTCTGTGTTTTGTTGTCAAACACAGTGGTACAAATGGAAGAGCTTGGCCTGTGCCATAACAGTGCAAACGTGATAACTCGGCCATTAATGATAGTATTGATGGCGCAATAGAACTAAATTGACCTCCAGGCATCAGTGTTACTAGAAAAACTTGATAATTAGTTGAATGTGCGATATAATACAGTTATTTCGAAGTCCCAAGATAAAGGAGTTGCTCTGTGTTTTGTTGTCAAACACAGCGGTACAAATGGAAGAGCTTGGCCTGTGCTATAACACTGCAAATGTGACAACTCCGCCATTAATGATAGTATTGATGGGGTAATAGAACTAAATTGACCTCCAGGCATCAGTGTTACTAGAAAAACTTGATAATTAGTTGAATTTGCGATATACCTCAGTTATTTCGATGTCCCAATATAAAGGCTTTGCTCTGTGTTTTGTTGTCAAACACAGTGGAACAAATGGAAGAGCTTGGCCTGTGCCATAACAGTGCAAACGTGATAACTCGCCCATTAATGATAGTATTGTTGGCGCAATAGAACTAAATTGACCTCCAGGCATCAGTGTTACTAGAAAAACTTGATAATTAGTTAAATTTGCGATATGCCTCAGTTATTTCGATGTCCCAAGATAAAGGAGTTGCTCTCTGTTTTATTGTCAAAGAGACCGGTACAAATGGCATAGCTTGGACTGTGCCATAACACTGCAAATGTGACAACTCCGCCATTAATGATAGTATTGATGGCGCAATAGAACTAAATTGACCTCCAGGCATCAGTGTTACTAGAAAAACTTGATAATTAGTTAACTTTGCGATATAACTCGGTTATTTCGAAGTCCCAAATAAAGTAGTTGCTCTGTGTTATGTTGTCAAACAGCGGTACAAATGGAAGAGCTTGGTCTGTGCCATAACACCGCAAACGTGACATCTCACCCATTAATGATAGTATTGATGGCGCAATAGAACTAAATATACCTCCAGGCATCAGTGTTACTAGAAAAACATGATAATTAGTTGAATTTGCGATATACCTCAGTTATTTCGATGTCCCAATATAAAGGCTTTGCTCTGTGTTTTGTTGTCAAACACAGTGGTACAAATGGAAGAGCTTGGTCTGTGCCATAACACCGCAAACGTGACATCTCACCCATTAATGATAGTATTGATGGCGCAATAGAACTAAATGTACCTCCAGGCATCAGTTTTACTAGAAAAACATGATAATTAGTTGAATTTGCGATATACCCAGTTATTTCGATGTCCCAATATAAAGGCTTTGCTCTGTGTTTTGTTGTCAAACACAGTGGAACAAATGGAAGAGCTTGGCCTGTGCCATAACAGTGCAAACGTGATAACTCGCCCATTAATGATAGTATTGTTGGCGCAATAGAACTAAATTGACCTCCAGGCATCAGTGTTACTAGAAAAACTTGATAATTAGTTAAATTTGCGATATGCCTCAGTTATTTCGATGTCCCAAGATAAAGGAGTTGCTCTCTGTTTTATTGTCAAAGAGACCGGTACAAATGGCATAGCTTGGACTGTGCCATAACACTGCAAATGTGACAACTCCGCCATTAATGATAGTATTGATGGCGCAATAGAACTAAATTGACCTCCAGGCATCAGTGTTACTAGAAAAACTTGATAATTAGTTAACTTTGCGATATAACTCGGTTATTTCGAAGTCCCAAATAAAGTAGTTGCTCTGTGTTATGTTGTCAAACAGCGGTACAAATGGAAGAGCTTGGTCTGTGCCATAACACCGCAAACGTGACATCTCACCCATTAATGATAGTATTGATGGCGCAATAGAACTAAATATACCTCCAGGCATCAGTGTTACTAGAAAAACATGATAATTAGTTGAATTTGCGATATACCTCAGTTATTTCGATGTCCCAATATAAAGGCTTTGCTCTGTGTTTTGTTGTCAAACACAGTGGTACAAATGGAAGAGCTTGGTCTGTGCCATAACACCGCAAACGTGACATCTCACCCATTAATGATAGTATTGATGGCGCAATAGAACTAAATGTACCTCCAGGCATCAGTTTTACTAGAAAAACATGATAATTAGTTGAATTTGCGATATACCCAGTTATTTCGATGTCCCAAAATAAAGGAGTTGCTCTGTGTTTTATTGTCAAAGAGACCGGTACAAATGGAAGAGCTTGGGCTGTGCCATACCACTGCAAATGTAACAACTCCGTCATTAATGATAGTATTGATGGCGCAATAGAACTAATTTGACCTCCAGGCATCAGTGTTACTAGAAAAACATGATAATTAGTTGAATGTGCGATATAATACAGTTATTTCGAAGTCCCAAGATAAAGGAGTTGCTCTGTGTTTTGTTGTCAAACACAGCGGTACAAATGGAAGAGATTGGCCTGTGCCATAACACTGCAAATGTGACAACTCCGCCATTAATGATAGTATTGATGGCGTAATAGAACTAAATTGACCTCCAGGCATCAGTGTTACTAGAAAAACTTGATAATTAGTTGAATTTGCGATATACCTCAGTTATTTCGATGTCCCAATATAAAGGCTTTGCTCTGTGTTTTGTTGTCAAACACAGTGGTACAAATGGAAGAGCTTGGCCTGTGCCATAACAGTGCAAACGTGATTACTCGCCCATTAATGATAGTATTGTTGGCGCAATAGAACTAAATTGACCTCCAGGCATCAGTGTTACTAGAAAAACTTGATAATTAGTTAAATTTGCGATATGCCTCAGTTATTTCGATGTCCCAAGATAAAGGAGTTGCTCTCTGTTTTATTGTCAAAGAGACCGGTACAAATGGCATAGCTTGGACTGTGCCATAACACTGCAAATGTGACAACTCCGCCATTAATGATAGTATTGATGGCGCAATAGAACTAAATTGACCTCCAGGCATCAGTGTTACCAGAAAAACTTGATAATTAGTTAAATTTGCAATATACCTCAGTTATTTCGATGTCCCAAGTTAAAGGCTTTGCTCTGTGTTTTGTTGTCAAACACAGTGGTACAAATGGAAGAGCTTGGCCTGTGCCATAACAGTGCAAACGTGATAACTCGGCCATTAATGATAGTATTGATGGCGCAATAGAACTAAATTGACCTCCAGGCATCAGTGTTACTAGAAAAACTTGATAATTAGTTGAATGTGCGATATAATACAGTTATTTCGAAGTCCCAAGATAAAGGAGGTGCTCTGTGTTTTGTTGTCAAACACAGTGGTACAAATGGAAGAGCTTGGCCTGTGCTATAACACTGCAAATGTGACAACTCCGCCATTAATGATAGTATTGATGGCGTAATAGAACTAAATTGACCTCCAGGCATCAGTGTTACTAGAAAAACTTGATAATTAGTTGAATTTGCGATATACCTCAGTTATTTCGATGTCCCAATATAAAGGCTTTGCTCTGTGTTTTGTTGTCAAACACAGTGGAACAAATGGAAGAGATTGGCCTGTGCCATAACAGTGCAAACGTGATAACTCGCCCATTAATGATAGTATTGTTGGCGCAATAGAACTAAATTGACCTCCAGGCATCAGTGTTACTAGAAAAACTTGATAATTAGTTAAATTTGCGATATGCCTCAGTTATTTCGATGTCCCAAGATAAAGGAGTTGCTCTCTGTTTTATTGTCAAAGAGACCGGTACAAATGGCATAGCTTGGACTGTGCCATAACACTGCAAATGTGACAACTCCGCCATTAATGATAGTATTGATGGCGCAATAGAACTAAATTGACCTCCAGGCATCAGTGTTACCAGAAAAACTTGATAATTAGTTAAATTTGCAATATACCTCAGTTATTTCGATGTCCCAAGATAAAGGCTTTGCTCTGTGTTTTGTTGTCAAACACAGTGGTACAAATGGAAGAGCTTGGCCTGTGCCATAACAGTGCAAACGTGATAACTCGGCCATTAATGATAGTATTGATGGCGCAATAGAACTAAATTGACCTCCAGGCATCAGTGTTACTAGAAAAACTTGATAATTAGTTGAATGTGCGATATAATACAGTTATTTCGAAGTCCCAAGATAAAGGAGTTGCTCTGTGTTTTGTTGTCAAACACAGCGGTACAAATGGAAGAGCTTGGCCTGTGCTATAACACTGCAAATGTGACAACTCCGCCATTAATGATAGTATTGATGGCGCAATAGAACTAAATTGACCTCCAGGCATCAGTGTTACTAGAAAAACTTGATAATTAGTTAACTTTGCGATATAACTCGGTTATTTCGAAGTCCCAAATAAAGTAGTTGCTCTGTGTTATGTTGTCAAACAGCGGTACAAATGGAAGAGCTTGGTCTGTGCCATAACACCGCAAACGTGACATCTCACCCATTAATGATAGTATTGATGGCGCAATAGAACTAAATATACCTCCAGGCATCAGTGTTACTAGAAAAACATGATAATTAGTTGAATTTGCGATATACCTCAGTTATTTCGATGTCCCAATATAAAGGCTTTGCTCTGTGTTTTGTTGTCAAACACAGTGGTACAAATGGAAGAGCTTGGCCTGTGCCATAACAGTGCAAACGTGATTACTCGCCCATTAATGATAGTATTGTTGGCGCAATATAACTAAATTGACCTCCAGGCACCAGTGTTACTAGAACAACTTGATAATTAGTTAAATTTGCGATATGCCTCAGTTATTTCGATGTCCCAAGATAAAGGAGTTGCTCTCTGTTTTATTGTCAAAGAGACCGGTACAAATGGCATAGCTTGGACTGTGCCATAACACTGCAAATGTGACAACTCCGCCATTAATGATAGTATTGATGGCGCAATAGAACTAAATTGACCTCCAGGCATCAGTGTTACCAGAAAAACTTGATAATTAGTTAAATTTGCAATATACCTCAGTTATTTCGATGTCCCAATATAAAGGCTTTGCTCTGTGTTTTGTTGTCAAACACAGTGGTACAAATGGAAGAGCTTGGCCTGTGCCATAACAGTGCAAACGTGATTACTCGCCCATTAATGATAGTATTGTTGGCGCAATATAACTAAATTGACCTCCAGGCACCAGTGTTACTAGAACAACTTGATAATTAGTTAAATTTGCGATATGCCTCAGTTATTTCGATGTCCCAAGATAAAGGAGTTGCTCTCTGTTTTATTGTCAAAGAGACCGGTACAAATGGCATAGCTTGGACTGTGCCATAACACTGCAAATGTGACAACTCCGCCATTAATGATAGTATTGATGGCGCAATAGAACTAAATTGACCTCCAGGCATCAGTGTTACCAGAAAAACTTGATAATTAGTTAAATTTGCAATATACCTCAGTTATTTCGATGTCCCAAGATAAAGGCTTTGCTCTGTGTTTTGTTGTCAAACACAGTGGTACAAATGGAAGAGCTTGGCCTGTGCCATAACAGTGCAAACGTGATAACTCGGCCATTAATGATAGTATTGATGGCGCAATAGAACTAAATTGACCTCCAGGCATCAGTGTTACTAGAAAAACTTGATAATTAGTTGAATGTGCGATATAATACAGTTATTTCGAAGTCCCAAGATAAAGGAGTTGCTCTGTGTTTTGTTGTCAAACACAGCGGTACAAATGGAAGAGCTTGGCCTGTGCTATAACACTGCAAATGTGACAACTCCGCCATTAATGATAGTATTGATGGGGTAATAGAACTAAATTGACCTCCAGGCATCAGTGTTACTAGAAAAACTTGATAATTAGTTGAATTTGCGATATACCTCAGTTATTTCGATGTCCCAATATAAAGGCTTTGCTCTGTGTTTTGTTGTCAAACACAGTGGAACAAATGGAAGAGCTTGGCCTGTGCCATAACAGTGCAAACGTGATAACTCGCCCATTAATGATAGTATTGTTGGCGCAATAGAACTAAATTGACCTCCAGGCATCAGTGTTACTAGAAAAACTTGATAATTAGTTAAATTTGCGATATGCCTCAGTTATTTCGATGTCCCAAGATAAAGGAGTTGCTCTCTGTTTTATTGTCAAAGAGACCGGTACAAATGGCATAGCTTGGACTGTGCCATAACACTGCAAATGTGACAACTCCGCCATTAATGATAGTATTGATGGCGCAATAGAACTAAATTGACCTCCAGGCATCAGTGTTACTAGAAAAACTTGATAATTAGTTAACTTTGCGATATAACTCGGTTATTTCGAAGTCCCAAATAAAGTAGTTGCTCTGTGTTATGTTGTCAAACAGCGGTACAAATGGAAGAGCTTGGTCTGTGCCATAACACCGCAAACGTGACATCTCACCCATTAATGATAGTATTGATGGCGCAATAGAACTAAATATACCTCCAGGCATCAGTGTTACTAGAAAAACATGATAATTAGTTGAATTTGCGATATACCTCAGTTATTTCGATGTCCCAATATAAAGGCTTTGCTCTGTGTTTTGTTGTCAAACACAGTGGTACAAATGGAAGAGCTTGGTCTGTGCCATAACACCGCAAACGTGACATCTCACCCATTAATGATAGTATTGATGGCGCAATAGAACTAAATGTACCTCCAGGCATCAGTTTTACTAGAAAAACATGATAATTAGTTGAATTTGCGATATACCCAGTTATTTCGATGTCCCAATATAAAGGCTTTGCTCTGTGTTTTGTTGTCAAACACAGTGGAACAAATGGAAGAGCTTGGCCTGTGCCATAACAGTGCAAACGTGATAACTCGCCCATTAATGATAGTATTGTTGGCGCAATAGAACTAAATTGACCTCCAGGCATCAGTGTTACTAGAAAAACTTGATAATTAGTTAAATTTGCGATATGCCTCAGTTATTTCGATGTCCCAAGATAAAGGAGTTGCTCTCTGTTTTATTGTCAAAGAGACCGGTACAAATGGCATAGCTTGGACTGTGCCATAACACTGCAAATGTGACAACTCCGCCATTAATGATAGTATTGATGGCGCAATAGAACTAAATTGACCTCCAGGCATCAGTGTTACTAGAAAAACTTGATAATTAGTTAACTTTGCGATATAACTCGGTTATTTCGAAGTCCCAAATAAAGTAGTTGCTCTGTGTTATGTTGTCAAACAGCGGTACAAATGGAAGAGCTTGGTCTGTGCCATAACACCGCAAACGTGACATCTCACCCATTAATGATAGTATTGATGGCGCAATAGAACTAAATATACCTCCAGGCATCAGTGTTACTAGAAAAACATGATAATTAGTTGAATTTGCGATATACCTCAGTTATTTCGATGTCCCAATATAAAGGCTTTGCTCTGTGTTTTGTTGTCAAACACAGTGGTACAAATGGAAGAGCTTGGTCTGTGCCATAACACCGCAAACGTGACATCTCACCCATTAATGATAGTATTGATGGCGCAATAGAACTAAATGTACCTCCAGGCATCAGTTTTACTAGAAAAACATGATAATTAGTTGAATTTGCGATATACCCAGTTATTTCGATGTCCCAAAATAAAGGAGTTGCTCTGTGTTTTATTGTCAAAGAGACCGGTACAAATGGAAGAGCTTGGGCTGTGCCATACCACTGCAAATGTAACAACTCCGTCATTAATGATAGTATTGATGGCGCAATAGAACTAATTTGACCTCCAGGCATCAGTGTTACTAGAAAAACATGATAATTAGTTGAATGTGCGATATAATACAGTTATTTCGAAGTCCCAAGATAAAGGAGTTGCTCTGTGTTTTGTTGTCAAACACAGCGGTACAAATGGAAGAGATTGGCCTGTGCCATAACACTGCAAATGTGACAACTCCGCCATTAATGATAGTATTGATGGCGTAATAGAACTAAATTGACCTCCAGGCATCAGTGTTACTAGAAAAACTTGATAATTAGTTGAATTTGCGATATACCTCAGTTATTTCGATGTCCCAATATAAAGGCTTTGCTCTGTGTTTTGTTGTCAAACACAGTGGTACAAATGGAAGAGCTTGGCCTGTGCCATAACAGTGCAAACGTGATTACTCGCCCATTAATGATAGTATTGTTGGCGCAATAGAACTAAATTGACCTCCAGGCATCAGTGTTACTAGAAAAACTTGATAATTAGTTAAATTTGCGATATGCCTCAGTTATTTCGATGTCCCAAGATAAAGGAGTTGCTCTCTGTTTTATTGTCAAAGAGACCGGTACAAATGGCATAGCTTGGACTGTGCCATAACACTGCAAATGTGACAACTCCGCCATTAATGATAGTATTGATGGCGCAATAGAACTAAATTGACCTCCAGGCATCAGTGTTACCAGAAAAACTTGATAATTAGTTAAATTTGCAATATACCTCAGTTATTTCGATGTCCCAAGTTAAAGGCTTTGCTCTGTGTTTTGTTGTCAAACACAGTGGTACAAATGGAAGAGCTTGGCCTGTGCCATAACAGTGCAAACGTGATAACTCGGCCATTAATGATAGTATTGATGGCGCAATAGAACTAAATTGACCTCCAGGCATCAGTGTTACTAGAAAAACTTGATAATTAGTTGAATGTGCGATATAATACAGTTATTTCGAAGTCCCAAGATAAAGGAGGTGCTCTGTGTTTTGTTGTCAAACACAGTGGTACAAATGGAAGAGCTTGGCCTGTGCTATAACACTGCAAATGTGACAACTCCGCCATTAATGATAGTATTGATGGCGTAATAGAACTAAATTGACCTCCAGGCATCAGTGTTACTAGAAAAACTTGATAATTAGTTGAATTTGCGATATACCTCAGTTATTTCGATGTCCCAATATAAAGGCTTTGCTCTGTGTTTTGTTGTCAAACACAGTGGAACAAATGGAAGAGATTGGCCTGTGCCATAACAGTGCAAACGTGATAACTCGCCCATTAATGATAGTATTGTTGGCGCAATAGAACTAAATTGACCTCCAGGCATCAGTGTTACTAGAAAAACTTGATAATTAGTTAAATTTGCGATATGCCTCAGTTATTTCGATGTCCCAAGATAAAGGAGTTGCTCTCTGTTTTATTGTCAAAGAGACCGGTACAAATGGCATAGCTTGGACTGTGCCATAACACTGCAAATGTGACAACTCCGCCATTAATGATAGTATTGATGGCGCAATAGAACTAAATTGACCTCCAGGCATCAGTGTTACCAGAAAAACTTGATAATTAGTTAAATTTGCAATATACCTCAGTTATTTCGATGTCCCAAGATAAAGGCTTTGCTCTGTGTTTTGTTGTCAAACACAGTGGTACAAATGGAAGAGCTTGGCCTGTGCCATAACAGTGCAAACGTGATAACTCGGCCATTAATGATAGTATTGATGGCGCAATAGAACTAAATTGACCTCCAGGCATCAGTGTTACTAGAAAAACTTGATAATTAGTTGAATGTGCGATATAATACAGTTATTTCGAAGTCCCAAGATAAAGGAGTTGCTCTGTGTTTTGTTGTCAAACACAGCGGTACAAATGGAAGAGCTTGGCCTGTGCCATAACACTGCAAATGTGACAACTCCGCCATTAATGATAGTATTGATGGCGTAATAGAACTAAATTGACCTCCAGGCATCAGTGTTACTAGAAAAACTTGATAATTAGTTGAATTTGCGATATAACTCGGTTATTTCGAAGTCCCAAATAAAGTATTTGCTCTGTGTTATGTTCTCAAACAGCGGTACAAATGGAAGAGCTTGGTCTGTGCCATAACACTGCAAATGTGACAACTCCGCCATTAATGATAGTATTGATGGCGCAATAGAACTAAATTGACCTCCAGGCATCAGTGTTACTAGAAAAACTTGATAATTAGTTGAATTTGCGATATACCTCAGTTATTTCGATGTCCCAATATAAAGGCTTTGCTCTGTGTTTTGTTGTCAAACACAGTGGTACAAATGGAAGAGCTTGGTCTGTGCCATAACACCGCAAACGTGACATCTCACCCATTAATGATAGTATTGATGGCGCAATAGAACTAAATGTACCTCCAGGCATCAGTTTTACTAGAAAAACATGATAATTAGTTGAATTTGCGATATACCCAGTTATTTCGATGTCCCAAAATAAAGGAGTTGCTCTGTGTTTTATTGTCAAAGAGACCGGTATAAATGGAAGAGCTTGGGTTGTGCCATACCACTGCAAATGTAACAACTCCGTCATTAATGATAGTATTGATGGCGCAATAGAACTAATTTGACCTCCAGGCATCAGTGTTACTTGAAAAACTTGATAATTAGTTGAATTTGCGATATACCTCAGTTATTTCGAAGTCCCAAAATAAAGAATTTGCTCTGTGTTTTGTTGTCAAACACAGTGGTACAAATGGAAGAGCTTGGCCTGTGCCATAACAGTGCAAACGTGACAACTCCGCCATTAATGATAGTATTGATGGCGCAATAGAACTAAATTGACCTCCAGGCATCAGTGTTACTAGAAAAACTTGATAATTAGTTAACTTTGCGATATAACTCGGTTATTTCGAAGTCCCAAATAAAGTATTTGCTCTGTGTTATGTTGTCAAACAGCGGTACAAATGGAAGAGCTTGGTCTGTGCCATAACACCGCAAACGTGACATCTCACCCATTAATGATAGTATTGATGGCGCAATAGAACTAAATATACCTCCAGGCATCAGTGTTACTAGAAAAACATGATAATTAGTTGAATTTGCGATATACCTCAGTTATTTCGAAGTCCCAAAATAAAGGATTTGCTCTGTGTTTTGTTGTCAAACACAGCGGTACAAATGGAAGAGCTTGGCCTGTGCCATAACACTGCATATGTGACAACTCCGCCATTAATGATAGTATTGATGGCGCAATAGAACTAAATTGACCTCCAGGCATCAGTGTTACTAGAAAAACTTGATAATTAGTTGAATTTGCGATATACCTCAGTTATTTCGATGTCCCAATATAAAGGCTTTGCTCTGTGTTTTGTTGTCAAACACAGTGGTACAAATGGATGAGCTTGGTCTGTGCCATAACACCGCAAACGTGACATCTCCGTCATTAATGATAGTATTGATGGCGCAATAGAACTAATTTGACCTCCAGGCATCAGTGTTACTTGAAAAACTTGATAATTAGTTGAATTTGCGATATACCTCAGTTATTTCGAAGTCCCAAAATAAAGAATTTGCTCTGTGTTTTGTTGTCAAACACAGTGGTACAAATGGAAGAGCTTGGCCTGTGCCATAACAGTGCAAACGTGACAACTCCGCCATTAATGATAGTATTGATGGCGCAATAGAACTAAATTGACCTCCAGGCATCAGTGTTACTAGAAAAACTTGATAATTAGTTAACTTTGCGATATAACTCGGTTATTTCGAAGTCCCAAATAAAGTATTTGCTCTGTGTTATGTTGTCAAACAGCGGTACAAATGGAAGAGCTTGGTCTGTGCCATAACACCGCAAACGTGACATCTCACCCATTAATGATAGTATTGATGGCGCAATAGAACTAAATATACCTCCAGGCATCAGTGTTACTAGAAAAACATGATAATTAGTTGAATTTGCGATATACCTCAGTTATTTCGAAGTCCCAAAATAAAGGATTTGCTCTGTGTTTTGTTGTCAAACACAGCGGTACAAATGGAAGAGCTTGGCCTGTGCCATAACACTGCAAATGTGACAACTCCGCCATTAATGATAGTATTCATGGCGCAATAGAACTAAATTGACCTCCAGGCATCAGTGTTACTAGAACAACTTGATAATTAGTTGAATTTGCGATATACCTCAGTTATTTCGATGTCCCAATATAAAGGCTTTGCTCTGTGTTTTGTTGTCAAACACAGTGGTACAAATGGAAGAGTTTGGTCTGTGCCATAACACCGCAAACGTGACATCTCACCCATTAATGATAGTATTGATGGCGCAATAGAACTAAATGTACCTCCAGGCATCAGTTTTACTAGAAAAACATGATAATTAGTTGAATTTGCGATATACCCAGTTATTTCGATGTCCCAAAATAAAGAATTTGCTCTGTGTTTTGTTGTCAAACACAGTGGTACAAATGGAAGAGCTTGGCCTGTGCCATAACAGTGCAAACGTGACAACTCCGCCATTAATGATAGTATTGATGGCGCAATAGAATTAAATTGACCTCCAGGCATCAGTGTTACTAGAAAAACTTGATAATTAGTTAACTTTGCGATATAACTCGGTTATTTCGAAGTCCCAAATAAAGTATTTGCTCTGTGTTATGTTGTCAAACAGCGGTACAAATGGAAGAGCTTGGTCTGTGCCATAACACCGCAAACGTGACATCTCACCCATTAATGATAGTATTGATGGCGCAATAGAACTAAATATACCTCCAGGCATCAGTGTTACTAGAAAAACATGATAATTAGTTGAATTTGCGATATACCTCAGTTATTTCGAAGTCCCAAAATAAAGGATTTGCTCTGTGTTTTGTTGTCAAACACAGCGGTACAAATGGAAGAGCTTGGCCTGTGCCATAACACTGAAAATGTGACAACTCCGCCATTAATGATAGTATTGATGGCGCAATAGAACTAAATTGACCTCCAGGCATCAGTGTTACTAGAACAACTTGATAATTAGTTGAATTTGCGATATACCTCAGTTATTTCGATGTCCCAATATAAAGGCTTTGCTCTGTGTTTTGTTGTCAAACACAGTGGTACAAATGGAAGAGCTTGGTCTGTGCCATAACACCGCAAACGTGACATCTCACCCATTAATGATAGTATTGATGGCGCAATAGAACTAAATGTACCTCCAGGCATCAGTTTTACTAGAAAAACATGATAATTAGTTGAATTTGCGATATACCCAGTTATTTCGATGTCCCAAAATAAAGGAGTTGCTCTGTGTTTTATTGTCAAAGAGACCGGTACAAATGGAAGAGCTTGGGCTGTGCCATACCACTGCAAATGTAACAACTCCGTCATTAATGATAGTATTGATGGCGCAATAGAACTAATTTGACCTCCAGGCATCAGTGTTACTTGAAAAACTTGATAATTAGTTGAATTTGCGATATACCTCAGTTATTTCGAAGTCCCAAAATAAAGAATTTGCTCTGTGTTTTGTTGTCAAACACAGTGGTACAAATGGAAGAGCTTGGCCTGTGCCATAACACTGCAAACGTGATAACTCGGCCATTAATGATAGTATTGATGGCGCAATAGAACTAAATTGACCTCCAGGCATCAGTGTTACTAGAAAAACTTGATAATTAGTTGAATGTGCGATATAATACAGTTATTTCGAAGTCCCAAGATAAAGGAGTTGCTCTGTGTTTTGTTGTCAAACACAGCGGTACAAATGGAAGAGATTGGCCTGTGCCATAACACTGCAAATGTGACAACTCCGCCATTAATGATAGTATTGATGGCGTAATAGAACTAAATTGACCTCCAGGCATCAGTGTTACTAGAAAAACTTGATAATTAGTTGAATTTGCGATATACCTCAGTTATTTCGATGTCCCAATATAAAGGCTTTGCTCTGTGTTTTGTTGTCAAACACAGTGGTACAAATGGAAGAGCTTGGCCTGTGCCATAACAGTGCAAACGTGATAACTCGGCCATTAATGATAGTATTGATGGCGCAATAGAACCAAATTGACCTCCAGGCATCAGTGTTACTAGAAAAACTTGATAATTAGTTGAATGTGCGATATAATACAGTTATTTCGAAGTCCCAAGATAAAGGATTTGCTCTGTGTTTTGTTGTCAAACACAGCGATACAAATGGAAGAGCTTGGCCTGTGCCATAACACTGCAAATGTGACAACTCCGCCATTAATGATAGTATTGATGGCGCAATAGAACTAAATTGACCTCCAGGCATCAATGTTACTAGAAAAACTTGATAATTAGTTGAATTTGCGATATACCTCAGTTATTTCGATGTCCCAATATAAAGGCTTTGCTCTGTGTTTTGTTGTCAAACACAGTGGTACAAATGGAAGAGCTTGGTCTGTGCCATAACACCGCAAACGTGACATCTCACCCATTAATGATAGTATTGATGGCGCAATAGAACTAATTGTACCTCCAGGCATCAGTTTTACTAGAAAAACATGATAATTAGTTGAATTTGCGATATACCCAGTTATTTCGATGTCACAAAATAAAGGAGTTGCTCTGTGTTTTATTGTCAAAGAGACCGGTACAAATGGAAGAGCTTGGGCTGTGCCATACCACTGCAAATGCAACAACTCCGTCATTTATGATAGTATTGATGGCGTAATAGAACTAAATTGACCTCCAGGCATCAGTGTTACTAGAAAAACTTGATAATTAGTTGAATTTGCGATATACCTCAGTTATTTCGATGTCCCAATATAAAGGCTTTGCTCTGTGTTTTGTTGTCAAACACAGTGGTACAAATGGAAGAGCTTGGCCTGTGCCATAACAGTGCAAACGTGATTACTCGCCCATTAATGATAGTATTGTTGGCGCAATAGAACTAAATTGACCTCCAGGCATCAGTGTTACTAGAAAAACTTGATAATTAGTTAACTTTGCGATATAACTCGGTTATTTCGAAGTCCCAAATAAAGTATTTGCTCTGTGTTATGTTGTCAAACAGCGGTACAAATGGAAGAGCTTGGTCTGTGCCATAACACGGCAAACGTGACATCTCACCCATTAATGATAGTATTGATGGCGCAATAGAACTAAATATACCTCCAGGCATCAGTGTTACTAGAAAAACTTGATAATTAGTTAAATTTGCGATATGCCTCAGTTATTTCGATGTCCCAAGATAAAGGAGTTGCTCTCTGTTTTATTGTCAAAGAGACCGGTACAAATGGCATAGCTTGGACTGTGCCATAACACTGCAAATGTGACAACTCCGCCATTAATGATAGTATTGATGGCGCAATAGAACTAAATTGACCTCCAGGCATCAGTGTTACCAGAAAAACTTGATAATTAGTTAAATTTGCAATATACCTCAGTTATTTCGATGTCCCAAGATAAAGGCTTTGCTCTGTGTTTTGTTGTCAAACACAGTGGTACAAATGGAAGAGCTTGGCCTGTGCCATAACAGTGCAAACGTGATAACTCGGCCATTAATGATAGTATTGATGGCGCAATAGAACCAAATTGACCTCCAGGCATCAGTGTTACTAGAAAAACTTGATAATTAGTTGAATGTGCGATATAATACAGTTATTTCGAAGTCCCAAGATAAAGGATTTGCTCTGTGTTTTGTTGTCAAACACAGCGGTACAAATGGAAGAGCTTGGCCTGTGCCATAACACTGCAAATGTGACAACTCCGCCATTAATGATAGTATTGATGGCGCAATAGAACTAAATTGACCTCCAGGCATCAATGTTACTAGAAAAACTTGATAATTAGTTGAATTTGCGATATACCTCAGTTATTTCGATGTCCCAATATAAAGGCTTTGCTCTGTGTTTTGTTGTCAAACACAGTGGTACAAATGGAAGAGCTTGGTCTGTGCCATAACACCGCAAACGTGACATCTCACCCATTAATGATAGTATTGATGGCGCAATATAACTAAATGTACCTCCAGGCATCAGTTTTACTAGAAAAACATGATAATTAGTTGAATTTGCGATATACCCAGTTATTTCGATGTCCCAAAATAAAGGAGTTGCTCTGTGTTTTATTGTCAAAGAGACCGGTACAAATGGAAGAGCTTGGGCTGTGCCATACCACTGCAAATGTAACAACTCCGTCATTAATGATAGTATTGATGGCGCAATAGAACTAATTTGACCTCCAGGCATCAGTGTTACTTGAACAACTTGATAATTAGTTGAATTTGCGATATACCTCAGTTATTTCGATGTCCCAATATAAAGGCTTTGCTCTGTGTTTTGTTGTCAAACACAGTGGTACAAATGGAAGAGCTTGGTCTGTGCCATAACACCGCAAACGTGACATCTCACCCATTAATGATAGTATTGATGGCGCAATAGAACTAAATGTACCTCCAGGCATCAGTTTTACTAGAAAAACATGATAATTAGTTGAATTTGCGATATACCCAGTTATTTCGATGTCCCAAAATAAAGGAGTTGCTCTGTGTTTTATTGTCAAAGAGACCGGTACAAATGGAAGAGCTTGGGCTGTGCCATACCACTGCAAATGTAACAACTCCGTCATTAATGATAGTATTGATGGCGCAATAGAACTAATTTGACCTCCAGGCATCAGTGTTACTTGAAAAACTTGATAATTAGTTGAATTTGCGATATACCTCAGTTATTTCGAAGTCCCAAAATAAAGAATTTGCTCTGTGTTTTGTTGTCAAACACAGTGGTACAAATGGAAGAGCTTGGCCTGTGCCATAACACTGCAAACGTGATAACTCGGCCATTAATGATAGTATTGATGGCGCAATAGAACTAAATTGACCTCCAGGCATCAGTGTTACTAGAAAAACTTGATAATTAGTTGAATGTGCGATATAATACAGTTATTTCGAAGTCCCAAGATAAAGGAGTTGCTCTGTGTTTTGTTGTCAAACACAGCGGTACAAATGGAAGAGATTGGCCTGTGCCATAACACTGCAAATGTGACAACTCCGCCATTAATGATAGTATTGATGGCGTAATAGAACTAAATTGACCTCCAGGCATCAGTGTTACTAGAAAAACTTGATAATTAGTTGAATTTGCGATATACCTCAGTTATTTCGATGTCCCAATATAAAGGCTTTGCTCTGTGTTTTGTTGTCAAACACAGTGGTACAAATGGAAGAGCTTGGCCTGTGCCATAACAGTGCAAACGTGATTACTCGCCCATTAATGATAGTATTGTTGGCGCAATAGAACTAAATTGACCTCCAGGCATCAGTGTTACTAGAAAAACTTGATAATTAGTTAAATTTGCGATATGCCTCAGTTATTTCGATGTCCCAAGATAAAGGAGTTGCTCTCTGTTTTATTGTCAAAGAGACCGGTACAAATGGCATAGCTTGGACTGTGCCATAACACTGCAAATGTGACAACTCCGCCATTAATGATAGTATTGATGGCGCAATAGAACTAAATTGACCTCCAGGCATCAGTGTTACCAGAAAAACTTGATAATTAGTTAAATTTGCAATATACCTCAGTTATTTCGATGTCCCAAGATAAAGGCTTTGCTCTGTGTTTTGTTGTCAAACACAGTGGTACAAATGGAAGAGCTTGGCCTGTGCCATAACAGTGCAAACGTGATAACTCGGCCATTAATGATAGTATTGATGGCGCAATAGAACCAAATTGACCTCCAGGCATCAGTGTTACTAGAAAAACTTGATAATTAGTTGAATGTGCGATATAATACAGTTATTTCGAAGTCCCAAGATAAAGGATTTGCTCTGTGTTTTGTTGTCAAACACAGCGATACAAATGGAAGAGCTTGGCCTGTGCCATAACACTGCAAATGTGACAACTCCGCCATTAATGATAGTATTGATGGCGCAATAGAACTAAATTGACCTCCAGGCATCAATGTTACTAGAAAAACTTGATAATTAGTTGAATTTGGGATATACCTCAGTTATTTCGATGTCCCAATATAAAGGCTTTGCTCTGTGTTTTGTTGTCAAACACAGTGGAACAAATGGAAGAGCTTGGTCTGTGCCATAACACCGCAAACGTGACATCTCACCCATTAATGATAGTATTGATGGCGCAATAGAACTAAATGTACCTCCAGGCATCAGTTTTACTAGAAAAACATGATAATTAGTTGAATTTGCGATATACCCAGTTATTTCGATGTCACAAAATAAAGGAGTTGCTCTGTGTTTTATTGTCAAAGAGACCGGTACAAATGGAAGAGCTTGGGCTGTGCCATACCACTGCAAATGCAACAACTCCGTCATTTATGATAGTATTGATGGCGTAATAGAACTAAATTGACCTCCAGGCATCAGTGTTACTAGAAAAACTTGATAATTAGTTGAATTTGCGATATACCTCAGTTATTTCGATGTCCCAATATAAAGGCTTTGCTCTGTGTTTTGTTGTCAAACACAGTGGTACAAATGGAAGAGCTTGGCCTGTGCCATAACAGTGCAAACGTGATTACTCGCCCATTAATGATAGTATTGTTGGCGCAATAGAACTAAATTGACCTCCAGGCATCAGTGTTACTAGAAAAACTTGATAATTAGTTAACTTTGCGATATAACTCGGTTATTTCGAAGTCCCAAATAAAGTATTTGCTCTGTGTTATGTTGTCAAACAGCGGTACAAATGGAAGAGCTTGGTCTGTGCCATAACACGGCAAACGTGACATCTCACCCATTAATGATAGTATTGATGGCGCAATAGAACTAAATATACCTCCTGGCATCAGTGTTACTAGAAAAACATGATAATTAGTTGAATTTGCGATATACCTCAGTTATTTCGATGTCCCAAGATAAAGGAGTTGCTCTCTGTTTTATTGTCAAAGAGACCGGTACAAATGGCATAGCTTGGACTGTGCCATAACACTGCAAATGTGACAACTCCGCCATTAATGATAGTATTGATGGCGCAATAGAACTAAATTGACCTCCAGGCATCAGTGTTACCAGAAAAACTTGATAATTAGTTAAATTTGCAATATACCTCAGTTATTTCGATGTCCCAAGATAAAGGCTTTGCTCTGTGTTTTGTTGTCAAACACAGTGGTACAAATGGAAGAGCTTGGCCTGTGCCATAACAGTGCAAACGTGATAACTCGGCCATTAATGATAGTATTGATGGCGCAATAGAACCAAATTGACCTCCAGGCATCAGTGTTACTAGAAAAACTTGATAATTAGTTGAATGTGCGATATAATACAGTTATTTCGAAGTCCCAAGATAAAGGATTTGCTCTGTGTTTTGTTGTCAAACACAGTGGTACAAATGGAAGAGCTTGGCCTGTGCCATAACAGTGCAAACGTGATTACTCGCCCATTAATGATAGTATTGTTGGCGCAATAGAACTAAATTGACCTCCAGGCATCAGTGTTACTAGAAAAACTTGATAATTAGTTAAATTTGCGATATGCCTCAGTTATTTCGATGTCCCAAGATAAAGGAGTTGCTCTCTGTTTTATTGTCAAAGAGACCGGTACAAATGGCATAGCTTGGACTGTGCCATAACACTGCAAATGTGACAACTCCGCCATTAATGATAGTATTGATGGCGCAATAGAACTAAATTGACCTCCAGGCATCAGTGTTACCAGAAAAACTTGATAATTAGTTAAATTTGCAATATACCTCAGTTATTTCGATGTCCCAAGATAAAGGCTTTGCTCTGTGTTTTGTTGTCAAACACAGTGGTACAAATGGAAGAGCTTGGCCTGTGCCATAACAGTGCAAACGTGATAACTCGGCCATTAATGATAGTATTGATGGCGCAATAGAACCAAATTGACCTCCAGGCATCAGTGTTACTAGAAAAACTTGATAATTAGTTGAATGTGCGATATAATACAGTTATTTCGAAGTCCCAAGATAAAGGATTTGCTCTGTGTTTTGTTGTCAAACACAGCGATACAAATGGAAGAGCTTGGCCTGTGCCATAACACTGCAAATGTGACAACTCCGCCATTAATGATAGTATTGATGGCGCAATAGAACTAAATTGACCTCCAGGCATCAATGTTACTAGAAAAACTTGATAATTAGTTGAATTTGGGATATACCTCAGTTATTTCGATGTCCCAATATAAAGGCTTTGCTCTGTGTTTTGTTGTCAAACACAGTGGTACAAATGGAAGAGCTTGGTCTGTGCCATAACACCGCAAACGTGACATCTCACCCATTAATGATAGTATTGATGGCGCAATAGAACTAAATGTACCTCCAGGCATCAGTTTTACTAGAAAAACATGATAATTAGTTGAATTTGCGATATACCCAGTTATTTCGATGTCACAAAATAAAGGAGTTGCTCTGTGTTTTATTGTCAAAGAGACCGGTACAAATGGAAGAGCTTGGGCTGTGCCATACCACTGCAAATGCAACAACTCCGTCATTTATGATAGTATTGATGGCGTAATAGAACTAAATTGACCTCCAGGCATCAGTGTTACTAGAAAAACTTGATAATTAGTTGAATTTGCGATATACCTCAGTTATTTCGATGTCCCAATATAAAGGCTTTGCTCTGTGTTTTGTTGTCAAACACAGTGGTACAAATGGAAGAGCTTGGCCTGTGCCATAACAGTGCAAACGTGATTACTCGCCCATTAATGATAGTATTGTTGGCGCAATAGAACTAAATTGACCTCCAGGCATCAGTGTTACTAGAAAAACTTGATAATTAGTTAACTTTGCGATATAACTCGGTTATTTCGAAGTCCCAAATAAAGTATTTGCTCTGTGTTATGTTGTCAAACAGCGGTACAAATGGAAGAGCTTGGTCTGTGCCATAACACGGCAAACGTGACATCTCACCCATTAATGATAGTATTGATGGCGCAATAGAACTAAATATACCTCCTGGCATCAGTGTTACTAGAAAAACATGATAATTAGTTGAATTTGCGATATACCTCAGTTATTTCGATGTCCCAAGATAAAGGAGTTGCTCTCTGTTTTATTGTCAAAGAGACCGGTACAAATGGCATAGCTTGGACTGTGCCATAACACTGCAAATGTGACAACTCCGCCATTAATGATAGTATTGATGGCGCAATAGAACTAAATTGACCTCCAGGCATCAGTGTTACCAGAAAAACTTGATAATTAGTTAAATTTGCAATATACCTCAGTTATTTCGATGTCCCAAGATAAAGGCTTTGCTCTGTGTTTTGTTGTCAAACACAGTGGTACAAATGGAAGAGCTTGGCCTGTGCCATAACAGTGCAAACGTGATAACTCGGCCATTAATGATAGTATTGATGGCGCAATAGAACCAAATTGACCTCCAGGCATCAGTGTTACTAGAAAAACTTGATAATTAGTTGAATGTGCGATATAATACAGTTATTTCGAAGTCCCAAGATAAAGGATTTGCTCTGTGTTTTGTTGTCAAACACAGCGGTACAAATGGAAGAGCTTGGCCTGTGCCATAACACTGCAAATGTGACAACTCCGCCATTAATGATAGTATTGATGGCGCAATAGAACTAAATTGACCTCCAGGCATCAATGTTACTAGAAAAACTTGATAATTAGTTGAATTTGCGATATACCTCAGTTATTTCGATGTCCCAATATAAAGGCTTTGCTCTGTGTTTTGTTGTCAAACACAGTGGTACAAATGGAAGAGCTTGGTCTGTGCCATAACACCGCAAACGTGACATCTCACCCATTAATGATAGTATTGATGGCGCAATATAACTAAATGTACCTCCAGGCATCAGTTTTACTAGAAAAACATGATAATTAGTTGAATTTGCGATATACCCAGTTATTTCGATGTCCCAAAATAAAGGAGTTGCTCTGTGTTTTATTGTCAAAGAGACCGGTACAAATGGAAGAGCTTGGGCTGTGCCATACCACTGCAAATGTAACAACTCCGTCATTAATGATAGTATTGATGGCGCAATAGAACTAATTTGACCTCCAGGCATCAGTGTTACTTGAAAAACTTGATAATTAGTTGAATTTGCGATATACCTCAGTTATTTCGAAGTCCCAAAATAAAGAATTTGCTCTGTGTTTTGTTGTCAAACACAGTGGTACAAATGGAAGAGCTTGGCCTGTGCCATAACAGTGCAAACGTGACAACTCCGCCATTAATGATAGTATTGATGGCGCAATAGAACTAAATTGACCTCCAGGCATCAGTGTTACTAGAAAAACTTGATAATTAGTTAACTTTGCGATATAACTCGGTTATTTCGAAGTCCCAAATAAAGTAGTTGCTCTGTGTTATGTTGTCAAACAGCGGTACAAATGGAAGAGCTTGGTCTGTGCCATAACACGGCAAACGTGACATCTCACCCATTAATGATAGTATTGATGGCGCAATAGAACTAAATATACCTCCAGGCATCAGTGTTACTAGAAAAACTTGATAATTAGTTAAATTTGCGATATGCCTCAGTTATTTCGATGTCCCAAGATAAAGGAGTTGCTCTCTGTTTTATTGTCAAAGAGACCGGTACAAATGGCATAGCTTGGACTGTGCCATAACACTGCAAATGTGACAACTCCGCCATTAATGATAGTATTGATGGCGCAATAGAACTAAATTGACCTCCAGGCATCAGTGTTACCAGAAAAACTTGATAATTAGTTAAATTTGCAATATACCTCAGTTATTTCGATGTCCCAAGATAAAGGCTTTGCTCTGTGTTTTGTTGTCAAACACAGTGGTACAAATGGAAGAGCTTGGCCTGTGCCATAACAGTGCAAACGTGATAACTCGGCCATTAATGATAGTATTGATGGCGCAATAGAACCAAATTGACCTCCAGGCATCAGTGTTACTAGAAAAACTTGATAATTAGTTGAATGTGCGATATAATACAGTTATTTCGAAGTCCCAAGATAAAGGATTTGCTCTGTGTTTTGTTGTCAAACACAGCGGTACAAATGGAAGAGTTTGGCCTGTGCCATAACACTGCAAATGTGACAACTCCGCCATTAATGATAGTATTGATGGCGCAATAGAACTAAATTGACCTCCAGGCATCAATGTTACTAGAAAAACTTGATAATTAGTTGAATTTGCGATATACCTCAGTTATTTCGATGTCCCAATATAAAGGCTTTGCTCTGTGTTTTGTTGTCAAACACAGTGGTACAAATGGAAGAGCTTGGTCTGTGCCATAACACCGCAAACGTGACATCTCACCCATTAATGATAGTATTGATGGCGCAATATAACTAAATGTACCTCCAGGCATCAGTTTTACTAGAAAAACATGATAATTAGTTGAATTTGCGATATACCCAGTTATTTCGATGTCCCAAAATAAAGGAGTTGCTCTGTGTTTTATTGTCAAAGAGACCGGTACAAATGGAAGAGCTTGGGCTGTGCCATACCACTGCAAATGTAACAACTCCGTCATTAATGATAGTATTGATGGCGCAATAGAACTAATTTGACCTCCAGGCATCAGTGTTACTTGAAAAACTTGATAATTAGTTGAATTTGCGATATACCTCAGTTATTTCGAAGTCCCAAAATAAAGAATTTGCTCTGTGTTTTGTTGTCAAACACAGTGGTACAAATGGAAGAGCTTGGCCTGTGCCATAACAGTGCAAACGTGACAACTCCGCCATTAATGATAGTATTGATGGCGCAATAGAACTAAATTGACCTCCAGGCATCAGTGTTACTAGAAAAACTTGATAATTAGTTAACTTTGCGATATAACTCGGTTATTTCGAAGTCCCAAATAAAGTAGTTGCTCTGTGTTATGTTGTCAAACAGCGGTACAAATGGAAGAGCTTGGTCTGTGCCATAACACCGCAAACGTGACATCTCACCCATTAATGATAGTATTGATGGCGCAATAGAACTAAATATACCTCCTGGCATCAGTGTTACTAGAAAAACATGATAATTAGTTGAATTTGCGATATACCTCAGTTATTTCGAAGTCCCAAAATAAAGGATTTGCTCTGTGTTTTGTTGTCAAACACAGCGGTACAAATGGAAGAGCTTGGCCTGTGCCATAACACTGCAAATGTGACAACTCCGCCATTAATGATAGTATTGATGGCGCAATAGAACTAAATTGACCTCCAGGCATCAGTGTTACCAGAAAAACTTGATAATTAGTTAAATTTGCAATATACCTCAGTTATTTCGATGTCCCAAGATAAAGGCTTTGCTCTGTGTTTTGTTGTCAAACACAGTGGTACAAATGGAAGAGCTTGGCCTGTGCCATAACAGTGCAAACGTGATAACTCGGCCATTAATGATAGTATTGATGGCGCAATAGAACCAAATTGACCTCCAGGCATCAGTGTTACTAGAAAAACTTGATAATTAGTTGAATGTGCGATATAATACAGTTATTTCGAAGTCCCAAGATAAAGGATTTGCTCTGTGTTTTGTTGTCAAACACAGCGGTACAAATGGAAGAGCTTGGCCTGTGCCATAACACTGCAAATGTGACAACTCCGCCATTAATGATAGTATTGATGGCGCAATAGAACTAAATTGACCTCCAGGCATCAATGTTACTAGAAAAACTTGATAATTAGTTGAATTTGCGATATACCTCAGTTATTTCGATGTCCCAATATAAAGGCTTTGCTCTGTGTTTTGTTGTCAAACACAGTGGTACAAATGGAAGAGCTTGGTCTGTGCCATAACACCGCAAACGTGACATCTCACCCATTAATGATAGTATTGATGGCGCAATATAACTAAATGTACCTCCAGGCATCAGTTTTACTAGAAAAACATGATAATTAGTTGAATTTGCGATATACCCAGTTATTTCGATGTCCCAAAATAAAGGAGTTGCTCTGTGTTTTATTGTCAAAGAGACCGGTACAAATGGAAGAGCTTGGGCTGTGCCATACCACTGCAAATGTAACAACTCCGTCATTAATGATAGTATTGATGGCGCAATAGAACTAATTTGACCTCCAGGCATCAGTGTTACTTGAAAAACTTGATAATTAGTTGAATTTGCGATATACCTCAGTTATTTCGAAGTCCCAAAATAAAGAATTTGCTCTGTGTTTTGTTGTCAAACACAGTGGTACAAATGGAAGAGCTTGGCCTGTGCCATAACAGTGCAAACGTGACAACTCCGCCATTAATGATAGTATTGATGGCGCAATAGAACTAAATTGACCTCCAGGCATCAGTGTTACTAGAAAAACTTGATAATTAGTTAACTTTGCGATATAACTCGGTTATTTCGAAGTCCCAAATAAAGTAGTTGCTCTGTGTTATGTTGTCAAACAGCGGTACAAATGGAAGAGCTTGGTCTGTGCCATAACACCGCAAACGTGACATCTCACCCATTAATGATAGTATTGATGGCGCAATAGAACTAAATATACCTCCTGGCATCAGTGTTACTAGAAAAACATGATAATTAGTTGAATTTGCGATATACCTCAGTTATTTCGAAGTCCCAAAATAAAGGATTTGCTCTGTGTTTTGTTGTCAAACACAGCGGTACAAATGGAAGAGCTTGGCCTGTGCCATAACACTGCAAATGTGACAACTCCGCCATTAATGATAGTATTGATGGCGCAATAGAACTAAATTGACCTCCAGGCATCAGTGTTACTAGAAAAACTTGATAATTAGTTGAATTTGCGATATACCTCAGTTATTTCGATGTCCCAATATAAAGGCTTTGCTCTGTGTTTTGTTGTCAAACACAGTGGTACAAATGGAAGAGCTTGGTCTGTGCCATAACACCGCAAACGTGCCATCTCACCCATTAATGATAGTATTGATGGCGCAATAGAACTAAATCTACCTCCAGGCATCAGTTTTACTAGAAAAACATGATAATTAGTTGAATTTGCGATATACCCAGTTATTTCGATGTCCCAAAATAAAGGAGTTGCTCTGTGTTTTATTGTCAAAGAGACCGGTACAAATGGAAGAGCTTGGGCTGTGCCATACCACTGCAAATGTAACAACTCCGTCATTAATGATAGTATTGATGGCGCAATAGAACTAATTTGACCTCCAGGCATCAGTGTTACTTGAAAAACTTGATAATTAGTTGAATTTGCGATATACCTCAGTTATTTCGAAGTCCCAAAATAAAGAATTTGCTCTGTGTTTTGTTGTCAAACACAGTGGTACAAATGGAAGAGCTTGGCCTGTGCCATAACAGTGCAAACGTGATAAGTCGGCCATTAATGATAGTATTGATGGCGCAATAGAACTAAATTGACCTCCAGGCATCAGTGTTACTAGAAAAACTTGATAATTAGTTGAATGTGCGATATAATACAGTTATTTCGAAGTCCCAAGATAAAGGAGTTGCTCTGTGTTTTGTTGTCAAACACAGCGGTACAAATGGAAGAGATTGGCCTGTGCCATAACACTGCAAATGTGACAACTCCGCCATTAATGATAGTATTGATGGCGTAATAGAACTAAATTGACCTCCAGGCATCAGTGTTACTAGAAAAACTTGATAATTAGTTGAATTTGCGATATACCTCAGTTATTTCGATGTCCCAATATAAAGGCTTTGCTCTGTGTTTTGTTGTCAAACACAGTGGTACAAATGGAAGAGCTTGGCCTGTGCCATAACAGTGCAAACGTGATTACTCGCCCATTAATGATAGTATTGTTGGCGCAATAGAACTAAATTGACCTCCAGGCACCAGTGTTACTAGAAAAACTTGATAATTAGTTAAATTTGCGATATGCCTCAGTTATTTCGATGTCCCAAGATAAAGGAGTTGCTCTCTGTTTTATTGTCAAAGAGACCGGTACAAATGGCATAGCTTGGACTGTGCCATAACACTGCAAATGTGACAACTCCGCCATTAATGATAGTATTGATGGCGCAATAGAACTAAATTGACCTCCAGGCATCAGTGTTACCAGAAAAACTTGATAATTAGTTAAATTTGCAATATACCTCAGTTATTTCGATGTCCCAAGATAAAGGCTTTGCTCTGTGTTTTGTTGTCAAACACAGTGGTACAAATGGAAGAGCTTGGCCTGTGCCATAACAGTGCAAACGTGATAACTCGGCCATTAATGATAGTATTGATGGCGCAATAGAACTAAATTGACCTCCAGGCATCAGTGTTACTAGAAAAACTTGATAATTAGTTGAATGTGCGATATAATACAGTTATTTCGAAGTCCCAAGATAAAGGAGTTGCTCTGTGTTTTGTTGTCAAACACAGCGGTACAAATGGAAGAGCTTGGCCTGTGCTATAACACTGCAAATGTGACAACTCCGCCATTAATGATAGTATTGATGGGGTAATAGAACTAAATTGACCTCCAGGCATCAGTGTTACTAGAAAAACTTGATAATTAGTTGAATTTGCGATATACCTCAGTTATTTTGATGTCCCAATATAAAGGCTTTGCTCTGTGTTTTGTTGTCAAACACAGTGGAACAAATGGAAGAGCTTGGCCTGTGCCATAACAGTGCAAACGTGATAACTCGCCCATTAATGATAGTATTGTTGGCGCAATAGAACTAAATTGACCTCCAGGCATCAGTGTTACTAGAAAAACTTGATAATTAGTTAAATTTGCGATATGCCTCAGTTATTTCGATGTCCCAAGATAAAGGAGTTGCTCTCTGTTTTATTGTCAAAGAGACCGGTACAAATGGCATAGCTTGGACTGTGCCATAACACTGCAAATGTGACAACTCCGCCATTAATGATAGTATTGATGGCGCAATAGAACTAAATTGACCTCCAGGCATCAGTGTTACTAGAAAAACTTGATAATTAGTTAACTTTGCGATATAACTCGGTTATTTCGAAGTCCCAAATAAAGTAGTTGCTCTGTGTTATGTTGTCAAACAGCGGTACAAATGGAAGAGCTTGGTCTGTGCCATAACACCGCAAACGTGACATCTCACCCATTAATGATAGTATTGATGGCGCAATAGAACTAAATATACCTCCAGGCATCAGTGTTACTTGAAAAACTTGATAATTAGTTGAATTTGCGATATACCTCAGTTATTTCGAAGTCCCAAAATAAAGAATTTGCTCTGTGTTTTGTTGTCAAACACAGTGGTACAAATGGAAGAGCTTGGCCTGTGCCATAACAGTGCAAACGTGATAAGTCGGCCATTAATGATAGTATTGATGGCGCAATAGAACTAAATTGACCTCCAGGCATCAGTGTTACTAGAAAAACTTGATAATTAGTTGAATGTGCGATATAATACAGTTATTTCGAAGTCCCAAGATAAAGGAGTTGCTCTGTGTTTTGTTGTCAAACACAGCGGTACAAATGGAAGAGATTGGCCTGTGCCATAACACTGCAAATGTGACAACTCCGCCATTAATGATAGTATTGATGGCGTAATAGAACTAAATTGACCTCCAGGCATCAGTGTTACTAGAAAAACTTGATAATTAGTTGAATTTGCGATATACCTCAGTTATTTCGATGTCCCAATATAAAGGCTTTGCTCTGTGTTTTGTTGTCAAACACAGTGGTACAAATGGAAGAGCTTGGCCTGTGCCATAACAGTGCAAACGTGATTACTCGCCCATTAATGATAGTATTGTTGGCGCAATAGAACTAAATTGACCTCCAGGCACCAGTGTTACTAGAAAAACTTGATAATTAGTTAAATTTGCGATATGCCTCAGTTATTTCGATGTCCCAAGATAAAGGAGTTGCTCTCTGTTTTATTGTCAAAGAGACCGGTACAAATGGCATAGCTTGGACTGTGCCATAACACTGCAAATGTGACAACTCCGCCATTAATGATAGTATTGATGGCGCAATAGAACTAAATTGACCTCCAGGCATCAGTGTTACCAGAAAAACTTGATAATTAGTTAAATTTGCAATATACCTCAGTTATTTCGATGTCCCAAGATAAAGGCTTTGCTCTGTGTTTTGTTGTCAAACACAGTGGTACAAATGGAAGAGCTTGGCCTGTGCCATAACAGTGCAAACGTGATAACTCGGCCATTAATGATAGTATTGATGGCGCAATAGAACTAAATTGACCTCCAGGCATCAGTGTTACTAGAAAAACTTGATAATTAGTTGAATGTGCGATATAATACAGTTATTTCGAAGTCCCAAGATAAAGGAGTTGCTCTGTGTTTTGTTGTCAAACACAGCGGTACAAATGGAAGAGCTTGGCCTGTGCTATAACACTGCAAATGTGACAACTCCGCCATTAATGATAGTATTGATGGGGTAATAGAACTAAATTGACCTCCAGGCATCAGTGTTACTAGAAAAACTTGATAATTAGTTGAATTTGCGATATACCTCAGTTATTTTGATGTCCCAATATAAAGGCTTTGCTCTGTGTTTTGTTGTCAAACACAGTGGAACAAATGGAAGAGCTTGGCCTGTGCCATAACAGTGCAAACGTGATAACTCGCCCATTAATGATAGTATTGTTGGCGCAATAGAACTAAATTGACCTCCAGGCATCAGTGTTACTAGAAAAACTTGATAATTAGTTAAATTTGCGATATGCCTCAGTTATTTCGATGTCCCAAGATAAAGGAGTTGCTCTCTGTTTTATTGTCAAAGAGACCGGTACAAATGGCATAGCTTGGACTGTGCCATAACACTGCAAATGTGACAACTCCGCCATTAATGATAGTATTGATGGCGCAATAGAACTAAATTGACCTCCAGGCATCAGTGTTACTAGAAAAACTTGATAATTAGTTAACTTTGCGATATAACTCGGTTATTTCGAAGTCCCAAATAAAGTAGTTGCTCTGTGTTATGTTGTCAAACAGCGGTACAAATGGAAGAGCTTGGTCTGTGCCATAACACCGCAAACGTGACATCTCACCCATTAATGATAGTATTGATGGCGCAATAGAACTAAATATACCTCCAGGCATCAGTGTTACTAGAAAAACATGATAATTAGTTGAATTTGCGATATACCTCAGTTATTTCGATGTCCCAATATAAAGGCTTTGCTCTGTGTTTTGTTGTCAAACACAGTGGTACAAATGGAAGAGCTTGGTCTGTGCCATAACACCGCAAACGTGACATCTCACCCATTAATGATAGTATTGATGGCGCAATAGAACTAAATGTACCTCCAGGCATCAGTTTTACTAGAAAAACATGATAATTAGTTGAATTTGCGATATACCCAGTTATTTCGATGTCCCAAAATAAAGGAGTTGCTCTGTGTTTTATTGTCAAAGAGACCGGTACAAATGGAAGAGCTTGGGCTGTGCCATACCACTGCAAATGTAACAACTCCGTCATTAATGATAGTATTGATGGCGCAATAGAACTAATTTGACCTCCAGGCATCAGTGTTACTAGAAAAACATGATAATTAGTTGAATGTGCGATATAATACAGTTATTTCGAAGTCCCAAGATAAAGGAGTTGCTCTGTGTTTTGTTGTCAAACACAGCGGTACAAATGGAAGAGATTGGCCTGTGCCATAACACTGCAAATGTGACAACTCCGCCATTAATGATAGTATTGATGGCGCAATAGAACTAAATTGACCTCCAGGCATCAGTGTTACTAGAAAAACTTGATAATTAGTTGAATTTGCGATATACCTCAGTTATTTCGATGTCCCAAGATAAAGGAGTTGCTCTGTGTTTTGTTGTCAAACACAGCGGTACAAATGGAAGAGCTTGGCCTGTGCTATAACACTGCAAATGTGACAACTCCGCCATTAATGATAGTATTGATGGGGTAATAGAACTAAATTGACCTCCAGGCATCAGTGTTACTAGAAAAACTTGATAATTAGTTGAATGTGCGATATAATACAGTTATTTCGAAGTCCCAAGATAAAGGAGTTGCTCTGTGTTTTGTTGTCAAACACAGCGGTACAAATGGAAGAGCTTGGCCTGTGCTATAACACTGCAAATGTGACAACTCCGCCATTAATGATAGTATTGATGGGGTAATATAACTAAATTGACCTCCAGGCATCAGTGTTACTAGAAAAACTTGATAATTAGTTGAATTTGCGATATACCTCAGTTATTTTGATGTCCCAATATAAAGGCTTTGCTCTGTGTTTTGTTGTCAAACACAGTGGAACAAATGGAAGAGCTTGGCCTGTGCCATAACAGTGCAAACGTGATAACTCGCCCATTAATGATAGTATTGTTGGCGCAATAGAACTAAATTGACCTCCAGGCATCAGTGTTACTAGAAAAACTTGATAATTAGTTAAATTTGCGATATGCCTCAGTTATTTCGATGTCCCAAGATAAAGGAGTTGCTCTCTGTTTTATTGTCAAAGAGACCGGTACAAATGGCATAGCTTGGACTGTGCCATAACACTGCAAATGTGACAACTCCGCCATTAATGATAGTATTGATGGCGCAATAGAACTAAATTGACCTCCAGGCATCAGTGTTACTAGAAAAACTTGATAATTAGTTAACTTTGCGATATAACTCGGTTATTTCGAAGTCCCAAATAAAGTAGTTGCTCTGTGTTATGTTGTCAAACAGCGGTACAAATGGAAGAGCTTGGTCTGTGCCATAACACCGCAAACGTGACATCTCACCCATTAATGATAGTATTGATGGCGCAATAGAACTAAATATACCTCCAGGCATCAGTGTTACTAGAAAAACATGATAATTAGTTGAATTTGCGATATACCTCAGTTATTTCGATGTCCCAATATAAAGGCTTTGCTCTGTGTTTTGTTGTCAAACACAGTGGTACAAATGGAAGAGCTTGGTCTGTGCCATAACACCGCAAACGTGACATCTCACCCATTAATGATAGTATTGATGGCGCAATAGAACTAAATGTACCTCCAGGCATCAGTTTTACTAGAAAAACATGATAATTAGTTGAATTTGCGATATACCCAGTTATTTCGATGTCCCAAAATAAAGGAGTTGCTCTGTGTTTTATTGTCAAAGAGACCGGTACAAATGGAAGAGCTTGGGCTGTGCCATACCACTGCAAATGTAACAACTCCGTCATTAATGATAGTATTGATGGCGCAATAGAACTAATTTGACCTCCAGGCATCAGTGTTACTAGAAAAACATGATAATTAGTTGAATGTGCGATATAATACAGTTATTTCGAAGTCCCAAGATAAAGGAGTTGCTCTGTGTTTTGTTGTCAAACACAGCGGTACAAATGGAAGAGATTGGCCTGTGCCATAACACTGCAAATGTGACAACTCCGCCATTAATGATAGTATTGATGGCGCAATAGAACTAAATTGACCTCCAGGCATCAGTGTTACTAGAAAAACTTGATAATTAGTTGAATTTGCGATATACCTCAGTTATTTCGATGTCCCAATATAAAGGCTTTGCTCTGTGTTTTGTTGTCAAACACAGTGGTACAAATGGAAGAGCTTGGTCTGTGCCATAACACCGCAAACGTGCCATCTCACCCATTAATGATAGTATTGATGGCGCAATAGAACTAAATCTACCTCCAGGCATCAGTTTTACTAGAAAAACATGATAATTAGTTGAATTTGCGATATACCCAGTTATTTCGATGTCCCAAAATAAAGGAGTTGCTCTGTGTTTTATTGTCAAAGAGACCGGTACAAATGGAAGAGCTTGGGCTGTGCCATACCACTGCAAATGTAACAACTCCGTCATTAATGATAGTATTGATGGCGCAATAGAACTAATTTGACCTCCAGGCATCAGTGTTACTTGAAAAACTTGATAATTAGTTGAATTTGCGATATACCTCAGTTATTTCGAAGTCCCAAAATAAAGAATTTGCTCTGTGTTTTGTTGTCAAACACAGTGGTACAAATGGAAGAGCTTGGCCTGTGCCATAACAGTGCAAACGTGATAACTCGGCCATTAATGATAGTATTGATGGCGCAATAGAACTAAATTGACCTCCAGGCATCAGTGTTACTAGAAAAACTTGATAATTAGTTGAATGTGCGATATAATACAGTTATTTCGAAGTCCCAAGATAAAGGAGTTGCTCTGTGTTTTGTTGTCAAACACAGCGGTACAAATGGAAGAGATTGGCCTGTGCCATAACACTGCAAATGTGACAACTCCGCCATTAATGATAGTATTGATGGCGTAATAGAACTAAATTGACCTCCAGGCATCAGTGTTACTAGAAAAACTTGATAATTAGTTGAATTTGCGATATACCTCAGTTATTTCGATGTCCCAATATAAAGGCTTTGCTCTGTGTTTTGTTGTCAAACACAGTGGTACAAATGGAAGAGCTTGGCCTGTGCCATAACAGTGCAAACGTGATTACTCGCCCATTAATGATAGTATTGTTGGCGCAATATAACTAAATTGACCTCCAGGCACCAGTGTTACTAGAAAAACTTGATAATTAGTTAAATTTGCGATATGCCTCAGTTATTTCGATGTCCCAAGATAAAGGAGTTGCTCTCTGTTTTATTGTCAAAGAGACCGGTACAAATGGCATAGCTTGGACTGTGCCATAACACTGCAAATGTGACAACTCCGCCATTAATGATAGTATTGATGGCGCAATAGAACTAAATTGACCTCCAGGCATCAGTGTTACCAGAAAAACTTGATAATTAGTTAAATTTGCAATATACCTCAGTTATTTCGATGTCCCAAGATAAAGGCTTTGCTCTGTGTTTTGTTGTCAAACACAGTGGTACAAATGGAAGAGCTTGGCCTGTGCCATAACAGTGCAAACGTGATAACTCGGCCATTAATGATAGTATTGATGGCGCAATAGAACTAAATTGACCTCCAGGCATCAGTGTTACTAGAAAAACTTGATAATTAGTTGAATGTGCGATATAATACAGTTATTTCGAAGTCCCAAGATAAAGGAGTTGCTCTGTGTTTTGTTGTCAAACACAGCGGTACAAATGGAAGAGCTTGGCCTGTGCTATAACACTGCAAATGTGACAACTCCGCCATTAATGATAGTATTGATGGGGTAATAGAACTAAATTGACCTCCAGGCATCAGTGTTACTAGAAAAACTTGATAATTAGTTGAATTTGCGATATACCTCAGTTATTTCGATGTCCCAATATAAAGGCTTTGCTCTGTGTTTTGTTGTCAAACACAGTGGAACAAATGGAAGAGCTTGGCCTGTGCCATAACAGTGCAAACGTGATAACTCGCCCATTAATGATAGTATTGTTGGCGCAATAGAACTAAATTGACCTCCAGGCATCAGTGTTACTAGAAAAACTTGATAATTAGTTAAATTTGCGATATGCCTCAGTTATTTCGATGTCCCAAGATAAAGGAGTTGCTCTCTGTTTTATTGTCAAAGAGACCGGTACAAATGGCATAGCTTGGACTGTGCCATAACACTGCAAATGTGACAACTCCGCCATTAATGATAGTATTGATGGCGCAATAGAACTAAATTGACCTCCAGGCATCAGTGTTACTAGAAAAACTTGATAATTAGTTAACTTTGCGATATAACTCGGTTATTTCGAAGTCCCAAATAAAGTAGTTGCTCTGTGTTATGTTGTCAAACAGCGGTACAAATGGAAGAGCTTGGTCTGTGCCATAACACCGCAAACGTGACATCTCACCCATTAATGATAGTATTGATGGCGCAATAGAAATAAATATACCTCCAGGCATCAGTGTTACTAGAAAAACATGATAATTAGTTGAATTTGCGATATACCTCAGTTATTTCGATGTCCCAATATAAAGGCTTTGCTCTGTGTTTTGTTGTCAAACACAGTGGTACAAATGGAAGAGCTTGGTCTGTGCCATAACACCGCAAACGTGACATCTCACCCATTAATGATAGTATTGATGGCGCAATAGAACTAAATGTACCTCCAGGCATCAGTTTTACTAGAAAAACATGATAATTAGTTGAATTTGCGATATACCCAGTTATTTCGATGTCCCAAAATAAAGGAGTTGCTCTGTGTTTTATTGTCAAAGAGACCGGTACAAATGGAAGAGCTTGGGCTGTGCCATACCACTGCAAATGTAACAACTCCGTCATTAATGATAGTATTGATGGCGCAATAGAACTAATTTGACCTCCAGGCATCAGTGTTACTAGAAAAACTTGATAATTAGTTAAATTTGCGATATGCCTCAGTTATTTCGATGTCCCAAGATAAAGGAGTTGCTCTCTGTTTTATTGTCAAAGAGACCGGTACAAATGGCATAGCTTGGACTGTGCCATAACACTGCAAATGTGACAACTCCGCCATTAATGATAGTATTGATGGCGCAATAGAACTAAATTGACCTCCAGGCATCAGTGTTACCAGAAAAACTTGATAATTAGTTAAATTTGCAATATACCTCAGTTATTTCGATGTCCCAAGTTAAAGGCTTTGCTCTGTGTTTTGTTGTCAAACACAGTGGTACAAATGGAAGAGCTTGGCCTGTGCCATAACAGTGCAAACGTGATAACTCGGCCATTAATGATAGTATTGATGGCGCAATAGAACTAAATTGACCTCCAGGCATCAGTGTTACTAGAAAAACTTGATAATTAGTTGAATGTGCGATATAATACAGTTATTTCGAAGTCCCAAGATAAAGGAGGTGCTCTGTGTTTTGTTGTCAAACACAGCGGTACAAATGGAAGAGCTTGGCCTGTGCTATAACACTGCAAATGTGACAACTCCGCCATTAATGATAGTATTGATGGCGTAATAGAACTAAATTGACCTCCAGGCATCAGTGTTACTAGAAAAACTTGATAATTAGTTGAATTTGCGATATACCTCAGTTATTTCGATGTCCCAATATAAAGGCTTTGCTCTGTGTTTTGTTGTCAAACACAGTGGAACAAATGGAAGAGATTGGCCTGTGCCATAACAGTGCAAACGTGATAACTCGCCCATTAATGATAGTATTGTTGGCGCAATAGAACTAAATTGACCTCCAGGCATCAGTGTTACTAGAAAAACTTGATAATTAGTTAAATTTGCGATATGCCTCAGTTATTTCGATGTCCCAAGATAAAGGAGTTGCTCTCTGTTTTATTGTCAAAGAGACCGGTACAAATGGCATAGCTTGGACTGTGCCATAACACTGCAAATGTGACAACTCCGCCATTAATGATAGTATTGATGGCGCAATAGAACTAAATTGACCTCCAGGCATCAGTGTTACCAGAAAAACTTGATAATTAGTTAAATTTGCAATATACCTCAGTTATTTCGATGTCCCAAGATAAAGGCTTTGCTCTGTGTTTTGTTGTCAAACACAGTGGTACAAATGGAAGAGCTTGGCCTGTGCCATAACAGTGCAAACGTGATAACTCGGCCATTAATGATAGTATTGATGGCGCAATAGAACTAAATTGACCTCCAGGCATCAGTGTTACTAGAAAAACTTGATAATTAGTTGAATGTGCGATATAATACAGTTATTTCGAAGTCCCAAGATAAAGGAGTTGCTCTGTGTTTTGTTGTCAAACACAGCGGTACAAATGGAAGAGCTTGGCCTGTGCCATAACACTGCAAATGTGACAACTCCGCCATTAATGATAGTATTGATGGCGTAATAGAACTAAATTGACCTCCAGGCATCAGTGTTACTAGAAAAAGTTGATAATTAGTTGAATTTGCGATATACCTCAGTTATTTCGATGTCCCAATATAAAGGCTTTGCTCTGTGTTTTGTTGTCAAACACAGTGGAACAAATGGAAGAGCTTGGCCTGTGCCATAACAGTGCAAACGTGATAACTCGCCCATTAATGATAGTATTGTTGGCGCAATAGAACTAAATTGACCTCCAGGCATCAGTGTTACTAGAAAAACTTGATAATTAGTTAAATTTGCGATATGCCTCAGTTATTTCGATGTCCCAAGATAAAGGAGTTGCTCTCTGTTTTATTGTCAAAGAGACCGGTACAAATGGCATAGCTTGGACTGTGCCATAACACTGCAAATGTGACAACTCCGCCATTAATGATAGTATTGATGGCGCAATAGAACTAAATTGACCTCCAGGCATCAGTGTTACTAGAAAAACTTGATAATTAGTTAACTTTGCGATATAACTCGGTTATTTCGAAGTCCCAAATAAAGTATTTGCTCTGTGTTATGTTGTCAAACAGCGGTACAAATGGAAGAGCTTGGTTTGTGCCATAACACCGCAAACGTGACATCTCACCCATTAATGATAGTATTGATGGCGCAATAGAACTAAATATACCTCCAGGCATCAGTGTTACTAGAAAAACATGATAATTAGTTGAATTTGCGATATACCTCAGTTATTTCGAAGTCCCAAAATAAAGGATTTGCTCTGTGTTTTGTTGTCAAACACAGTGGTACAAATGGAAGAGCTTGGTCTGTGCCATAACACCGCAAACGTGACATCTCACCCATTAATGATAGTATTGATGGCGCAATAGAACTAAATGTACCTCCAGGCATCAGTTTTACTAGAAAAACATGATAATTAGTTGAATTTGCGATATACCTCAGTTATTTCGAAGTCCCAAAATAAAGAATTTGCTCTGTGTTTTGTTGTCAAACACAGTGGTACAAATGGAAGAGCTTGGCCTGTGCCATAACAGTGCAAACGTGATTACTCGCCCATTAATGATAGTATTGTTGGCGCAATAGAACTAAATTGACCTCCAGGCATCAGTGTTACTAGAAAAACTTGATAATTAGTTAAATTTGCGATATGCCTCAGTTATTTCGATGTCCCAAGATAAAGGAGTTGCTCTCTGTTTTATTGTCAAAGAAACCGGTACAAATGGCATAGCTTGGACTGTGCCATAACACTGCAAATGTGACAACTCCGCCATTAATGATAGTATTGATGGCGCAATAGAAGTAAATTGACCTCCAGGCATCAGTGTTACTTGAAAAACTTGATAATTAGTTGAATTTGCGATATACCTCAGTTATTTCGAAGTCCCAAAATAAAGAATTTGCTCTGTGTTTTGTTGTCAAACACAGTGGTACAAATGGAAGAGCTTGGCCTGTGCCATAACAGTGCAAACGTGATTACTCGCCCATTAATGATAGTATTGTTGGCGCAATAGAACTAAATTGACCTCCAGGCATCAGTGTTACTAGAAAAACTTGATAATTAGTTAAATTTGCGATATGCCTCAGTTATTTCGATGTCCCAAGATAAAGGAGTTGCTCTCTGTTTTATTGTCAAAGAGACCGGTACAAATGGCATAGCTTGGACTGTGCCATAACACTGCAAATGTGACAACTCCGCCATTAATGATAGTATTGATGGCGCAATAGAAGTAAATTGACCTCCAGGCATCAGTGTTACCAGAAAAACTTGATAATTAGTTAAATTTGCAATATACCTCAGTTATTTCGATGTCCCAAGATAAAGGCTTTGCTCTGTGTTTTGTTGTCAAACACAGTGGTACAAATGGAAGAGCTTGGTCTGTGCCATAACACCGCAAACGTGACATCTCACCCATTAATGATAGTATTGATGGCGCAATAGAACTAAATATACCTCCAGGCATCAGTGTTACTAGAAAAACATGATAATTAGTTGAATTTGCGATATACCTCAGTTATTTCGAAGTCCAAAATAAAGGATTTGCTCTGTGTTTTGTTGTCAAACACAGCGGTACAAATGGAAGAGCTTGGCCTGTGCCATAACACTGCAAATGTGACAACTCCGCCATTAATGATAGTATTGATGGCGCATTAGAACTAAATTGACCTCCAGGCATCAGTGTTACTAGAAAAACTTGATAATTAGTTGAATTTGCGATATACCTCAGTTATTTCGATGTCCCAATATAAAGGCTTTGCTCTGTGTTTTGTTGTCAAACACAGTGGTACAAATGGAAGAGCTTGGCCTGTGCCATAACTTTGCAAACGTGATTACTCGCCCATTAATGATAGTATTGTTGGCGCAATAGAACTACATTGACCTCCAGGCATCAGTGTTACTAGAACAACTTGATAATTAGTTAAATTTGCGATATGCCTCAGTTATTTCGATGTCCCAAGATAAAGGAGTTGCTCTCTGTTTTATTGTCAAAGAGACCGGTACAAATGGCATAGCTTGGACTGTGCCATAACACTGCAAATGTGACAACTCCGCCATTAATGATAGTATTGATGGCGCAATAGAACTAAATTGACCTCCAGGCATCAGTGTTACCAGAAAAACTTGATAATTAGTTAAATTTGCAATATACCTCAGTTATTTCGATGTCCCAAGATAAAGGCTTTGCTCTGTGTTTTGTTGTCAAACACAGTGGTACAAATGGAAGAGCTTGGCCTGTGCCATAACAGTGCAAACGTGATAACTCGGCCATTAATGATAGTATTGATGGCGCAATAGAACTAAATTGACCTCCAGGCATCAGTGTTACTAGAAAAACTTGATAATTAGTTGAATGTGCGATATAATACAGTTATTTCGAAGTCCCAAGATAAAGGAGTTGCTCTGTGTTTTGTTGTCAAACACAGCGGTACAAATGGAAGAGCTTGGCCTGTGCCATAACACTGCAAATGTGACAACTCCGCCATTAATGATAGTATTGATGGCGTAATAGAACTAAATTGACCTCCAGGCATCAGTGTTACTAGAAAAACTTGATAATTAGTTGAATTTGCGATATACCTCAGTTATTTCGAAGTCCCAAAATAAAGGATTTGCTCTGTGTTTTGTTGTCAAACACAGCGGTACAAATGGCATAGCTTGGACTGTGCCATAACACTGCAAATGTGACAACTCCGCCATTAATGATAGTATTGATGGCGTAATAGAACTAAATTGACCTCCAGGCATCAGTGTTACTAGAAAAACTTGATAATTAGTTGAATTTGCGATATACCTCAGTTATTTCGATGTCCCAATATAAAGGCTTTGCCCTGTGTTTTGTTGTCAAACACAGTGCAACAAATGGAAGAGCTTGGCCTGTGCCATAACAGTGCAAACGTGATAACTCGCCCATTAATGATAGTATTGTTGGCGCAATAGAACTAAATTGACCTCCAGGCATCAGTGTTACTAGAAAAACTTGATAATTAGTTAACTTTGCGATATAACTCGGTTATTTCGAAGTCCCAAATAAAGTATTTGCTCTGTGTTATGTTGTCAAACAGCGGTACAAATGGAAGAGCTTGGTCTGTGCCATAACACCGCAAACGTGACATCTCACCCATTAATGATAGTATTGATGGCGCAATAGAACTAAATATACCTCCAGGCATCAGTGTTACTAGAAAAACTTGATAATTAGTTAACTTTGCGATATAACTCGGTTATTTCGAAGTCCCAAATAAAGTATTTGCTCTGTGTTATGTTGTCAAACACAGCGGTACAAATGGAAGAGATTGGCCTGTGCCATAACACTGCAAATGTGACAACTCCGCCATTAATGATAGTATTGATGGCGTAATAGAACTAAATTGACCTCCAGGCATCAGTGTTACTAGAAAAACTTGATAATTAGTTGAATTTGCGATATACCTCAGTTATTTCGATGTCCCAATATAAAGGCTTTGCTCTGTGTTTTGTTGTCAAACACAGTGGTACAAATGGAAGAGCTTGGCCTGTGCCATAACAGTGCAAACGTGATTACTCGCCCATTAATGATAGTATTGTTGGCGCAATAGAACTAAATTGACCTCCAGGCATCAGTGTTACTAGAACAACTTGATAATTAGTTAAATTTGCGATATGCCTCAGTTATTTCGATGTCCCAAGATAAAGGAGTTGCTCTCTGTTTTATTGTCAAAGAGACCGGTACAAATGGCATAGCTTGGACTGTGCCATAACACTGCAAATGTGACAACTCCGCCATTAATGATAGTATTGATGGCGCAATAGAACTAAATTGACCTCCAGGCATCAGTGTTACCAGAAAAACTTGATAATTAGTTAAATTTGCAATATACCTCAGTTATTTCGATGTCCCAAGATAAAGGCTTTGCTCTGTGTTTTGTTGTCAAACACAGTGGTACAAATGGAAGAGCTTGGCCTGTGCCATAACACTGCAAATGTGACAACTCCGCCATTAATGATAGTATTGATGGCGTAATAGAACTAAATTGACCTCCAGGCATCAGTGTTACTAGAAAAACTTGATAATTAGTTGAATTTGCGATATACCTCAGTTATTTCGATGTCCCAATATAAAGGCTTTGCTCTGTGTTTTGTTGTCAAACACAGTGGAACAAATGGAAGAGCTTGGCCTGTGCCATAACAGTGCAAACGTGATAACTCGCCCATTAATGATAGTATTGTTGGCGCAATAGAACTAAATTGACCTCCAGGCATCAGTGTTACTAGAAAAACTTGATAATTAGTTAAATTTGCGATATGCCTCAGTTATTTCGATGTCCCAAGATAAAGGAGTTGCTCTCTGTTTTATTGTCAAAGAGACCGGTACAAATGGCATAGCTTGGACTGTGCCATAACACTGCAAATGTGACAACTCCGCCATTAATGATAGTATTGATGGCGCAATAGAACTAAATGTACCTCCAGGCATCAGTTTTACTAGAAAAACATGATAATTAGTTGAATTTGCGATATACCCAGTTATTTCGATGTCCCAAAATAAAGGAGTTGCTCTGTGTTTTATTGTCAAAGAGACCGGTACAAATGGAAGAGCTTGGGCTGTGCCATACCACTGCAAATGTAACAACTCCGTCATTAATGATAGTATTGATGGCGCAATAGAACTAATTTGACCTCCAGGCATCAGTGTTACTAGAAAAACATGATAATTAGTTGAATGTGCGATATAATACAGTTATTTCGAAGTCCCAAGATAAAGGAGTTGCTCTGTGTTTTGTTGTCAAACACAGCGGTACAAATGGAAGAGATTGGCCTGTGCCATAACACTGCAAATGTGACAACTCCGCCATTAATGATAGTATTGATGGCGTAATAGAACTAAATTGACCTCCAGGCATCAGTGTTACTAGAAAAACTTGATAATTAGTTGAATTTGCGATATACCTCAGTTATTTCGATGTCCCAATATAAAGGCTTTGCTCTGTGTTTTGTTGTCAAACACAGTGGTACAAATGGAAGAGCTTGGCCTGTGCCATAACAGTGCAAACGTGATTACTCGCCCATTAATGATAGTATTGTTGGCGCAATAGAACTAAATTGACCTCCAGGCATCAGTGTTACTAGAAAAACTTGATAATTAGTTAAATTTGCGATATGCCTCAGTTATTTCGATGTCCCAAGATAAAGGAGTTGCTCTCTGTTTTATTGTCAAAGAGACCGGTACAAATGGCATAGCTTGGACTGTGCCATAACACTGCAAATGTGACAACTCCGCCATTAATGATAGTATTGATGGCGCAATAGAACTAAATTGACCTCCAGGCATCAGTGTTACCAGAAAAACTTGATAATTAGTTAAATTTGCAATATACCTCAGTTATTTCGATGTCCCAAGTTAAAGGCTTTGCTCTGTGTTTTGTTGTCAAACACAGTGGTACAAATGGAAGAGCTTGGCCTGTGCCATAACAGTGCAAACGTGATAACTCGGCCATTAATGATAGTATTGATGGCGCAATAGAACTAAATTGACCTCCAGGCATCAGTGTTACTAGAAAAACTTGATAATTAGTTGAATGTGCGATATAATACAGTTATTTCGAAGTCCCAAGATAAAGGAGGTGCTCTGTGTTTTGTTGTCAAACACAGCGGTACAAATGGAAGAGCTTGGCCTGTGCTATAACACTGCAAATGTGACAACTCCGCCATTAATGATAGTATTGATGGCGTAATAGAACTAAATTGACCTCCAGGCATCAGTGTTACTAGAAAAACTTGATAATTAGTTGAATTTGCGATATACCTCAGTTATTTCGATGTCCCAATATAAAGGCTTTGCTCTGTGTTTTGTTGTCAAACACAGTGGAACAAATGGAAGAGATTGGCCTGTGCCATAACAGTGCAAACGTGATAACTCGCCCATTAATGATAGTATTGTTGGCGCAATAGAACTAAATTGACCTCCAGGCATCAGTGTTACTAGAAAAACTTGATAATTAGTTAAATTTGCGATATGCCTCAGTTATTTCGATGTCCCAAGATAAAGGAGTTGCTCTCTGTTTTATTGTCAAAGAGACCGGTACAAATGGCATAGCTTGGACTGTGCCATAACACTGCAAATGTGACAACTCCGCCATTAATGATAGTATTGATGGCGCAATAGAACTAAATTGACCTCCAGGCATCAGTGTTACCAGAAAAACTTGATAATTAGTTAAATTTGCAATATACCTCAGTTATTTCGATGTCCCAAGATAAAGGCTTTGCTCTGTGTTTTGTTGTCAAACACAGTGGTACAAATGGAAGAGCTTGGCCTGTGCCATAACAGTGCAAACGTGATAACTCGGCCATTAATGATAGTATTGATGGCGCAATAGAACTAAATTGACCTCCAGGCATCAGTGTTACTAGAAAAACTTGATAATTAGTTGAATGTGCGATATAATACAGTTATTTCGAAGTCCCAAGATAAAGGAGTTGCTCTGTGTTTTGTTGTCAAACACAGCGGTACAAATGGAAGAGCTTGGCCTGTGCCATAACACTGCAAATGTGACAACTCCGCCATTAATGATAGTATTGATGGCGTAATAGAACTAAATTGACCTCCAGGCATCAGTGTTACTAGAAAAAGTTGATAATTAGTTGAATTTGCGATATACCTCAGTTATTTCGATGTCCCAATATAAAGGCTTTGCTCTGTGTTTTGTTGTCAAACACAGTGGAACAAATGGAAGAGCTTGGCCTGTGCCATAACAGTGCAAACGTGATAACTCGCCCATTAATGATAGTATTGTTGGCGCAATAGAACTAAATTGACCTCCAGGCATCAGTGTTACTAGAAAAACTTGATAATTAGTTAAATTTGCGATATGCCTCAGTTATTTCGATGTCCCAAGATAAAGGAGTTGCTCTCTGTTTTATTGTCAAAGAGACCGGTACAAATGGCATAGCTTGGACTGTGCCATAACACTGCAAATGTGACAACTCCGCCATTAATGATAGTATTGATGGCGCAATAGAACTAAATTGACCTCCAGGCATCAGTGTTACTAGAAAAACTTGATAATTAGTTAACTTTGCGATATAACTCGGTTATTTCGAAGTCCCAAATAAAGTATTTGCTCTGTGTTATGTTGTCAAACAGCGGTACAAATGGAAGAGCTTGGTTTGTGCCATAACACCGCAAACGTGACATCTCACCCATTAATGATAGTATTGATGGCGCAATAGAACTAAATATACCTCCAGGCATCAGTGTTACTAGAAAAACATGATAATTAGTTGAATTTCGATATACCTCAGTTATTTCGAAGTCCCAAAATAAAGGATTTGCTCTGTGTTTTGTTGTCAAACACAGTGGTACAAATGGAAGAGCTTGGTCTGTGCCATAACACCGCAAACGTGACATCTCACCCATTAATGATAGTATTGATGGCGCAATAGAACTAAATGTACCTCCAGGCATCAGTTTTACTAGAAAAACATGATAATTAGTTGAATTTGCGATATACCTCAGTTATTTCGAAGTCCCAAAATAAAGAATTTGCTCTGTGTTTTGTTGTCAAACACAGTGGTACAAATGGAAGAGCTTGGCCTGTGCCATAACAGTGCAAACGTGATTACTCGCCCATTAATGATAGTATTGTTGGCGCAATAGAACTAAATTGACCTCCAGGCATCAGTGTTACTAGAACAACTTGATAATTAGTTAAATTTGCGATATGCCTCAGTTATTTCGATGTCCCAAGATAAAGGAGTTGCTCTCTGTTTTATTGTCAAAGAGACCGGTACAAATGGCATAGCTTGGACTGTGCCATAACACTGCAAATGTGACAACTCCGCCATTAATGATAGTATTGATGGCGCAATAGAACTAAATTGACCTCCAGGCATCAGTGTTACCAGAAAAACTTGATAATTAGTTAAATTTGCAATATACCTCAGTTATTTCGATGTCCCAAGATAAAGGCTTTGCTCTGTGTTTTGTTGTCAAACACAGTGGTACAAATGGAAGAGCTTGGCCTGTGCCATAACAGTGCAAACGTGATAACTCGGCCATTAATGATAGTATTGATGGCGCAATAGAACTAAATTGACCTCCAGGCATCAGTGTTACTAGAAAAACTTGATAATTAGTTAACTTTGCGATATAACTCGGTTATTTCGAAGTCCCAAATAAAGTATTTGCTCTGTGTTATGTTGTCAAACAGCGGTACAAATGGAAGAGCTTGGTCTGTGCCATAACACCGCAAACGTGACATCTCACCCATTAATGATAGTATTGATGGCGCAATAGAACTAAATATACCTCCAGGCATCAGTGTTACTAGAAAAACTTGATAATTAGTTAACTTTGCGATATAACTCGGTTATTTCGAAGTCCCAAATAAAGTATTTGCTCTGTGTTATGTTGTCAAACACAGCGGTACAAATGGAAGAGATTGGCCTGTGCCATAACACTGCAAATGTGACAACTCCGCCATTAATGATAGTATTGATGGCGTAATAGAACTAAATTGACCTCCAGGCATCAGTGTTACTAGAAAAACTTGATAATTAGTTGAATTTGCGATATACCTCAGTTATTTCGATGTCCCAATATAAAGGCTTTGCTCTGTGTTTTGTTGTCAAACACAGTGGTACAAATGGAAGAGCTTGGCCTGTGCCATAACAGTGCAAACGTGATTACTCGCCCATTAATGATATTATTGTTGGCGCAATAGAACTAAATTGACCTCCAGGCATCAGTGTTACTAGAACAACTTGATAATTAGTTAAATTTGCGATATGCCTCAGTTATTTCGATGTCCCAAGATAAAGGAGTTGCTCTCTGTTTTATTGTCAAAGAGACCGGTACAAATGGCATAGCTTGGACTGTGCCATAACACTGCAAATGTGACAACTCCGCCATTAATGATAGTATTGATGGCGCAATAGAACTAAATTGACCTCCAGGCATCAGTGTTACCAGAAAAACTTGATAATTAGTTAAATTTGCAATATACCTCAGTTATTTCGATGTCCCAAGATAAAGGCTTTGCTCTGTGTTTTGTTGTCAAACACAGTGGTACAAATGGAAGAGCTTGGCCTGTGCCATAACACTGCAAATGTGACAACTCCGCCATTAATGATAGTATTGATGGCGTAATAGAACTAAATTGACCTCCAGGCATCAGTGTTACTAGAAAAACTTGATAATTAGTTGAATTTGCGATATACCTCAGTTATTTCGATGTCCCAATATAAAGGCTTTGCTCTGTGTTTTGTTGTCAAACACAGTGGAACAAATGGAAGAGCTTGGCCTGTGCCATAACAGTGCAAACGTGATAACTCGCCCATTAATGATAGTATTGTTGGCGCAATAGAACTAAATTGACCTCCAGGCATCAGTGTTACTAGAAAAACTTGATAATTAGTTAAATTTGCGATATGCCTCAGTTATTTCGATGTCCCAAGATAAAGGAGTTGCTCTCTGTTTTATTGTCAAAGAGACCGGTACAAATGGCATAGCTTGGACTGTGCCATAACACTGCAAATGTGACAACTCCGCCATTAATGATAGTATTGATGGCGCAATATAACTAAATTGACCTCCAGGCATCAGTGTTACTAGAAGAACTTGATAATTAGTTAACTTTGCGATATAACTCGGTTATTTCGAAGTCCCAAATAAAGTATTTGCTCTGTGTTATGTTGTCAAACAGCGGTACAAATGGAAGAGCTTGGTCTGTGCCATAACACCGCAAACGTGACATCTCACCCATTAATGATAGTATTGATGGCGCAATAGAACTAAATATACCTCCAGGCATCAGTGTTACTAGAAAAACTTGATAATTAGTTAACTTTGCGATATAACTCGGTTATTTCGAAGTCCCAAATAAAGTATTTGCTCTGTGTTATGTTGTCAAACACAGCGGTACAAATGGAAGAGATTGGCCTGTGCCATAACACTGCAAATGTGACAACTCCGCCATTAATGATAGTATTGATGGCGTAATAGAACTAAATTGACCTCCAGGCATCAGTGTTACTAGAAAAACTTGATAATTAGTTGAATTTGCGATATACCTCAGTTATTTCGATGTCCCAATATAAAGGCTTTGCTCTGTGTTTTGTTGTCAAACACAGTGGTACAAATGGAAGAGCTTGGCCTGTGCCATAACAGTGCAAACGTGATTACTCGCCCATTAATGATAGTATTGTTGGCGCAATAGAACTAAATTGACCTCCAGGCATCAGTGTTACTAGAACAACTTGATAATTAGTTAAATTTGCGATATGCCTCAGTTATTTCGATGTCCCAAGATAAAGGAGTTGCTCTCTGTTTTATTGTCAAAGAGACCGGTACAAATGGCATAGCTTGGACTGTGCCATAACACTGCAAATGTGACAACTCCGCCATTAATGATAGTATTGATGGCGCAATAGAACTAAATTGACCTCCAGGCATCAGTGTTACCAGAAAAACTTGATAATTAGTTAAATTTGCAATATACCTCAGTTATTTCGAAGTCCCAAAATAAAGGATGTGCTCTGTGTTTTGTTGTCAAACACAGCGGTACAAATGGCATAGCTTGGACTGTGCCATAACACTGCAAATGTGACAACTCCGCCATTAATGATAGTATTGATGGCGCAATAGAACTAAATTGACCTCCAGGCATCAGTGTTACCAGAAAAACTTGATAATTAGTTAAATTTGCAATATACCTCAGTTATTTCGATGTCCCAAGATAAAGGCTTTGCTCTGTGTTTTGTTGTCAAACACAGTGGTACAAATGGAAGAGCTTGGCCTGTGCCATAACAGTGCAAACGTGATAACTCGGCCATTAATGATAGTATTGATGGCGCAATAGAACTAAATTGACCTCCAGGCATCAGTGTTACTAGAAAAACTTGATAATTAGTTGAATGTGCGATATAATACAGTTATTTCGAAGTCCCAAGATAAAGGAGTTGCTCTGTGTTTTGTTGTCAAACACAGCGGTACAAATGGAAGAGCTTGGCCTGTGCCATAACACTGCAAATGTGACAACTCCGCCATTAATGATAGTATTGATGGCGTAATATAACTAAATTGACCTCCAGGCATCAGTGTAACTAGAAAAACTTGATAATTAGTTGAATTTGCGATATACCTCAGTTATTTCGATGTCCCAATATAAAGGCTTTGCTCTGTGTTTTGTTGTCAAACACAGTGGAACAAATGGAAGAGCTTTGCCTGTGCCATAACAGTGCAAACGTGATAACTCGCCCATTAATGATAGTATTGTTGGCGCAATAGAACTAAATTGACCTCCAGGCATCAGTGTTACTAGAAAAACTTGATAATTAGTTAAATTTGCGATATGCCTCAGTTATTTCGATGTCCCAAGATAAAGGAGTTGCTCTCTGTTTTATTGTCAAAGAGACCGGTACAAATGGCATAGCTTGGACTGTGCCATAACACTGCAAATGTGACAACTCCGCCATTAATGATAGTATTGATGGCGCAATAGAACTAAATTGACCTCCAGGCATCAGTGTTACTAGAAAAACTTGATAATTAGTTAACTTTGCGATATAACTCGGTTATTTCGAAGTCCCAAATAAAGTATTTGCTCTGTGTTATGTTGTCAAACAGCGGTACAAATGGAAGAGCTTGGTCTGTGCCATAACATCGCAAACGTGACATCTCACCCATTAATGATAGTATTGATGGCGCAATAGAACTAAATGTACCTCCAGGCATCAGTTTTACTAGAAAAACTTGATAATTAGTTGAATTTGCGATATACCTCAGTTATTTCGATGTCCCAATATAAAGGCTTTGCTCTGTGTTTTGTTGTCAAACACAGTGGTACAAATGGAAGAGCTTGGCCTGTGCCATAACAGTGCAAACGTGATAACTCGCCCATTAATGATAGTATTGTTGGCGCAATAGAACTAAATTGACCTCCAGGCATCAGTGTTACTAGAACAACTTGATAATTAGTTAAATTTGCGATATGCCTCAGTTATTTCGATGTCCCAAGATAAAGGAGTTGCTCTCTGTTTTATTGTCAAAGAGACCGGTACAAATGGCATAGCTTGGACTGTGTCGTAACACTGCAAATGTGACAACTCCGCCATTAATGATAGTATTGATGGCGTAATATAACTAAATTGACCTCCAGGCATCAGTGTTACTAGAAAAACTTGATAATTAGTTGAATTTGCGATATACCTCAGTTATTTCGATGTCCCAAGATAAAGGAGTTGCTCTCTGTTTTATTGTCAAAGAGACCGGTACAAATGGCATAGCTTGGACTGTGCCATAACACTGCAAATGTCACAACTCCGCCATTAATGATAGTATTGATGGCGCAATAGAACTAAATTGACCTCCAGGCATCAGTGTTACTAGAAAAACTTGATAATTAGTTGAATTTGCGATATACCTCAGTTATTTCGAAGTCCCAAAATAAAGAATTTGCTCTGTGTTTTGTTGTCAAACACAGTGGTACAAATGGAAGAGCTTGGCCTGTGCCATAACAGTGCAAACGTGATTACTCGCCCATTAATGATAGTATTGTTGGCGCAATAGAACTAAATTGACCTCCAGGCATCAGTGTTACTAGAAAAACTTGATAATTAGTTAAATTTGCGATATGCCTCAGTTATTTCGATGTCCCAAGATAAAGGAGTTGCTCTCTGTTTTATTGTCAAAGAGACCGGTACAAATGGCATAGCTTGGACTGTGCCATAACACTGCAAATGTCACAACTCCGCCATTAATGATAGTATTGATGGCGCAATAGAACTAAATTGACCTCCAGGCATCAGTGTTACTAGAAAAACTTGATAATTAGTTGAATTTGCGATATACCCAGTTATTTCGATGTCCCAATATAAAGGCTTTGCTCTGTGTTTTATTGTCAAAGAGACCGGTACAAATGGAAGAGCTTGGGCTGTGCCATACCACTGCAAATGTAACAACTCCGTCATTAATGATAGTATTGATGGCGCAATAGAACTAATTTGACCTCCAGGCATCAGTGTTACTTGAAAAACTTGATAATTAGTTGAATTTGCGATATACCTCAGTTATTTCGAAGTCCCAAAATAAAGAATTTGCTCTGTGTTTTGTTGTCAAACACAGTGGTACAAATGGAAGAGCTTGGCCTGTGCCATAACAGTGCAAACGTGATTACTCGCCCATTAATGATAGTATTGTTGGCGCAATAGAACTAAATTGACCTCCAGGCATCAGTGTTACTAGAAAAACTTGATAATTAGTTAAATTTGCGATATGCCTCAGTTATTTCGATGTCCCAAGATAAAGGAGTTGCTCTCTGTTTTATTGTCAAAGAGACCGGTACAAATGGCATAGCTTGGACTGTGCCATAACACTGCAAATGTCACAACTCCGCCATTAATGATAGTATTGATGGCGCAATAGAACTAAATTGACCTCCAGGCATCAGTGTTACTAGAAAAACTTGATAATTAGTTGAATTTGCGATATACCTCAGTTATTTCGATGTCCCAATATAAAGGCTTTGCTCTGTGTTTTGTTGTCAAACACAGTGGTACAAATGGAAGAGCTTGGTCTGTGCCATAACATCGCAAACGTGACATCTCACCCATTAATGATAGTATTGATGGCGCAATAGAACTAAATGTACCTCCAGGCATCAGTTTTACTAGAAAAACTTGATAATTAGTTGAATTTGCGATATACCTCAGTTATTTCGATGTCCCAATATAAAGGCTTTGCTCTGTGTTTTGTTGTCAAACACAGTGGTACAAATGGAAGAGCTTGGCCTGTGCCATAACAGTGCAAACGTGATAACTCGCCCATTAATGATAGTATTGTTGGCGCAATAGAACTAAATTGACCTCCAGGCATCAGTGTTACTAGAACAACTTGATAATTAGTTAAATTTGCGATATGCCTCAGTTATTTCGATGTCCCAAGATAAAGGAGTTGCTCTCTGTTTTATTGTCAAAGAGACCGGTACAAATGGCATAGCTTGGACTGTGTCGTAACACTGCAAATGTGACAACTCCGCCATTAATGATAGTATTGATGGCGTAATATAACTAAATTGACCTCCAGGCATCAGTGTTACTAGAAAAACTTGATAATTAGTTAAATTTGCGATATGCCTCAGTTATTTCGATGTCCCAAGATAAAGGAGTTGCTCTCTGTTTTATTGTCAAAGAGACCGGTACAAATGGCATAGCTTGGACTGTGCCATAACACTGCAAATGTCACAACTCCGCCATTAATGATAGTATTGATGGCGCAATAGAACTAAATTGACCTCCAGGCATCAGTGTTACTAGAAAAACTTGATAATTAGTTGAATTTGCGATATACCTCAGTTATTTCGATGTCCCAATATAAAGGCTTTGCTCTGTGTTTTGTTGTCAAACACAGTGGTACAAATGGAAGAGCTTGGTCTGTGCCATAACATCGCAAACGTGACATCTCACCCATTAATGATAGTATTGATGGCGCAATAGAACTAAATGTACCTCCAGGCATCAGTTTTACTAGAAAAACATGATAATTAGTTGAATTTGCGATATACCCAGTTATTTCGATGTCCCAAAATAAAGGAGTTGCTCTGTGTTTTATTGTCAAAGAGACCGGTACAAATGGAAGAGCTTGGCCTGTGCCATAACACTGCAAATGTGACAACTCCGCCATTATTGATAGTATTGATGGCGTAATAGAACTAAATTGACCTCCAGGCATCAGTGTTACTAGAAAAACGTGATAATTAGTTGAATTTGCGATATACCTCAGTTATTTCGATGTCCCAATATAAAGGCTTTGCTCTGTGTTTTGTTGTCAAACACAGTGGTACAAATGGAAGAGCTTGGCCTGTGCCATAACAGTGCAAACGTGATAACTCGCCCATTAATGATAGTATTGTTGGCGCAATAGAACTAAATTGACCTCCAGGCATCAGTGTTACTAGAAAAACTTGATAATTAGTTAAATTTGCGATATGCCTCAGTTATTTCGATGTCCCAAGATAAAGGAGTTGCTCTCTGTTTTATTGTCAAAGAGACCGGTACAAATGGCATAGCTTGGACTGTGCCATAACACTGCAAATGTCACAACTCCGCCATTAATGATAGTATTGATCGCGCAATAGAACTAAATTGACCTCCAGGCATCAGTGTTACTAAAAAAACTTGATAATTAGTTGAATTTGCGATATACCTCAGTTATTTCGATGTCGCAATATAAAGGCTTTGCTCTGTGTTTTGTTGTCAAACACAGTGGTACAAATGGAAGAGCTTGGTCTGTGCCATAACATCGCAAACGTGACATCTCACCCATTAATGATAGTATTGATGGCGCAATAGAACTAAATGTACCTCCAGGCATCAGTTTTACTAGAAAAACATGATAATTAGTTGAATTTGCGATATACCCAGTTATTTCGATGTCCCAAAATAAAGGAGTTGCCCTGTGTTTTATTGTCAAAGAGACCGGTACAAATGGAAGAGCTTGGGCTGTGCCATACCACTGCAAATGTAACAACTCCGTCATTAATGATAGTATTGATGGCACAATAGAACTAATTTGACCTCCAGGCATCAGTGTTACTTGAAAAACTTGATAATTAGTTGAATTTGCGATATACCTCAGTTATTTCGAAGTCCCAAAATAAAGCATTTGCTCTGTGTTTTGTTGTCAAATACAGCGGTACAAATGGAAGAGCTTTGGCTGTGCCATACCACTGCAAATGTAACAACTCCGTCATTAATGATAGTATTGATGGCGCAATAGAACTAAATTGACCTCCAGGCATCAGTGTTACTAGAAAAACTTGATAATTAGTTGAATGTGCGATATAATACAGTTATTTCGAAGTCCCAAGATAAAGGAGTTGCTCTGTGTTTTGTTGTCAAACACAGCGGTACAAATGGAAGAGCTTGGCCTGTGCCATAACACTGCAAATGTGACAACTCCGCCATTAATGATAGTATTGATGGCGTAATAGAACTAAATTGACCTCCATGCATCAGTGTTACTAGAAAAACGTGATAATTAGTTGAATTTGCGATATACCTCAGTTATTTCGAAGTCCCAAAATAAAGCATTTGCTCTGTGTTTTGTTGTCAAATACAGCGGTACAAATGGAAGAGCTTTGGCTGTGCCATACCACTGCAAATGTAACAACTCCGTCATTAATGATAGTATTGATGGCGCAATAGAACTAAATTGACCTCCAGGCATCAGTGTTACTAGAAAAACTTGATAATTAGTTGAATGTGCGATATAATACAGTTATTTCGAAGTCCCAAGATAAAGGAGTTGCTCTGTGTTTTGTTGTCAAACACAGCGGTACAAATGGAAGAGCTTGGCCTGTGCCATAACACTGCAAATGTGACAACTCCGCCATTAATGATAGTATTGATGGCGTAATAGAACTAAATTGACCTCCATGCATCAGTGTTACTAGAAAAACGTGATAATTAGTTGAATTTGCGATATACCTCAGTTATTTCGATGTCCCAATATAAAGGCTTTGCTCTGTGTTTTGTTGTCAAACACAGTGGTACAAATGGAAGAGCTTGGCCTGTGCCATAACAGTGTAAACGTGATAACTCGCCCATTAATGATAGTATTGTTGGCGCAATAGAACTAAATTGACCTCCAGGCATCAGTGTTACTAGAAAAACTTGATAATTAGTTAAATTTGCGATATGCCTCAGTTATTTCGATGTCCCAAGATAAAGGAGTTGCTCTCTGTTTTATTGTCAAAGAGACCGGTACAAATGGCATAGCTTGGACTGTGTCATAACACTGCAAATGTGACAACTCCGCCATTAATGATAGTATTGATGGCGCATTAGAACTAAATTGACCTCCAGGCATCAGTGTTACTAGAAACACTTGATAATTAGTTAACTTTGCGATGTAACTCGGTTATTTGGAAGTCCCAAATAAAGTATTTGCTCTGTGTTATGTTGTCAAACAGCGGTACAAATGGAAGAGCTTGGTCTGTGATATAACACCGCAAACGTGACATCTTACCCATTAATGATAGTGTTGATGGCGCAATAGAACTAAATATACCTCCAGGCATCAGTGTTACTAGAAAAACATGATAATTAGTTGAATTTGCGATATACCTCAGTTGTTTCGAAGTCCCAAAATAAAGGATTTGCTCTGTGTTTTGTTGTCAAACACACCGGTACAAATGGCATAGCTTGGACTGTGCCATAACACTGCAAATGTGACAACTCCGCCATTAATGATAGTATTGATGGCGCAATAGAACCAAATTGACCTCCAGGCATCAGTGTTACTAGAAAAACTTGATAATTAGTTAACTTTGCGATATAACTCGGTTATTTCGAAGTCCCAAAATAAAGGATTTGCTCTGTGTTTTGTTGTCAAACACACCGGTACAAATGGAAGAGCTTTGGCTGTGCCATACCACTGCAAATGTAACAACTCCGTCATTAATGATAGTATTGATGGCGCAATAGAACTAAATTGACCTCCAGGCATCAGTGTTACCAGAAAAACTTGATAATTAGTTAAATTTGCAATATACCTCAGTTATTTCGATGTCCCAAGATAAAGGAGTTGCTCTCTGTTTTGTTGTCAAACACAGTGGTACAAATGGGAGAGCTTGGCCTGTGCCATAACAGTGCAAACGTGATAACTCGGCCATTAATGATAGTATTGATGGCGCAATAGAACTAAATTGACCTCCAGGCATCAGTGTTACTAGACAAACTTGATAATTAGTTGAATGTGCGATATACCTCAGTTATTTCGATGTCCCAATATAAAGGCTTTGCTCTGTGTTTTGTTGTCAAACACAGTGGTACAAATGGAAGAGCTTGGCCTGTCCCATAACAGTGCAAACGTGATAACTCGCCCATTAATGATAGTATTGTTGGCGCAATAGAACTAAATTGACCTCCAGGCATCAGTGTTACTAGAAAAACTTGATAATTAGTTAAATTTGCGATATGCCTCAGTTATTTCGATGTCCCAAGATAAAGGAGTTGCTCTCTGTTTTATTGTCAAAGAGACCGGTACAAATGGCATAGCTTGGACTGTGCCATAACACTGCAAATGTGACAACTCCGCCATTAATGATAGTATTGATGGCGCAATAGAACTAAATTGACCTCCAGGCATCAGTGTTACTAGAAAAACTTGATAATTAGTTAACTTTGCGATATAACTCGGTTATTTCGAAGTCCCAAATAAAGTATTTGCTCTGTGTTATGTTGTCAAACAGCGGTACAAATGGAAGAGCTTGTCCTGTGCCATAACAGTGCAAACGTGATAACTCGGCCATTAATGATAGTATTGATGGCGCAATAGAACTAAATTGACCTCCAGGCATCAGTGTTACTAGAAAAACTTGATAATTAGTTGAATGTGCGATATAATACAGTTATTTCGAAGTCCCAAGATAAAGGAGTTGCTCTGTGTTTTGTTGTCAAACACAGCGGTACAAATGGAAGAGCTTGGCCTGTGCCATAACACTGCAAATGTGACAACTCCGCCATTAATGATAGTATTGATGGCGTAATATAACTAAATTGACCTCCAGGCATCAGTGTTACTAGAAAAACTTGATAATTAGTTGAATTTGCGATATACCTCTGTTATTTCGATGTCCCAATATAAAGGCTTTGCTCTGTGTTTTGTTGTCAAACACAGTGGAACAAATGGAAGAGCTTTGCCTGTGCCATAACAGTGCAAACGTGATAACTCGCCCATTAATGATAGTATTGTTGGCGCAATAGAACTAAATTGACCTCCAGGCATCAGTGTTACTAGAAAAACTTGATAATTAGTTAAATTTGCGATATGCCTCAGTTATTTCGATGTCCCAAGATAAAGGAGTTGCTCTCTGTTTTATTGTCAAAGAGACCGGTACAAATGGCATAGCTTGGACTGTGCCATAACACTGCAAATGTGACAACTCCGCCATTAATGATAGTATTGATGGCGCAATAGAACTAAATTGACCTCCAGGCATCAGTGTTACTAGAAAAACTTGATAATTAGTTAACTTTGCGATATAACTCGGTTATTTCGAAGTCCCAAATAAAGTATTTGCTCTGTGTTATGTTGTCAAACAGCGGTACAAATGGAAGAGCTTGGTCTGTGCCATAACACCGCAAACGTGACATCTCACCCATTAATGATAGTATTGATGGCGCAATAGAACTAAATATACCTCCAGGCATCAGTGTTACTAGAAAAACATGATAATTAGTTGAATTTGCGATATACCTCAGTTATTTCGAAGTCCCAAAATAAAGGATTTGCTCTGTGTTTTGTTGTCAAACACAGCGGTACAAATGGAAGAGCTTGGCCTGTGCCATAACACTGCAAATGTGACAACTCCGCCATTAATGATAGTATTGATGGCGCAATAGAACTAAATTGACCTCCAGGCATCAGTGTTACTAGAAAAACTTGATAATTAGTTGAATTTGCGATATACCTCAGTTATTTCGATGTCCCAATATAAAGGCTTTGCTCTGTGTTTTGTTGTCAAACACAGTGGTACAAATGGAAGAGCTTGGTCTGTGCCATAACATCGCAAACGTGACATCTCACCCATTAATGATAGTATTGATGGCGCAATAGAACTAAATGTACCTCCAGGCATCAGTTTTACTAGAAAAACATGATAATTAGTTGAATTTGCGATATACCCAGTTATTTCGATGTCCCAAAATAAAGGAGTTGCTCTGTGTTTTATTGTCAAAGAGACCGGTACAAATGGAAGAGCTTGGGCTGTGCCATACCACTGCAAATGTAACAACTCCGTCATTAATGATAGTATTGATGGCACAATAGAACTAATTTGACCTCCAGGCATCAGTGTTACTTGAAAAACTTGATAATTAGTTGAATTTGCGATATACCTCAGTTATTTCGAAGTCCCAAAATAAAGAATTTGCTCTGTGTTTTGTTGTCAAACACAGCGGTACAAATGGAAGAGCTTTGGCTGTGCCATACCACTGCAAATGTAACAACTCCGTCATTAATGATAGTATTGATGGCGCAATATAACTAAATTGACCTCCAGGCATCAGTGTTACTAGAAAAACTTGATAATTAGTTGAATGTGCGATATAATACAGTTATTTCGAAGTCCCAAGATAAATGAGTTGCTCTGTGTTTTGTTGTCAAACACAGCGGTACAAATGGAAGAGCTTGGCCTGTGCCATAGCACTGCAAATGTGACAACTCCGCCATTAATGATAGTATTGATGGCGTAATAGAACTAAATTGACCTCCAGGCATCAGTGTTACTAGAAAAACGTGATAATTAGTTGAATTTGCGATATACCTCAGTTATTTCGATGTCCCAATATAAAGGCTTTGCTCTGTGTTTTGTTGTCAAACACAGTGGTACAAATGGAAGAGCTTGGCCTGTGCCATAACAGTGCAAACGTGATAACTCGCCCATTAATGATAGTATTGTTGGCGCAATAGAACTAAATTGACCTCCAGGCATCAGTGTTACTAGAAAAACTTGATAATTAGTTAAATTTGCGATATGCCTCAGTTATTTCGATGTCCCAAGATAAAGGAGTTGCTCTCTGTTTTATTGTCAAAGAGACCGGTACAAATGGCATAGCTTGGACTGTGTCATAACACTGCAAATGTGACAACTCCGCCATTAATGATAGTATTGATGGCGCATTAGAACTAAATTGACCTCCAGGCATCAGTGTTACTAGAAACACTTGATAATTAGTTAACTTTGCGATGTAACTCGGTTATTTCGAAGTCCCAAATAAAGTATTTGCTCTGTGTTATGTTGTCAAACAGCGGTACAAATGGAAGAGCTTGGTCTGTGATATAACACCGCAAACGTGACATCTCACCCATTAATGATAGTGTTGATGGCGCAATAGAACTAAATATACCTCCAGGCATCAGTGTTACTAGAAAAACATGATAATTAGTTGAATTTGCGATATACCTCAGTTATTTCGAAGTCCCAAAATAAAGGATTTGCTCTGTGTTTTGTTGTCAAACACACCGGTACAAATGGCATAGCTTGGACTGTGCCATAACACTGCAAATGTGACAACTCCGCCATTAATGATAGTATTGATGGCGCAATAGAACCAAATTGACCTCCAGGCATCAGTGTTACTAGAAAAACTTGATAATTAGTTAACTTTGCGATATAACTCGGTTATTTCGAAGTCCCAAAATAAAGGATTTGCTCTGTGTTTTGTTGTCAAACACACCGGTACAAATGGAAGAGCTTTGGCTGTGCCATACCACTGCAAATGTAACAACTCCGTCATTAATGATAGTATTGATGGCGCAATAGAACTAAATTGACCTCCAGGCATCAGTGTTACCAGAAAAACTTGATAATTAGTTAAATTTGCAATATACCTCAGTTATTTCGATGTCCCAAGATAAAGGAGTTGCTCTCTGTTTTGTTGTCAAACACAGTGGTACAAATGGAAGAGCTTGGCCTGTGCCATAACAGTGCAAACGTGATAACTCGGCCATTAATGATAGTATTGATGGCGCAATAGAACTAAATTGACCTCCAGGCATCAGTGTTACTAGACAATCTTGATAATTAGTTGAATGTGCGATATAATACAGTTATTTCGAAGTCCCAAGATAAAGGAGTTGCTCTGTGTTTTGTTGTCAAACACAGCGGTACAAATGGAAGAGCTTGGCCTGTGCCATAACACTGCAAATGTGACAACTCCGCCATTAATGATAGTATTGATGGCGTAATAGAACTAAATTGACCTCCAGGCATCAGTGTTACTAGAAAAACTTGATAATTAGTTGAATTTGCGATATACCTCAGTTATTTCGATGTCCCAATATAAAGGCTTTGCTCTGTGTTTTGTTGTCAAACACAGTGGTACAAATGGAAGAGCTTGGCCTGTCCCATAACAGTGCAAACGTGATAACTCGCCCATTAATGATAGTATTGTTGGCGCAATAGAACTAAATTGACCTCCAGGCATCAGTGTTACTAGAAAAACTTGATAATTAGTTAAATTTGCGATATGCCTCAGTTATTTCGATGTCCCAAGATAAAGGAGTTGCTCTCTGTTTTATTGTCAAAGAGACCGGTACAAATGGCATAGCTTGGACTGTGCCATAACACTGCAAATGTGACAACTCCGCCATTAATGATAGTATTGATGGCGCAATAGAACTAAATTGACCTCCAGGCATCAGTGTTACTAGAAAAACTTGATAATTAGTTAACTTTGCGATATAACTCGGTTATTTCGAAGTCCCAAATAAAGTATTTGCTCTGTGTTATGTTGTCAAACAGCGGTACAAATGGAAGAGCTTGGTCTGTGATATAACACCGCAAACGTGACATCTCACCCATTAATGATAGTATTGATGGCGCAATAGAACTAAATATACCTCCAGGCATCAGTGTTACTAGACAAACATGATAATTAGTTGAATTTGCGATATTCCTCAGTTATTTCAAAGTCCCAAAATAAAGGATTTGCTCTGTGTTTTGTTGTCAAACACACCGGTACAAATGGAAGAGCTTGGGCTGTGCCATACCACTGCAAATGTAACAACTCCGTCATTAATGATAGTATTGATGGCGCAATAGAACTAAATTGACCTCCAGGCATCAGTGTTACCAGAAAAACTTGATAATTAGTTAAATTTGCGATATACCTCAGTTATTTCGATGTCCCAAGATAAAGGCTTTGCTCTGTGTTTTGTTGTCAAACACAGTGGTACAAATGGAAGAGCTTGGCCTGTGCCATAACAGTGCAAACGTGATAACTCGGCCATTAATGACAGTATTGATGGCGCAACAGAACTAAATTGACCTCCAGGCATCAGTGTTACTAGACAAACTTGATAATTAGTTGAATGTGCGATATAATACAGTTATTTCGAAGTCCCAAGATAAAGGAGTTGCTCTGTGTTTTGTTGTCAAACACAGCGGTACAAATGGAAGAGCTTGGCCTGTGCCATAACACTGCAAATGTGACAACTCCGCCATTAATGATAGTATTGATGGCGCAATAGAACTAAATTGACCTCCAGGCATCAGTGTTACTAGAAAAACTTGATAATTAGTTGAATTTGCGATATACCTCAGTTATTTCGATGTCCCAATATAAAGGCTTTGCTCTGTGTTTTGTTGTCAAACACAGTGGTACAAATGGAAGAGCTTGGTCTGTGCCATAACACCGCAAACGTGACATCTCACCCATTAATGATAGTATTGATGGCGCAATAGAACTAAATGTACCTCCAGGCATCATTTTTACTAGAAACACATGATAATTAGTTGAATTTGCGATATACCCAGTTATTTCGATGTCCCAAAATAAAGGAGTTGCTCTGTGTTTTATTGTCAAAGAGACCGGTACAAATGGAAGAGCTTGGGCTGTGCCATACCACTGCAAATGTAACAACTCCGTCATTAATGATAGTATTGATGGCGCAATAGAACTAATTTGACCTCCAGGCATCAGTGTTACTTGAAAAACTTGATAATTAGTTGAATTTGCGATATACCTCAGTTATTTCGAAGTCCCAAAATAAAGAATTTGCTCTGTGTTTTGTTGTCAAACACAGTGGTACAAATGGAAGAGCTTGGCCTGTGCCATAACAGTGCAAACGTGATTACTCGCCCATTAATGATAGTATTGTTGGCGCAATAGAACTAAATTGACCTCCAGGCATCAGTGTTACTAGAAAAACTTGATAATTAGTTAAATTTGCGATATGCCTCAGTTATTTCGATGTCCCAAGATAAAGGAGTTGCTCTCTGTTTTATTGTCAAAGAGACCGGTACAAATGGCATAGCTTGGACTGTGCCATAACACTGCAAATGTCACAACTCCGCCATTAATGATAGTATTGATGGCGCAATAGAACTAAATTGACCTCCAGGCATCAGTGTTACTAGAAAAACTTGATAATTAGTTGAATTTGCGATATACCTCAGTTATTTCGATGTCCCAATATAAAGGCTTTGCTCTGTGTTTTGTTGTCAAACACAGTGGTACAAATGGAAGAGCTTGGTCTGTGCCATAACATCGCAAACGTGACATCTCACCCATTAATGATAGTATTGATGGCGCAATAGAACTAAATGTACCTCCAGGCATCAGTTTTACTAGAAAAACATGATAATTAGTTGAATTTGCGATATACCCAGTTATTTCGATGTCCCAAAATAAAGGAGTTGCTCTGTGTTTTATTGTCAAAGAGACCGGTACAAATGGAAGAGCTTGGGCTGTGCCATACCACTGCAAATGTAACAACTCCGTCATTAATGATAGTATTGATGGCACAATAGAACTAATTTGACCTCCAGGCATCAGTGTTACTTGAAAAACTTGATAATTAGTTGAATTTGCGATATACCTCAGTTATTTCGAAGTCCCAAAATAAAGAATTTGCTCTGTGTTTTGTTGTCAAATACAGCGGTACAAATGGAAGAGCTTTGGCTGTGCCATACCACTGCAAATGTAACAACTCCGTCATTAATGATAGTATTGATGGCGCAATATAACTAAATTGACCTCCAGGCATCAGTGTTACTAGAAAAACTTGATAATTAGTTGAATGTGCGATATAATACAGTTATTTCGAAGTCCCAAGATAAAGGAGTTGCTCTGTGTTTTGTTGTCAAACACAGCGGTACAAATGGAAGAGCTTGGCCTGTGCCATAACACTGCAAATGTGACAACTCCGCCATTAATGATAGTATTGATGGCGTAATAGAACTAAATTGACCTCCAGGCATCAGTGTTACTAGAAAAACGTGATAATTAGTTGAATTTGCGATATACCTCAGTTATTTCGATGTCCCAATATAAAGGCTTTGCTCTGTGTTTTGTTGTCAAACACAGTGGTACAAATGGAAGAGCTTGGCCTGTGCCATAACAGTGCAAACGTGATAACTCGCCCATTAATGATAGTATTGTTGGCGCAATAGAACTAAATTGACCTCCAGGCATCAGTGTTACTAGAAAAACTTGATAATTAGTTGAATTTGCGATATACCTCAGTTATTTCGAAGTCCCAAAATAAAGGATTTGCTCTGTGTTTTGTTGTCAAACACACCGGTACAAATGGAAGAGCTTGGGCTGTGCCATACCACTGCAAATGTAACAACTCCGTCATTAATGATAGTATTGATGGCGCAATAGAACTAAATTGACCTCCAGGCATCAGTGTTACCAGAAAAACTTGATAATTAGTTAAATTTGCGATATACCTCAGTTATTTCGATGTCCCAAGATAAAGGCTTTGCTCTGTGTTTTGTTGTCAAACACAGTGGTACAAATGGAAGAGCTTGGCCTGTGCCATAACAGTGCAAACGTGATAACTCGGCCATTAATGACAGTATTGATGGCGCAACAGAACTAAATTGACCTCCAGGCATCAGTGTTACTAGACAAACTTGATAATTAGTTGAATGTGCGATATAATACAGTTATTTCGAAGTCCCAAGATAAAGGAGTTGCTCTGTGTTTTGTTGTCAAACACAGCGGTACAAATGGAAGAGCTTGGCCTGTGCCATAACACTGCAAATGTGACAACTCCGCCATTAATGATAGTATTGATGGCGCAATAGAACTAAATTGACCTCCAGGCATCAGTGTTACTAGAAAAACTTGATAATTAGTTGAATTTGCGATATACCTCAGTTATTTCGATGTCCCAATATAAAGGCTTTGCTCTGTGTTTTGTTGTCAAACACAGTGGTACAAATGGAAGAGCTTGGTCTGTGCCATAACACCGCAAACGTGACATCTCACCCATTAATGATAGTATTGATGGCGCAATAGAACTAAATGTACCTCCAGGCATCAGTTTTACTAGAAAAACATGATAATTAGTTGAATTTGCGATATACCCAGTTATTTCGATGTCCCAAAATAAAGGAGTTGCTCTGTGTTTTATTGTCAAAGAGACCGGTACAAATGGAAGAGCTTGGGCTGTGCCATACCACTGCAAATGTAACAACTCCGTCATTAATGATAGTATTGATGGCGCAATAGAACTAATTTGACCTCCAGGCATCAGTGTTACTTGAAAAACTTGATAATTAGTTGAATTTGCGATATACCTCAGTTATTTCGAAGTCCCAAAATAAAGAATTTGCTCTGTGTTTTGTTGTCAAACACAGTGGTACAAATGGAAGAGCTTGGTCTGTGCCATAACATCGCAAACGTGACATCTCACCCATTAATGATAGTATTGATGGCGCAATAGAACTAAATGTACCTCCAGGCATCAGTTGTACTAGAAAAACATGATAATTAGTTGAATTTGCGATATACCCAGTTATTTCGATGTCCCAAAATAAAGGAGTTGCTCTGTGTTTTATTGTCAAAGAGACCGGTACAAATGGAAGAGCTTGGGCTGTGCCATACCACTGCAAATGTAACAACTCCGTCATTAATGATAGTATTGATGGCACAATAGAACTAATTTGACCTCCAGGCATCAGTGTTACTTGAAAAACTTGATAATTAGTTGAATTTGCGATATACCTCAGTTATTTCGAAGTCCCAAAATAAAGAATTTGCTCTGTGTTTTGTTGTCAAATACAGCGGTACAAATGGAAGAGCTTTGGCTGTGCCATACCACTGCAAATGTAACAACTCCGTCATTAATGATAGTATTGATGGCGCAATATAACTAAATTGACCTCCAGGCATCAGTGTTACTAGAAAAACTTGATAATTAGTTGAATGTGCGATATAATACAGTTATTTCGAAGTCCCAAGATAAAGGAGTTGCTCTGTGTTTTGTTGTCAAACACAGCGGTACAAATGGAAGAGCTTGGCCTGTGCCATAACACTGCAAATGTGACAACTCCGCCATTAATGATAGTATTGATGGCGTAATAGAACTAAATTGACCTCCAGGCATCAGTGTTACTAGAAAAACGTGATAATTAGTTGAATTTGCGATATACCTCAGTTATTTCGATGTCCCAATATAAAGGCTTTGCTCTGTGTTTTGTTGTCAAACACAGTGGTACAAATGGAAGAGCTTGGCCTGTGCCATAACAGTGCAAACGTGATAACTCGCCCATTAATGATAGTATTGTTGGCGCAATAGAACTAAATTGACCTCCAGGCATCAGTGTTACTAGAAAAACTTGATAATTAGTTAAATTTGCGATATGCCTCAGTTATTGCGATGTCCCAAGATAAAGGAGTTGCTCTCTGTTTTATTGTCAAAGAGACCGGTACAAATGGCATAGCTTGGACTGTGCCATAACACTGCAAATGTCACAACTCCGCCATTAATGATAGTATTGATGGCGCAATAGAACTAAATTGACCTCCAGGCATCAGTGTTACTAGAAAAACTTGATAATTAGTTGAATTTGCGATATACCTCAGTTATTTCGATGTCCCAATATAAAGGCTTTGCTCTGTGTTTTGTTGTCAAACACAGTGGTACAAATGGAAGAGCTTGGTCTGTGCCATAACATCGCAAACGTGACATCTCACCCATTAATGATAGTATTGATGGCGCAATAGAACTAAATGTACCTCCAGGCATCAGTTTTACTAGAAAAACATGATAATTAGTTGAATTTGCGATATACCCAGTTATTTCGATGTCCCAAAATAAAGGAGTTGCTCTGTGTTTTATTGTCAAAGAGACCGGTACAAATGGAAGAGCTTGGGCTGTGCCATACCACTGCAAATGTAACAACTCCGTCATTAATGATAGTATTGATGGCACAATAGAACTAATTTGACCTCCAGGCATCAGTGTTACTTGAAAAACTTGATAATTAGTTGAATTTGCGATATACCTCAGTTATTTCGAAGTCCCAAAATAAAGAATTTGCTCTGTGTTTTGTTGTCAAATACAGCGGTACAAATGGAAGAGCTTTGGCTGTGCCATACCACTGCAAATGTAACAACTCCGTCATTAATGATAGTATTGATGGCGCAATATAACTAAATTGACCTCCAGGCATCAGTGTTACTAGAAAAACTTGATAATTAGTTGAATGTGCGATATAATACAGTTATTTCGAAGTCCCAAGATAAAGGAGTTGCTCTGTGTTTTGTTGTCAAACACAGCGGTACAAATGGAAGAGCTTGGCCTGTGCCATAACACTGCAAATGTGACAACTCCGCCATTAATGATAGTATTGATGGCGTAATAGAACTAAATTGACCTCCAGGCATCAGTGTTACTAGAAAAACGTGATAATTAGTTGAATTTGCGATATACCTCAGTTATTTCGATGTCCCAATATAAAGGCTTTGCTCTGTGTTTTGTTGTCAAACACAGTGGTACAAATGGAAGAGCTTGGCCTGTCCCATAACAGTGCAAACGTGATAACTCGCCCATTAATGATAGTATTGTTGGCGCAATAGAACTAAATTGACCTCCAGGCATCAGTTTTACTAGAAAAACTTGATAATTAGTTAAATTTGCGATATGCCTCAGTTATTTCGATGTCCCAAGATAAAGGAGTTGCTCTCTGTTTTATTGTCAAAGAGACCGGTACAAATGGCATAGCTTGGACTGTGTCATAACACTGCAAATGTGACAACTCCGCCATTAATGATAGTATTGATGGCGCATTAGAACTAAATTGACCTCCAGGCATCAGTGTTACTAGAAACACTTGATAATTAGTTAACTTTGCGATGTAACTCGGTTATTTGGAAGTCCCAAATAAAGTATTTGCTCTGTGTTATGTTGTCAAACAGCGGTACAAATGTAAGAGCTTGGTCTGTGATATAACACCGCAAACGTGACATCTCACCCATTAATGATAGTGTTGATGGCGCAATAGAACTAAATATACCTCCAGGCATCAGTGTTACTAGAAAAACATGATAATTAGTTGAATTTGCGATATACCTCAGTTATTTCGAAGTCCCAAAATAAAGGATTTGCTCTGTGTTTGTTGTCAAACACACCGGTACAAATGGCATAGCTTGGACTGTGCCATAACACTGCAAATGTGACAACTCCGCCATTAATGATAGTATTGATGGCGCAATAGAACCAAATTGACCTCCAGGCATCAGTGTTACTAGAAAAACTTGATAATTAGTTAACTTTGCGATATAACTCGGTTATTTCGAAGTCCCAAAATAAAGGATTTGCTCTGTGTTTTGTTGTCAAACACACCGGTACAAATGGAAGAGCTTTGGCTGTGCCATACCACTGCAAATGTAACAACTCCGTCATTAATGATAGTATTGATGGCGCAATAGAACTAAATTGACCTCCAGGCATCAGTGTTACCAGAAAAACTTGATAATTAGTTAAATTTGCAATATACCTCAGTTATTTCGGTGTCCCAAGATAAAGGAGTTGCTCTCTGTTTTGTTGTCAAACACAGTGGTACAAATGGAAGAGCTTGGCCTGTGCCATAACAGTGCAAACGTGATAACTCGGCCATTAATGATAGTATTGATGGCGCAATAGAACTAAATTGACCTCCAGGCATCAGTGTTACTAGACAAACTTGATAATTAGTTGAATGTGCGATATACCTCAGTTATTTCGATGTCCCAATATAAAGGCTTTGCTCTGTGTTTTGTTGTCAAACACAGTGGTACAAATGGAAGAGCTTGGCCTGTCCCATAACAGTGCAAACGTGATAACTCGCCCATTAATGATAGTATTGTTGGCGCAATAGAACTAAATTGACCTCCAGGCATCAGTGTTACTAGAAAAACTTGATAATTAGTTAAATTTGCGATATGCCTCAGTTATTGCGATGTCCCAAGATAAAGGAGTTGCTCTCTGTTTTATTGTCAAAGAGACCGGTACAAATGGCATAGCTTGGACTGTGCCATAACACTGCAAATGTCACAACTCCGCCATTAATGATAGTATTGATGGCGCAATAGAACTAAATTGACCTCCAGGCATCAGTGTTACTAGAAAAACTTGATAATTAGTTGAATTTGCGATATACCTCAGTTATTTCGATGTCCCAATATAAAGGCTTTGCTCTGTGTTTTGTTGTCAAACACAGTGGTACAAATGGAAGAGCTTGGTCTGTGCCATAACATCGCAAACGTGACATCTCACCCATTAATGATAGTATTGATGGCGCAATAGAACTAAATGTACCTCCAGGCATCAGTTTTACTAGAAAAACATGATAATTAGTTGAATTTGCGATATACCCAGTTATTTCGATGTCCCAAAATAAAGGAGTTGCTCTGTGTTTTATTGTCAAAGAGACCGGTACAAATGGAAGAGCTTGGGCTGTGCCATACCACTGCAAATGTAACAACTCCGTCATTAATGATAGTATTGATGGCACAATAGAACTAATTTGACCTCCAGGCATCAGTGTTACTTGAAAAACTTGATAATTAGTTGAATTTGCGATATACCTCAGTTATTTCGAAGTCCCAAAATAAAGAATTTGCTCTGTGTTTTGTTGTCAAATACAGCGGTACAAATGGAAGAGCTTTGGCTGTGCCATACCACAGAAAATGTAACAACTCCGTCATTAATGATAGTATTGATGGCGCAATATAACTAAATTGACCTCCAGGCATCAGTGTTACTAGAAAAACTTGATAATTAGTTGAATGTGCGATATAATACAGTTATTTCGAAGTCCCAAGATAAAGGAGTTGCTCTGTGTTTTGTTGTCAAACACAGCGGTACAAATGGAAGAGCTTGGCCTGTGCCATAACACTGCAAATGTGACAACTCCGCCATTAATGATAGTATTGATGGCGTAATAGAACTAAATTGACCTCCAGGCATCAGTGTTACTAGAAAAACGTGATAATTAGTTGAATTTGCGATATACCTCAGTTATTTCGAAGTCCCAAGATAAAGGAGTTGCTCTGTGTTTTGTTGTCAAACACAGCGGTACAAATGGAAGAGCTTGGTCTGTGATATAACACCGCAAACGTGACATCTCACCCATTAATGATAGTGTTGATGGCGCAATAGAACTAAATATACCTCCAGGCATCAGTGTTACTAGAAAAACATGATAATTAGTTGAATTTGCGATATACCTCAGTTATTTCGAAGTCCCAAAATAAAGGATTTGCTCTGTGTTTTGTTGTCAAACACACCGGTACAAATGGCATAGCTTGGACTGTGCCATAACACTGCAAATGTGACAACTCCGCCATTAATGATAGTATTGATGGCGCAATAGAACCAAATTGACCTCCAGGCATCAGTGTTACTAGAAAAACTTGATAATTAGTTAACTTTGCGATATAACTCGGTTATTTCGAAGTCCCAAAATAAAGGATTTGCTCTGTGTTTTGTTGTCAAACACACCGGTACAAATGGAAGAGCTTTGGCTGTGCCATACCACTGCAAATGTAACAACTCCGTCATTAATGATAGTATTGATGGCGCAATAGAACTAAATTGACCTCCAGGCATCAGTGTTACCAGAAAAACTTGATAATTAGTTAAATTTGCAATATACCTCAGTTATTTCGGTGTCCCAAGATAAAGGAGTTGCTCTCTGTTTTGTTGTCAAACACAGTGGTACAAATGGAAGAGCTTGGCCTGTGCCATAACAGTGCAAACGTGATAACTCGGCCATTAATGATAGTATTGATGGCGCAATAGAACTAAATTGACCTCCAGGCATCAGTGTTACTAGACAAACTTGATAATTAGTTGAATGTGCGATATACCTCAGTTATTTCGATGTCCCAATATAAAGGCTTTGCTCTGTGTTTTGTTGTCAAACACAGTGGTACAAATGGAAGAGCTTGGCCTGTCCCATAACAGTGCAAACGTGATAACTCGCCCATTAATGATAGTATTGTTGGCGCAATAGAACTAAATTGACCTCCAGGCATCAGTGTTACTAGAAAAACTTGATAATTAGTTAAATTTGCGATATGCCTCAGTTATTTCGATGTCCCAAGATAAAGGAGTTGCTCTCTGTTTTATTGTCAAAGAGACCGGTACAAATGGCATAGCTTGGACTGTGCCATAACACTGCAAATGTGACAACTCCGCCATTAATGATAGTATTGATGGCGCAATAGAACTAAATTGACCTCCAGGCATCAGTGTTACTAGAAAAACTTGATAATTAGTTAACTTTGCGATATAACTCGGTTATTTCGAAGTCCCAAATAAAGTATTTGCTCTGTGTTATGTTGTCAAACAGCGGTACAAATGGAAGAGCTTGGTATGTGATATAACACCGCAAACGTGACATCTCACCCATTAATGATAGTATTGATGGCGCAATAGAACTAAATATACCTCCAGGCATCAGTGTTACTAGAAAAACATGATAATTAGTTGAATTTGCGATATACCTCAGTTATTTCAAAGTCCCAAAATAAAGGATTTGCTCTGTGTTTTGTTGTCAAACACACCGGTACAAATGGAAGAGCTTGGGCTGTGCCATACCACTGCAAATGTAATAACTCCGTCATTAATGATAGTATTGATGGCGCAATAGAACTAAATTGACCTCCAGGCATCAGTGTTACTAGAAAAACTTGATAATTAGTTGAATTTGCGATATACCTCAGTTATTTCGAAGTCCCAAAATAAAGGATTTGCTCTGTGTTTTGTTGTCAAACACACCGGTACAAATGGAAGAGCTTGGGCTGTGCCATACCACTGCAAATGTAACAACTCCGTCATTAATGATAGTATTGATGGCGCAATAGAACTAAATTGACCTCCAGGCATCAGTGTTACCAGAAAAACTTGATAATTAGTTAAATTTGCGATATACCTCAGTTATTTCGATGTCCCAAGATAAAGGCTTTGCTCTGTGTTTTGTTGTCAAACACAGTGGTACAAATGGAAGAGCTTGGCCTGTGCCATAACAGTGCAAACGTGATAACTCGGCCATTAATGACAGTATTGATGGCGCAATAGAACTAAATTGACCTCCAGGCATCAGTGTTACTAGACAAACTTGATAATTAGTTGAATGTGCGATATAATACAGTTATTTCGAAGTCCCAAGATAAAGGAGTTGCTCTGTGTTTTGTTGTCAAACACAGCGGTACAAATGGAAGAGCTTGGCCTGTGCAATAACACTGCAAATGTGACAACTCCGCCATTAATGATAGTATTGATGGCGCAATAGAACTAAATTGACCTCCAGGCATCAGTGTTACTAGAAAAACTTGATAATTAGTTGAATTTGCGATATACCTCAGTTATTTCGATGTCCCAATATAAAGGCTTTGCTCTGTGTTTTGTTGTCAAACACAGTGGTACAAATGGAAGAGCTTGGTCTGTGCCATAACACCGCAAACGTGACATCTCACCCATTAATGATAGTATTGATGGCGCAATAGAACTAAATGTACCTCCAGGCATCAGTTTTACTAGAAAAACATGATAATTAGTTGAATTTGCGATATACCCAGTTATTTCGATGTCCCAAAATAAAGGAGTTGCTCTGTGTTTTATTGTCAAAGAGACCGGTACAAATGGAAGAGCTTGGGCTGTGCCATACCACTGCAAATGTAACAACTCCGTCATTAATGATAGTATTGAAGGCGCAATAGAACTAATTTGACCTCCAGGCATCAGTGTTACTTGAAAAACTTGATAATTAGTTGAATTTGCGATATACCTCAGTTATTTCGAAGTCCCAAAATAAAGAATTTGCTCTGTGTTTTGTTGTCAAACACAGTGGTACAAATGGAAGAGCTTGGCCTGTGCCATAACAGTGCAAACGTGATTACTCGCCCATTAATGATAGTATTGTTGGCGCAATAGAACTAAATTGACCTCCAGGCATCAGTGTTACTAGAAAAACTTGATAATTAGTTAAATTTGCGATATGCCTCAGTTATTTCGATGTCCCAAGATAAAGGAGTTGCTCTCTGTTTTATTGTCAAAGAGACCGGTACAAATGGCATAGCTTGGACTGTGCCATAACACTGCAAATGTGACAACTCCGCCATTAATGATAGTATTGATGGCGCAATAGAAGTAAATTGACCTCCAGGCATCAGTGTTACCAGAAAAACTTGATAATTAGTTAAATTTGCAATATACCTCAGTTATTTCGATGTCCCAAGATAAAGGCTTTGCTCTGTGTTTTGTTGTCAAACACAGTGGTACAAATGGAAGAGCTTGGTCTGTGCCATAACACCGCAAACGTGACATCTCACCCATTAATGATAGTATTGATGGCGCAATAGAACTAAATATACCTCCAGGCATCAGTGTTACTAGAAAAACATGATAATTAGTTGAATTTGCGATATACCTCAGTTATTTCGAAGTCCCAAAATAAAGGATTTGCTCTGTGTTTTGTTGTCAAACACAGCGGTACATATGGAAGAGCTTGGCCTGTGCCATAACACTGCAAATGTGACAACTCCGCCATTAATGATAGTATTGATGGCGCAATAGAACTAAATTGACCTCCAGGCATCAGTGTTACTAGAAAAACTTGATAATTAGTTGAATTTGCGATATACCTCAGTTATTTCGATGTCCCAATATAAAGGCTTTGCTCTGTGTTTTGTTGTCAAACACAGTGGTACAAATGGAAGAGCTTGGTCTGTGCCATAACACCGCAAACGTGACATCTCACCCATTAATGATAGTATTGATGGCGCAATAGAACTAAATGTACCTCCAGGCATCAGTTTTACTAGAAAAACATGATAATTAGTTGAATTTGCGATATACCCAGTTATTTCGATGTCCCAAAATAAAGGAGTTGCTCTGTGTTTTATTGTCAAAGAGACCGGTACAAATGGAAGAGCTTGGGCTGTGCCATACCACTGCAAATGTAACAACTCCGTCATTAATGATAGTATTGATGGCGCAATAGAACTAATTTGACCTCCAGGCATCAGTGTTACTTGAAAAACTTGATAATTAGTTGAATTTACGATATACCTCAGTTATTTCGAAGTCCCAAAATAAAGAATTTGCTCTGTGTTTTGTTGTCAAACACAGTGCTACAAATGGAAGAGCTTGGCCTGTGCCATAACAGTGCAAACGTGATAACTCGGCCATTAATGATAGTATTGATGGCGCAATAGAACTAAATTGACCTCCAGGCATCAGTGTTACTAGAAAAACTTGATAATTAGTTGAATGTGCGATATAATACAGTTATTTCGAAGTCCCAAGATAAAGGAGTTGCTCTGTGTTTTGTTGTCAAACACAGCGGTACAAATGGAAGAGATTGGCCTGTGCCATAACACTGCAAATGTGACAACTCCGCCATTAATGATAGTATTGATGGCGTAATAGAACTAAATTGACCTCCAGGCATCATTGTTACTAGAAAAACTTGATAATTAGTTGAATTTGCGATATACCTCAGTTATTTCGATGTCCCAATATAAAGGCTTTGCTCTGTGTTTTGTTGTCAAACACAGTGGTACAAATGGAAGAGCTTGGCCTGTGCCATAACAGTGCAAACGTGATTAATCGCCCATTAGTGATAGTATTGTTGGCGCAATAGAACTAAATTGACCTCCAGGCATCAGTGTTACTAGAACAACTTGATAATTAGTTAAATTTGCGATATGCCTCAGTTATTTCGATGTCCCAAGATAAAGGAGTTGCTCTCTGTTTTATTGTCAAAGAGACCGGTACAAATGGCATAGCTTGGACTGTGCCATAACACTGCAAATGTGACAACTCCGCCATTAATGATAGTATTGATGGCGCAATAGAACTAAATTGACCTCCAGGCATCAGTGTTACCAGAAAAACTTGATAATTAGTTAAATTTGCAATATACCTCAGTTATTTCGATGTCCCAAGATAAAGGCTTTGCTCTGTGTTTTGTTGTCAAACACAGTGGTACAAATGGAAGAGCTTGGCCTGTGCCATAACAGTGCAAACGTGATAACTCGGCCATTAATGATAGTATTGATGGCGCAATAGAACTAAATTGACCTCCAGGCATCAGTGTTAATAGAAAAACTTGATAATTAGTTGAATGTGCGATATAATACAGTTATTTCGAAGTCCCAAGATAAAGGAGTTGCTCTGTGTTTTGTTGTCAAACACAGCGGTACAAATGGAAGAGCTTGGCCTGTGCCATAACACTGCAAATGTGACAACTCCGCCATTAATGATAGTATTGATGGCGTAATAGAACTAAATTGACCTCCAGGCATCAGTGTTACTAGAAAAACTTGATAATTAGTTGAATTTGCGATATACCTCAGTTATTTCGAAGTCCCAAAATAAAGGATTTGCTCTGTGTTTTGTTGTCAAACACAGCGGTACAAATGGCATAGCTTGGACTGTGCCATAACACTGCAAATGTGACAACTCCGCCATTAATGATAGTATTGATGGCGCAATAGAACTAAATTGACCTCCAGGCATCAGTGTTACCAGAAAAACTTGATAATTAGTTAAATTTGCAATATACCTCAGTTATTTCGATGTCCCAAGATAAAGGCTTTGCTCTGTGTTTTGTTGTCAAACACAGTGGTACAAATGGAAGAGCTTGGCCTGTGCCATAACAGTGCAAACGTGATAACTCGGCCATTAATGGTAGTATTGATGGCGCAATAGAACTAAATTGACCTCCAGGCATCAGTGTTACTAGAAAAACTTGATAATTAGTTGAATGTGCGATATAATACAGTTATTTCGAAGTCCCAAGATAAAGGAGTTGCTCTGTGTTTTGTTGTCAAACACAGCGGTACAAATGGAAGAGCTTGGCCTGTGCCATAACACTGCAAATGTGACAACTCCGCCATTAATGATAGTATTGATGGCGTAATCGAACTAAATTGACCTCCAGGCATCAGTGTTACTAGAAAAACTTGATAATTAGTTGAATTTGCGATATACCTCAGTTATTTCGATGTCCCAATATAAAGGCTTTGCTCTGTGTTTTGTTGTCAAACACAGTGGAACAAATGGAAGAGCTTGGCCTGTGCCATAACAGTGCAAACGTGATAACTCGCCCATTAATGATAGTATTGTTGGCGCAATAGAACTAAATTGACCTCCAGGCATCAGTGTTACTAGAAAAACTTGATAATTAGTTAAATTTGCGATATGCCTCAGTTATTTCGATGTCCCAAGATAAAGGAGTTGCTCTCTGTTTTATTGTCAAAGAGACCGGTACAAATGGCATAGCTTGGACTGTGCCATAACACTGCAAATGTGACACCTCCGCCATTAATGATAGTATTGATGGCGCAATAGAACTAAATTGACCTCCAGGCATCAGTGTTACTAGAAAAACTTGATAATTAGTTAACTTTGCGATATAACTCGGTTATTTCGAAGTCCCAAATAAAGTATTTGCTCTGTGTTTTGTTGTCAAACACAGCGGTACAAATGGAAGAGCTTGGCCTGTGCCATAACACTGCAAATGTGACAACTCCGCCATTAATGATAGTATTGATGGCGTAATAGAACTAAATTGACCTCCAGGCATCAGTGTTACTAGAAAAACTTGATAATTAGTTGAATTTGCGATATACCTCAGTTATTTCGATGTCCCAATATAAAGGCTTTGCTCTGTGTTTTGTTGTCAAACACAGTGGAACAAATGGAAGAGCTTGGCCTGTGCCATAACAGTGCAAACGTGATAACTCGCCCATTAATGATAGTATTGTTGGCGCAATAGAACTAAATTGACCTCCAGGCATCAGTGTTACTAGAAAAACTTGATAATTAGTTAAATTTGCGATATGCCTCAGTTATTTCGATGTCCCAAGATAAAGGAGTTGCTCTCTGTTTTATTGTCAAAGAGACCGGTACAAATGGCATAGCTTGGACTGTGCCATAACACTGCAAATGTGACACCTCCGCCATTAATGATAGTATTGATGGCGCAATAGAACTAAATTGACCTCCAGGCATCAGTGTTACTAGAAAAACTTGATAATTAGTTAACTTTGCGATATAACTCGGTTATTTCGAAGTCCCAAATAAAGTATTTGCTCTGTGTTATGTTGTCAAACAGCGGTACAAATGGAAGAGCTTGGTCTGTGCCATAACACCGCAAACGTGACATCTCACCCATTAATGATAGTATTGATGGCGCAATAGAACTAAATTGACCTCCAGGCATCAGTGTTACTAGAAAAACTTGATAATTAGTTGAATTTGCGATATACCTCAGTTATTTCGATGTCCCAATATAAAGGCTTTGCTCTGTGTTTTGTTGTCAAACACAGTGGTACAAATGGAAGAGCTTGGTCTGTGCCATAACACCGCAAACGTGACATCTCACCCATTAATGATAGTATTGATGGCGCAATAGAACTAAATGTACCTCCAGGCATCAGTTTTACTAGAAAAACATGATAATTAGTTGAATTTGCGATATACCCAGTTATTTCGATGTCCCAAAATAAAGGAGTTGCTCTGTGTTTTATTGTCAAAGAGACCGGTACAAATGGAAGAGCTTGGGCTGTGCCATACCACTGCAAATGTAACAACTCCGTCATTAATGATAGTATTGATGGCGCAATAGAACTAATTTGACCTCCAGGCATCAGTGTTACTTGAAAAACTTGATAATTAGTTGAATTTACGATATACCTCAGTTATTTCGAAGTCCCAAAATAAAGAATTTGCTCTGTGTTTTGTTGTCAAACACAGTGCTACAAATGGAAGAGCTTGGCCTGTGCCATAACAGTGCAAACGTGATAACTCGGCCATTAATGATAGTATTGATGGCGCAATAGAACTAAATTGACCTCCAGGCATCAGTGTTACTAGAAAAACTTGATAATTAGTTGAATGTGCGATATAATACAGTTATTTCGAAGTCCCAAGATAAAGGAGTTGCTCTGTGTTTTGTTGTCAAACACAGCGGTACAAATGGAAGAGATTGGCCTGTGCCATAACACTGCAAATGTGACAACTCCGCCATTAATGATAGTATTGATGGCGTAATAGAACTAAATTGACCTCCAGGCATCATTGTTACTAGAAAAACTTGATAATTAGTTGAATTTGCGATATACCTCAGTTATTTCGATGTCCCAATATAAAGGCTTTGCTCTGTGTTTTGTTGTCAAACACAGTGGTACAAATGGAAGAGCTTGGCCTGTGCCATAACAGTGCAAACGTGATTACTCGCCCATTAATGATAGTATTGTTGGCGCAATAGAACTAAATTGACCTCCAGGCATCAGTGTTACTAGAACAACTTGATAATTAGTTAAATTTGCGATATGCCTCAGTTATTTCGATGTCCCAAGATAAAGGAGTTGCTCTCTGTTTTATTGTCAAAGAGACCGGTACAAATGGCATAGCTTGGACTGTGCCATAACACTGCAAATGTGACAACTCCGCCATTAATGATAGTATTGATGGCGCAATAGAACTAAATTGACCTCCAGGCATCAGTGTTACCAGAAAAACTTGATAATTAGTTAAATTTGCAATATACCTCAGTTATTTCGATGTCCCAAGATAAAGGCTTTGCTCTGTGTTTTGTTGTCAAACACAGTGGTACAAATGGAAGAGCTTGGCCTGTGCCATAACAGTGCAAACGTGATAACTCGGCCATTAATGATAGTATTGATGGCGCAATAGAACTAAATTGACCTCCAGGCATCAGTGTTAATAGAAAAACTTGATAATTAGTTGAATGTGCGATATAATACAGTTATTTCGAAGTCCCAAGATAAAGGAGTTGCTCTGTGTTTTGTTGTCAAACACAGCGGTACAAATGGAAGAGCTTGGCCTGTGCCATAACACTGCAAATGTGACAACTCCGCCATTAATGATAGTATTGATGGCGTAATAGAACTAAATTGACCTCCAGGCATCAGTGTTACTAGAAAAACTTGATAATTAGTTGAATTTGCGATATACCTCAGTTATTTCGAAGTCCCAAAATAAAGGATTTGCTCTGTGTTTTGTTGTCAAACACAGCGGTACAAATGGCATAGCTTGGACTGTGCCATAACACTGCAAATGTGACAACTCCGCCATTAATGATAGTATTGATGGCGCAATAGAACTAAATTGACCTCCAGGCATCAGTGTTACCAGAAAAACTTGATAATTAGTTAAATTTGCAATATACCTCAGTTATTTCGATGTCCCAAGATAAAGGCTTTGCTCTGTGTTTTGTTGTCAAACACAGTGGTACAAATGGAAGAGCTTGGCCTGTGCCATAACAGTGCAAACGTGATAACTCGGCCATTAATGGTAGTATTGATGGCGCAATAGAACTAAATTGACCTCCAGGCATCAGTGTTACTAGAAAAACTTGATAATTAGTTGAATGTGCGATATAATACAGTTATTTCGAAGTCCCAAGATAAAGGAGTTGCTCTGTGTTTTGTTGTCAAACACAGCGGTACAAATGGAAGAGCTTGGCCTGTGCCATAACACTGCAAATGTGACAACTCCGCCATTAATGATAGTATTGATGGCGTAATAGAACTAAATTGACCTCCAGGCATCAGTGTTACTAGAAAAACTTGATAATTAGTTGAATTTGCGATATACCTCAGTTATTTCGATGTCCCAATATAAAGGCTTTGCTCTGTGTTTTGTTGTCAAACACAGTGGAACAAATGGAAGAGCTTGGCCTGTGCCATAACAGTGCAAACGTGATAACTCGCCCATTAATGATAGTATTGTTGGCGCAATAGAACTAAATTGACCTCCAGGCATCAGTGTTACTAGAAAAACTTGATAATTAGTTAAATTTGCGATATGCCTCAGTTATTTCGATGTCCCAAGATAAAGGAGTTGCTCTCTGTTTTATTGTCAAAGAGACCGGTACAAATGGCATAGCTTGGACTGTGCCATAACACTGCAAATGTGACACCTCCGCCATTAATGATAGTATTGATGGCGCAATAGAACTAAATTGACCTCCAGGCATCAGTGTTACTAGAAAAACTTGATAATTAGTTAACTTTGCGATATAACTCGGTTATTTCGAAGTCCCAAATAAAGTATTTGCTCTGTGTTTTGTTGTCAAACACAGCGGTACAAATGGAAGAGCTTGGCCTGTGCCATAACACTGCAAATGTGACAACTCCGCCATTAATGATAGTATTGATGGCGTAATAGAACTAAATTGACCTCCAGGCATCAGTGTTACTAGAAAAACTTGATAATTAGTTGAATTTGCGATATACCTCAGTTATTTCGATGTCCCAATATAAAGGCTTTGCTCTGTGTTTTGTTGTCAAACACAGTGGAACAAATGGAAGAGCTTGGCCTGTGCCATAACAGTGCAAACGTGATAACTCGCCCATTAATGATAGTATTGTTGGCGCAATAGAACTAAATTGACCTCCAGGCATCAGTGTTACTAGAAAAACTTGATAATTAGTTAAATTTGCGATATGCCTCAGTTATTTCGATGTCCCAAGATAAAGGAGTTGCTCTCTGTTTTATTGTCAAAGAGACCGGTACAAATGGCATAGCTTGGACTGTGCCATAACACTGCAAATGTGACACCTCCGCCATTAATGATAGTATTGATGGCGCAATAGAACTAAATTGACCTCCAGGCATCAGTGTTACTAGAAAAACTTGATAATTAGTTAACTTTGCGATATAACTCGGTTATTTCGAAGTCCCAAATAAAGTATTTGCTCTGTGTTATGTTGTCAAACAGCGGTACAAATGGAAGAGCTTGGTCTGTGCCATAACACCGCAAACGTGACATCTCACCCATTAATGATAGTATTGATGGCGCAATAGAACTAAATATACCTCCAGGCATCAGTGTTACTAGAAAAACATGATAATTAGTTGAATTTGCGATATACCTCAGTTATTTCGAAGTCCCAAAATAAAGGATTTGCTCTGTGTTTTGTTGTCAAACACAGCGGTACAAATGGAAGAGCTTGGCCTGTGCCATAACACTGCAAATGTGACAACTCCGCCATTAATGATAGTATTGATGGCGCAATAGAACTAAATTGACCTCCAGGCATCAGTGTTACTAGAAAAACTTGATAATTAGTTGAATTTGCGATATACCTCAGTTATTTCGATGTCCCAAAATAAAGGCTTTGCTCTGTGTTTTGTTGTCAAACACAGTGGTACAAATGGAAGAGATTGGTCTGTGCCATAACATCGCAAACGTGACATCTCACCCATTAATGATAGTATTGATGGCGCAATAGAACTAAATGTACCTCCAGGCATCAGGTTTACTAGAAAAACATGATAATTAGTTGAATTTGCGATATACCCAGTTATTTCGAAGTCCCAAATAAAGGAGTTGCTCTGTGTTTTGTTGTCAAACACAGCGGTACAAATGGAAGAGCTTGGCCTGTGCCATAACACTGCAAATGTGACAACTCCGCCATTAATGATAGTATTGATGGCGTAATAGAACTAAATTGACCTCCAGGCATCAGTGTTACTAGAAAAACTTGATAATTAGTTGAATTTGCGATATACCTCAGTTATTTCGATGTCCCAATATAAAGGCTTTGCTCTGTGTTTTGTTGTCAAACACAGTGGAACAAATGGAAGAGCTTGGCCTGTGCCATAACAGTGCAAACGTGATAACTCGCCCATTAATGATAGTATTGTTGGCGCAATAGAACTAAATTGACCTCCAGGCATCAGTGTTACTAGAAAAACTTGATAATTAGTTAAATTTGCGATATGCCTCAGTTATTTCGATGTCCCAAGATAAAGGAGTTGCTCTCTGTTTTATTGTCAAAGAGACCGGTACAAATGGCATAGCTTGGACTGTGCCATAACACTGCAAATGTGACACCTCCGCCATTAATGATAGTATTGATGGCGCAATAGAACTAAATTGACCTCCAGGCATCAGTGTTACTAGAAAAACATGATAATTAGTTGAATTTGCGATATACCTCAGTTATTTCGAAGTCCCAAAATAAAGGATTTGCTCTGTGTTTTGTTGTCAAACACAGCGGTACAAATGGAAGAGCTTGGCCTGTGCCATAACACTGCAAATGTGACAACTCCGCCATTAATGATAGTATTGATGGCGCAATAGAAATAAATTGACCTCCAGGCATCAGTGTTACTAGAAAAACTTGATAATTAGTTGAATTTGCGATATACCTCAGTTATTTCGATGTCCCAATATAAAGGCTTTGCTCTGTGTTTTGTTGTCAAACACAGTGGTACAAATGGAAGAGATTGGTCTGTGCCATAACATCGCAAACGTGACATCTCACCCATTAATGATAGTATTGATGGCGCAATAGAACTAAATGTACCTCCAGGCATCAGGTTTACTAGAAAAACATGATAATTAGTTGAATTTGCGATATACCCAGTTATTTCGATGTCCCAAAATAAAGGAGTTGCTCTGTGTTTTATTGTCAAAGAGACCGGTACAAATGGAAGAGCTTGGGCTGTGCCATGCCACTGCAAATGTAACAACTCCGTCATTAATGATAGTATTGATGGCACAATAGAACTAATTTGACCTCCAGGCATCAGTGTTACTTGAAAAACTTGATAATTAGTTGAATTTGCGATATACCTCAGTTATTTCGAAGTCCCAAAATAAAGAATTTGCTCTGTGTTTTGTTGTCAAACACAGCGGTACAAATGGAAGAGCTTTGGCTGTGCCATACCACTGCAAATGTAACAACTCCGTCATTAATGATAGTATTGATGGCGCAATATAACTAAATTGACCTCCAGGCATCAGTGTTACTAGAAAAACTTGATAATTAGTTGAATGTGCGATATAATACAGTTATTTCGAAGTCCCAAGATAAAGGAGTTGCTCTGTGTTTTGTTGTCAAACACAGCGGTACAAATGGAAGAGCTTGGCCTGTGCCATAACACTGCAAATGTGACAACTCCGCCATTAATGATAGTATTGATGGCGCAATATAACTAAATTGACCTCCAGGCATCAGTGTTACTAGAAAAACTTGATAATTAGTTGAATTTGCGATATACCTCAGTTATTTCGATGTCCCAATATAAAGGCTTTGCTCTGTGTTTTGTTGTCAAACACAGTGGTACAAATGGAAGAGCTTGGTCTGTGCCATAACATCGCAAACGTGACATCTCACCCATTAATGATAGTATTGATAGCGCAATAGAACTAAATGTACCTCCAGGCATCAGTTTTACTAGAAAAACATGATAATTAGTTGAATTTGCGATATACCCAGTTATTTCGATGTCCCAAAATAAAGGAGTTGCTCTGTGTTTTATTGTCAAAGAGACCGGTACAAATGGAAGAGCTTGGGCTGTGCCATACCACTGCAAATGTAACAACTCCGTCATTAATGATAGTATTGATGGCACAATAGAACTAATTTGACCTCCAGGCATCAGTGTTACTTGAAAAACTTGATAATTAGTTGAATTTGCGATATACCTCAGTTATTTCGAAGTCCCAAAATAAAGAATTTGCTCTGTGTTTTGTTGTCAAATACAGCGGTACAAATGGAAGAGCTTTGGCTGTGCCATACCACTGCAAATGTAACAACTCCGTCATTAATGATAGTATTGATGGCGCAATATAACTAAATTGACCTCCAGGCATCAGTGTTACTAGAAAAACTTGATAATTAGTTGAATGTGCGATATAATACAGTTATTTCGAAGTCCCAAGATAAAGGAGTTGCTCTGTGTTTTGTTGTCAAACACAGCGGTACAAATGGAAGAGATTGGCCTGTGCCATAACACTGCAAATGTGACAACTCCGCCATTAATGATAGTATTGATGGCGTAATAGAACTAAATTGACCTCCAGGCATCATTGTTACTAGAAAAACTTGATAATTAGTTGAATTTGCGATATACCTCAGTTATTTCGATGTCCCAATATAAAGGCTTTGCTCTGTGTTTTGTTGTCAAACACAGTGGTACAAATGGAAGAGCTTGGCCTGTGCCATAACAGTGCAAACGTGATTACTCGCCCATTAATGATAGTATTGTTGGCGCAATAGAACTAAATTGACCTCCAGGCATCAGTGTTACTAGAACAACTTGATAATTAGTTAAATTTGCGATATGCCTCAGTTATTTCGATGTCCCAAGATAAAGGAGTTGCTCTCTGTTTTATTGTCAAAGAGACCGGTACAAATGGCATAGCTTGGACTGTGCCATAACACTGCAAATGTGACAACTCCGCCATTAATGATAGTATTGATGGCGCAATAGAACTAAATTGACCTCCAGGCATCAGTGTTACCAGAAAAACTTGATAATTAGTTAAATTTGCAATATACCTCAGTTATTTCGATGTCCCAAGATAAAGGCTTTGCTCTGTGTTTTGTTGTCAAACACAGTGGTACAAATGGAAGAGCTTGGCCTGTGCCATAACAGTGCAAACGTGATAACTCGGCCATTAATGATAGTATTGATGGCGCAATAGAACTAAATTGACCTCCAGGCATCAGTGTTAATAGAAAAACTTGATAATTAGTTGAATGTGCGATATAATACAGTTATTTCGAAGTCCCAAGATAAAGGAGTTGCTCTGTGTTTTGTTGTCAAACACAGCGGTACAAATGGAAGAGCTTGGCCTGTGCCATAACACTGCAAATGTGACAACTCCGCCATTAATGATAGTATTGATGGCGTAATAGAACTAAATTGACCTCCAGGCATCAGTGTTACTAGAAAAACTTGATAATTAGTTGAATTTGCGATATACCTCAGTTATTTCGAAGTCCCAAAATAAAGGATTTGCTCTGTGTTTTGTTGTCAAACACAGCGGTACAAATGGCATAGCTTGGACTGTGCCATAACACTGCAAATGTGACAACTCCGCCATTAATGATAGTATTGATGGCGCAATAGAACTAAATTGACCTCCAGGCATCAGTGTTACCAGAAAAACTTGATAATTAGTTAAATTTGCAATATACCTCAGTTATTTCGATGTCCCAAGATAAAGGCTTTGCTCTGTGTTTTGTTGTCAAACACAGTGGTACAAATGGAAGAGCTTGGCCTGTGCCATAACAGTGCAAACGTGATAACTCGGCCATTAATGGTAGTATTGATGGCGCAATAGAACTAAATTGACCTCCAGGCATCAGTGTTACTAGAAAAACTTGATAATTAGTTGAATGTGCGATATAATACAGTTATTTCGAAGTCCCAAGATAAAGGAGTTGCTCTGTGTTTTGTTGTCAAACACAGCGGTACAAATGGAAGAGCTTGGCCTGTGCCATAACACTGCAAATGTGACAACTCCGCCATTAATGATAGTATTGATGGCGTAATAGAACTAAATTGACCTCCAGGCATCAGTGTTACTAGAAAAACTTGATAATTAGTTGAATTTGCGATATACCTCAGTTATTTCGATGTCCCAATATAAAGGCTTTGCTCTGTGTTTTGTTGTCAAACACAGTGGAACAAATGGAAGAGCTTGGCCTGTGCCATAACAGTGCAAACGTGATAACTCGCCCATTAATGATAGTATTGTTGGCGCAATAGAACTAAATTGACCTCCAGGCATCAGTGTTACTAGAAAAACTTGATAATTAGTTAAATTTGCGATATGCCTCAGTTATTTCGATGTCCCAAGATAAAGGAGTTGCTCTCTGTTTTATTGTCAAAGAGACCGGTACAAATGGCATAGCTTGGACTGTGCCATAACACTGCAAATGTGACACCTCCGCCATTAATGATAGTATTGATGGCGCAATAGAACTAAATTGACCTCCAGGCATCAGTGTTACTAGAAAAACTTGATAATTAGTTAACTTTGCGATATAACTCGGTTATTTCGAAGTCCCAAATAAAGTATTTGCTCTGTGTTTTGTTGTCAAACACAGCGGTACAAATGGAAGAGCTTGGCCTGTGCCATAACACTGCAAATGTGACAACTCCGCCATTAATGATAGTATTGATGGCGTAATAGAACTAAATTGACCTCCAGGCATCAGTGTTACTAGAAAAACTTGATAATTAGTTGAATTTGCGATATACCTCAGTTATTTCGATGTCCCAATATAAAGGCTTTGCTCTGTGTTTTGTTGTCAAACACAGTGGAACAAATGGAAGAGCTTGGCCTGTGCCATAACAGTGCAAACGTGATAACTCGCCCATTAATGATAGTATTGTTGGCGCAATAGAACTAAATTGACCTCCAGGCATCAGTGTTACTAGAAAAACTTGATAATTAGTTAAATTTGCGATATGCCTCAGTTATTTCGATGTCCCAAGATAAAGGAGTTGCTCTCTGTTTTATTGTCAAAGAGACCGGTACAAATGGCATAGCTTGGACTGTGCCATAACACTGCAAATGTGACACCTCCGCCATTAATGATAGTATTGATGGCGCAATAGAACTAAATTGACCTCCAGGCATCAGTGTTACTAGAAAAACTTGATAATTAGTTAACTTTGCGATATAACTCGGTTATTTCGAAGTCCCAAATAAAGTATTTGCTCTGTGTTATGTTGTCAAACAGCGGTACAAATGGAAGAGCTTGGTCTGTGCCATAACACCGCAAACGTGACATCTCACCCATTAATGATAGTATTGATGGCGCAATAGAACTAAATATACCTCCAGGCATCAGTGTTACTAGAAAAACATGATAATTAGTTGAATTTGCGATATACCTCAGTTATTTCGAAGTCCCAAAATAAAGGATTTGCTCTGTGTTTTGTTGTCAAACACAGCGGTACAAATGGAAGAGCTTGGCCTGTGCCATAACACTGCAAATGTGACAACTCCGCCATTAATGATAGTATTGATGGCGCAATAGAACTAAATTGACCTCCAGGCATCAGTGTTACTAGAAAAACTTGATAATTAGTTGAATTTGCGATATACCTCAGTTATTTCGATGTCCCAAGATAAAGGCTTTGCTCTGTGTTTTGTTGTCAAACACAGTGGTACAAATGGAAGAGCTTGGCCTGTGCCATAACAGTGCAAACGTGATAACTCGGCCATTAATGGTAGTATTGATGGCGCAATAGAACTAAATTGACCTCCAGGCATCAGTGTTACTAGAAAAACTTGATAATTAGTTGAATGTGCGATATAATACAGTTATTTCGAAGTCCCAAGATAAAGGAGTTGCTCTGTGTTTTGTTGTCAAACACAGCGGTACAAATGGAAGAGCTTGGCCTGTGCCATAACACTGCAAATGTGACAACTCCGCCATTAATGATAGTATTGATGGCGTAATAGAACTAAATTGACCTCCAGGCATCAGTGTTACTAGAAAAACTTGATAATTAGTTGAATTTGCGATATACCTCAGTTATTTCGATGTCCCAATATAAAGGCTTTGCTCTGTGTTTTGTTGTCAAACACAGTGGAACAAATGGAAGAGCTTGGCCTGTGCCATAACAGTGCAAACGTGATAACTCGCCCATTAATGATAGTATTGTTGGCGCAATAGAACTAAATTGACCTCCAGGCATCAGTGTTACTAGAAAAACTTGATAATTAGTTAAATTTGCGATATGCCTCAGTTATTTCGATGTCCCAAGATAAAGGAGTTGCTCTCTGTTTTATTGTCAAAGAGACCGGTACAAATGGCATAGCTTGGACTGTGCCATAACACTGCAAATGTGACACCTCCGCCATTAATGATAGTATTGATGGCGCAATAGAACTAATTTGACCTCCAGGCATCAGTGTTACTAGAAAAACTTGATAATTAGTTAACTTTGCGAAATAACTCGGTTATTTCGAAGTCCCAAATAAAGTATTTGCTCTGTGTTTTGTTGTCAAACACAGCGGTACAAATGGAAGAGCTTGGCCTGTGCCATAACACTGCAAATGTGACAACTCCGCCATTAATGATAGTATTGATGGCGTAATAGAACTAAATTGACCTCCAGGCATCAGTGTTACTAGAAAAACTTGATAATTAGTTGAATTTGCGATATACCTCAGTTATTTCGATGTCCCAATATAAAGGCTTTGCTCTGTGTTTTGTTGTCAAACACAGTGGAACAAATGGAAGAGCTTGGCCTGTGCCATAACAGTGCAAACGTGATAACTCGCCCATTAATGATAGTATTGTTGGCGCAATAGAACTAAATTGACCTCCAGGCATCAGTGTTACTAGAAAAACTTGATAATTAGTTAAATTTGCGATATGCCTCAGTTATTTCGATGTCCCAAGATAAAGGAGTTGCTCTCTGTTTTATTGTCAAAGAGACCGGTACAAATGGCATAGCTTGGACTGTGCCATAACACTGCAAATGTGACACCTCCGCCATTAATGATAGTATTGATGGCGCAATAGAACTAAATTGACCTCCAGGCATCAGTGTTACTAGAAAAACTTGATAATTAGTTAACTTTGCGATATAACTCGGTTATTTCGAAGTCCCAAATAAAGTATTTGCTCTGTGTTATGTTGTCAAACAGCGGTACAAATGGAAGAGCTTGGTCTGTGCCATAATACCGCAAACGTGACATCTCACCCATTAATGATAGTATTGATGGCGCAATAGAACTAAATATACCTCCAGGCATCAGTGTTACTAGAAAAACATGATAATTAGTTGAATTTGCGATATACCTCAGTTATTTCGAAGTCCCAAAATAAAGGATTTGCTCTGTGTTTTGTTGTCAAACACAGCGGTACAAATGGAAGAGCTTGGCCTGTGCCATAACACTGCAAATGTGACAACTCCGCCATTAATGATAGTATTGATGGCGCAATAGAACTAAATTGACCTCCAGGCATCAGTGTTACTAGAAAAACTTGATAATTAGTTGAATTTGCGATATACCTCAGTTATTTCGATGTCCCAATATAAAGGCTTTGCTCTGTGTTTTGTTGTCAAACACAGTGGTACAAATGGAAGAGATTGGTCTGTGCCATAACATCGCAAACGTGACATCTCACCCATTAATGATAGTATTGATGGCGCAATAGAACTAAATGTACCTCCAGGCATCAGTTTTACTAGAAAAACATGATAATTAGTTGAATTTGCGATATACCCAGTTATTTCGATGTCCCAAAATAAAGGAGTTGCTCTGTGTTTTATTGTCAAAGAGACCGGTACAAATGGAAGAGCTTGGGCTGTGCCATACCACTGCAAATGTAACAACTCCGTCATTAATGATAGTATTGATGGCACAATAGAACTAATTTGACCTCCAGGCATCAGTGTTACTTGAAAAACTTGATAATTAGTTGAATTTGCGATATACCTCAGTTATTTCGAAGTCCCAAAATAAAGAATTTGCTCTGTGTTTTGTTGTCAAACACAGCGGTACAAATGGAAGAGCTTTGGCTGTGCCATACCACTGCAAATGTAACAACTCCGTCATTAATGATAGTATTGATGGCGCAATATAACTAAATTGACCTCCAGGCATCAGTGTTACTAGAAAAACTTGATAATTAGTTGAATGTGCGATATAATACAGTTATTTCGAAGTCCCAAGATAAAGGAGTTGCTCTGTGTTTTGTTGTCAAACACAGCGGTACAAATGGAAGAGCTTGGCCTGTGCCATAACACTGCAAATGTGACAACTCCGCCATTAATGATAGTATTGATGGCGCAATATAACTAAATTGACCTCCAGGCATCAGTGTTACTAGAAAAACTTGATAATTAGTTGAATTTGCGATATACCTCAGTTATTTCGATGTCCCAATATAAAGGCTTTGCTCTGTGTTTTGTTGTCAAACACAGTGGTACAAATGGAAGAGCTTGGTCTGTGCCATAACATCGCAAACGTGACATCTCACCCATTAATGATAGTATTGATGGCGCAATAGAACTAAATGTACCTCCAGGCATCAGTTTTACTAGAAAAACATGATAATTAGTTGAATTTGCGATATACCCAGTTATTTCGATGTCCCAAAATAAAGGAGTTGCTCTGTGTTTTATTGTCAAAGAGACCGGTACAAATGGAAGAGCTTGGGCTGTGCCATACCACTGCAAATGTAACAACTCCGTCATTAATGATAGTATTGATGGCACAATAGAACTAATTTGACCTCCAGGCATCAGTGTTACTTGAAAAACTTGATAATTAGTTGAATTTGCGATATACCTCAGTTATTTCGAAGTCCCAAAATAAAGAATTTGCTCTGTGTTTTGTTGTCAAATACAGCGGTACAAATGGAAGAGCTTTGGCTGTGCCATACCACTGCAAATGTAACAACTCCGTCATTAATGATAGTATTGATGGCGCAATATAACTAAATTGACCTCCAGGCATCAGTGTTACTAGAAAAACTTGATAATTAGTTGAATGTGCGATATAATACAGTTATTTCGAAGTCCCAAGATAAAGGAGTTGCTCTGTGTTTTGTTGTCAAACACAGCGGTACAAATGGAAGAGCTTGGCCTGTGCCTTAACACTGCAAATGTGACAACTCCGCCATTAATGATAGTATTGATGGCGTAATAGAACTAAATTGACCTCCAGGCATCAGTGTTACTAGAAAAACGTGATAATTAGTTGAATTTGCGATATACCTCAGTTATTTCGATGTCCCAATATAAAGGCTTTGCTCTGTGTTTTGTTGTCAAACACAGTGGTACAAATGGAAGAGCTTGGCCTGTGCCATAACAGTGCAAACGTGATAACTCGCCCATTAATGATAGTATTGTTGGCGCAATAGAACTAAATTGACCTCCAGGCATCAGTGTTACTAGAAAAACTTGATAATTAGTTAAATTTGCGATATGCCTCAGTTATTTCGATGTCCCAAGATAAAGGAGTTGCTCTCTGTTTTATTGTCAAAGAGACCGGTACAAATGGCATAGCTTGGACTGTGTCATAACACTGCAAATGTGACAACTCCGCCATTAATGATAGTATTGATGGCGCATTAGAACTAAATTGACCTCCAGGCATCAGTGTTACTAGAAACACTTGATAATTAGTTAACTTTGCGATGTAACTCGGTTATTTCGAAGTCCCAAATAAAGTATTTGCTCTGTGTTATGTTGTCAAACAGCGGTACAAATGGAAGAGCTTGGTCTGTGATATAACACCGCAAACGTGACATCTCACCCATTAATGATAGTGTTGATGGCGCAATAGAACTAAATATACCTCCAGGCATCAGTGTTACTAGAAAAACATGATAATTAGTTGAATTTGCGATATACCTCAGTTATTTCGAAGTCCCAACATAAAGGATTTGCTCTGTGTTTTGTTGTCAAACACACCGGTACAAATGGCATAGCTTGGACTGTGCCATAACACTGCAAATGTGACAACTCCGCCATTAATGATAGTATTGATGGCGCAATAGAACCAAATTGACCTCCAGGCATCAGTGTTACTAGAAAAACTTGATAATTAGTTAACTTTGCGATATAACTCGGTTATTTCGAAGTCCCAAAATAAAGGATTTGCTCTGTGTTTTGTTGTCAAACACACCGGTACAAATGGAAGAGCTTTGGCTGTGCCATACCACTGCAAATGTAACAACTCCGTCATTAATGATAGTATTGATGGCGCAATAGAACTAAATTGACCTCCAGGCATCAGTGTTACCAGAAAAACTTGATAATTAGTTAAATTTGCAATATACCTCAGTTATTTCGATGTCCCAAGATAAAGGAGTTGCTCTCTGTTTTGTTGTCAAACACAGTGGTACAAATGGAAGAGCTTGGCCTGTGCCATAACAGTGCAAACGTGATAACTCGGCCATTAATGATAGTATTGATGGCGCAATAGAACTAAATTGACCTCCAGGCATCAGTGTTACTAGACAAACTTGATAATTAGTTGAATGTGCGATATACCTCAGTTATTTCGATGTCCCAATATAAAGGCTTTGCTCTGTGTTTTGTTGTCAAACACAGTGGTACAAATGGAAGAGCTTGGCCTGTCCCATAACAGTGCAAACGTGATAACTCGCCCATTAATGATAGTATTGTTGGCGCAATAGAACTAAATTGACCTCCAGGCATCAGTGTTACTAGAAAAACTTGATAATTAGTTAAATTTGCGATATGCCTCAGTTATTTCGATGTCCCAAGATAAAGGAGTTGCTCTCTGTTTTATTGTCAAAGAGACCGGTACAAATGGCATATCTTGGACTGTGCCATAACACTGCAAATGTGACAACTCCGCCATTAATGATAGTATTGATGGCGCAATAGAACTAAATTGACCTCCAGGCATCAGTGTTACTAGAAAAACTTGATAATTAGTTAACTTTGCGATATAACTCGGTTATTTCGAAGTCCCAAATAAAGTATTTGCTCTGTGTTATGTTGTCAAACAGCGGTACAAATGGAAGAGCTTGGTCTGTGATATAACACCGCAAACGTGACATCTCACCCATTAATGATAGTATTGATGGCGCAATAGAACTAAATATACCTCCAGGCATCAGTGTTACTAGAAAAACATGATAATTAGTTGAATTTGCGATATACCTCAGTTATTTCAAAGTCCCAAAATAAAGGATTTGCTCTGTGTTTTGTTGTCAAACACACCGGTACAAATGGAAGAGCTTGGGCTGTGCCATACCACTGCAAATGTAATAACTCCGTCATTAATGATAGTATTGATGGCGCAATAGAACTAAATTGACCTCCAGGCATCAGTGTTACTAGAAAAACTTGATAATTAGTTGAATTTGCGATATACCTCAGTTATTTCGAAGTCCCAAAATAAAGGATTTGCTCTGTGTTTTGTTGTCAAACACACCGGTACAAATGGAAGAGCTTGGGCTGTGCCATACCACTGCAAATGTAACAACTCCGTCATTAATGATAGTATTGATGTCGCAATAGAACTAAATTGACCTCCAGGCATCAGTGTTACCAGAAAAACTTGATAATTAGTTAAATTTGCGATATACCTCAGTTATTTCGATGTCCCAAGATAAAGGCTTTGCTCTGTGTTTTGTTGTCAAACACAGTGGTACAAATGGAAGAGCTTGGCCTGTGCCATAACAGTGCAAACGTGATAACTCGGCCATTAATGACAGTATTGATGGCGCAATAGAACTAAATTGACCTCCAGGCATCAGTGTTACTAGACAAACTTGATAATTAGTTGAATGTGCGATATAATACAGTTATTTCGAAGTCCCAAGATAAAGGAGTTGCTCTGTGTTTTGTTGTCAAACACAGCGGTACAAATGGAAGAGCTTGGCCTGTGCCATAACACTGCAAATGTGACAACTCCGCCATTAATGATAGTATTGATGGCGCAATAGAACTAAATTGACCTCCAGGCATCAGTGTTACTAGAAAAACTTGATAATTAGTTGAATTTGCGATATACCTCAGTTATTTCGATGTCCCAATATAAAGGCTTTGCTCTGTGTTTTGTTGTCAAACACAGTGGTACAAATGGAAGAGCTTGGTCTGTGCCATAACACCGCAAACGTGACATCTCACCCATTAATGATAGTATTGATGGCGCAATAGAACTAAATGTACCTCCAGGCATCAGTTTTACTAGAAAAACATGATAATTAGTTGAATTTGCGATATACCCAGTTATTTCGATGTCCCAAAATAAAGGAGTTGCTCTGTGTTTTATTGTCAAAGAGACCGGTACAAATGGAAGAGCTTGGGCTGTGCCATACCACTGCAAATGTAACAACTCCGTCATTAATGATAGTATTGATGGCGCAATAGAACTAATTTGACCTCCAGGCATCAGTGTTACTTGAAAAACTTGATAATTAGTTGAATTTGCGATATACCTCAGTTATTTCGAAGTCCCAAAATAAAGAATTTGCTCTGTGTTTTGTTGTCAAACACAGTGGTACAAATGGAAGAGCTTGGCCTGTGCCATAACAGTGCAAACGTGATTACTCGCCCATTAATGATAGTATTGTTGGCGCAATAGAACTAAATTGACCTCCAGGCATCAGTGTTACTAGAAAAACTTGATAATTAGTTAAATTTGCGATATGCCTCAGTTATTTCGATGTCCCAAGATAAAGGAGTTGCTCTCTGTTTTATTGTCAAAGAGACCGGTACAAATGGCATAGCTTGGACTGTGCCATAACACTGCAAATGTGACAACTCCGCCATTAATGATAGTATTGATGGCGCAATAGAAGTAAATTGACCTCCAGGCATCAGTGTTACCAGAAAAACTTGATAATTAGTTAAATTTGCAATATACCTCAGTTATTTCGATGTCCCAAGATAAAGGCTTTGCTCTGTGTTTTGTTGTCAAACACAGTGGTACAAATGGAAGAGCTTGGTCTGTGCCATAACACCGCAAACGTGACATCTCACCCATTAATGATAGTATTGATGGCGCAATAGAACTAAATATACCTCCAGGCATCAGTGTTACTAGAAAAACATGATAATTAGTTGAATTTGCGATATACCTCAGTTATTTCGAAGTCCCAAAATAAAGGATTTGCTCTGTGTTTTGTTGTCAAACACAGCGGTACAAATGGAAGAGCTTGGCCTGTGCCATAACACTGCAAATGTGACAACTCCGCCATTAATGATAATATTGATGGCGCAATAGAACTAAATTGACCTCCAGGCATCAGTGTTACTAGAAAAACTTGATAATTAGTTGAATTTGCGATATACCTCAGTTATTTCGATGTCCCAATATAAAGGCTTTGCTCTGTGTTTTGTTGTCAAACACAGTGGTACAAATGGAAGAGCTTGGTCTGTGCCATAACACCGCAAACGTGACATCTCACCCATTAATGATAGTATTGATGGCGCAATAGAACTAAATGTACCTCCAGGCATCAGTTTTACTAGAAAAACTTGATAATTAGTTAAATTTGCGATATGCCTCAGTTATTTCGATGTCCCAAGATAAAGGAGTTGCTCTCTGTTTTATTGTCAAAGAGACCGGTACAAATGGCATAGCTTGGACTGTGCCATAACACTGCAAATGTGACAACTCCGCCATTAATGATAGTATTGATGGCGCAATAGAAGTAAATTGACCTCCAGGCATCAGTGTTACCAGAAAAACTTGATAATTAGTTAAATTTGCAATATACCTCAGTTATTTCGATGTCCCAAGATAAAGGCTTTGCTCTGTGTTTTGTTGTCAAACACAGTGGTACAAATGGAAGAGCTTGGTCTGTGCCATAACACCGCAAACGTGACATCTCACCCATTAATGATAGTATTGATGGCGCAATAGAACTAAATATACCTCCAGGCATCAGTGTTACTAGAAAAACATGATAATTAGTTGAATTTGCGATATACCTCAGTTATTTCGAAGTCCCAAAATAAAGGATTTGCTCTGTGTTTTGTTGTCAAACACAGCGGTACAAATGGAAGAGCTTGGCCTGTGCCATAACACTGCAAATGTGACAACTCCGCCATTAATGATAGTATTGATGGCGCAATAGAACTAAATTGACCTCCAGGCATCAGTGTTACTAGAAAAACTTGATAATTAGTTGAATTTGCGATATACCTCAGTTATTTCGATGTCCCAATATAAAGGCTTTGCTCTGTGTTTTGTTGTCAAACACAGTGGTACAAATGGAAGAGCTTGGTCTGTGCCATAACACCGCAAACGTGACATCTCACCCATTAATGATAGTATTGATGGCGCAATAGAACTAAATGTACCTCCAGGCATCAGTTTTACTAGAAAAACATGATAATTAGTTGAATTTGCGATATACCCAGTTATTTCGATGTCCCAAAATAAAGGAGTTGCTCTGTGTTTTATTGTCAAAGAGACCGGTACAAATGGAAGAGCTTGGGCTGTGCCATACCACTGCAAATGTAACAACTCCGTCATTAATGATAGTATTGATGGCGCAATAGAACTAATTTGACCTCCAGGCATCAGTGTTACTTGAAAAACTTGATAATTAGTTGAATTTACGATATACCTCAGTTATTTCGAAGTCCCAAAATAAAGAATTTGCTCTGTGTTTTGTTGTCAAACACAGTGGTACAAATGGAAGAGCTTGGCCTGTGCCATAACAGTGCAAACGTGATAACTCGGCCATTAATGATAGTATTGATGGCGCAATAGAACTAAATTGACCTCCAGGCATCAGTGTTAATAGAAAAACTTGATAATTAGTTGAATGTGCGATATAATACAGTTATTTCGAAGTCCCAAGATAAAGGAGTTGCTCTGTGTTTTGTTGTCAAACACAGCGGTACAAATGGAAGAGCTTGGCCTGTGCCATAACACTGCAAATGTGACAACTCCGCCATTAATGATAGTATTGATGGCGTAATAGAACTAAATTGACCTCCAGGCATCAGTGTTACTAGAAAAACTTGATAATTAGTTGAATTTGCGATATACCTCAGTTATTTCGAAGTCCCAAAATAAAGGATTTGCTCTGTGTTTTGTTGTCAAACACAGCGGTACAAATGGCATAGCTTGGACTGTGCCATAACACTGCAAATGTGACAACTCCGCCATTAATGATAGTATTGATGGCGCAATAGAACTAAATTGACCTCCAGGCATCAGTGTTACCAGAAAAACTTGATAATTAGTTAAATTTGCAATATACCTCAGTTATTTCGATGTCCCAAGATAAAGGCTTTGCTCTGTGTTTTGTTGTCAAACACAGTGGTACAAATGGAAGAGCTTGGCCTGTGCCATAACAGTGCAAACGTGATAACTCGGCCATTAATGATAGTATTGATGGCGCAATAGAACTAAATTGACCTCCAGGCATCAGTGTTACTAGAAAAACTTGATAATTAGTTGAATGTGCGATATAATACAGTTATTTCGAAGTCCCAAGATAAAGGAGTTGCTCTGTGTTTTGTTGTCAAACACAGCGGTACAAATGGAAGAGCTTGGCCTGTGCCATAACACTGCAAATGTGACAACTCCGCCATTAATGATAGTATTGATGGCGTAATAGAACTAAATTGACCTCCAGGCATCAGTGTTACTAGAAAAACTTGATAATTAGTTGAATTTGCGATATACCTCAGTTATTTCGATGTCCCAATATAAAGGCTTTGCTCTGTGTTTTGTTGTCAAACACAGTGGAACAAATGGAAGAGCTTGGCCTGTGCCATAACAGTGCAAACGTGATAACTCGCCCATTAATGATAGTATTGTTGGCGCAATAGAACTAAATTGACCTCCAGGCATCAGTGTTACTAGAAAAACTTGATAATTAGTTGAATGTGCGATATAATACAGTTATTTCGAAGTCCCAAGATAAAGGAGTTGCTCTCTGTTTTATTGTCAAAGAGACCGGTACAAATGGCATAGCTCGGACTGTGCCATAACACTGCAAATGTGACAACTCCGCCATTAATGATAGTATTGATGGCGCAATAGAACTAAATTGACCTCCAGGCATCAGTGTTACCAGAAAAACTTGATAATTAGTTAAATTTGCAATATACCTCAGTTATTTCGATGTCCCAAGATAAAGGCTTTGCTCTGTGTTTTGTTGTCAAACACAGTGGTACAAATGGAAGAGCTTGGCCTGTGCCATAACAGTGCAAACGTGATAACTCGGCCATTAATGATAGTATTGATGGCGCAATAGAACTAAATTGACCTCCAGGCATCAGTGTTAATAGAAAAACTTGATAATTAGTTGAATGTGCGATATAATACAGTTATTTCGAAGTCCCAAGATAAAGGAGTTGCTCTGTGTTTTGTTGTCAAACACAGCGGTACAAATGGAAGAGCTTGGCCTGTGCCATAACACTGCAAATGTGACAACTCCGCCATTAATGATAGTATTGATGGCGTAATAGAACTAAATTGACCTCCAGGCATCAGTGTTACTAGAAAAACTTGATAATTAGTTGAATTTGCGATATACCTCAGTTATTTCGAAGTCCCAAAATAAAGGATTTGCTCTGTGTTTTGTTGTCAAACACAGCGGTACAAATGGCATAGCTTGGACTGTGCCATAACACTGCAAATGTGACAACTCCGCCATTAATGATAGTATTGATGGCGCAATAGAACTAAATTGACCTCCAGGCATCAGTGTTACCAGAAAAACTTGATAATTAGTTAAATTTGCAATATACCTCAGTTATTTCGATGTCCCAAGATAAAGGCTTTGCTCTGTGTTTTGTTGTCAAACACAGTGGTACAAATGGAAGAGCTTGGTCTGTGCCATAACAGTGCAAACGTGATAACTCGGCCATTAATGATAGTATTGATGGCGCAATAGAACTAAATTGACCTCCAGGCATCAGTGTTACTAGAAAAACTTGATAATTAGTTGAATGTGCGATATAATACAGTTATTTCGAAGTCCCAAGATAAAGGAGTTGCTCTGTGTTTTGTTGTCAAACACAGCGGTACAAATGGAAGAGCTTGGCCTGTGCCATAACACTGCAAATGTGACAACTCCGCCATTAATGATAGTATTGATGGCGTAATAGAACTAAATTGACCTCCAGGCATCAGTGTTACTAGAAAAACTTGATAATTAGTTGAATTTGCGATATACCTCAGTTATTTCGATGTCCCAATATAAAGGCTTTGCTCTGTGTTTTGTTGTCAAACACAGTGGAACAAATGGAAGAGCTTGGCCTGTGCCATAACAGTGCAAAAGTGATAACTCGCCCATTAATGATAGTATTGTTGGCGCAATAGAACTAAATTGACCTCCAGGCATCAGTGTTACTAGAAAAACTTGATAATTAGTTAAATTTGCGATATGCCTCAGTTATTTCGATGTCCCAAGATAAAGGAGTTGCTCTCTGTTTTATTGTCAAAGAGACCGGTACAAATGGCATAGCTTGGACTGTGCCATAACACTGCAAATGTGACACCTCCGCCATTAATGATAGTATTGATGGCGCAATAGAACTAAATTGACCTCCAGGCATCAGTGTTACTAGAAAAACTTGATAATTAGTTAACTTTGCGATATAACTCGGTTATTTCGAAGTCCCAAATAAAGTATTTGCTCTGTGTTATGTTGTCAAACAGCGGTACAAATGGAAGAGCTTGGTCTGTGCCATAACACCGCAAACGTGACATCTCACCCATTAATGATAGTATTGATGGCGCAATAGAACTAAATATACCTCCAGGCATCAGTGTTACTAGAAAAACATGATAATTAGTTGAATTTGCGATATACCTCAGTTATTTCGAAGTCCCAAAATAAAGGATTTGCTCTGTGTTTTGTTGTCAAACACAGCGGTACAAATGGAAGAGCTTGGCCTGTGCCATAACACTGCAAATGTGACAACTCCGCCATTAATGATAGTATTGATGGCGCAATAGAACTAAATTGACCTCCAGGCATCAGTGTTACTAGAAAAACTTGATAATTAGTTGAATTTGCGATATACCTCAGTTATTTCGATGTCCCAATATAAAGGCTTTGCTCTGTGTTTTGTTGTCAAACACAGTGGTACAAATGGAAGAGCTTGGTCTGTGCCATAACATCGCAAACGTGACATCTCACCCATTAATGATAGTATTGATGGCGCAATAGAACTAAATGTACCTCCAGGCATCAGTTTTACTAGACAAACATGATAATTAGTTGAATTTGCGATATACCCAGTTATTTCGATGTCCCAAAATAAAGGAGTTGCTCTGTGTTTTATTGTCAAAGAGACCGGTACAAATGGAAGAGCTTGGGCTGTGCCATACCACTGCAAATGTAACAACTCCGTCATTAATGATAGTATTGATGGCACAATAGAACTAAATTGACCTCCAGGCATCAGTGTTACTAGAAAAACTTGATAATTAGTTAAATTTGCGATATGCCTCAGTTATTTCGATGTCCCAAGATAAAGGAGTTGCTCTCTGTTTTATTGTCAAAGAGACCGGTACAAATGGCATAGCTTGGACTGTGTCATAACACTGCAAATGTGACAACTCCGCCATTAATGATAGTATTGATGGCGCATTAGAACTAAATTGACCTCCAAGCATCAGTGTTACTAGAAACACTTGATAATTAGTTAACTTTGCGATGTAACTCGGTTATTTCGAAGTCCCAAATAAAGTATTTGCTCTGTGTTATGTTGTCAAACAGCGGTACAAATGGAAGAGCTTGGTCTGTGATATAACACCGCAAACGTGACATCTCACCCATTAATGATAGTGTTGATGGCGCAATAGAACTAAATATACCTCCAGGCATCAGTGTTACTAGAAAAACATGATAATTAGTTGAATTTGCGATATACCTCAGTTATTTCGAAGTCCCAAAATAAAGGATTTGCTCTGTGTTTTGTTGTCAAACACACCGGTACAAATGGCATAGCTTGGACTGTGCCATAACACTGCAAATGTGACAACTCCGCCATTAATGATAGTATTGATGGCGCAATAGAACCAAATTGACCTCCAGGCATCAGTGTTACTAGAAAAACTTGATAATTAGTTAACTTTGCGATATAACTCGGTTATTTCGAAGTCCCAAAATAAAGGATTTGCTCTGTGTTTTGTTGTCAAACACACCGGTACAAATGGAAGAGCTTTGGCTGTGCCATACCACTGCAAATGTAACAACTCCGTCATTAATGATAGTATTGATGGCGCAATAGAACTAAATTGACCTCCAGGCATCAGTGTTACCAGAAAAACTTGATAATTAGTTAAATTTGTAATATACCTCAGTTATTTCGATGTCCAAAGATAAAGGAGTTGCTCTCTGTTTTGTTGTCAAACACAGTGGTACAAATGGAAGAGCTTGGCCTGTGCCATAACAGTGCAAACGTGATAACTCGGCCATTAATGATAGTATTGATGGCGCAATAGAACTAAATTGACCTCCAGGCATCAGTGTTACTAGACAAACTTGATAATTAGTTGAATGTGCGATATAATACAGTTATTTCGAAGTCCCAAGATAAAGGAGTTGCTCTGTGTTTTGTTGTCAAACACAGCGGTACAAATGGAAGAGCTTGGCCTGTGCCATAACACTGCAAATGTGACAACTCCGCCATTAATGATAGTATTGATGGCGTAATAGAAGTAAATTGACCTCCAGGCATCAGTGTTACTAGAAAAACTTGATAATTAGTTGAATTTGCGATATACCTCAGTTATTTCGATGTCCCAATATAAAGGCTTTGCTCTGTGTTTTGTTGTCAAACACAGTGGTACAAATGGAAGAGCTTGGCCTGTCCCATAACAGTGCAAACGTGATAACTCGCCCATTAATGATAGTATTGTTGGCGCAATAGAACTAAATTGACCTCCAGGCATCAGTGTTACTAGAAAAACTTGATAATTAGTTAAATTTGCGATATGCCTCAGTTATTTCGATGTCCCAAGATAAAGGAGTTGCTCTCTGTTTTATTGTCAAAGAGACCGGTACAAATGGCATAGCTTGGACTGTGCCATAACACTGCAAATGTGACAACTCCGCCATTAATGATAGTATTGATGGCGCAATATAACTAAATTGACCTCCAGGCATCAGTGTTACTAGAAAAACTTGATAATTAGTTAACTTTGCGATATAACTCGGTTATTTCGAAGTCCCAAATAAAGTATTTGCTCTGTGTTATGTTGTCAAACAGCGGTACAAATGGAAGAGCTTGGTCTGTGATATAACACCGCAAACGTGACATCTCACCCATTAATGATAGTATTGATGGCGCAATAGAACTAAATATACCTCCAGGCATCAGTGTTACTAGAAAAACATGATAATTAGTTGAATTTGCGATATACCTCAGTTATTTCAAAGTCCCAAAATAAAGGATTTGCTCTGTGTTTTGTTGTCAAACACACCGGTACAAATGGAAGAGCTTGGGCTGTGCCATACCACTGCAAATGTAATAACTCCGTCATTAATGATAGTATTGATGGCGCAATAGAACTAAATTGACCTCCAGGCATCAGTGTTACTAGAAAAACTTGATAATTAGTTGAATTTGCGATATACCTCAGTTATTTCGAAGTCCCAAAATAAAGGATTTGCTCTGTGTTTTGTTGTCAAACACACCGGTACAAATGGAAGAGCTTGGGCTGTGCCATACCACTGCAAATGTAACAACTCCGTCATTAATGATAGTATTGATGGCGCAATAGAACTAAATTGACCTCCAGGCATCAGTGTTACCAGAAAAACGTGATAATTAGTTAAATTTGCGATATACCTCAGTTATTTCGATGTCCCAAGATAAAGGCTTTGCTCTGTGTTTTGTTGTCAAACACAGTGGTACAAATGGAAGAGCTTTGGCTGTGCCATACCACTGCAAATGTAACAACTCCGCCATTAATGATAGTATTGATGGCGTAATAGAACTAAATTGACCTCCAGGCATCAGTGTTACTAGAAAAACTTGATAATTAGTTGAATTTGCGATATACCTCAGTTATTTCGATGTCCCGATATAAAGGCTTTGCTCTGTGTTTTGTTGTCAAACACAGTGGTACAAATGGAAGAGCTTGGCCTGTCCCATAACAGTGCAAACGTGATAACTCGCCCATTAATGATAGTATTGTTGGCGCAATAGAACTAACTTGACCTCCAGGCATCAGTGTTACTAGAAAAACTTGATAATTAGTTAAATTTGCGATATGCCTCAGTTATTTCGATGTCCCAAGATAAAGGAGTTGCTCTCTGTTTTATTGTCAAAGAGACCGGTACAAATGGCATAGCTTGGACTGTGCCATAACACTGCAAATGTGACAACTCCGCCATTAATGATAGTATTGATGGCGCAATAGAACTAAATTGACCTCCAGGCATCAGTGTTACTAGAAAAACTTGATAATTAGTTAACTTTGCGATATAACTCGGTTATTTCGAAGTCCCAAATAAAGTATTTGCTCTGTGTTATGTTGTCAAACAGCGGTACAAATGGAAGAGCTTGGTCTGTGCCATAACACCGCAAACGTGACATCTCACCCATTAATGATAGTATTGATGGCGCAATAGAACTAAATATACCTCCAGGCATCAGTGTTACTAGAAAAACATGATAATTAGTTGAATTTGCGATATACCTCAGTTATTTCGAAGTCCCAAAATAAAGGATTTGCTCTGTGTTTTGTTGTCAAACACAGCGGTACAAATGGAAGAGCTTGGCCTGTGCCATAACACTGCAAATGTGACAACTCCGCCATTAATGATAGTATTGATGGCGCAATAGAACTAAATTGACCTCCAGGCATCAGTGTTACTAGAAAAACTTGGTAATTAGTTAACTTTGCGATGTAACTCGGTTATTTCGAAGTCCCAAATAAAGTATTTGCTCTGTGTTATGTTGTCAAACAGCGGTACAAATGGAAGAGCTTGGTCTGTGATATAACACCGCAAACGTGACATCTCACCCATTAATGATAGTGTTGATGGCGCAATAGAACTAAATATACCTCCAGGCATCAGTGTTACTAGAAAAACATGATAATTAGTTGAATTTGCGATATACCTCAGTTATTTCGAAGTCCCAAAATAAAGGATTTGCTCTGTGTTTTGTTGTCAAACACACCGGTACAAATGGCATAGCTTGGACTGTGCCATAACACTGCAAATGTGACAACTCCGCCATTAATGATAGTATTGATGGCGCAATAGAACCAAATTGACCTCCAGGCATCAGTGTTACTAGAAAAACTTGATAATTAGTTAACTTTGCGATATAACTCGGTTATTTCGAAGTCCCAAAATAAAGGATTTGCTCTGTGTTTTGTTGTCAAACACACCGGTACAAGTGGAAGAGCTTTGGCTGTGCCATACCACTGCAAATGCAACAACTCCGTCATTAATGATAGTATTGATGGCGCAATAGAACTAAATTGACCTCCAGGCATCAGTGTTACCAGAAAAACTTGATAATTAGTTAAATTTGCAATATACCTCAGTTATTTCGATGTCCAAAGATAAAGGAGTTGCTCTCTGTTTTGTTGTCAAACACAGTGGTACAAATGGAAGAGCTTGGCCTGTGCCATAACAGTGCAAACGTGATAACTCGGCCATTAATGATAGTATTGATGGCGCAATAGAACTAAATTGACCTCCAGGCATCAGTGTTACTAGACAAACTTGATAATTAGTTGAATGTGCGATATAATACAGTTATTTCGAAGTCCCAAGATAAAGGAGTTGCTCTGTGTTTTGTTGTCAAACACAGTGGTACAAATGGAAGAGCTTGGCCTGTGCCATAACAGTGCAAACGTGATTACTCGCCCATTAATGATAGTATTGTTGGCGCAATAGAACTAAATTGACCTCCAGGCATCAGTGTTACTAGAAAAACTTGATAATTAGTTAAATTTGCGATATGCCTCAGTTATTTCGATGTCCCAAGATAAAGGAGTTGCTCTCTGTTTTATTGTCAAAGAGACCGGTACAAATGGCATAGCTTGGACTGTGCCATAACACTGCAAATGTGACAACTCCGCCATTAATGATAGTATTGATGGCGCAATAGAAGTAAATTGACCTCCAGGCATCAGTGTTACCAGAAAAACTTGATAATTAGTTAAATTTGCAATATACCTCAGTTATTTCGATGTCCCAAGATAAAGGCTTTGCTCTGTGTTTTGTTGTCAAACACAGTGGTACAAATGGAAGAGCTTGGTCTGTGCCATAACACCGCAAACGTGACATCTCACCCATTAATGATAGTATTGATGGCGCAATAGAACTAAATATACCTCCAGGCATCAGTGTTACTAGAAAAACATGATAATTAGTTGAATTTGCGATATACCTCAGTTATTTCGAAGTCCCAAAATAAAGGATTTGCTCTGTGTTTTGTTGTCAAACACAGCGGTACAAATGGAAGAGCTTGGCCTGTGCCATAACACTGCAAATGTGACAACTCCGCCATTAATGATAGTATTGATGGCGCAATAGAACTAAATTGACCTCCAGGCATCAGTGTTACTAGAAAAACTTGATAATTAGTTGAATTTGCGATATACCTCAGTTATTTCGATGTCCCAATATAAAGGCTTTGCTCTGTGTTTTGTTGTCAAACACAGTGGTACAAATGGAAGAGCTTGGTCTGTGCCATAACACCGCAAACGTGACATCTCACCCATTAATGATAGTATTGATGGCGCAATAGAACTAAATGTACCTCCAGGCATCAGTTTTACTAGAAAAACATGATAATTAGTTGAATTTGCGATATACCCAGTTATTTCGATGTCCCAAAATAAAGGAGTTGCTCTGTGTTTTATTGTCAAATAGACCGGTACAAATGGAAGAGCTTGGGCTGTGCCATACCACTGCAAATGTAACAACTCCGTCATTAATGATAGTATTGATGGCGCAATAGAACTAATTTGACCTCCAGGCATCAGTGTTACTTGAAAAACTTGATAATTAGTTGAATTTACGATATACGTCAGTTATTTCGAAGTCCCAAAATAAAGAATTTGCTCTGTGTTTTGTTGTCAAACACAGTGGTACAAATGGAAGAGCTTGGCCTGTGCCATAACAGTGCAAACGTGATAACTCGGCCATTAATGATAGTATTGATGGCGCAATAGAACTAAATTGACCTCCAGGCATCAGTGTTACTAGAAAAACTTGATAATTAGTTGAATGTGCGATATAATACAGTTATTTCGAAGTCCCAAGATAAAGGAGTTGCTCTGTGTTTTGTTGTCAAACACAGCGGTACAAATGGAAGAGATTGGCCTGTGCCATAACACTGCAAATGTGACAACTCCGCCATTAATGATAGTATTGATGGCGTAATAGAACTAAATTGACCTCCAGGCATCATTGTTACTAGAAAAACTTGATAATTAGTTGAATTTGCGATATACCTCAGTTATTTCGATGTCCCAATATAAAGGCTTTGCTCTGTGTTTTGTTGTCAAACACAGTGGTACAAATGGAAGAGCTTGGCCTGTGCCATAACAGTGCAAACGTGATTACTCGCCCATTAATGATAGTATTGTTGGCGCAATAGAACTAAATTGACCTCCAGGCATCAGTGTTACTAGAACAACTTGATAATTAGTTAAATTTGCGATATGCCTCAGTTATTTCGATGTCCCAAGATAAAGGAGTTGCTCTCTGTTTTATTGTCAAAGAGACCGGTACAAATGGCATAGCTTGGACTGTGCCATAACACTGCAAATGTGACAACTCCGCCATTAATGATAGTATTGATGGCGCAATAGAACTAAATTGACCTCCAGGCATCAGTGTTACCAGAAAAACTTGATAATTAGTTAAATTTGCAATATACCTCAGTTATTTCGATGTCCCAAGATAAAGGCTTTGCTCTGTGTTTTGTTGTCAAACACAGTGGTACAAATGGAAGAGCTTGGCCTGTGCCATAACAGTGCAAACGTGATAACTCGGCCATTAATGATAGTATTGATGGCGCAATAGAACTAAATTGACCTCCAGGCATCAGTGTTAATAGAAAAACTTGATAATTAGTTGAATGTGCGATATAATACAGTTATTTCGAAGTCCCAAGATAAAGGAGTTGCTCTGTGTTTTGTTGTCAAACACAGCGGTACAAATGGAAGAGCTTGGCCTGTGCCATAACACTGCAAATGTGACAACTCCGCCATTAATGATAGTATTGATGGCGTAATAGAACTAAATTGACCTCCAGGCATCAGTGTTACTAGAAAAACTTGATAATTAGTTGAATTTGCGATATACCTCAGTTATTTCGAAGTCCCAAAATAAAGGATTTGCTCTGTGTTTTGTTGTCAAACACAGCGGTACAAATGGCATAGCTTGGACTGTGCCATAACACTGCAAATGTGACAACTCCGCCATTAATGATAGTATTGATGGCGCAATAGAACTAAATTGACCTCCAGGCATCAGTGTTACCAGAAAAACTTGATAATTAGTTAAATTTGCAATATACCTCAGTTATTTCGATGTCCCAAGATAAAGGCTTTGCTCTGTGTTTTGTTGTCAAACACAGTGGTACAAATGGAAGAGCTTGGCCTGTGCCATAACAGTGCAAACGTGATAACTCGGCCATTAATGATAGTATTGATGGCGCAATAGAACTAAATTGACCTCCAGGCATCAGTGTTACTAGAAAAACTTGATAATTAGTTGAATGTGCGATATAATACAGTTATTTCGAAGTCCCAAGATAAAGGAGTTGCTCTGTGTTTTGTTGTCAAACACAGCGGTACAAATGGAAGAGCTTGGCCTGTGCCATAACACTGCAAATGTGACAACTCCGCCATTAATGATAGTATTGATGGCGTAATAGAACTAAATTGACCTCCAGGCATCAGTGTTACTAGAAAAACTTGATAATTAGTTGAATTTGCGATATACCTCAGTTATTTCGATGTCCCAATATAAAGGCTTTGCTCTGTGTTTTGTTGTCAAACACAGTGGAACAAATGGAAGAGCTTGGCCTGTGCCATAACAGTGCAAACGTGATAACTCGCCCATTAATGATAGTATTGTTGGCGCAATAGAACTAAATTGACCTCCAGGCATCAGTGTTACTAGAAAAACTTGATAATTAGTTAAATTTGCGATATGCCTCAGTTATTTCGATGTCCCAAGATAAAGGAGTTGCTCTCTGTTTTATTGTCAAAGAGACCGGTACAAATGGCATAGCTTGGACTGTGCCATAACACTGCAAATGTGACACCTCCGCCATTAATGATAGTATTGATGGCGCAATAGAACTAAATTGACCTCCAGGCATCAGTGTTACTAGAAAAACTTGATAATTAGTTAACTTTGCGATATAACTCGGTTATTTCGAAGTCCCAAATAAAGTATTTGCTCTGTGTTATGTTGTCAAACAGCGGTACAAATGGAAGAGCTTGGTCTGTGCCATAACACCGCAAACGTGACATCTCACCCATTAATGATAGTATTGATGGCGCAATAGAACTAAATATACCTCCAGGCATCAGTGTTACTAGAAAAACATGATAATTAGTTGAATTTGCGATATACCTCAGTTATTTCGAAGTCCCAAAATAAAGGATTTGCTCTGTGTTTTGTTGTCAAACACAGCGGTACAAATGGAAGAGCTTGGCCTGTGCCATAACACTGCAAATGTGACAACTCCGCCATTAATGATAGTATTGATGGCGCAATAGAACTAAATTGATCTCCAGGCATCAGTGTTACTAGAAAAACTTGATAATTAGTTGAATTTGCGATATACCTCAGTTATTTCGATGTCCCAATATAAAGGCTTTGCTCTGTGTTTTGTTGTCAAACACAGTGGTACAAATGGAAGAGCTTGGTCTGTGCCATAACATCGCAAACGTGACATCTCACCCATTAATGATAGTATTGATGGCGCAATAGAACTAAATGTACCTCCAGGCATCAGTTTTACTAGAAAAACATGATAATTAGTTGAATTTGCGATATACCCAGTTATTTCGATGTCCCAAAATAAAGGAGTTGCTCTGTGTTTTATTGTCAAAGAGACCGGTACAAATGGAAGAGCTTGGGCTGTGCCATACCACTGCAAATGTAACAACTCCGTCATTAATGATAGTATTGATGGCACAATAGAACTAATTTGACCTCCAGGCATCAGTGTTACTTGAAAAACTTGATAATTAGTTGAATTTGCGATATACCTCAGTTATTTCGAAGTCCCAAAATAAAGAATTTGCTCTGTGTTTTGTTGTCAAACACAGCGGTACAAATGGAAGAGCTTTGGCTGTGCCATACCACTGCAAATGTAACAACTCCGTCATTAATGATAGTATTGATGGCGCAATATAACTAAATTGACCTCCAGGCATCAGTGTTACTAGAAAAACTTGATAATTAGTTGAATGTGCGATATAATACAGTTATTTCGAAGTCCCAAGATAAAGGAGTTGCTCTGTGTTTTGTTGTCAAACACAGCGGTACAAATGGAAGAGCTTGGCCTGTGCCATAACACTGCAAATGTGACAACTCCGCCATTAATGATAGTATTGATGGCGTAATAGAACTAAATTGACCTCCAGGCATCAGTGTTACTAGAAAAACGTGATAATTAGTTGAATTTGCGATATACCTCAGTTATTTCGATGTCCCAATATAAAGGCTTTGCTCTGTGTTTTGTTGTCAAACACAGTGGTACAAATGGAAGAGCTTGGCCTGTGCCATAACAGTGCAAACGTGATAACTCGCCCATTAATGATAGTATTGTTGGCGCAATAGAACTAAATTGACCTCCAGGCATCAGTGTTACTAGAAAAACTTGATAATTAGTTAAATTTGCGATATGCCTCAGTTATTTCGATGTCCCAAGATAAAGGAGTTGCTCTCTGTTTTATTGTCAAAGAGACCGGTACAAATGGCATAGCTTGGACTGTGTCATAACACTGCAAATGTGACAACTCCGCCATTAATGATAGTATTGATGGCGCATTAGAACTAAAAAGACCTCCAGGCATCAGTGTTACTAGAAACACTTGATAATTAGTTAACTTTGCGATGTAACTCGGTTATTTCGAAGTCCCAAATAAAGTATTTGCTCTGTGTTATGTTGTCAAACAGCGGTACAAATGGAAGAGCTTGGTCTGTGATATAACACCGCAAACGTGACATCTCACCCATTAATGATAGTGTTGATGGCGCAATAGAACTAAATATACCTCCAGGCATCAGTGTTACTAGAAAAACATGATAATTAGTTGAATTTGCGATATACCTCAGTTATTTCGAAGTCCCAAAATAAAGGATTTGCTCTGTGTTTTGTTGTCAAACACACCGGTACAAATGGCATAGCTTGGACTGTGCCATAACACTGCAAATGTGACAACTCCGCCATTAATGATAGTATTGATGGGGCAATAGAACCAAATTGACCTCCAGGCATCAGTGTTACTAGAAAAACTTGATAATTAGTTAACTTTGCGATATAACTCGGTTATTTCGAAGTCCCAAAATAAAGGATTTGCTCTGTGTTTTGTTGTCAAACACACCGGTACAAATGGAAGAGCTTTGGCTGTGCCATACCACTGCAAATGTAACAACTCCGTCATTAATGATAGTATTGATGGCGCAATAGAACTAAATTGACCTCCAGGCATCAGTGTTACCAGAAAAACTTGATAATTAGTTAAATTTGTAATATACCTCAGTTATTTCGATGTCCAAAGATAAAGGAGTTGCTCTCTGTTTTGTTGTCAAACACAGTGGTACAAATGGAAGAGCTTGGCCTGTGCCATAACAGTGCAAACGTGATAACTCGGCCATTAATGATAGTATTGATGGCGCAATAGAACTAAATTGACCTCCAGGCATCAGTGTTACTAGACAAACTTGATAATTAGTTGAATGTGCGATATAATACAGTTATTTCGAAGTCCCAAGATAAAGGAGTTGCTCTGTGTTTTGTTGTCAAACACAGCGGTACAAATGGAAGAGCTTGGCCTGTGCCATAACACTGCAAATGTGACAACTCCGCCATTAATGATAGTATTGATGGCGTAATAGAACTAAATTGACCTCCAGGCATCAGTGTTACTAGAAAAACTTGATAATTAGTTGAATTTGCGATATACCTCAGTTATTTCGATGTCCCAATATAAAGGCTTTGCTCTGTGTTTTGTTGTCAAACACAGTGGTACAAATGGAAGAGCTTGGCCTGTCCCACAACAGTGCAAACGTGATAACTCGCCCATTAATGATAGTATTGTTGGCGCAATAGAACTAAATTGACCTCCAGGCATCAGTGTTACTAGAAAAACTTGATAATTAGTTAAATTTGCGATATGCCTCAGTTATTTCGATGTCCCAAGATAAAGGAGTTGCTCTCTGTTTTATTGTCAAAGAGACCGGTACAAATGGCATAGCTTGGACTGTGCCATAACACTGCAAATGTGACAACTCCGCCATTAATGATAGTATTGATGGCGCAATATAACTAAATTGACCTCCAGGCATCAGTGTTACTAGAAAAACTTGATAATTAGTTAACTTTGCGATATAACTCGGTTATTTCGAAGTCCCAAATAAAGTATTTGCTCTGTGTTATGTTGTCAAACAGCGGTACAAATGGAAGAGCTTGGTCTGTGATATAACACCGCAAACGTGACATCTCACCCATTAATGATAGTATTGATGGCGCAATAGAACTAAATATACCTCCAGGCATCAGTGTTACTAGAAAAACATGATAATTAGTTGAATTTGCGATATACCTCAGTTATTTCAAAGTCCCAAAATAAAGGATTTGCTCTGTGTTTTGTTGTCAAACACACCGGTACAAATGGAAGAGCTTGGGCTGTGCCATACCACTGCAAATGTAATAACTCCGTCATTAATGATAGTATTGATGGCGCAATAGAACTAAATTGACCTCCAGGCATCAGTGTTACTAGAAAAACTTGATAATTAGTTGAATTTGCGATATACCTCAGTTATTTCGAAGTCCCAAAATAAAGGATTTGCTCTGTGTTTTGTTGTCAAACACACCGGTACAAATGGAAGAGCTTGGGCTGTGCCATACCACTGCAAATGTAACAACTCCGTCATTAATGATAGTATTGATGGCGCAATAGAACTAAATTGACCTCCAGGCATCAGTGTTACCAGAAAAACTTGATAATTAGTTAAATTTGCGATATACCTCAGTTATTTCGATGTCCCAAGATAAAGGCTTTGCTCTGTGTTTTGATGTCAAACACAGTGGTACAAATGGAAGAGCTTGGCCTGTGCCATAACAGTGCAAACGTGATAACTCGGCCATTAATGATAGTATTGATGGCCCAATAGAACTAAATTGACCTCCAGGCATCAGTGTTACTAGACAAACTTGATAATTAGTTGAATGTGCGATATAATACAGTTATTTCGAAGTCCCAAAATAAAGGATTTGCTCTGTGTTTTGTTGTCAAACACAGCGGTACAAATGGAAGAGCTTTGGCTGTGCCATACCACTGCAAATGTAACAACTCCGTCATTAATGATAGTATTGATGGCGCAATAGAACTAAATTGACCTCCAGGCATCAGTGTTACCAGAAAAACTTGATAATTAGTTAAATTTGCAATATACCTCAGTTATTTCGATGTCCCAAGATAAAGGAGTTGCTCTCTGTTTTGTTGTCAAACACAGTGGTACAAATGGAAGAGCTTGGCCTGTGCCATAACAGTGCAAACGTGATAACTCGGCCATTAATGATAGTATTGATGGCGCAATAGAACTAAATTGACCTCCAGGCATCAGTGTTACTAGACAAACTTGATAATTAGTTGAATGTGCGATATAATACAGTTATTTCGAAGTCCCAAGATAAAGGAGTTGCTCTGTGTTTTGTTGTCAAACACAGCGGTACAAATGGAAGAGCTTGGCCTGTGCCATAACACTGCAAATGTGACAACTCCGCCATTAATGATAGTATTGATGGCGTAATAGAACTAAATTGACCTCCAGGCATCAGTGTTACTAGAAAAACTTGATAATTAGTTGAATTTGCGATATACCTCAGTTATTTCGATGTCCCAATATAAAGGCTTTGCTCTGTGTTTTGTTGTCAAACACAGTGGTACAAATGGAAGAGCTTGGCCTGTCCCATAACAGTGCAAACGTGATAACTCGCCCATTAATGATAGTATTGTTGGCGCAATAGAACTAAATTGACCTCCAGGCATCAGTGTTACTAGAAAAACTTGATAATTAGTTAAATTTGCGATATGTCTCAGTTATTTCGATGTCCCAAGATAAAGGAGTTGCTCTCTGTTTTATTGTCAAAGAGACCGGTACAAATGGCATAGCTTGGACTGTGCCATAACACTGCAAATGTGACAACTCCACCATTAATGATAGTATTGATGGCGCAATAGAACTAAATTGACCTCCAGGCATCAGTGTTACTAGAAAAACTTGATAATTAGTTAACTTTGCGATATAACTCGGTTATTTCGAAGTCCCAAATAAAGTATTTGCTCTGTGTTATGTTGTCAAACAGCGGTACAAATGGAAGAGCTTGGTCTGTGCCATAACACCGCAAACGTGACATCTCACCCATTAATGATAGTATTGATGGCGCAATAGAACTAAATATACCTCCAGGCATCAGTGTTACTAGAAAAACATGATAATTAGTTGAATTTGCGATATACCTCAGTTATTTCGAAGTCCCAAAATAAAGGATTTGCTCTGTGTTTTGTTGTCAAACACAGCGGTACAAATGGAAGAGCTTGGCCTGTGCCATAACACTGCAAATGTGACAACTCCGCCATTAATGATAGTATTGATGGCGCAATAGAACTAAATTGACCTCCAGGCATCAGTGTTACTAGAAAAACTTGATAATTAGTTAACTTTGCGATGTAACTCGGTTATTTCGAAGTCCCAAATAAAGTATTTGCTCTGTGTTATATTGTCAAACAGCGGTACAAATGGAAGAGCTTGGTCTGTGATATAACACCGCAAACGTGACATCTCACCCATTAATGATGGTGTTGATGGCGCAATAGAACTAAATATACCTCCAGGCATCAGTGTTACTAGAAAAACATGATAATTAGTTGAATTTGCGATATACCTCAGTTATTTCGAAGTCCCAAAATAAAGGATTTGCTCTGTGTTTTGTTGTCAAACACAGTGGTACAAATGGAAGAGCTTGGCCTGTGCAATAACAGTGCAAACGTGATAACTCGGCCATTAATGATAGTATTGATGGCGCAATAGAACTAAATTGACCTCCAGGCATCAGTGTTACTAGACAAACTTGATAATTAGTTGAATGTGCGATATAATACAGTTATTTCGAAGTCCCAAGATAAAGGAGTTGCTCTGTGTTTTGTTGTCAAACACAGCGGTACAAATGGAAGAGCTTGGCCTGTGCCATAACACTGCAAATGTGACAACTCCGCCATTAATGATAGTATTGATGGCGTAATATAACTAAATTGACCTCCAGGCATCAGTGTTACTAGCAAAACTTGATAATTAGTTGAATTTGCGATATACCTCAGTTATTTCGATGTCCCAATATAAAGGCTTTGCTCTGTGTTTTGTTGTCAAACACAGTGGTACAAATGGAAGAGCTTGGCCTGTCCCATAACAGTGCAAACGTGATAACTCGCCCATTAATGATAGTATTGTTGGCGCAATAGAACTAAATTGACCTCCAGGCATCAGTGTTACTAGAAAAACTTGATAATTAGTTAAATTTGCGATATGTCTCAGTTATTTCGATGTCCCAAGATAAAGGAGTTGCTCTCTGTTTTATTGTCAAAGAGACCGGTACAAATGGCATAGCTTGGACTGTGCCATAACACTGCAAATGTGACAACTCCACCATTAATGATAGTATTGATGGCGCAATAGAACTAAATTGACCTCCAGGCATCAGTGTTACTAGAAAAACTTGATAATTAGTTAACTTTGCGATATAACTCGGTTATTTCGAAGTCCCAAATAAAGTATTTGCTCTGTGTTATGTTGTCAAACAGCGGTACAAATGGAAGAGCTTGGTCTGTGCCATAACACCGCAAACGTGACATCTCACCCATTAATGATAGTATTGATGGCGCAATAGAACTAAATATACCTCCAGGCATCAGTGTTACTAGAAAAACATGATAATTAGTTGAATTTGCGATATACCTCAGTTATTTCGAAGTCCCAAAATAAAGGATTTGCTCTGTGTTTTGTTGTCAAACACAGCGGTACAAATGGAAGAGCTTGGCCTGTGCCATAACACTGCAAATGTGACAACTCCGCCATTAATGATAGTATTGATGGCGCAATAGAACTAAATTGACCTCCAGGCATCAGTGTTACTAGAAAAACTTGATAATTAGTTAACTTTGCGATGTAACTCGGTTATTTCGAAGTCCCAAATAAAGTATTTGCTCTGTGTTATGTTGTCAAACAGCGGTACAAATGGAAGAGCTTGGTCTGTGATATAACACCGCAAACGTGACATCTCACCCATTAATGATAGTGTTGATGGCGCAATAGAACTAAATATACCTCCAGGCATCAGTGTTACTAGAAAAACATGATAATTAGTTGAATTTGCGATATACCTCAGTTATTTCGAAGTCCCAAAATAAAGGATTTGCTCTGTGTTTTGTTGTCAAACACACCGGTACAAATGGCATAGCTTGGACTGTGCCATAACACTGCAAATGTGACAACTCCGCCATTAATGATAGTATTGATGGCGCAATAGAACCAAATTGACCTCCAGGCATCAGTGTTACTAGAAAAACTTGATAATTAGTTAACTTTGCGATATAACTCGGTTATTTCGAAGTCGCAAAATAAAGGATTTGCTCTGTGTTTTGTTGTCAAACACACCGGTACAAATGGAAGAGCTTTGGCTGTGCCATACCACTGCAAATGTAACAACTCCGTCATTAATGATAGTATTGATGGCGCAATAGAACTAAATTGACCTCCAGGCATCAGTGTTACCAGAAAAACTTGATAATTAGTTAAATTTGCAATATACCTCAGTTATTTCGATGTCCAAAGATAAAGGAGTTGCTCTCTGTTTTGTTGTCAAACACAGTGGTACAAATGGAAGAGCTTGGCCTGTGCCATAACAGTGCAAACGTGATAACTCGGCCATTAATGATAGTATTGATGGCGCAATAGAACTAAATTGACCTCCAGGCATCAGTGTTACTAGACAAACTTGATAATTAGTTGAATGTGCGATATAATACAGTTATTTCGAAGTCCCAAGATAAAGGAGTTGCTCTGTGTTTTGTTGTCAAACACAGCGGTACAAATGGAAGAGCTTGGCCTGTGCCATAACACTGCAAATGTGACAACTCCGCCATTAATGATAGTATTGATGGCGTAATAGAACTAAATTGACCTCCAGGCATCAGTGTTACTAGAAAAACTTGATAATTAGTTGAATTTGCGATATACCTCAGTTATTTCGATGTCCCAATATAAAGGCTTTGCTCTGTGTTTTGTTGTCAAACACAGTGGTACAAATGGAAGAGCTTGGCCTGTCCCATAACACCGCAAACGTGACATCTCACCCATTAATGATAGTATTGATGGCGCAATAGAACTAAATTGACCTCCAGGCATCAGTGTTACTAGAAAAACTTGATAATTAGTTAACTTTGCGATGTAACTCGGTTATTTCGAAGTCCCAAATAAAGTATTTGCTCTGTGTTATGTTGTCAAACAGCGGTACAAATGGAAGAGCTTGGTCTGTGATATAACACCGCAAACGTGACATCTCACCCATTAATGATAGTGTTGATGGCGCAATAGAACTAAATATACCTCCAGGCATCAGTGTTACTAGAAAAACATGATAATTAGTTGAATTTGCGATATACCTCAGTTATTTCGAAGTCCCAAAATAAAGGATTTGCTCTGTGTTTTGTTGTCAAACACACCGGTACAAATGGCATAGCTTGGACTGTGCCATAACACTGCAAATGTGACAACTCCGCCATTAATGATAGTATTGATGGCGCAATAGAACCAAATTGACCTCCAGGCATCAGTGTTACTAGAAAAACTTGATAATTAGTTAACTTTGCGATATAACTCGGTTATTTCGAAGTCGCAAAATAAAGGATTTGCTCTGTGTTTTGTTGTCAAACACACCGGTACAAATGGAAGAGCTTTGGCTGTGCCATACCACTGCAAATGTAACAACTCCGTCATTAATGATAGTATTGATGGCGCAATAGAACTAAATTGACCTCCAGGCATCAGTGTTACCAGAAAAACTTGATAATTAGTTAAATTTGCAATATACCTCAGTTATTTCGATGTCCAAAGATAAAGGAGTTGCTCTCTGTTTTGTTGTCAAACACAGTGGTACAAATGGAAGAGCTTGGCCTGTGCCATAACAGTGCAAACGTGATAACTCGGCCATTAATGATAGTATTGATGGCGCAATAGAACTAAATTGACCTCCAGGCATCAGTGTTATTAGACAAACTTGATAATTAGTTGAATGTGCGATATAATACAGTTATTTCGAAGTCCCAAGATAAAGGAGTTGCTCTGTGTTTTGTTGTCAAACACAGCGGTACAAATGGAAGAGCTTGGCCTGTGCCATAACACTGCAAATGTGACAACTCCGCCATTAATGATAGTATTGATGGCGTAATAGAACTAAATTGACCTCCAGGCATCAGTGTTACTAGAAAAACTTGATAATTAGTTGAATTTGCGATATACCTCAGTTATTTCGATGTCCCAATATAAAGGCTTTGCTCTGTGTTTTGTTGTCAAACACAGTGGTACAAATGGAAGAGCTTGGCCTGTCCCATAACAGTGCAAACGTGATAACTCGCCCATTAATGATAGTATTGTTGGCGCAATAGAACTAAATTGACCTCCAGGCATCAGTGTTACTAGAAAAACTTGATAATTAGTTAAATTTGCGATATGCCTCAGTTATTTCGATGTCCCAAGATAAAGGAGTTGCTCTCTGTTTTATTGTCAAAGAGACCGGTACAAATGGCATAGCTTGGACTGTGCCATAACACTGCAAATGTGACAACTCCGCCATTAATGATAGTATTGATGGCGCAATAGAACTAAATTGACCTCCAGGCATCAGTGTTACTAGAAAAACTTGATAATTAGTTAACTTTGCGATATAACTCGGTTATTTCGAAGTCCCAAATAAAGTATTTGCTCTGTGTTATGTTGTCAAACAGCGGTACAAATGGAAGAGCTTGGTCTGTGATATAACACCGCAAACGTGACATCTCACCCATTAATGATAGTATTGATGGCGCAATAGAACTAAATATACCTCCAGGCATCAGTGTTACTAGAAAAACATGATAATTAGTTGAATTTGCGATATACCTCAGTTATTTCAAAGTCCCAAAATAAAGGATTTGCTCTGTGTTTTGTTGTCAAACACACCGGTACAAATGGAAGAGCTTGGGCTGTGCCATACCACTGCAAATGTAATAACTCCGTCATTAATGATAGTATTGATGGCGCAATAGAACTAAATTGACCTCCAGGCATCAGTGTTACTAGAAAAACTTGATAATTAGTTGAATTTGCGATATACCTCAGTTATTTCGAAGTCCCAAAATAAAGGATTTGCTCTGTGTTTTGTTGTCAAACACACCGGTACAAATGGAAGAGCTTGGGCTGTGCCATACCACTGCAAATGTAACAACTCCGTCATTAATGATAGTATTGATGGCGCAATAGAACTAAATTGACCTCCAGGCATCAGTGTTACCAGAAAAACTTGATAATTAGTTAAATTTGCGATATACCTCAGTTATTTCGATGTCCCAAGATAAAGGCTTTGCTCTGTGTTTTGTTGTCAAACACAGTGGTACAAATGGAAGAGCTTGGCCTGTGCCATAACAGTGCAAACGTGATAACTCGGCCATTAATGATAGTATTGATGGCGCAATAGAACTAAATTGACCTCCAGGCATCAGTGTTACTAGACAAACTTGATAATTAGTTGAATGTGCGATATAATACAGTTATTTCGAAGTCCCAAAATAAAGGATTTGCTCTGTGTTTTGTTGTCAAACACAGCGGTACAAATGGAAGAGCTTTGGCTGTGCCATACCACTGCAAATGTAACAACTCCGTCATTAATGATAGTATTGATGGCGCAATAGAACTAAATTGACCTCCAGGCATCAGTGTTACCAGAAAAACTTGATAATTAGTTAAATTTGCAATATACCTCAGTTATTTCGATGTCCCAAGATAAAGGAGTTGCTCTCTGTTTTGTTGTCAAACACAGTGGTACAAATGGAAGAGCTTGGCCTGTGCCATAACAGTGCAAACGTGATAACTCGGCCATTAATGATAGTATTGATGGCGCAATAGAACTAAATTGACCTCCAGGCATCAGTGTTACTAGACAAACTTGATAATTAGTTGAATGTGCGATATAATACAGTTATTTCGAAGTCCCAAGATAAAGGAGTTGCTCTGTGTTTTGTTGTCAAACACAGCGGTACAAATGGAAGAGCTTGGCCTGTGCCATAACACTGCAAGTGTGACAACTCCGCCATTAATGATAGTATTGATGGCGTAATAGAACTAAATTGACCTCCAGGCATCAGTGTTACTAGAAAAACTTGATAATTAGTTGAATTTGCGATATACCTCAGTTATTTCGATGTCCCAATATAAAGGCTTTGCTCTGTGTTTTGTTGTCAAACACAGTGGTACAAATGGAAGAGCTTGGCCTGTCCCATAACAGTGCAAACGTGATAACTCGCCCATTAATGATAGTAGTGTTGGCGCAATAGAACTAAATTGACCTCCAGGCATCAGTGTTACTAGAAAAACTTGATAATTAGTTAAATTTGCGATATGCCTCAGTTATTTCGATGTCCCAAGATAAAGGAGTTGCTCTCTGTTTTATTGTCAAAGAGACCGGTACAAATGGCATAGCTTGGACTGTGCCATAACACTGCAAATGTGACAACTCCGCCATTAATGATAGTATTGATGGCGCAATAGAACTAAATTGACCTCCAGGCATCAGTGTTACTAGAAAAACTTGATAATTAGTTAACTTTGCGATATAACTCGGTTATTTCGAAGTCCCAAATAAATTATTTGCTCTGTGTTATGTTGTCAAACAGCGGAACAAATGGAAGAGCTTGGTCTGTGATATAACACCGCAAACGTGACATCTCACCCATTAATGATAGTATTGATGGCGCAATAGAACTAAATATACCTCCAGGCATCAGTGTTACTAGAAAAACATGATAATTAGTTGAATTTGCGATATACCTCAGTTATTTCAAAGTCCCAAAATAAAGGATTTGCTCTGTGTTTTGTTGTCAAACACACCGGTACAAATGGAAGAGCTTGGGCTGTGCCATACCACTGCAAATGTAATAACTCCGTCATTAATGATAGTATTGATGGCGCAATAGAACTAAATTGACCTCCAGGCATCAGTGTTACTAGAAAAACTTGATAATTAGTTGAATTTGCGATATACCTCAGTTATTTCGAAGTCCCAAAATAAAGGATTTGCTCTGTGTTTTGTTGTCAAACACACCGGTACAAATGGAAGAGCTTGGGCTGTGCCATACCACTGCAAATGTAACAACTCCGTCATTAATGATAGTATTGATGGCGCAATAGAACTAAATTGACCTCCAGGCATCAGTGTTACCAGAAAAACTTGATAATTAGTTAAATTTGCGATATACCTCAGTTATTTCGATGTCCCAAGATAAAGGAGTTGCTCTCTGTTTTATTGTCAAAGAGACCGGTACAAATGGCATAGCTTGGACTGTGCCATAACACTGCAAATGTGACAACTCCGCCATTAATGATAGTATTGATGGCGCAATAGAACTAAATTGACCTCCAGGCATCAGTGTTACTAGAAAAACTTGATAATTAGTTAACTTTGCGATATAACTCGGTTATTTCGAAGTCCCAAAATAAAGGATTTGCTCTGTGTTTTGTTGTCAAACACAGCGGTACAAATGGAAGAGCTTGGCCTGTGCCATAACACTGCAAATGTGACAACTCCGCCATTAATGATAGTATTGATGGCGCAATAGAACTAAATTGACCTCCAGGCATCAGTGTTACTAGAAAAACTTGATAATTAGTTGAATTTGCGATATACCTCAGTTATTTCGATGTCCCAATATAAAGGCTTTGCTCTGTGTTTTGTTGTCAAACACAGTGGTACAAATGGAAGAGCTTGGTCTGTGCCATAACATCGCAAACGTGACATCTCACCCATTAATGATAGTATTGATGGCGCAATAGAACTAAATGTACCTCCAGGCATCAGTTTTACTAGAAAAACATGATAATTAGTTGAATTTGCGATATACCCAGTTATTTCGATGTCCCAAAATAAAGGAGTTGCTCTGTGTTTTATTGTCAAAGAGACCGGTACAAATGGAAGAGCTTGGGCTGTGCCATACCACTGCAAATGTAACAACTCCGTCATTAATGATAGTATTGATGGCACAATATAACTAATTTGACCTCCAGGCATCAGTGTTACTTGAAAAACTTGATAATTAGTTGAATTTGCGATATACCTCAGTTATTTCGAAGTCCCAAAATAAAGAATTTGCTCTGTGTTTTGTTGTCAAACACAGCGGTACAAATGGAAGAGCTTTGGCTGTGCCATACCACTGCAAATGTAACAACTCCGTCATTAATGATAGTATTGATGGCGCAATATAACTAAATTGACCTCCAGGCATCAGTGTTACTAGAAAAACTTGATAATTAGTTGAATGTGCGATATAATACAGTTATTTCGAAGTCCCAAGATAAAGGAGTTGCTCTGTGTTTTGTTGTCAAACACAGCGGTACAAATGGAAGAGCTTGGCCTGTGCCATAACACTGCAAATGTGACAACTCCGCCATTAATGATAGTATTGATGGCGTAATAGAACTAAATTGACCTCCAGGCATCAGTGTTACTAGAAAAACGTGATAATTAGTTGAATTTGCGATATACCTCAGTTATTTCGATGTCCCAATATAAAGGCTTTGCTCTGTGTTTTGTTGTCAAAGAGACCGGTACAAATGGAAGAGCTTGGACTGTGCCATTACACTGCAAATGTGATAACTCGCCCATTAATGATAGTATTGATGGCGCAATAGAACTAAATTGACCCCCAGGCATCAGTGTTACTAGAAAAACTTGATAATTAGTTAACTTTGCGATATAACTCGGTTATTTCGAAGTCCCAAATAAAGTATTTGCTCTGTGTTTTGTTGTCAAACACAGTGGTACAAATGGAAGAGCTTGGCCTGTGCCATAACAGTGCAAACGTGATTACTCGGCCATTAATGATATTATTGATGGCGCAATAGAACTAAATTGACCTCCAGGCATCAGTGTTACTAGAAAAACTTGATAATTAGTTGAATGTGCGATATAATACAGTTATTTCGAAGTCCCAAGATAAAGGAGTTGCTCTGTGTTTTGTTGTCAAACACAGCGGTACAAATGGAAGAGCTTGGCCTGTGCCATAACACTGCAAATGTGACAACTCCGCCATTAATGATAGTATTGATGGCGTAATAGAACTAAATTGACCTCCAGGCATCAGTGTTACTAGAAAAACTTGATAATTATTTGAATTTGCGATATACCTCAGTTATTTCGATGTCCCAATATAAAGGCTTTGCTCTGTGTTTTGTTGTCAAACACACCGGTACAAATGGAAGAGCTTGGCCTGTCCCATAACAGTGCAAACGTGATAACTCGCCCATTAATGATAGTATTGTTGGCGCAATAGAACTAAATTGACCTCCAGGCATCAGTGTTACTAGAAAAACTTGATAATTAGTTAAATTTGCGATATGCCTCAGATATTTCGATGTCCCAAGATAAAGGAGTTGCTCTCTGTTTTATTGTCAAAGAGACCGGTACAAATGGCATAGCTTGGACTGTGCCATAACACTGCAAATGTGACAACTACGCCATTAATGATAGTATTGATGGCGCAATAGAACTAAATTGACCTCCAGGCATCAGTGTTACTAGAAAAACTTGATAATTAGTTAACTTTGCGATATAACTCGGTTATTTCGAAGTCCCAAATAAAGTATTTGCTCTGTGTTATGTTGTCAAACAGCGGTACAAATGGAAGAGCTTGGTCGTTGATATAACACCGCAAACGTGACATCTCACCCATTAATGATAGTATTGATGGCGCAATAGAACTAAATATACCTCCAGGCATCAGTGTTACTAGAAAAACATGATAATTAGTTGAATTTGCGATATACCTCAGTTATTTCAAAGTCCCAAAATAAAGGATTTGCTCTGTGTTTTGTTGTCAAACACACCGGTACAAATGGAAGAGCTTGGGATGTGCCATACCACTGCAAATGTAATAACTCCGTCATTAATGATAGTATTGATGGCGCAATAGAACTAAATTGACCTCCAGGCATCAGTGTTACTAGAAAAACTTGATAATTAGCTGAATTTGCGATATACCTCAGTTATTTCGAAGTCCCAAAATAAAGGATTTGCTCTGTGTTTTGTTGTCAAACACACCGGTACAAATGGAAGAGCTTGGGCTGTGCCATACCACTGCAAATGTAACAACTCCGTCATTAATGATAGTATTGTTGGCGCAATAGAACTAAATTGACCTCCAGGCATCAGTGTTACCAGAAAAACTTGATAATTAGTTAAATTTGCGATATACCTCAGTTATTTCGATGTCCCAAGATAAAGGCTTTGCTCTGTGTTTTGTTGTCAAACACAGTGGTACAAATGGAAGAGCTTGGCCTGTGCCATAACAGTGCAAACGTGATAACTCGCCCATTAATGATAGTATTGTTGGCGCAATAGAACTAAATTGACCTCCAGGCATCAGTGTTACTAGAAAAACTTGATAATTAGTTACATTTGCGATATGCCTCAGTTATTTCGATGTCCCAAGATAAAGGAGTTGCTCTCTGTTTTATTGTCAAAGAGACCGGTACAAATGGCATAGCTTGGACTGTGCCTTAACACTGCAAATATGACAACTCCGCCATTAATGATAGTATTGATGGCGCAATAGAACTAAATTGACCTCCAGGCATCAGTGTTACTAGAAAAACTTGATAATTAGTTAACTTTGCGATATACCTCGATGTCCCAAGATAAAGGAGTTGCTCTCTGTTTTATTGTCAAAGAGACCGGTACAAATGGCATAGCTTGGACTGTGCCATAACACTGCAAATGTGACAACTCCGCCATTAATGATAGTATTGATGGCGCAATATAACTAAATTGACCTCCAGGCATCAGTGTTACTAGAAAAACTTGATAATTAGTTAACTTTGCGATATAACTCGGTTATTTCGAAGTCCCAAATAAAGTATTTGCTCTGTGTTTTGTTGTCAAACACAGCGGTACAAATGGCATAGCTTGGACTGTGCCATAACACTGCAAATGTGACAACTCCGCCATTAATGATAGTATTGATGGCGCAATAGAACTAAATTGACCTCCAGGCATCAGTGTTACTAGAAAAACTTGATAATTAGTTAACTTTGCGATATAACTCGGTTATTTCGAAGTCCCAAATAAAGTATTTGCTCTGTGTTATGTTGTCAAACAGCGGTACAAATGGAAGAGCTTGGTCGGTGATATAACACCGCAAACGTGACATCTCACCCATTAATGATAGTATTGATGGCGCAATAGAACTAAATATACCTCCAGGCATCAGTGTTACTAGAAAAACATGATAATTAGTTGAATTTGCGATATACCTCAGTTATTTCAAAGTCCCAAAATAAAGGATTTGCTCTGTGTTTTGTTGTCAAACACACCGGTACAAATGGAAGAGCTTGGGCTGTGCCATACCACTGCAAATGTAATAACTCCGTCATTAATGATAGTATTGATGGCGCAATAGAACTAAATTGACCTCCAGGCATCAGTGTTACTAGAAAAACTTGATAATTAGTTGAATTTGCGATATACCTCAGTTATTTCGAAGTCCCAAAATAAAGGATTTGCTCTGTGTTTTGTTGTCAAACACACCGGTACAAATGGAAGAGCTTGGGCTGTGCCATACCACTGCAAATGTAATAACTCCGTCATTAATGATAGTATTGATGGCGCAATAGAACTAAATTGACCTCCAGGCATCAGTGTTACTAGAAAAACTTGATAATTAGTTGAATTTGCGATATACCTCAGTTATTTCGAAGTCCCAAAATAAAGGATTTGCTCTGTGTTTTGTTGTCAAACACACCGGTACAAATGGAAGAGCTTGGGCTGTGCCATACCACTGCAAATGTAACAACTCCGTCATTAATGATAGTATTGATGGCGCAATAGAACTAAATTGACCTCCAGGCATCAGTGTTACCAGAAAAACTTGATAATTAGTTAAATTTGCGATATACCTCAGTTATTTCGATGTCCCAAGATAAAGGAGTTGCTCTCTGTTTTATTGTCAAAGAGACCGGTACAAATGGCATATCTTGGACTGTGCCATAACACTGCAAATGTGACAACTCCGCCATTAATGATAGTATTGATGGCGCAATAGAACTAAATTGACCTCCAGGCATCAGTGTTACTAGAAAAACTTGATAATTAGTTAACTTTGCGATATAACTCGGTTATTTCGAAGTCCCAAATAAAGTATTTGCTCTGTGTTATGTTGTCAAACAGCGGTACAAATGGAAGAGCTTGGTCTGTGCCATAACACCGCAAACGTGACATCTCACCCATTAATGATAGTATTGATGGCGCAATAGAACTAAATATACCTCCAGGCATCAGTGTTACTAGAAAAACATGATAATTAGTTGAATTTGCGATATACCTCAGTTATTTCGAAGTCCCAAAATAAAGGATTTGCTCTGTGTTTTGTTGTCAAACACAGCGGTACAAATGGAAGAGCTTGGCCTGTGCCATAACACTGCAAATGTGACAACTCCGCCATTAATGATAGTATTGATGGCGCAATAGAACTAAATTGACCTCCAGGCATCAGTGTTACTAGAAAAACTTGATAATTAGTTGAATTTGCGATATACCTCAGTTATTTCGATGTCCCAATATAAAGGCTTTGCTCTGTGTTTTGTTGTCAAACACAGTGGTACAAATGGAAGAGCTTGGTCTGTGCCATAACATCGCAAACGTGACATCTCACCCATTAATGATAGTATTGATGGCGCAATAGAACTAAATGTACCTCCAGGCATCAGTTTTACTAGAAAAACATGATAATTAGTTGAATTTGCGATATACCCAGTTATTTCGATGTCCCAAAATAAAGGAGTTGCTCTGTGTTTTATTGTCAAAGTGACCGGTACAAATGGAAGAGCTTGGGCTGTGCCATACCACTGCAAATGTAACAACTCCGTCATTAATGATAGTATTGATGGCACAATAGAACTAATTTGACATCCAGGCATCAGTGTTACTTGAAAAACTTGATAATTAGTTGAATTTGCGATATACCTCAGTTATTTCGAAGTCCCAAAATAAAGGCTTTGCTCTGTGTTTTGTTGTCAAAGAGACCGGTACAAATGGAAGAGCTTGGACTGTGCCATAACACTGCAAATGTGATAACTCGCCCATTAATGATAGTATTGATGGCGCAATATAACTAAATTGACCCCCAGGCATCAGTGTTACTAGAAAAACTTGATAATTAGTTAACTTTGCGATATAACTCGGTTATTTCGAAGTCCCAAATAAAGTATTTGCTCTGTGTTATGTTGTCAAACAGCGGTACAAATGGAAGAGCTTGGTCTGTGATATAACACCGCAAACGTGACATCTCACCCATTAATGATAGTATTGATGGCGCAATAGAACTAAATATACCTCCAGGCATCAGTGTTACTAGAAAAACATGATAATTAGTTGAATTTGCGATATACCTCAGTTATTTCGAAGTCCCAAAATAAAGGATTTGCTCTGTGTTTTGTTGTCAAACACAGCGGTACAAATGGAAGAGCTTGGCCTGTGCCATAACACTGCAAATGTGACAACTCCGCCATTAATGATAGTATTGATGGCGCAATAGAACTAAATTGACCTCCAGGCATCAGTGTTACTAGAAAAACTTGATAATTAGTTGAATTTGCGATATACCTCAGTTATTTCGATGTCCCAATATAAAGGCTTTGCTCTGTGTTTTGTTGTCAAACACAGTGGTACAAATGGAAGAGCTTGGTCTGTGCCATAACATCGCAAACGTGACATCTCACCCATTAATGATAGTATTGATGGCGCAATAGAACTAAATGTACCTCCAGGCATCAGTTTTACTAGAAAAACATGATAATTAGTTGAATTTGCGATATACCCAGTTATTTCGATGTCCCAAAATAAAGGAGTTGCTCTGTGTTTTATTGTCAAAGTGACCGGTACAAATGGAAGAGCTTGGGCTGTGCCATACCACTGCAAATGTAACAACTCCGTCATTAATGATAGTATTGATGGCACAATAGAACTAATTTGACATCCAGGCATCAGTGTTACTTGAAAAACTTGATAATTAGTTGAATTTGCGATATACCTCAGTTATTTCGAAGTCCCAAAATAAAGAATTTGCTCTGTGTTTTATTGTCAAACACAGCGGTACAAATGGAAGAGCTTGGCCTGTGCCATAACACTGCAAATGTGACAACTCCGCCATTAATGATAGTATTGATGGCGTAATAGAACTAAATTGACCTCCAGGCATCAGTGTTACTAGAAAAACGTGATAATTAGTTGAATTTGCGATATACCTCAGTTATTTCGATGTCCCAATATAAAGGCTTTGCTCTGTGTTTTGTTGTCAAAGAGACCGGTACAAATGGAAGAGCTTGGACTGTGCCATAACACTGCAAATGTGATAACTCGCCCATTAATGATAGTATTGATGGCGCAATAGAACTAAATTGACCCCCAGGCATCAGTGTTACTAGAAAAACTTGATAATTAGTTAACTTTGCGATATAACTCGGTTATTTCGAAGTCCCAAATAAAGTATTTGCTCTGTGTTATGTTGTCAAACAGCGGTACAAATGGAAGAGCTTGGTCTGTGATATAACACCGCAAACGTGACATCTCACCCATTAATGATAGTATTGATGGCGCAATAGAACTAAATATACCTCCAGGCATCAGTGTTACTAGAAAAACATGATAATTAGTTGAATTTGCGATATACCTCAGTTATTTCAAAGTCCCAAAATAAAGGATTTGCTCTGTGTTTTGTTGTCAAACACACCGGTACAAATGGAAGAGCTTGGGCTGTGCCATACCACTGCAAATGTAATAACTCCGTCATTAATGATAGTATTGATGGCGCAATAGAACTAAATTGACCTCCAGGCATCAGTGTTACTAGAAAAACTTGATAATTAGTTGAATTTGCGATATACCTCAGTTATTTCGAAGTCCCAAAATAAAGGATTTGCTCTGTGTTTTGTTGTCAAACACACCGGTACAAATGGAAGAGCTTGGGCTGTGCCATACCACTGCAAATGTAACAACTCCGTCATTAATGATAGTATTGATGGCGCAATAGAACTAAATTGACCTCCAGGCATCAGTGTTACCAGAAAAACTTGATAATTAGTTAAATTTGCGATATACCTCAGTTATTTCGATGTCCCAAGATAAAGGCTTTGCTCTGTGTTTTGTTGTCAAACACAGTGGTACAAATGGAAGAGCTTGGCCTGTGCCATAACAGTGCAAACGTGATTACTCGGCCATTAATGATATTATTCATGGCGCCATAGAACTAAATTGACCTCCAGGCATCAGTGTTACTAGAAAAACTTGATAATTAGTTGAATGTGCGATATAATACAGTTATTTCGAAGTCCCAAGATAAAGGAGTTGCTCTGTGTTTTGTTGTCAAACACAGCGGTACAAATGGAAGAGCTTGGCCTGTGCCATAACACTGCAAATGTGACAACTCCGCCATTAATGATAGTATTGATGGCGTAATAGAACTAAATTGACCTCCAGGCATCAGTGTTACTAGAAAAACTTGATAATTATTTGAATTTGCGATATACCTCAGTTATTTCGATGTCCCAATATAAAGGCTTTGCTCTGTGTTTTGTTGTCAAACACAGTGGTACAAATGGAAGAGCTTGGCCTGTGCCATAACAGTGCAAACGTGATAACTCGCCCATTAATGATAGTATTGTTGGCACAATAGAACTAAATTGACCTCCAGGCATCAGTGTTACTAGAAAAACTTGATAATTAGTTAAATTTGCGATATGCCTCAGTTATTCCGATGTCCCAAGATAAAGGAGTTGCTCTCTGTTTTATTGTCAAAGAGACCGGTACAAATGGCATAGCTTGGACTGTGCCTTAACACTGCAAATATGACAACTCCGCCATTAATGATAGTATTGATGGCGCAATAGAACTAAATTGACCTCCAGGCATCAGTGTTACTAGAAAAACTTGATAATTAGTTAACTTTGCGATATACCTCAGTTATTTCGATGTCCCAATATAAAGGCTTTGCTCTGTGTTTTGTTGTCAAACACACCGGTACAAATGGAAGAGCTTGGCATGTCCCATAACAGTGCAAACGTGATAACTCGCCCATTAATGATAGTATTGTTGGCGCAATAGAACTAAATTGACCTCCAGGCATCAGTGTTACTAGAAAAACTTGATAATTAGTTAAATTTGCGATATGCCTCAGATATTTCGATGTCCCAAGATAAAGGAGTTGCTCTCTGTTTTATTGTCAAAGAGACCGGTACAAATGGCATAGCTTGGACTGTGCCATAACACTGCAAATGTGACAACTACGCCATTAATGATAGTATTGATGGCGCAATAGAACTAAATTGACCTCCAGGCATCAGTGTTACTAGAAAAACTTGATAATTAGTTAACTTTGCGATATAACTTGGTTATTTCGAAGTCCCAAATAAAGTATTTGCTCTGTGTTTTGTTGTCAAACACAGCGGTACAAATGGCATAGCTTGGACTGTGCCATAACACTGCAAATGTGACAACTCCGCCATTAATGATAGTATTGATGGCGCAATAGAACTAAATTGACCTCCAGGCATCAGTGTTACTAGAAAAACTTGATAATTAGTTAACTTTGCGATATAACTCGGTTATTTCGAAGTCCCAAATAAAGTATTTGCTCTGTGTTATGTTGTCAAACAGCGGTACAAATGGAAGAGCTTGGTCGGTGATATAACACCGCAAACGTGACATCTCACCCATTAATGATAGTATTGATGGCGCAATAGAACTAAATATACCTCCAGGCATCAGTGTTACTAGAAAAACATGATAATTAGTTGGATTTGCGATATACCTCAGTTATTTCAAAGTCCCAAAATAAAGGATTTGCTCTGTGTTTTGTTGTCAAACACACCGGTACAAATGGAAGAGCTTGGGCTGTGCAATACCACTGCAAATGTAATAACTCCGTCATTAATGATAGTATTGATGGCGCAATAGAACTAAATTGACCTCCAGGCATCAGTGTTACTAGAAAAACTTGATAATTAGCTGAATTTGCGATATACCTCAGTTATTTCGAAGTCCCAAAATAAAGTATTTGCTCTGTGTTATGTTGTCAAACAGCGGTACAAATGGAAGAGCTTGGTCTGTGATATAACACCGCAAACGTGACATCTCACCCATTAATGATAGTATTGATGGCGCAATAGAACTAAATATACCTCCAGGCATCAGTGTTACTAGAAAAACATGATAATTAGTTGAATTTGCGATATACCTCAGTTATTTCGATGTCCCAATATAAAGGCTTTGCTCTGTGTTTTGTTGTCAAACACAGTGGTACAAATGGAAGAGCTTGGCCTGTGCCATAACAGTGCAAACGTGATAACTCGCCCATTAATGATAGTATTGTTGGCACAATAGAACTAAATTGACCTCCAGGCATCAGTGTTACTAGAAAAACTTGATAATTAGTTAAATTTGCGATATGCCTCAGTTATTCCGATGTCCCAAGATAAAGGAGTTGCTCTCTGTTTTATTGTCAAAGAGACCGGTACAAATGGCATAGCTTGGACTGTGCCTTAACACTGCAAATATGACAACTCCGCCATTAATGATAGTATTGATGGCGCAATAGAACTAAATTGACCTCCAGGCATCAGTGTTACTAGAAAAACTTGATAATTAGTTAACTTTGCGATATACCTCAGTTATTTCGATGTCCCAATATAAAGGCTTTGCTCTGTGTTTTGTTGTCAAACACACCGGTACAAATGGAAGAGCTTGGCATGTCCCATAACAGTGCAAACGTGATAACTCGCCCATTAATGATAGTATTGTTGGCGCAATAGAACTAAATTGACCTCCAGGCATCAGTGTTACTAGAAAAACTTGATAATTAGTTAAATTTGCGATATGCCTCAGATATTTCGATGTCCCAAGATAAAGGAGTTGCTCTCTGTTTTATTGTCAAAGAGACCGGTACAAATGGCATAGCTTGGACTGTGCCATAACACTGCAAATGTGACAACTACGCCATTAATGATAGTATTGATGGCGCAATAGAACTAAATTGACCTCCAGGCATCAGTGTTACTAGAAAAACTTGATAATTAGTTAACTTTGCGATATAACTCGGTTATTTCGAAGTCCCAAATAAAGTATTTGCTCTGTGTTTTGTTGTCAAACACAGCGGTACAAATGGCATAGCTTGGACTGTGCCATAACACTGCAAATGTGACAACTCCGCCATTAATGATAGTATTGATGGCGCAATAGAACTAAATTGACCTCCAGGCATCAGTGTTACTAGAAAAACTTGATAATTAGTTAACTTTGCGATATAACTCGGTTATTTCGAAGTCCCAAATAAAGTATTTGCTCTGTGTTATGTTGTCAAACAGCGGTACAAATGGAAGAGCTTGGTCGGTGATATAACACCGCAAACGTGACATCTCACCCATTAATGATAGTATTGATGGCGCAATAGAACTAAATATACCTCCAGGCATCAGTGTTACTAGAAAAACATGATAATTAGTTGGATTTGCGATATACCTCAGTTATTTCAAAGTCCCAAAATAAAGGATTTGCTCTGTGTTTTGTTGTCAAACACACCGGTACAAATGGAAGAGCTTGGGCTGTGCCATACCACTGCAAATGTAATAACTCCGTCATTAATGATAGTATTGATGGCGCAATAGAACTAAATTGACCTCCAGGCATCAGTGTTACTAGAAAAACTTGATAATTAGCTGCATTTGCGATATACCTCAGTTATTTCGAAGTCCCAAAATAAAGTATTTGCTCTGTGTTATGTTGTCAAACAGCGGTACAAATGGAAGAGCTTGGTCTGTGATATAACACCGCAAACGTGACATCTCACCCATTAATGATAGTATTGATGGCGCAATAGAACTAAATATACCTCCAGGCATCAGTGTTACTAGAAAAACATGATAATTAGTTGAATTTGCGATATACCTCAGTTATTTCAAAGTCCCAAAATAAAGGATTTGCTCTGTGTTTTGTTGTCAAACACACCGGTACAAATGGAAGAGCTTGGGCTGTGCCATACCACTGCAAATGTAATAACTCCGTCATTAATGATAGTATTGATGGCGCAATAGAACTAAATTGACCTCCAGGCATCAGTGTTACTAGAAAAACTTGATAATTAGTTGAATTTGCGATATACCTCAGTTATTTCGAAGTCCCAAAATAAAGGATTTGCTCTGTGTTTTGTTGTCAAACACACCGGTACAAATGGAAGAGCTTGGGCTGTGCCATACCACTGCAAATGTAACAACTCCGTCATTAATGATAGTATTGATGGCGCAATAGAACTAAATTGACCTCCAGGCATCAGTGTTACCAGAAAAACTTGATAATTAGTTAAATTTGCGATATACCTCAGTTATTTCGATGTCCCAAGATAAAGGCTTTGCTCTGTGTTTTGTTGTCAAACACAGTGGTACAAATGGAAGAGCTTGGCCTGTGCCATAACAGTGCAAACGTGATTACTCGGCCATTAATGATATTATTCATGGCGCCATAGAACTAAATTGACCTCCAGGCATCAGTGTTACTAGAAAAACTTGATAATTAGTTGAATGTGCGATATAATACAGTTATTTCGAAGTCCCAAGATAAAGGAGTTGCTCTGTGTTTTGTTGTCAAACACAGCGGTACAAATGGAAGAGCTTGGCCTGTGCCATAACACTGCAAATGTGACAACTCCGCCATTAATGATAGTATTGATGGCGTAATAGAACTAAATTGACCTCCAGGCATCAGTGTTACTAGAAAAACTTGATAATTATTTGAATTTGCGATATACCTCAGTTATTTCGATGTCCCAATATAAAGGCTTTGCTCTGTGTTTTGTTGTCAAACACAGTGGTACAAATGGAAGAGCTTGGCCTGTGCCATAACAGTGCAAACGTGATAACTCGCCCATTAATGATAGTATTGTTGGCACAATAGAACTAAATTGACCTCCAGGCATCAGTGTTACTAGAAAAACTTGATAATTAGTTGAATGTGCGATATAATACAGTTATTTCGAAGTCCCAAGATAAAGGAGTTGCTCTGTGTTTTGTTGTCAAACACAGCGGTACAAATGGAAGAGCTTGGCCTGTGCCATAACACTGCAAATGTGACAACTCCGCCATTAATGATAGTATTGATGGCGTAATAGAACTAAATTGACCTCCAGGCATCAGTGTTACTAGAAAAACTTGATAATTATTTGAATTTGCGATATACCTCAGTTATTTCGATGTCCCAATATAAAGGCTTTGCTCTGTGTTTTGTTGTCAAACACAGTGGTACAAATGGAAGAGCTTGGCCTGTGCCATAACAGTGCAAACGTGATAACTCGCCCATTAATGATAGTATTGTTGGCACAATAGAACTAAATTGACCTCCAGGCATCAGTGTTACTAGAAAAACTTGATAATTAGTTAAATTTGCGATATGCCTCAGTTATTCCGATGTCCCAAGATAAAGGAGTTGCTCTCTGTTTTATTGTCAAAGAGACCGGTACAAATGGCATAGCTTGGACTGTGCCTTAACACTGCAAATATGACAACTCCGCCATTAATGATAGTATTGATGGCGCAATAGAACTAAATTGACCTCCAGGCATCAGTGTTACTAGAAAAACTTGATAATTAGTTAACTTTGCGATATACCTCAGTTATTTCGATGTCCCAATATAAAGGCTTTGCTCTGTGTTTTGTTGTCAAACACACCGGTACAAATGGAAGAGCTTGGCATGTCCCATAACAGTGCAAACGTGATAACTCGCCCATTAATGATAGTATTGTTGGCGCAATAGAACTAAATTGACCTCCAGGCATCAGTGTTACTAGAAAAACTTGATAATTAGTTAAATTTGCGATATGCCTCAGATATTTCGATGTCCCAAGATAAAGGAGTTGCTCTCTGTTTTATTGTCAAAGAGACCGGTACAAATGGCATAGCTTGGACTGTGCCATAACACTGCAAATGTGACAACTACGCCATTAATGATAGTATTGATGGCGCAATAGAACTAAATTGACCTCCAGGCATCAGTGTTACTAGAAAAACTTGATAATTAGTTAACTTTGCGATATAACTTGGTTATTTCGAAGTCCCAAATAAAGTATTTGCTCTGTGTTTTGTTGTCAAACACAGCGGTACAAATGGCATAGCTTGGACTGTGCCATAACACTGCAAATGTGACAACTCCGCCATTAATGATAGTATTGATGGCGCAATAGAACTAAATTGACCTCCAGGCATCAGTGTTACTAGAAAAACTTGATAATTAGTTAACTTTGCGATATAACTCGGTTATTTCGAAGTCCCAAATAAAGTATTTGCTCTGTGTTATGTTGTCAAACAGCGGTACAAATGGAAGAGCTTGGTCGGTGATATAACACCGCAAACGTGACATCTCACCCATTAATGATAGTATTGATGGCGCAATAGAACTAAATATACCTCCAGGCATCAGTGTTACTAGAAAAACATGATAATTAGTTGGATTTGCGATATACCTCAGTTATTTCAAAGTCCCAAAATAAAGGATTTGCTCTGTGTTTTGTTGTCAAACACACCGGTACAAATGGAAGAGCTTGGGCTGTGCAATACCACTGCAAATGTAATAACTCCGTCATTAATGATAGTATTGATGGCGCAATAGAACTAAATTGACCTCCAGGCATCAGTGTTACTAGAAAAACTTGATAATTAGCTGAATTTGCGATATACCTCAGTTATTTCGAAGTCCCAAAATAAAGTATTTGCTCTGTGTTATGTTGTCAAACAGCGGTACAAATGGAAGAGCTTGGTCTGTGATATAACACCGCAAACGTGACATCTCACCCATTAATGATAGTATTGATGGCGCAATAGAACTAAATATACCTCCAGGCATCAGTGTTACTAGAAAAACATGATAATTAGTTGAATTTGCGATATACCTCAGTTATTTCGATGTCCCAATATAAAGGCTTTGCTCTGTGTTTTGTTGTCAAACACAGTGGTACAAATGGAAGAGCTTGGCCTGTGCCATAACAGTGCAAACGTGATAACTCGCCCATTAATGATAGTATTGTTGGCACAATAGAACTAAATTGACCTCCAGGCATCAGTGTTACTAGAAAAACTTGATAATTAGTTAAATTTGCGATATGCCTCAGTTATTCCGATGTCCCAAGATAAAGGAGTTGCTCTCTGTTTTATTGTCAAAGAGACCGGTACAAATGGCATAGCTTGGACTGTGCCTTAACACTGCAAATATGACAACTCCGCCATTAATGATAGTATTGATGGCGCAATAGAACTAAATTGACCTCCAGGCATCAGTGTTACTAGAAAAACTTGATAATTAGTTAACTTTGCGATATACCTCAGTTATTTCGATGTCCCAATATAAAGGCTTTGCTCTGTGTTTTGTTGTCAAACACACCGGTACAAATGGAAGAGCTTGGCATGTCCCATAACAGTGCAAACGTGATAACTCGCCCATTAATGATAGTATTGTTGGCGCAATAGAACTAAATTGACCTCCAGGCATCAGTGTTACTAGAAAAACTTGATAATTAGTTAAATTTGCGATATGCCTCAGATATTTCGATGTCCCAAGATAAAGGAGTTGCTCTCTGTTTTATTGTCAAAGAGACCGGTACAAATGGCATAGCTTGGACTGTGCCATAACACTGCAAATGTGACAACTACGCCATTAATGATAGTATTGATGGCGCAATAGAACTAAATTGACCTCCAGGCATCAGTGTTACTAGAAAAACTTGATAATTAGTTAACTTTGCGATATAACTCGGTTATTTCGAAGTCCCAAATAAAGTATTTGCTCTGTGTTTTGTTGTCAAACACAGCGGTACAAATGGCATAGCTTGGACTGTGCCATAACACTGCAAATGTGACAACTCCGCCATTAATGATAGTATTGATGGCGCAATAGAACTAAATTGACCTCCAGGCATCAGTGTTACTAGAAAAACTTGATAATTAGTTAACTTTGCGATATAACTCGGTTATTTCGAAGTCCCAAATAAAGTATTTGCTCTGTGTTATGTTGTCAAACAGCGGTACAAATGGAAGAGCTTGGTCGGTGATATAACACCGCAAACGTGACATCTCACCCATTAATGATAGTATTGATGGCGCAATAGAACTAAATATACCTCCAGGCATCAGTGTTACTAGAAAAACATGATAATTAGTTGGATTTGCGATATACCTCAGTTATTTCAAAGTCCCAAAATAAAGGATTTGCTCTGTGTTTTGTTGTCAAACACACCGGTACAAATGGAAGAGCTTGGGCTGTGCCATACCACTGCAAATGTAATAACTCCGTCATTAATGATAGTATTGATGGCGCAATAGAACTAAATTGACCTCCAGGCATCAGTGTTACTAGAAAAACTTGATAATTAGCTGCATTTGCGATATACCTCAGTTATTTCGAAGTCCCAAAATAAAGTATTTGCTCTGTGTTATGTTGTCAAACAGCGGTACAAATGGAAGAGCTTGGTCTGTGATATAACACCGCAAACGTGACATCTCACCCATTAATGATAGTATTGATGGCGCAATAGAACTAAATATACCTCCAGGCATCAGTGTTACTAGAAAAACATGATAATTAGTTGAATTTGCGATATACCTCAGTTATTTCAAAGTCCCAAAATAAAGGATTTGCTCTGTGTTTTGTTGTCAAACACACCGGTACAAATGGAAGAGCTTGGGCTGTGCCATACCACTGCAAATGTAATAACTCCGTCATTAATGATAGTATTGATGGCGCAATAGAACTAAATTGACCTCCAGGCATCAGTGTTACTAGAAAAACTTGATAATTAGTTGAATTTGCGATATACCTCAGTTATTTCGAAGTCCCAAAATAAAGGATTTGCTCTGTGTTTTGTTGTCAAACACACCGGTACAAATGGAAGAGCTTGGGCTGTGCCATACCACTGCAAATGTAACAACTCCGTCATTAATGATAGTATTGATGGCGCAATAGAACTAAATTGACCTCCAGGCATCAGTGTTACCAGAAAAACTTGATAATTAGTTAAATTTGCGATATACCTCAGTTATTTCGATGTCCCAAGATAAAGGCTTTGCTCTGTGTTTTGTTGTCAAACACAGTGGTACAAATGGAAGAGCTTGGCCTGTGCCATAACAGTGCAAACGTGATTACTCGGCCATTAATGATATTATTCATGGCGCCATAGAACTAAATTGACCTCCAGGCATCAGTGTTACTAGAAAAACTTGATAATTAGTTGAATGTGCGATATAATACAGTTATTTCGAAGTCCCAAGATAAAGGAGTTGCTCTGTGTTTTGTTGTCAAACACAGCGGTACAAATGGAAGAGCTTGGCCTGTGCCATAACACTGCAAATGTGACAACTCCGCCATTAATGATAGTATTGATGGCGTAATAGAACTAAATTGACCTCCAGGCATCAGTGTTACTAGAAAAACTTGATAATTATTTGAATTTGCGATATACCTCAGTTATTTCGATGTCCCAATATAAAGGCTTTGCTCTGTGTTTTGTTGTCAAACACAGTGGTACAAATGGAAGAGCTTGGCCTGTGCCATAACAGTGCAAACGTGATAACTCGCCCATTAATGATAGTATTGTTGGCACAATAGAACTAAATTGACCTCCAGGCATCAGTGTTACTAGAAAAACTTGATAATTAGTTAAATTTGCGATATGCCTCAGTTATTCCGATGTCCCAAGATAAAGGAGTTGCTCTCTGTTTTATTGTCAAAGAGACCGGTACAAATGGCATAGCTTGGACTGTGCCTTAACACTGCAAATATGACAACTCCGCCATTAATGATAGTATTGATGGCGCAATAGAACTAAATTGACCTCCAGGCATCAGTGTTACTAGAAAAACTTGATAATTAGTTAACTTTGCGATATACCTCAGTTATTTCGATGTCCCAATATAAAGGCTTTGCTCTGTGTTTTGTTGTCAAACACACCGGTACAAATGGAAGAGCTTGGCATGTCCCATAACAGTGCAAACGTGATAACTCGCCCATTAATGATAGTATTGTTGGCGCAATAGAACTAAATTGACCTCCAGGCATCAGTGTTACTAGAAAAACTTGATAATTAGTTAAATTTGCGATATGCCTCAGATATTTCGATGTCCCAAGATAAAGGAGTTGCTCTCTGTTTTATTGTCAAAGAGACCGGTACAAATGGCATAGCTTGGACTGTGCCATAACACTGCAAATGTGACAACTACGCCATTAATGATAGTATTGATGGCGCAATAGAACTAAATTGACCTCCAGGCATCAGTGTTACTAGAAAAACTTGATAATTAGTTAACTTTGCGATATAACTCGGTTATTTCGAAGTCCCAAATAAAGTATTTGCTCTGTGTTTTGTTGTCAAACACAGCGGTACAAATGGCATAGCTTGGACTGTGCCATAACACTGCAAATGTGACAACTCCGCCATTAATGATAGTATTGATGGCGCAATAGAACTAAATTGACCTCCAGGCATCAGTGTTACTAGAAAAACTTGATAATTAGTTAACTTTGCGATATAACTCGGTTATTTCGAAGTCCCAAATAAAGTATTTGCTCTGTGTTATGTTGTCAAACAGCGGTACAAATGGAAGAGCTTGGTCGGTGATATAACACCGCAAACGTGACATCTCACCCATTAATGATAGTATTGATGGCGCAATAGAACTAAATATACCTCCAGGCATCAGTGTTACTAGAAAAACATGATAATTAGTTGGATTTGCGATATACCTCAGTTATTTCAAAGTCCCAAAATAAAGGATTTGCTCTGTGTTTTGTTGTCAAACACACCGGTACAAATGGAAGAGCTTGGGCTGTGCCATACCACTGCAAATGTAATAACTCCGTCATTAATGATAGTATTGATGGCGCAATAGAACTAAATTGACCTCCAGGCATCAGTGTTACTAGAAAAACTTGATAATTAGCTGAATTTGCGATATACCTCAGTTATTTCGAAGTCCCAAAATAAAGGATTTGCTCTGTGTTTTGTTGTCAAACACACCGGTACAAATGGAAGAGCTTGGGCTGTGCCATACCACTGCAAATGTAACAACTCCGTCATTAATGATAGTATTGATGGCGCAATAGAACTAAATTGACCTCCAGGCATCAGTGTTACCAGAAAAACTTGATAATTAGTTAAATTTGCGATATACCTCAGTTATTTCGATGTCCCAAGATAAAGGCTTTGCTCTGTGTTTTGTTGTCAAACACAGTGGTACAAATGGAAGAGCTTGGCCTGTGCCATAACAGTGCAAACGTGATTACTCGGCCATTAATGATATTATTGATGGCGCAATAGAACTAAATTGACCTCCAGGCATCAGTGTTACTAGAAAAACTGGATAATTAGTTGAATGTGCGATATAATACAGTTATTTCGAAGTCCCAAGATAAAGGAGTTGCTCTGTGTTTTGTTGTCAAACACAGCGGTACAAATGGAAGAGCTTGGCCTGTGCCATAACACTGCAAATGTGACAACTCCGCCATTAATGATAGTATTGATGGCGTAATAGAACTAAATTGACCTCCAGGCATCAGTGTTACTAGAAAAACTTGATAATTATTTGAATTTGCGATATACCTCAGTTATTTCGATGTCCCAATATAAAGGCTTTGCTCTGTGTTTTGTTGTCAAACACAGTGGTACAAATGGAAGAGCTTGGCCTGTGCCATAACAGTGCAAACGTGATAACTCGCCCATTAATGATAGTATTGTTGGCGCAATAGAACTAAATTGACCTCCAGGCATCAGTGTTACTAGAAAAACTTGATAATTAGTTACATTTGCGATATGCCTCAGTTATTTCGATGTCCCAAGATAAAGGAGTTGCTCTCTGTTTTATTGTCAAAGAGACCGGTACAAATGGCATAGCTTGGACTGTGCCTTAACACTGCAAATATGACAACTCCGCCATTAATGATAGTATTGATGGCGCAATAGAACTAAATTGACCTCCAGGCATCAGTGTTACTAGAAAAACTTGATAATTAGTTAACTTTGCGATATACCTCAGTTATTTCGATGTCCCAATATAAAGGCTTTGCTCTGTGTTTTGTTGTCAAACACACCGGTACAAATGGAAGAGCTTGGCCTGTCCCATAACAGTGCAAACGTGATAACTCGCCCATTAATGATAGTATTGTTGGCACAATAGAACTAAATTGACCTCCAGGCATCAGTGTTACTAGAAAAACTTGATAATTAGTTAAATTTGCGATATGCCTCAGTTATTCCGATGTCCCAAGATAAAGGAGTTGCTCTCTGTTTTATTGTCAAAGAGACCGGTACAAATGGCATAGCTTGGACTGTGCCTTAACACTGCAAATATGACAACTCCGCCATTAATGATAGTATTGATGGCGCAATAGAACTAAATTGACCTCCAGGCATCAGTGTTACTAGAAAAACTTGATAATTAGTTAACTTTGCGATATACCTCAGTTATTTCGATGTCCCAATATAAAGGCTTTGCTCTGTGTTTTGTTGTCAAACACACCGGTACAAATGGAAGAGCTTGGCATGTCCCATAACAGTGCAAACGTGATAACTCGCCCATTAATGATAGTATTGTTGGCGCAATAGAACTAAATTGACCTCCAGGCATCAGTGTTACTAGAAAAACTTGATAATTAGTTAAATTTGCGATATGCCTCAGATATTTCGATGTCCCAAGATAAAGGAGTTGCTCTCTGTTTTATTGTCAAAGAGACCGGTACAAATGGCATAGCTTGGACTGTGCCATAACACTGCAAATGTGACAACTACGCCATTAATGATAGTATTGATGGCGCAATAGAACTAAATTGACCTCCAGGCATCAGTGTTACTAGAAAAACTTGATAATTAGTTAACTTTGCGATATAACTCGGTTATTTCGAAGTCCCAAATAAAGTATTTGCTCTGTGTTTTGTTGTCAAACACAGCGGTACAAATGGCATAGCTTGGACTGTGCCATAACACTGCAAATGTGACAACTCCGCCATTAATGATAGTATTGATGGCGCAATAGAACTAAATTGACCTCCAGGCATCAGTGTTACTAGAAAAACTTGATAATTAGTTAACTTTGCGATATAACTCGGTTATTTCGAAGTCCCAAATAAAGTATTTGCTCTGTGTTATGTTGTCAAACAGCGGTACAAATGGAAGAGCTTGGTCGGTGATATAACACCGCAAACGTGACATCTCACCCATTAATGATAGTATTGATGGCGCAATAGAACTAAATATACCTCCAGGCATCAGTGTTACTAGAAAAACATGATAATTAGTTGAATTTGCGATATACCTCAGTTATTTCAAAGTCCCAAAATAAAGGATTTGCTCTGTGTTTTGTTGTCAAACACACCGGTACAAATGGAAGAGCTTGGGCTGTGCCATACCACTGCAAATGTAATAACTCCGTCATTAATGATAGTATTGATGGCGCAATAGAACTAAATTGACCTCCAGGCATCAGTGTTACCAGAAAAACTTGATAATTAGTTAAATTTGCGATATACCTCAGTTATTTCGATGTCCCAAGATAAAGGCTTTGCTCTGTGTTTTGTTGTCAAACACAGTGGTACAAATGGAAGAGCTTGGCCTGTGCCATAACAGTGCAAACGTGATTACTCGGCCATTAATGATATTATTGATGGCGCAATAGAACTAAATTGACCTCCAGGCATCAGTGTTACTAGAAAAACTTGATAATTAGTTGAATTTGCGATATACCTCAGTTATTTCGAAGTCCCAAAATAAAGGATTTGCTCTGTGTTTTGTTGTCAAACACACCGGTACAAATGGAAGAGCTTGGGCTGTGCCATACCACTGCAAATGTAACAACTCCGTCATTAATGATAGTATTGATGGCGCAATAGAACTAAATTGACCTCCAGGCATCAGTGTTACCAGAAAAACTTGATAATTAGTTAAATTTGCGATATACCTCAGTTATTTCGATGTCCCAAGATAAAGGCTTTGCTCTGTGTTTTGTTGTCAAACACAGTGGTACAAATGGAAGAGCTTGGCCTGTGCCATAACAGTGCAAACGTGATTACTCGGCCATTAATGATATTATTCATGGCGCCATAGAACTAAATTGACCTCCAGGCATCAGTGTTACTAGAAAAACTTGATAATTAGTTGAATGTGCGATATAATACAGTTATTTCGAAGTCCCAAGATAAAGGAGTTGCTCTGTGTTTTGTTGTCAAACACAGCGGTACAAATGGAAGAGCTTGGCCTGTGCCATAACACTGCAAATGTGACAACTCCGCCATTAATGATAGTATTGATGGCGTAATAGAACTAAATTGACCTCCAGGCATCAGTGTTACTAGAAAAACTTGATAATTATTTGAATTTGCGATATACCTCAGTTATTTCGATGTCCCAATATAAAGGCTTTGCTCTGTGTTTTGTTGTCAAACACAGTGGTACAAATGGAAGAGCTTGGCCTGTGCCATAACAGTGCAAACGTGATAACTCGCCCATTAATGATAGTATTGTTGGCACAATAGAACTAAATTGACCTCCAGGCATCAGTGTTACTAGAAAAACTTGATAATTAGTTAAATTTGCGATATGCCTCAGTTATTCCGATGTCCCAAGATAAAGGAGTTGCTCTCTGTTTTATTGTCAAAGAGACCGGTACAAATGGCATAGCTTGGACTGTGCCTTAACACTGCAAATATGACAACTCCGCCATTAATGATAGTATTGATGGCGCAATAGAACTAAATTGACCTCCAGGCATCAGTGTTACTAGAAAAACTTGATAATTAGTTAACTTTGCGATATACCTCAGTTATTTCGATGTCCCAATATAAAGGCTTTGCTCTGTGTTTTGTTGTCAAACACACCGGTACAAATGGAAGAGCTTGGCATGTCCCATAACAGTGCAAACGTGATAACTCGCCCATTAATGATAGTATTGTTGGCGCAATAGAACTAAATTGACCTCCAGGCATCAGTGTTACTAGAAAAACTTGATAATTAGTTAAATTTGCGATATGCCTCAGATATTTCGATGTCCCAAGATAAAGGAGTTGCTCTCTGTTTTATTGTCAAAGAGACCGGTACAAATGGCATAGCTTGGACTGTGCCATAACACTGCAAATGTGACAACTACGCCATTAATGATAGTATTGATGGCGCAATAGAACTAAATTGACCTCCAGGCATCAGTGTTACTAGAAAAACTTGATAATTAGTTAACTTTGCGATATAACTCGGTTATTTCGAAGTCCCAAATAAAGTATTTGCTCTGTGTTTTGTTGTCAAACACAGCGGTACAAATGGCATAGCTTGGACTGTGCCATAACACTGCAAATGTGACAACTCCGCCATTAATGATAGTATTGATGGCGCAATAGAACTAAATTGACCTCCAGGCATCAGTGTTACTAGAAAAACTTGATAATTAGTTAACTTTGCGATATAACTCGGTTATTTCGAAGTCCCAAATAAAGTATTTGCTCTGTGTTATGTTGTCAAACAGCGGTACAAATGGAAGAGCTTGGTCGGTGATATAACACCGCAAACGTGACATCTCACCCATTAATGATAGTATTGATGGCGCAATAGAACTAAATATACCTCCAGGCATCAGTGTTACTAGAAAAACATGATAATTAGTTGAATTTGCGATATACCTCAGTTATTTCAAAGTCCCAAAATAAAGGATTTGCTCTGTGTTTTGTTGTCAAACACACCGGTACAAATGGAAGAGCTTGGGCTGTGCCATACCACTGCAAATGTAATAACTCCGTCATTAATGATAGTATTGATGGCGCAATAGAACTAAATTGACCTCCAGGCATCAGTGTTACTAGAAAAACTTGATAATTAGCTGAATTTGCGATATACCTCAGTTATTTCGAAGTCCCAAAATAAAGGATTTGCTCTGTGTTTTGTTGTCAAACACACCGGTACAAATGGAAGAGCTTGGGCTGTGCCATACCACTGCAAATGTAACAACTCCGTCATTAATGATAGTATTGATGGCGCAATAGAACTAAATTGACCTCCAGGCATCAGTGTTACCAGAAAAACTTGATAATTAGTTAAATTTGCGATATACCTCAGTTATTTCGATGTCCCAAGATAAAGGCTTTGCTCTGTGTTTTGTTGTCAAACACAGTGGTACAAATGGAAGAGCTTGGCCTGTACCATAACAGTGCAAACGTGATTACTCGGCCATTAATGATATTATTGATGGCGCAATAGAACTAAATTGACCTCCAGGCATCAGTGTTACTAGAAAAACTGGATAATTAGTTGAATGTGCGATATAATACAGTTATTTCGAAGTCCCAAGATAAAGGAGTTGCTCTGTGTTTTGTTGTCAAACACAGCGGTACAAATGGAAGAGCTTGGCCTGTGCCATAACACTGCAAATGTGACAACTCCGCCATTAATGATAGTATTGATGGCGTAATAGAACTAAATTGACCTCCAGGCATCAGTGTTACTAGAAAAACTTGATAATTATTTGAATTTGCGATATACCTCAGTTATTTCGATGTCCCAATATAAAGGCTTTGCTCTGTGTTTTGTTGTCAAACACAGTGGTACAAATGGAAGAGCTTGGCCTGTGCCATAACAGTGCAAACGTGATAACTCGCCCATTAATGATAGTATTGTTGGCGCAATAGAACTAAATTGACCTCCAGGCATCAGTGTTACTAGAAAAACTTGATAATTAGTTACATTTGCGATATGCCTCAGTTATTTCGATGTCCCAAGATAAAGGAGTTGCTCTCTGTTTTATTGTCAAAGAGACCGGTACAAATGGCATAGCTTGGACTGTGCCTTAACACTGCAAATATGACAACTCCGCCATTAATGATAGTATTGATGGCGCAATAGAACTAAATTGACCTCCAGGCATCAGTGTTACTAGAAAAACTTGATAATTAGTTAACTTTGCGATATACCTCAGTTATTTCGATGTCCCAATATAAAGGCTTTGCTCTGTGTTTTGTTGTCAAACACACCGGTACAAATGGAAGAGCTTGGCCTGTCCCATAACAGTGCAAACGTGATAACTCGCCCATTAATGATAGTATTGTTGGCACAATAGAACTAAATTGACCTCCAGGCATCAGTGTTACTAGAAAAACTTGATAATTAGTTAAATTTGCGATATGCCTCAGTTATTCCGATGTCCCAAGATAAAGGAGTTGCTCTCTGTTTTATTGTCAAAGAGACCGGTACAAATGGCATAGCTTGGACTGTGCCTTAACACTGCAAATATGACAACTCCGCCATTAATGATAGTATTGATGGCGCAATAGAACTAAATTGACCTCCAGGCATCAGTGTTACTAGAAAAACTTGATAATTAGTTAACTTTGCGATATACCTCAGTTATTTCGATGTCCCAATATAAAGGCTTTGCTCTGTGTTTTGTTGTCAAACACACCGGTACAAATGGAAGAGCTTGGCATGTCCCATAACAGTGCAAACGTGATAACTCGCCCATTAATGATAGTATTGTTGGCGCAATAGAACTAAATTGACCTCCAGGCATCAGTGTTACTAGAAAAACTTGATAATTAGTTAAATTTGCGATATGCCTCAGATATTTCGATGTCCCAAGATAAAGGAGTTGCTCTCTGTTTTATTGTCAAAGAGACCGGTACAAATGGCATAGCTTGGACTGTGCCATAACACTGCAAATGTGACAACTACGCCATTAATGATAGTATTGATGGCGCAATAGAACTAAATTGACCTCCAGGCATCAGTGTTACTAGAAAAACTTGATAATTAGTTAACTTTGCGATATAACTCGGTTATTTCGAAGTCCCAAATAAAGTATTTGCTCTGTGTTTTGTTGTCAAACACAGCGGTACAAATGGCATAGCTTGGACTGTGCCATAACACTGCAAATGTGACAACTCCGCCATTAATGATAGTATTGATGGCGCAATAGAACTAAATTGACCTCCAGGCATCAGTGTTACTAGAAAAACTTGATAATTAGTTAACTTTGCGATATAACTCGGTTATTTCGAAGTCCCAAATAAAGTATTTGCTCTGTGTTATGTTGTCAAACAGCGGTACAAATGGAAGAGCTTGGTCGGTGATATAACACCGCAAACGTGACATCTCACCCATTAATGATAGTATTGATGGCGCAATAGAACTAAATATACCTCCAGGCATCAGTGTTACTAGAAAAACATGATAATTAGTTGAATTTGCGATATACCTCAGTTATTTCAAAGTCCCAAAATAAAGGATTTGCTCTGTGTTTTGTTGTCAAACACACCGGTACAAATGGAAGAGCTTGGGCTGTGCCATACCACTGCAAATGTAATAACTCCGTCATTAATGATAGTATTGATGGCGCAATAGAACTAAATTGACCTCCAGGCATCAGTGTTACCAGAAAAACTTGATAATTAGTTAAATTTGCGATATACCTCAGTTATTTCGATGTCCCAAGATAAAGGCTTTGCTCTGTGTTTTGTTGTCAAACACAGTGGTACAAATGGAAGAGCTTGGCCTGTGCCATAACAGTGCAAACGTGATTACTCGGCCATTAATGATATTATTGATGGCGCAATAGAACTAAATTGACCTCCAGGCATCAGTGTTACTAGAAAAACTTGATAATTAGTTGAATGTGCGATATAATACAGTTATTTCGAAGTCCCAAGATAAAGGAGTTGCTCTGTGTTTTGTTGTCAAACACAGCGGTACAAATGGAAGAGCTTGGCCTGTGCCATAACACTGCAAATGTGACAACTCCGCCATTAATGATAGTATTGATGGCGTAATAGAACTAAATTGACCTCCAGGCATCAGTGTTACTAGAAAAACTTGATAATTATTTGAATTTGCGATATACCTCAGTTATTTCGATGTCCCAATATAAAGGCTTTGCTCTGTGTTTTGTTGTCAAACACAGTGGTACAAATGGAAGAGCTTGGCCTGTGCCATAACAGTGCAAACGTGATAACTCGCCCATTAATGATAGTATTGTTGGCGCAATAGAACTAAATTGACCTCCAGGCATCAGTGTTACTAGAAAAACTTGATAATTAGTTACATTTGCGATATGCCTCAGTTATTTCGATGTCCCAAGATAAAGGAGTTGCTCTCTGTTTTATTGTCAAAGAGACCGGTACAAATGGCATAGCTTGGACTGTGCCTTAACACTGCAAATATGACAACTCCGCCATTAATGATAGTATTGATGGCGCAATAGAACTAAATTGACCTCCAGGCATCAGTGTTACTAGAAAAACTTGATAATTAGTTAACTTTGCGATATACCTCAGTTATTTCGATGTCCCAATATAAAGGCTTTGCTCTGTGTTTTGTTGTCAAACACACCGGTACAAATGGAAGAGCTTGGCCTGTCCCATAACAGTGCAAACGTGATAACTCGCCCATTAATGATAGTATTGTTGGCGCAATAGAACTAAATTGACCTCCAGGCATCAGTGTTACTAGAAAAACTTGATAATTAGTTAAATTTGCGATATGCCTCAGTTATTTCGATGTCCCAAGATAAAGGAGTTGCTCTCTGTTTTATTGTCAAAGAGACCGGTACAAATGGCATAGCTTGGACTGTGCCATAACACTGCAAATGTGACAACTCCGCCATTAATGATAGTATTGATGGCGCAATAGAACTAAATTGACCTCCAGGCATCAGTGTTACTAGAAAAACTTGATAATTAGTTAACTTTGCGATATAACTCGGTTATTTCGAAGTCCCAAATAAAGTATTTGCTCTGTGTTTTGTTGTCAAACACAGCGGTACAAATGGCATAGCTTGGACTGTGCCATAACACTGCAAATGTGACAACTCCGCCATTAATGATAGTATTGATGGCGCAATAGAACTAAATTGACCTCCAGGCATCAGTGTTACTAGAAAAACTTGATAATTAGTTAACTTTGCGATATAACTCGGTTATTTCGAAGTCCCAAATAAAGTATTTGCTCTGTGTTATGTTGTCAAACAGCGGTACAAATGGAAGAGCTTGGTCGGTGATATAACACCGCAAACGTGACATCTCACCCATTAATGATAGTATTGATGGCGCAATAGAACTAAATATACCTCCAGGCATCAGTGTTACTAGAAAAACATGATAATTAGTTGAATTTGCGATATACCTCAGTTATTTCAAAGTCCCAAAATAAAGGATTTGCTCTGTGTTTTGTTGTCAAACACACCGGTACAAATGGAAGAGCTTGGGCTGTGCCATACCACTGCAAATGTAATAACTCCGTCATTAATGATAGTATTGATGGCGCAATAGAACTAAATTGACCTCCAGGCATCAGTGTTACTAGAAAAACTTGATAATTAGTTGAATTTGCGATATACCTCAGTTATTTCGAAGTCCCAAAATAAAGGATTTGCTCTGTGTTTTGTTGTCAAACACACCGGTACAAATGGAAGAGCTTGGGCTGTGCCATACCACTGCAAATGTAATAACTCCGTCATTAATGATAGTATTGATGGCGCAATAGAACTAAATTGACCTCCAGGCATCAGTGTTACTAGAAAAACTTGATAATTAGTTGAATTAGCGATATACCTCAGTTATTTCGAAGTCCCAAAATAAAGGATTTGCTCTGTGTTTTGTTGTCAAACACACCGGTACAAATGGAAGAGCTTGGGCTGTGCCATACCACTGCAAATGTAACAACTCCGTCATTAATGATAGTATTGATGGCGCAATAGAACTAAATTGACCTCCAGGCATCAGTGTTACTAGAAAAACTTGATAATTAGTTAACTTTGCGATATACCTCAGTTATTTCGATGTCCCAATATAAAGGCTTTGCTCTGTGTTTTGTTGTCAAACACACCGGTACAAATGGAAGAGCTTGGCCTGTCCCATAACAGTGCAAACGTGATAACTCGCCCATTAATGATAGTATTGTTGGCGCAATAGAACTAAATTGACCTCCAGGCATCAGTGTTACTAGAAAAACTTGATAATTAGTTAAATTTGCGATATGCCTCAGTTATTTCGATGTCCCAAGATAAAGGAGTTGCTCTCTGTTTTATTGTCAAAGAGACCGGTACAAATGGCCTAGCTTGGACTGTGCCATAACACTGCAAATGTGACAACTCCGCCATTAATGATAGTATTGATGGCGCAATAGAACTAAATTGACCTCCAGGCATCAGTGTTACTAGAAAAACTTGATAATTAGTTAACTTTGCGATATAACTCGGTTATTTCGAAGTCCCAAATAAAGTATTTGCTCTGTGTTTTGTTGTCAAACACAGCGGTACAAATGGCATAGCTTGGACTGTGCCATAACACTGCAAATGTGACAACTCCGCCATTAATGATAGTATTGATGGCGCAATAGAACTAAATTGACCTCCAGGCATCAGTGTTACTAGAAAAACTTGATAATTAGTTAACTTTGCGATATAACTCGGTTATTTCGAAGTCCCAAATAAAGTATTTGCTCTGTGTTATGTTGTCAAACAGCGGTACAAATGGAAGAGCTTGGTCGGTGATATAACACCGCAAACGTGACATCTCACCCATTAATGATAGTATTGATGGCGCAATAGAACTAAATATACCTCCAGGCATCAGTGTTACTAGAAAAACATGATAATTAGTTGAATTTGCGATATACCTCAGTTATTTCAAAGTCCCAAAATAAAGGATTTGCTCTGTGTTTTGTTGTCAAACACACCGGTACAAATGGAAGAGCTTGGGCTGTGCCATACCACTGCAAATGTAATAACTCCGTCATTAATGATAGTATTGATGGCGCAATAGAACTAAATTGACCTCCAGGCATCAGTGTTACTAGAAAAACTTGATAATTAGTTGAATTTGCGATATACCTCTGTTATTTCGAAGTCCCAAAATAAAGGATTTGCTCTGTGTTTTGTTGTCAAACACACCGGTACAAATGGAAGAGCTTGGGCTGTGCCATACCACTGCAAATGTAATAACTCCGTCATTAATGATAGTATTGATGGCGCAATAGAACTAAATTGACCTCCAGGCATCAGTGTTACTAGAAAAACTTGATAATTAGTTGAATTTGCGATATACCTCAGTTATTTCGAAGTCCCAAAATAAAGGATTTGCTCTGTGTTTTGTTGTCAAACACACCGGTACAAATGGAAGAGCTTGGGCTGTGCCATACCACTGCAAATGTAACAACTCCGTCATTAATGATAGTATTGATGGCGCAATAGAACTAAATTGACCTCCAGGCATCAGTGTTACCAGAAAAACTTGATAATTAGTTAAATTTGCGATATACCTCAGTTATTTCGATGTCCCAAGATAAAGGCTTTGCTCTGTGTTTTGTTGTCAAACACAGTGGTACAAATGGAAGAGCTTGGCCTGTGCCATAACAGTGCAAACGTGATTACTCGGCCATTAATGATATTATTGATGGCGCAATAGAACTAAATTGACCTCCAGGCATCAGTGTTACTAGAAAAACTTGATAATTAGTTGAATGTGCGATATAATACAGTTATTTCGAAGTCCCAAGATAAAGGAGTTGCTCTGTGTTTTGTTGTCAAACTCAGCGGTACAAATGGAAGAGCTTGGCCTGTGCCATAACACTGCAAATGTGACAACTCCGCCATTAATGATAGTATTGATGGCGTAATAGAACTAAATTGACCTCCAGGCATCAGTGTTACTAGAAAAACTTGATAATTATTTGAATTTGCGATATACCTCAGTTATTTCGATGTCCCAATATAAAGGCTTTGCTCTGTGTTTTGTTGTCAAACACAGTGGTACAAATGGAAGAGCTTGGCCTGTGCCATAACAGTGCAAACGTGATAACTCGCCCATTAATGATAGTATTGTTGGCGCAATAGAACTAAATTGACCTCCAGGCATCAGTGTTACTAGAAAAACTTGATAATTAGTTAAATTTGCGATATGCCTCAGTTATTCCGATGTCCCAAGATAAAGGAGTTGCTCTCTGTTTTATTGTCAAAGAGACCGGTACAAATGGCATAGCTTGGACTGTGCCTTAACACTGCAAATATGACAACTCCGCCATTAATGATAGTATTGATGGCGCAATAGAACTAAATTGACCTCCAGGCATCAGTGTTACTAGAAAAACTTGATAATTAGTTAACTTTGCGATATACCTCAGTTATTTCGATGTCCCAATATAAAGGCTTTGCTCTGTGTTTTGTTGTCAAACACACCGGTACAAATGGAAGAGCTTGGCCTGTCCCATAACAGTGCAAACGTGATAACTCGCCCATTAATGATAGTATTGTTGGCGCAATAGAACTAAATTGACCTCCAGGCATCAGTGTTACTAGAAAAACTTGATAATTAGTTAAATTTGCGATATGCCTCAGATATTTCGATGTCCCAAGATAAAGGAGTTGCTCTCTGTTTTATTGTCAAAGAGACCGGTACAAATGGCATAGCTTGGACTGTGCCATAACACTGCAAATGTGACAACTACGCCATTAATGATAGTATTGATGGCGCAATAGAACTAAATTGACCTCCAGGCATCAGTGTTACTAGAAAAACTTGATAATTAGTTAACTTTGCGATATAACTCGGTTATTTCGAAGTCCCAAATAAAGTATTTGCTCTGTGTTATGTTGTCAAACAGCGGTACAAATGGAAGAGCTTGGTCGGTGATATAACACCGCAAACGTGACATCTCACCCATTAATGATAGTATTGATGGCGCAATAGAACTAAATATACCTCCAGGCATCAGTGTTACTAGAAAAACATGATAATTAGTTGAATTTGCGATATACCTCAGTTATTTCAAAGTCCCAAAATAAAGGATTTGCTCTGTGTTTTGTTGTCAAACACACCGGTACAAATGGAAGAGCTTGGGCTGTGCCATACCACTGCAAATGTAATAACTCCGTCATTAATGATAGTATTGATGGCGCAATAGAACTAAATTGACCTCCAGGCATCAGTGTTACTAGAAAAACTTGATAATTAGCTGAATTTGCGATATACCTCAGTTATTTCGAAGTCCCAAAATAAAGGATTTGCTCTGTGTTTTGTTGTCAAACACACCGGTACAAATGGAAGGGCTTGGGCTGTGCCATACCACTGCAAATGTAACAACTCCGTCATTAATGATAGTATTGATGGCGCAATAGAACTAAATTGACCTCCAGGCATCAGTGTAACCAGAAAAACTTGATAATTAGTTAAATTTGCGATATACCTCAGTTATTTCGATGTCCCAAGATAAAGGCTTTGCTCTGTGTTTTGTTGTCAAACACAGTGGTACAAATGGAAGAGCTTGGCCTGTGCCATAACAGTGCAAACGTGATTACTCGGCCATTAATGATATTATTGATGGCGCAATAGAACTAAATTGACCTCCAGGCATCAGTGTTACTAGAAAAACTTGATAATTAGTTGAATGTGCGATATAATACAGTTATTTCGAAGTCCCAAGATAAAGGAGTTGCTCTGTGTTTTGTTGTCAAACACAGCGGTACAAATGGAAGAGCTTGGCCTGTGCCATAACACTGCAAATGTGACAACTCCGCCATTAATGATAGTATTGATGGCGTAATAGAACTAAATTGACCTCCAGGCATCAGTGTTACTAGAAAAACTTGATAATTATTTGAATTTGCAATATACCTCAGTTATTTCGATGTCCCAATATAAAGGCTTTGCTCTGTGTTTTGTTGTCAAAGAGACCGGTAAATATGGCATAGCTTGGACTGTGCCATAACACTGCAAATGTGACAACTCCGCCATTAATGATAGTATTGATGGCGCAATAGAACTAAATTGACCTCCAGGCATCAGTGTTACTAGAAAAACTTGATAATTAGTTAACTTTGCGATATAACTCGGTTATTTCGAAGTCCCAAATAAAGTATTTGCTCTGTGTTTTGTTGTCAAACACAGCGGTACAAATGGCATAGCTTGGACTGTGCCATAACACTGCAAATGTGACAACTCCGCCATTAATGATAGTATTGATGGCGCAATAGAACTAAATTGACCTCCAGGCATCAGTGTTACTAGAAAAACTTGATAATTAGTTAACTTTGCGATATAACTCGGTTATTTCGAAGTCCCAAATAAAGTATTTGCTCTGTGTTATGTTGTCAAACAGCGGTACAAATGGAAGAGCTTGGTCGGTGATATAACACCGCAAACGTGACATCTCACCCATTAATGATAGTATTGATGGCGCAATAGAACTAAATATACCTCCAGGCATCAGTGTTACTAGAAAAACATGATAATTAGTTGAATTTGCGATATACCTCAGTTATTTCAAAGTCCCAAAATAAAGGATTTGCTCTGTGTTTTGTTGTCAAACACACCGGTACAAATGGAAGAGCTTGGGCTGTGCCATACCACTGCAAATGTAATAACTCCGTCATTAATGATAGTATTGATGGCGCAATAGAACTAAATTGACCTCCAGGCATCAGTGTTACTAGAAAAACTTGATAATTAGTTGAATTTGCGATATACCTCAGTTATTTCGAAGTCCCAAAATAAAGGATTTGCTCTGTGTTTTGTTGTCAAACACACCGGTACAAATGGAAGAGCTTGGGCTGTGCCATACCACTGCAAATGTAACAACTCCGTCATTAATGATAGTATTGATGGCGCAATAGAACTAAATTGACCTCCAGGCATCAGTGTTACCAGAAAAAACTTGATAATTAGTTAAATTTGCGATATACCTCAGTTATTTCGATGTCCCAAGATAAAGGCTTTGCTCTGTGTTTTGTTGTCAAACACAGTGGTACAAATGGAAGAGATTGGCCTGTGCCATAACAGTGCAAACGTGATTACTCGGCCATTAATGATATTATTGATGGCGCAATAGAACTAAATTGACCTCCAGGCATCAGTGTTACTAGAAAAACTTGATAATTATTTGAATTTGCGATATACCTCAGTTATTTCGATGTCCCAATATAAAGGCTTTGCTCTGTGTTTTGTTGTCAAACACAGTGGTACAAATGGAAGAGCTTGGCCTGTGCCATAATAGTGCAAACGTGATAACTCGCCCATTAATGATAGTATTGTTGGCGCAATAGAACTAAATTGACCTCCAGGCATCAGTGTTACTAGAAAAACTTGATAATTAGTTGAATTTGCGATATACCTCAGTTATTTCGAAGTCCCAAAATAAAGGATTTGCTCTGTGTTTTGTTGTCAAACACACCGGTACAAATGGAAGAGCTTGGGCTGTGCCATACCACTGCAAATGTAACAACTCCGTCATTAATGATAGTATTGATGGCGCAATAGAACTAAATTGACCTCCAGGCATCAGTGTTACCAGAAAAACTTGATAATTAGTTAAATTTGCGATATACCTCAGTTATTTCGATGTCCCAAGATAAAGGCTTTGCTCTGTGTTTTGTTGTCAAACACAGTGGTACAAATGGAAGAGATTGGCCTGTGCCATAACAGTGCAAACGTGATTACTCGGCCATTAATGATATTATTGATGGCGCAATAGAACTAAATTGACCTCCAGGCATCAGTGTTACTAGAAAAACTTGATAATTAGTTGAATGTGCGATATAATACAGTTATTTCGAAGTCCCAAGATAAAGGAGTTGCTCTGTGTTTTGTTGTCAAACACAGCGGTACAAATGGAAGAGCTTGGCCTGTGCCATAACACTGCAAATGTGACAACTCCGCCATTAATGATAGTATTGATGGCGTAATAGAACTAAATTGACCTCCAGGCATCAGTGTTACTAGAAAAACTTGATAATTATTTGAATTTGCGATATACCTCAGTTATTTCGATGTCCCAATATAAAGGCTTTGCTCTGTGTTTTGTTGTCAAACACAGTGGTACAAATGGAAGAGCTTGGCCTGTGCCATAACAGTGCAAACGTGATAACTCGCCCATTAATGATAGTATTGTTGGCGCAATAGAACTAAATTGACCTCCAGGCATCAGTGTTACTAGAAAAACTTGATAATTAGTTAAATTTGCGATATGCCTCAGTAATTTCGATGTCCCAAGATAAAGGAGTTGCTCTCTGTTTTATTGTCAAAGAGACCGGTACAAATGGCATAGCTTGGACTGTGCCTTAACACTGCAAATATGACAACTCCGCCATTAATGATAGTATTGATGGCGCAATAGAACTAAATTGACCTCCAGGCATCAGTGTTACTAGAAAAACTTGATAATTAGTTAACTTTGCGATATACCTCAGTTATTTCGATGTCCCAAGATAAAGGCTTTGCTCTGTGTTTTGTTGTCAAACACACCGGTACAAATGGAAGAGCTTGGCCTGTCCCATAACAGTGCAAACGTGATAACTCGCCCATTAATGATAGTATTGTTGGCGCAATATAACTAAATTGACCTGCAGGCATCAGTGTTACTAGAAAAACTTGATAATTAGTTAAATTTGCGATATGCCTCAGTTATTTCGATGTCCCAAGATAAAGGAGTTGCTCTCTGTTTTATTGTCAAAGAGACCGGTACAAATGGCATAGCTTGGACTGTGCCATAACACTGCAAATGTGACAACTCCGCCATTAATGATAGTATTGATGGCGCAATAGAACTAAATTGACCTCCAGGCATCAGTGTTACTAGAAAAACTTGATAATTAGTTAACTTTGCGATATAACTCGGTTATTTCGAAGTCCCAAATAAAGTATTTGCTCTGTGTTATGTTGTCAAACAGCGGTACAAATGGAAGAGCTTGGTCTGTGATATAACACCGCAAACGTGACATCTCACCCATTAATGATAGTATTGATGGCGCAATAGAACTAAATATACTTCCAGGCATCAGTGTTACTGGAAAAACATGATAATTAGTTGAATTTGCGATATACCTCAATTATTTCGAAGTCCCAAAATAAAGGATTTGCTCTGTGTTTTGTTGTCAAACACACCGGTACAAATGGAAGAGCTTGGGCTGTGCCATACCACTGCAAATGTAACAACTCAGTCATTAATGATAGTATTGATGGCGCAATAGAACTAAATTGACCTCCAGGCATCAGTGTTACCAGAAAAACTTGATAATTAGTTAAATTTGCGATATACCTCAGTTATTTCGATGTCCCAAGATAAAGGCTTTGCTCTGTGTTTTGTTGTCAAACACAGTGGTACAAATGGAAGAGCTTGGCCTGTGCCATAACAGTGCAAACGTGATTACTCGGCCATTAATGATATTATTGATGGCGCAATAGAACTAAATTGACCTCCAGGCATCAGTGCTACTAGAAAAACTTGATAATTAGTTGAAAGTGCGATATAATACAGTTATTTCGAAGTCCCAAGATAAAGGAGTTGCTCTGTGTTTTGTTGTCAAACACAGCGGTACAAATGGAAGAGCTTGGCCTGTGCCATAACACTGCAAATGTGACAACTCCGCCATTAATGATAGTATTGATGGCGTAATAGAACTAAATTGACCTCCAGGCATCAGTGTTACTAGAAAAACTTGATAATTATTTGAATTTGCGATATACCTCAGTTATTTCGATGTCCCAATATAAAGGCTTTGCTCTGTGTTTTGTTGTCAAACACAGTGGTACAAATGGAAGAGCTTGGCCTGTCCCATAACAGTGCAAACGTGATAACTCGCCCATTAATGATAGTATTGTTGGCGCAATAGAACTAAATTGACCTGCAGGCATCAGTGTTACTACAAAAACTTGATAATTAGTTAAATTTGCGATATGCCTCAGTTATTTCGATGTCCCAAGATAAAGGAGTTGCTCTCTGTTTTATTGTCAAAGAGACCGGTACAAATGGAATAGCTTGGACTGTGCCATAACACTGCAAATGTGACAACTCCGCCATTAATGATAGTATTGATGGCGCAATAGAACTAAATTGACTTCCAGGCATCAGTGTTACTAGAAAAACTTGATAATTAGTTAACTTTGCGATATAACTCGGTTATTTCGAAGTCCCAAATAAAGTATTTGCTCTTTGTTATGTTGTCAAACAGCGGTACAAATGGAAGAGCTTGGTCTGTGATATAACACCGCAAACGTGACATCTCACCCATTAATGATAGTATTGATGGCGCAATAGAACTAAATATACCTCCAGGCATCAGTGTTACTAGAAAAACATGATAATTAGTTGAATTTGCGATATACCTCAGTTATTTCGAAGTCCCAAAATAAAGGATTTGCTCTGTGTTTTGTTGTCAAACACACCGGTACAAATGGAAGAGCTTGGGCTGTGCCATACCACTGCAAATGTAACAACTCCGTCATTAATGATAGTATTGATGGCGCAATAGAACTAAATTGACCTCCAGGCATCAGTGTTACTAGAACAACTTGATAATTAGTTGAATTTGCGATATACCTCAGTTATTTCGAAGTCCCAAAATAAAGGATTTGCTCTGTGTTTTGTTGTCAAACACACCGGTACAAATGGAAGAGCTTGGGCTGTGCCATACCACTGCAAATGTAACAACTCAGTCATTAATGATAGTATTGATGGCGCAATAGAACTAAATTGACCTCCAGGCATCAGTGTTACCAGAAAAACTTGATAATTAGTTAAATTTGCGATATACCTCAGTTATTTCGATGTCCCAAGATAAAGGCTTTGCTCTGTGTTTTGTTGTCAAACACAGTGGTACAAATGGAAGAGCTTGGCCTGTGCCATAACAGTGCAAACGTGATTACTCGGCCATTAATGATATTATTGATGGCGCAATAGAACTAAATTGACCTCCAGGCATCAGTGCTACTAGAAAAACTTGATAATTAGTTGAAAGTGCGATATAATACAGTTATTTCGAAGTCCCAAGATAAAGGAGTTGCTCTGTGTTTTGTTGCCAAACACAGCGGTACAAATGGAAGAGCTTGGCCTGTGCCATAACACTGCAAATGTGACAACTCCGCCATTAATGATAGTATTGATGGCGTAATAGAACTAAATTGACCTCCAGGCATCAGTGTTACTAGAAAAACTTGATAATTATTTGAATTTGCGATATACCTCAGTTATTTCGATGTCCCAATATAAAGGCTTTGCTCTGTGTTTTGTTGTCAAACACAGTGGTACAAATGGAAGAGCTTGGCCTGTGCCATAACAGTGCAAACGTGATAACTCGCCCATTAATGATAGTATTGTTGGCGCAATAGAACTAAATTGACCTCCAGGCATCAGTGTTACTAGAAAAACTTGATAATTAGTTGAATTTGCGATATAATACAGTTATTTCGAAGTCCCAAGATAAAGGAGTTGCTCTGCGTTTTGTTGTCAAAGCCACCGGTACAAATGGCATAGCATGAACTGTGCCATAACACTGCAAATGTGACAACTCGGCCATTAATGATAGTATTGATGGCGCAATAGAACTAAATTGACCTCCAGGCATCAGTGTTACTAGAAAAACTTGATAATTAGTTAAATTTGCGATATACCTCAGTTATTTCGAAGTCCCAACATAAAGGATTTGCTCTGTGTTTTGTTGTGAAACACACCTGTACAAATGGAAGAGCTTGGCCTGTGCCATAACAGTGTAAACGTGATAACTCGGCAATTAATGATAGTATTGATGGCGCAATAGAACTAAATTGACCTCCAGGCATCAGTGTTACCAGAAAAACTTGATAATTAGTTAAATTTGCGATATACCTCAGTTATTTCGATGTCCCAAGATAAAGGCTTTGCTCTGTGTTTTGTTGTCAAACACAGTGGTACAAATGGAAGAGCTTGGCCTGTGCCATAACAGTGCAAACGTGATAACTCGGCCATTAATGATAGTATTGATGGCGCAATAGAACTAAATTGACCTCCAGGCATCAGTGTTACTAGAAAAACTTGATAATTAGTTGAATGTGCGATATAATACAGTTATTTCGAAGTCCCAAGATAAAGGAGTTGCTCTGTGTTTTGTTGTCAAACACAGCGGTACAAATGGAAGAGCTTGGCCTGTGCCATAACACTGCAAATGTGACAACTCCGCCATTAATGATAGTATTGATGGCGCAATAGAACTAAATTGACCTCCAGGCATCAGTGTTACTAGAAAAACTTGATAATTAGTTGAATTTGCGATATACCTCAGTTATTTCGAAGTCCCAAAATAAAGAATTTGCTCTGTGTTTTGTTGTCAAACACAGCGATACAAATGGAAGAGCTTTGGCTGTGCCATACCACTGCAAATGTAACAACTCCGTCATTAATGATAGTATTGATGGCGCAATAGAACTAAATTGACCTCCAGGCATCAGTGTTACCAGAAAAACTTGATAATTAGTTAAATTTGCGATATACCTCAGTTATTTCGATGTCCCAAGATAAAGGCTTTGCTCTGTGTTTTGTTGTCAAACACAGTGGTACAAATGGAAGAGCTTGGCCTGTGCCATAACAGTGCAAACGTGATAACTCGGCCATTAATGATAGTATTGATGGCGCAATATAACTAAATTGACCTCCAGGCATCAGTGTTACTAGAAAAACTTGATAATTAGTTGAATGTGCGATATAATACAGTTATTTCGAAGTCCCAAGATAAAGGAGTTGCTCTGTGTTTTGTTGTCAAACACAGCGGTACAAATGGAAGAGCTTGGCCTGTGCCATAACACTGCAAATGTGACAACTCCGCCATTAATGATAGTATTGATGGCGTAATAGAACTAAATTGACCTCCAGGCATCAGTGTTACTAGAAAAACTTGATAATTAGTTGAATTTCCGATATACCTCAGTTATTTCGATGTCCCAATATAAAGGCTTTGCTCTGTGTTTTGTTGTCAAACACAGTGGTACAAATGGAAGAGCTTGGCCTGTGCCATAACAGTGCAAACGTGATAATTCGCCCATTAATGATAGTATTGTTGGCGCAATATAACTAAATTGACCTCCAGGCATCAGTGTTACTAGAAAAACTTGATAATTAGTTAAATTTGCGATATGCCTCAGTTATTTCGATGTCCCAAAATAAAGGAGTTGCTCTGTGTTTTATTGTCAAAGAGACCGGTACAAATGGAAGATTTTGGGCTGTGCCATACCACTGCAAATGTAACAACTCCGTCATTAATGATAGTATTGATGGCGCAATAGAACTAAATTGACCTCCAGGCATCAGTGTTACTAGAAAAACTTGATAATTAGTTGAATGTGCGATATAATACAGTTATTTCGAAGTCCCAAAATAAAGGAGTTGCTCTGTGTTTTGTTGTCAAACACAGATGTACAAATGGAAGAGCTTGGCCTGTGCCATAACACTGCAAATGTGACAACTCCGCCATTAATGATAGTATTGATGGCGCAATAGAACTAAATTGACCTCCAGGCATCAGTGTTACTAGAAAAACTTGATAATTAGTTGAATGTGCGATATAATACAGTTATTTCGAAGTCCCAAGATAAAGGAGTTGCTCTGTGTTTTGTTGTCAAACACAGCGGTACAAATGGAAGAGCTTGGCCTGTGCCATAACACTGCAAATGTGACAACTCCGCCATTAATGATAGTATTGATGGCGTAATAGAACTAAATTGACCTCCAGGCATCAGTGTTACTAGAAAAACTTGATAATTAGTTGAATTTGCGATATACCTCAGTTATTTCGAAGTCCCAAAATAAAGGATTTGCTCTGTGTTTTGTTGTCAAACACAGCGGTACAAATGGCATAGCTTGGACTGTGCCATAACACTGCAAATGTGACAACTCCGCCATTAATGATAGTATTGATGGCGCAATAGAACTAAATTGACCTCCAGGCATCAGTGTTACCAGAAAAACTTGATAATTAGTTAAATTTGCAATATACCTCAGTTATTTCGATGTCCCAAGATAAAGGCTTTGCTCTGTGTTTTGTTGTCAAACACAGTGGTACAAATGGAAGAGCTTGGCCTGTGCCATAACAGTGCAAACGTGATAACTCGGCCATTAATGATAGTATTGATGGCGCAATAGAACTAAATTGACCTCCAGGCATCAGTGTTACTAGAAAAACTTGATAATTAGTTGAATGTGCGATATAATACAGTTATTTCGAAGTCCCAAGATAAAGGAGTTGCTCTGTGTTTTGTTGTCAAACACAGCGGTACAAATGGAAGAGCTTGGCCTGTGCCATAACACTGCAAATGTGACAACTCCGCCATTAATGATAGTATTGATGGCGTAATAGAACTAAATTGACCTCCAGGCATCAGTTTTACTAGAAAAACTTGATAATTAGTTGAATTTGCGATATACCTCTGTTATTTCGATGTCCCAATATAAAGGCTTTGCTCTGTGTTTTGTTGTCAAACACAGTGGAACAAATGGAAGAGCTTGGCCTGTGCCATAACAGTGCAAACGTGATAACTCGCCCATTAATGATAGTATTGTTGGCGCAATAGAACTAAATTGACCTCCAGGCATCAGTGTTACTAGAAAAACTTGATAATTAGTTAAATTTGCGATATGCCTCAGTTATTTCGATGTCCCAAGATAAAGGAGTTGCTCTCTGTTTTATTGTCAAAGAGACCGGTACAAATGGCATAGCTTGGACTGTGCCATAACACTGCAAATGTGACAACTCCGCCATTAATGATAGTATTGATGGCGCAATAGAACTAAATTGACCTCCAGGCATCAGTGTTACTAGAAAAACTTGATAATTAGTTAACTTTGCGATATAACTCGGTTATTTCGAAGTCCCAAATAAAGTATTTGCTCTGTGTTATGTTGTCAAACAGCGGTACAAATGGAAGAGCTTGGTCTGTGCCATAACACCGCAAACGTGACATCTCACCCATTAATGATAGTATTGATGGCGCAATAGAACTAAATATACCTCCAGGCATCAGTGTTACTAGAAAAACATGATAATTAGTTGAATTTGCGATATACCTCAGTTATTTCGAAGTCCCAAAATAAAGGATTTGCTCTGTGTTTTGTTGTCAAACACAGCGGTACAAATGGAAGAGCTTGGCCTCTGCCATAACACTGCAAATGTGACAACTCCGCCATTAATGATAGTATTGATGGCGCAATAGAACTAAATTGACCTCCAGGCATCAGTGTTACTAGAAAAACTTGATAATTAGTTGAATTTGCGATATACCTCAGTTATTTCGATGTCCCAATATAAAGGCTTTGCTCTGTGTTTTGTTGTCAAACACAGTGGTACAAATGGAAGAGCTTGGTCTGTGCCATAACACCGCAAACGTGACATCTCACCCATTAATGATAGTATTGATGGCGCAATAGAACTAAATGTACCTCCAGGCATCAGTTTTACTAGAAAAACATGATAATTAGTTGAATTTGCGATATACCCAGTTATTTCGATGTCCCAAAATAAAGGAGTTGCTCTGTGTTTTATTGTCAAAGAGACCGGTACAAATGGAAGAGCTTGGGCTGTGCCATACCACTGCAAATGTAACAACTCCGTCATTAATGATAGTATTGATGGCACAATAGAACTAATTTGACCTCCAGGCATCAGTGTTACTTGAAAAACTTGATAATTAGTTGAATTTGCGATATACCTCAGTTATTTCGAAGTCCCAAAATAAAGAATTTGCTCTGTGTTTTGTTGTCAAACACAGCGGTACAAATGGAAGAACTTTGGCTGTGCCATACCACTGCAAATGTAACAACTCCGTCATTAATGATAGTATTGATGGCGCAATATAACTAAATTGACCTCCAGGCATCAGTGTTACTAGAAAAACTTGATAATTAGTTGAATGTGCGATATAATACAGTTATTTCGAAGTCCCAAGATAAAGGAGTTGCTCTGTGTTTTGTTGTCAAACACAGCGGTACAAATGGAAGAGCTTGGCCTGTGCCATAACACTGCAAATGTGACAACTCCGCCATTAATGATAGTATTGATGGCGTAATAGAACTAAATTGACCTCCAGGCATCAGTGTTACTAGAAAAACGTGATAATTAGTTGAATTTGCGATATACCTCAGTTATTTCGATGTCCCAATATAAAGGCTTTGCTCTGTGTTTTGTTGTCAAACACAGTGGTACAAATGGAAGAGCTTGGCCTGTGCCATAACAGTGCAAACGTGATAACTCGCCCATTAATGATAGTATTGTTGGCGCAATAGAACTAAATTGACCTCCAGGCATCAGTGTTACTAGAAAAACTTGATAATTAGTTAAATTTGCGATATGCCTCAGTTATTTCGATGTCCCAATATAAAGGCTTTGCTCTGTGTTTTGTTGTCAAACACAGTGGTACAAATGGAAGAGCTTGGCCTGTGCCATAACAGTGCAAACGTGATAACTCGCCCATTAATGATGGTATTGTTGGCGCAATATAACTAAATTGACCTCCAGGCATCAGTGTTACTAGAAAAACTTGATAATTAGTTAAATTTGCGATATGCCTCAGTTATTTCGATGTCCCAAAATAAAGGAGTTGCTCTGTGTTTTATTGTCAAAGAGACCGGAACAAATGGAAGAGCTTGGGCTGTGCCATACCACTGCAAATGTAACAACTCCGTCATTAATGATAGTATTGATGGCGCAATAGAACTAAATTGAACTCCAGGCATCAGTGTTACTAGAAAAACTTGATAATTAGTTGAATGTGCGATATAATACGGTTATTTCGAAGTCCCAAAATAAAGGAGTTGCTCTGTGTTTTGTTGTCAAACACAGATGTACAAATGGAAGAGCTTGGCCTGTGCCATAACACTGCAAATGTGACAACTCCGCCATTAATGATAGTATTGATGGCGTAATAGAACTAAATTGACCTCCAGGCATCAGTGTTACTAGAAAAACTTGATAATTAGTTGAATTTGCGATATACCTCAGTTATTTCGATGTCCCAATATAAAGGCTTTGCTCTGTGTTTTGTTGTCAAACACAGTGGTACAAATGGAAGAGCTTGGCCTGTGCCATAACAGTGCAAACGTGGTAACTCGGCCATTAATGATAGTATTGATGGCGCAATAGAACTAAATTGACCTCCAGGCATCAGTGTTACTAGAAAAACTTGATAATTAGTTGAATGTGCGATATAATACAGTTATTTCGAAGTCCCAAGATAAAGGAGTTGCTCTGTGTTTTGTTGTCAAACACAGTGGTACAAATGGAAGAGCTTGGCCTGTGCCATAACAGTGCAAACGTGATAACTCGCCCATTAATGATAGTATTGTTGGCGCAATAGAACTAAATTGACCTCCAGGCATCAGTGTTACTAGAAAAACTTGATAATTAGTTAAATTTGCGATATGCCTCAGTTATTTCGATGTCCCAATATAAAGGTTTTGCTCTGTGTTTTGTTGTCAAACACAGTGGTACAAATGGAAGAGCTTGGCCTGTGCCATAACAGTGCAAACGTGATAACTCGCCCATTAATGATAGTATTGTTGGCGCAATATAACTAAATTGACCTCCAGGCATCAGTGTTACTAGAAAAACTTGATAATTAGTAAAATTTGCGATATGCCTCAGTTATTTCGATGTCCCAAAATAAAGGAGTTGCTCTGTGTTTTATTGTCAAAGAGACCGGAACAAATGGAAGAGCTTGGGCTGTGCCATACCACTGCAAATGTAACACCTCCGTCATTAATGATAGTATTGATGGCGCAATAGAACTAAATTGACCTCCAGGCATCAGTGTTACTAGAAAAACTTGATAATTAGTTGAATGTGCGATATAATACAGTTATTTCGAAGTCCCAAAATAAAGGAGTTGCTCTGTGTTTTGTTGTCAAACACAGATGTACAAATGGAAGAGCTTGGCCTGTGCCATAACAATGCAAATGTGACAACTCCGCCATTAATGATAGTATTGATGGCGTAATAGAACTAAATTGACCTCCAGGCATCAGTGTTACTGGAAAAACTTGATAATTAGTTGAATTTGCGATATACCTCAGTTATTTCGATGTCCCAATATAAAGGCTTTGCTCTGTGTTTTGTTGTCAAACACAGTGGTACAAATGGAAGAGCTTGGCCTGTGCCATAACAGTGCAAACGTGGTAACTCGGCCATTAATGATAGTATTGATGGCGCAATAGAACTAAATTGACCTCCAGGCATCAGTGTTACTAGAAAAACTTGATAATTAGTTGAATGTGCGATATAATACAGTTATTTCGAAGTCCCAAGATAAAGGAGTTGCTCTGTGTTTTGTTGTCAAACACAGCGGTACAAATGGAAGAGCTTGGCCTGTGCCATAACACTGCAAATGTGACAACTCCGCCATTAATGATAGTATTGATGGCGTAATAGAACTAAATTGACCTCCAGGCATCAGTGTTACTAGAAAAACTTGATAATTAGTTGAATGTGCGATATAATACAGTTATTTCGAAGTCCCAAGATAAAGGAGTTGCTCTGTGTTTTGTTGTCAAACACAGCGGTACAAATGGAAGAGCTTGGCCTGTGCCATAACACTGCAAATGTGACAACTCCGCCATTAATGATAGTATTGATGGCGTAATAGAACTAAATTGACCTCCAGGCATCAGTGTTACTAGAAAAACTTGATAACTAATTGAATTTGCGATATACCTCAGTTATTTCGAAGTCCCAAAATAAAGGATTTGCTCTGTGTTTTGTTGTCAAACACAGCGGTACAAATGGCATAGCTTGGACTGTGCCATAACACTGCAAATGTGACAACTCCGCCATTAATGATAGTATTGATGGCGCAATAGAACTAAATTGACCTCCAGGCATCAGTGGTACCAGAAAAACTTGATAATTAGTTAAATTTGCAATATACCTCAGTTATTTCGATGTCCCAAGATAAAGGCTTTGCTCTGTGTTTTGTTGTCAAACACAGTGGTACAAATGGAAGAGCTTGGCCTGTGCCATAACAGTGCAAACGTGATAACTCGGCCATTAATGATAGTATTGATGGCGCAATAGAACTAAATTGACCTCCAGGCATCAGTGTTACTAGAAAAACTTGATAATTAGTTGAATGTGCGATATAATACAGTTATTTCGAAGTCCCAAGATAAAGGAGTTGCTCTGTGTTTTGTTGTCAAACACAGTGGTACAAATGGAAGAGCTTGGCCTGTGCCATAACAGTGCAAACGTGATAACTCGCCCATTAATGATAGTATTGTTGGCGCAATAGAACTAAATTGACCTCCAGGCATCAGTGTTACTAGAAAAACTTGATAATTAGTTAAATTTGCGATATGCCTCAGTTATTTCGATGTCCCAATATAAAGGCTTTGCTCTGTGTTTTGTTGTCAAACACAGTGGTACAAATGGAAGAGCTTGGCCTGTGCCATAACAGTGCAAACGTGATAACTCGCCCATTAATGATAGTATTGTTGGCGCAATATAACTAAATTGACCTCCAGGCATCAGTGTTACTAGAAAAACTTGATAATTAGTAAAATTTGCGATATGCCTCAGTTATTTCGATGTCCCAAAATAAAGGAGTTGCTCTGTGTTTTATTGTCAAAGAGACCGGAACAAATGGAAGAGCTTGGGCTGTGCCATACCACTGCAAATGTAACACCTCCGTCATTAATGATAGTATTGATGGCGCAATAGAACTAAATTGACCTCCAGGCATCAGTGTTACTAGAAAAACTTGATAATTAGTTGAATGTGCGATATAATACAGTTATTTCGAAGTCCCAAAATAAAGGAGTTGCTCTGTGTTTTGTTGTCAAACACAGATGTACAAATGGAAGAGCTTGGCCTGTGCCATAACAATGCAAATGTGACAACTCCGCCATTAATGATAGTATTGATGGCGTAATAGAACTAAATTGACCTCCAGGCATCAGTGTTACTAGAAAAACTTGATAATTAGTTGAATTTGCGATATACCTCAGTTATTTCGATGTCCCAATATAAAGGCTTTGCTCTGTGTTTTGTTGTCAAACACAGTGGTACAAATGGAAGAGCTTGGCCTGTGCCATAACAGTGCAAACGTGGTAACTCGGCCATTAATGATAGTATTGATGGCGCAATAGAACTAAATTGACCTCCAGGCATCAGTGTTACTAGAAAAACTTGATAATTAGTTGAATGTGCGATATAATACAGTTATTTCGAAGTCCCAAGATAAAGGAGTTGCTCTGTGTTTTGTTGTCAAACACAGCGGTACAAATGGAAGAGCTTGGCCTGTGCCATAACACTGCAAATGTGACAACTCCGCCATTAATGATAGTATTGATGGCGTAATAGAACTAAATTGACCTCCAGGCATCAGTGTTACTAGAAAAACTTGATAACTAATTGAATTTGCGATATACCTCAGTTATTTCGAAGTCCCAAAATAAAGGATTTGCTCTGTGTTTTGTTGTCAAACACAGCGGTACAAATGGCATAGCTTGGACTGTGCCATAACACTGCAAATGTGACAACTCCGCCATTAATGATAGTATTGATGGCGCAATAGAACTAAATTGACCTCCAGGCATCAGTGGTACCAGAAAAACTTGATAATTAGTTAAATTTGCAATATACCTCAGTTATTTCGATGTCCCAAGATAAAGGCTTTGCTCTGTGTTTTGTTGTCAAACACAGTGGTACAAATGGAAGAGCTTGGCCTGTGCCATAACAGTGCAAACGTGATAACTCGGCCATTAATGATAGTATTGATGGCGCAATAGAACTAAATTGACCTCCAGGCATCAGTGTTACTAGAAAAACTTGATAATTAGTTGAATGTGCGATATAATACAGTTATTTCGAAGTCCCAAGATAAAGGAGTTGCTCTGTGTTTTGTTGTCAAACACAGTGGTACAAATGGAAGAGCTTGGCCTGTGCCATAACAGTGCAAACGTGATAACTCGCCCATTAATGATAGTATTGTTGGCGCAATAGAACTAAATTGACCTCCAGGCATCAGTGTTACTAGAAAAACTTGATAATTAGTTAAATTTGCGATATGCCTCAGTTATTTCGATGTCCCAATATAAAGGCTTTGCTCTGTGTTTTGTTGTCAAACACAGTGGTACAAATGGAAGAGCTTGGCCTGTGCCATAACAGTGCAAACGTGATAACTCGCCCATTAATGATAGTATTGTTGGCGCAATATAACTAAATTGACCTCCAGGCATCAGTGTTACTAGAAAAACTTGATAATTAGTAAAATTTGCGATATGCCTCAGTTATTTCGATGTCCCAAAATAAAGGAGTTGCTCTGTGTTTTATTGTCAAAGAGACCGGAACAAATGGAAGAGCTTGGGCTGTGCCATACCACTGCAAATGTAACACCTCCGTCATTAATGATAGTATTGATGGCGCAATAGAACTAAATTGACCTCCAGGCATCAGTGTTACTAGAAAAACTTGATAATTAGTTGAATGTGCGATATAATACAGTTATTTCGAAGTCCCAAAATAAAGGAGTTGCTCTGTGTTTTGTTGTCAAACACAGATGTACAAATGGAAGAGCTTGGCCTGTGCCATAACAATGCAAATGTGACAACTCCGCCATTAATGATAGTATTGATGGCGTAATAGAACTAAATTGACCTCCAGGCATCAGTGTTACTAGAAAAACTTGATAATTAGTTGAATTTGCGATATACCTCAGTTATTTCGATGTCCCAATATAAAGGCTTTGCTCTGTGTTTTGTTGTCAAACACAGTGGTACAAATGGAAGAGCTTGGCCTGTGCCATAACAGTGCAAACGTGGTAACTCGGCCATTAATGATAGTATTGATGGCGCAATAGAACTAAATTGACCTCCAGGCATCAGTGTTACTAGAAAAACTTGATAATTAGTTGAATGTGCGATATAATACAGTTATTTCGAAGTCCCAAGATAAAGGAGTTGCTCTGTGTTTTGTTGTCAAACACAGCGGTACAAATGGAAGAGCTTGGCCTGTGCCATAACACTGCAAATGTGACAACTCCGCCATTAATGATAGTATTGATGGCGTAATAGAACTAAATTGACCTCCAGGCATCAGTGTTACTAGAAAAACTTGATAACTAGTTGAATTTGCGATATACCTCAGTTATTTCGAAGTCCCAAAATAAAGGATTTGCTCTGTGTTTTGTTGTCAAACACAGCGGTACAAATGGCATAGCTTGGACTGTGCCATAACACTGCAAATGTGACAACTCCGCCATTAATGATAGTATTGATGGCGTAATAGAACTAAATTGACCTCCAGGCATCAGTGTTACTAGAAAAACTTGATAATTAGTTGAATTTGCGATATACCTCAGTTATTTCGATGTCCCAATATAAAGGCTTTGCTCTGTGTTTTGTTGTCAAACACAGTGGTACAAATGGAAGAGCTTGGCCTGTGCCATAACAGTGCAAACGTGGTAACTCGGCCATTAATGATAGTATTGATGGCGCAATAGAACTAAATTGACCTCCAGGCATCAGTGTTACTAGAAAAACTTGATAATTAGTTGAATGTGCGATATAATACAGTTATTTCGAAGTCCCAAGATAAAGGAGTTGCTCTGTGTTTTGTTGTCAAACACAGCGGTACAAATGGAAGAGCTTGGCCTGTGCCATAACACTGCAAATGTGACAACTCCGCCATTAATGATAGTATTGATGGCGTAATAGAACTAAATTGACCTCCAGGCATCAGTGTTACTAGAAAAACTTGATAACTAGTTGAATTTGCGATATACCTCAGTTATTTCGAAGTCCCAAAATAAAGGATTTGCTCTGTGTTTTGTTGTCAAACACAGCGGTACAAATGGCATAGCTTGGACTGTGCCATAACACTGCAAATGTGACAACTCCGCCATTAATGATAGTATTGATGGCGTAATAGAACTAAATTGACCTCCAGGCATCAGTGTTACTAGAAAAACTTGATAATTAGTTGAATTTGCGATATACCTCAGTTATTTCGATGTCCCAATATAAAGGCTTTGCTCTGTGTTTTGTTGTCAAACACAGTGGTACAAATGGAAGAGCTTGGCCTGTGCCATAACAGTGCAAACGTGGTAACTCGGCCATTAATGATAGTATTGATGGCGCAATAGAACTAAATTGACCTCCAGGCATCAGTGTTACTAGAAAAACTTGATAATTAGTTGAATGTGCGATATAATACAGTTATTTCGAAGTCCCAAGATAAAGGAGTTGCTCTGTGTTTTGTTGTCAAACACAGCGGTACAAATGGAAGAGCTTGGCCTGTGCCATAACACTGCAAATGTGACAACTCCGCCATTAATGATAGTATTGATGGCGTAATAGAACTAAATTGACCTCCAGGCATCAGTGTTACTAGAAAAACTTGATAACTAATTGAATTTGCGATATACCTCAGTTATTTCGAAGTCCCAAAATAAAGGATTTGCTCTGTGTTTTGTTGTCAAACACAGCGGTACAAATGGCATAGCTTGGACTGTGCCATAACACTGCAAATGTGACAACTCCGCCATTAATGATAGTATTGATGGCGCAATAGAACTAAATTGACCTCCAGGCATCAGTGGTACCAGAAAAACTTGATAATTAGTTAAATTTGCAATATACCTCAGTTATTTCGATGTCCCAAGATAAAGGCTTTGCTCTGTGTTTTGTTGTCAAACACAGTGGTACAAATGGAAGAGCTTGGCCTGTGCCATAACAGTGCAAACGTGATAACTCGGCCATTAATGATAGTATTGATGGCGCAATAGAACTAAATTGACCTCCAGGCATCAGTGTTACAAGAAAAACTTGATAATTAGTTGAATGTGCGATATAATACAGTTATTTCGAAGTCCCAAGATAAAGGAGTTGCTCTGTGTTTTGTTGTCAAACACAGTGGTACAAATGGAAGAGCTTGGCCTGTGCCATAACAGTGCAAACGTGATAACTCGCCCATTAATGATAGTATTGTTGGCGCAATAGAACTAAATTGACCTCCAGGCATCAGTGTTACTAGAAAAACTTGATAATTAGTTAAATTTGCGATATGCCTCAGTTATTTCGATGTCCCAATATAAAGGCTTTGCTCTGTGTTTTGTTGTCAAACACAGTGGTACAAATGGAAGAGCTTGGCCTGTGCCATAACAGTGCAAACGTGATAACTCGCCCATTAATGATAGTATTGTTGGCGCAATATAACTAAATTGACCTCCAGGCATCAGTGTTACTAGAAAAACTTGATAATTAGTAAAATTTGCGATATGCCTCAGTTATTTCGATGTCCCAAAATAAAGGAGTTGCTCTGTGTTTTATTGTCAAAGAGACCGGAACAAATGGAAGAGCTTGGGCTGTGCCATACCACTGCAAATGTAACACCTCCGTCATTAATGATAGTATTGATGGCGCAATAGAACTAAATTGACCTCCAGGCATCAGTGTTACTAGAAAAACTTGATAATTAGTTGAATGTGCGATATAATACAGTTATTTCGAAGTCCCAAAATAAAGGAGTTGCTCTGTGTTTTGTTGTCAAACACAGATGTACAAATGGAAGAGCTTGGCCTGTGCCATAACAATGCAAATGTGACAACTCCGCCATTAATGATAGTATTGATGGCGTAATAGAACTAAATTGACCTCCAGGCATCAGTGTTACTAGAAAAACTTGATAATTAGTTGAATTTGCGATATACCTCAGTTATTTCGATGTCCCAATATAAAGGCTTTGCTCTGTGTTTTGTTGTCAAACACAGTGGTACAAATGGAAGAGCTTGGCCTGTGCCATAACAGTGCAAACGTGGTAACTCGGCCATTAATGATAGTATTGATGGCGCAATAGAACTAAATTGACCTCCAGGCATCAGTGTTACTAGAAAAACTTGATAATTAGTTGAATGTGCGATATAATACAGTTATTTCGAAGTCCCAAGATAAAGGAGTTGCTCTGTGTTTTGTTGTCAAACACAGCGGTACAAATGGAAGAGCTTGGCCTGTGCCATAACACTGCAAATGTGACAACTCCGCCATTAATGATAGTATTGATGGCGTAATAGAACTAAATTGACCTCCAGGCATCAGTGTTACTAGAAAAACTTGATAACTAGTTGAATTTGCGATATACCTCAGTTATTTCGAAGTCCCAAAATAAAGGATTTGCTCTGTGTTTTGTTGTCAAACACAGCGGTACAAATGGCATAGCTTGGACTGTGCCATAACACTGCAAATGTGACAACTCCGCCATTAATGATAGTATTGATGGCGCAATAGAACTAAATTGACCTCCAGGCATCAGTGGTACCAGAAAAACTTGATAATTAGTTAAATTTGCAATATACCTCAGTTATTTCGATGTCCCAAGATAAAGGCTTTGCTCTGTGTTTTGTTGTCAAACACAGTGGTACAAATGGAAGAGCTTGGCCTGTGCCATAACAGTGCAAACGTGATAACTCGGCCATTAATGATAGTATTGATGGCGCAATAGAACTAAATTGACCTCCAGGCATCAGTGTTACTAGAAAAACTTGATAATTAGTTGAATGTGCGATATAATACAGTTATTTCGAAGTCCCAAGATAAAGGAGTTGCTCTGTGTTTTGTTGTCAAACACAGCGGTACAAATGGAAGAGCTTGGCCTGTGCCATAACACTGCAAATGTGACAACTCCGCCATTAATGATATTATTGATGGCGTAATAGAACTAAATTGACCTCCTGGCATCAGTGTTACTAGAAAAACTTGATAATTAGTTGAATTTGCGATATACCTCAGTTATTTCGATGTCCCAATATAAAGGCTTTGCTCTGTGTTTTGTTGTCAAACACAGTGGAACAAATGGAAGAGCTTGGCCTGTGCCATAACAGTGCAAACGTGATAACTCGCCCATTAATGATAGTATTGTTGGCGCAATAGAACTAAATTGACCTCCAGGCATCAGTGTTACTAGAACAACTTGATAATTAGTTAAATTTGCGATATGCCTCAGTTATTTCGATGTCCCAAGATAAAGGAGTTGCTCTCTGTTTTATTGTCAAAGAGACCGGTACAAATGGCATAGCTTGGACTGTGCCATAACACTGCAAATGTGACAACTCCGCCATTAATGATAGTATTGATGGCGCAATAGAACTAAATTGACCTCCAGGCATCAGTGTTACTAGAAAAACTTGATAATTAGTTAAGTTTGCGATATAACTCGGTTATTTCGAAGTCCCAAATAAAGTATTTGCTCTGTGTTATGTTGTCAAACAGCGGTACAAATGGAAGAGCTTGGTCTGTGCCATAACACCGCAAACGTGACATCTCACCCATTAATGATAGTATTGATGGCGCAATAGAACTAAATATACCTCCAGGCATCAGTGTTACTAGAAAAACATGATAATTAGTTGAATTTGCGATATACCTCAGTTATTTCGAAGTCCCAAAATAAAGGATTTGCTCTGTGTTTTGTTGTCAAACACACCGGTACAAATGGCATAGCTTGGACTGTGCCATAACACTGCAAATGTGACAACTCCGCCATTAATGATAGTATTGATGGCGCAATAGAACCAAATTGACCTCCAGGCATCAGTGTTACTAGAAAAACTTGATAATTAGTTAACTTTGCGATATAACTCGGTTATTTCGAAGTCCCAAAATAAAGGATTTGCTCTGTGTTTTGTTGTCAAACACACCGGTACAAATGGAAGAGCTTTGGCTGTGCCATACCACTGCAAATGTAACAACTCCGTCATTAATGATAGTATTGATGGCGCAATAGAACTAAATTGACCTCCAGGCATCAGTGTTACCAGAAAAACTTGATAATTAGTTAAATTTGCAATATACCTCAGTTATTTCGATGTCCCAAGATAAAGGAGTTGCTCTCTGTTTTGTTGTCAAACACAGTGGTACAAATGGAAGAGCTTGGCCTGTGCCATAACAGTGCACACGTGATAACTCGGCCATTAATGATAGTATTGATGGCGCAATAGAACTAAATTGACCTCCAGGCATCAGTGTTACTAGACAAACTTGATAATTAGTTGAATGTGCGATATAATACAGTTATTTCGAAGTCCCAAGATAAAGGAGTTGCTCTGTGTTTTGTTGTCAAACACAGCGGTACAAATGGAAGAGCTTGGCCTGTGCCATAACACCGCAAACGTGACATCTCACCCATTAATGATAGTATTGATGGCGCAATAGAACTAACTGTACCTCCAGGCATCAGTTTTACTAGAAAAACATGATAATTAGTTGAATTTGCGATATACCCAGTTATTTCGATGTCCCAAAATAAAGGAGTTGCTCTGTGTTTTATTGTCAAAGAGACCGGTACAAATGGAAGAGCTTGGGCTGTGCCATACCACTGCAAATGTAACAACTCCGTCATTAATGATAGTATTGATGGCACAATAGAACTAATTTGACCTCCAGGCATCAGTGTTACTTGAAAAACTTGATAATTAGTTGAATTTGCGATATACCCAGTTATTTCGATGTCCCAAAATAAAGGAGTTGCTCTGTGTTTTATTGTCAATGAGACCGGTACAAATGGAAGAGCTTGGGCTGTGCCATACCACTGCAAATGTAACAACTCCGTCATTAATGATAGTATTGATGGCACAATAGAACTAATTTGACCTCCAGGCATCAGTGTTACTTGAAAAACTTGATAATTAGTTGAATTTGCGATATACCTCAGTTATTTCGAAGTCCCAAAATAAAGAATTTGTTCTGTGTTTTGTTGTCAAACACAGCGGTACAAATGGAAGAACTTTGGCTGTGCCATACCACTGCAAATGTAACAACTCCGTCATTAATGATAGTATTGATGGCGCAATATAACTAAATTGACCTCCAGGCATCAGTGTTACTAGAAAACCTTGATAATTAGTTGAATGTGCGATATAATACAGTTATTTCGAAGTCCCAAGATAAAGGAGTTGCTCTGTGTTTTGTTGTCAAACACAGCGGTACAAATGGAAGAGCTTGGCCTGTGCCATAACACTGCAAATGTGACAACTCCGCCATTAATGATAGTATTGATGGCGTAATAGAACTAAATTGACCTCCAGGCATCAGTGTTACTAGAAAAACGTGATAATTAGTTGAATTTGCGATATACCTCAGTTATTTCGATGTCCCAATATAAAGGCTTTGCTCTGTGTTTTGTTGTCAAACACAGTGGTACAAATGGAAGAGCTTGGCCTGTGCCATAACAGTGCAAACGTGATAACTCGCCCATTAATGATAGTATTGTTGGCGCAATAGAACTAAATTGACCTCCAGGCATCAGTGTTACTAGAAAAACTTGATAATTAGTTAAATTTGCGATATGCCTCAGTTATTTCGATGTCCCAAGATAAAGGAGTTGCTCTCTGTTTTATTGTCAAAGAGACCGGTACAAATGGTATAGCTTGGACTGTGCCATAACACTGCAAATGTGACAACTCCGCCATTAATGATAGTATTGATGGCGCATTAGAACTAAATTGACCTCCAGGCATCAGTGTTACTAGAAACACTTGATAATTAGTTAACTTTGCGATGTAACTCGGTTATTTCGAAGTCCCAAATAAAGTATTTGCTCTGTGTTATGTTGTCAAACAGCGGTACAAATGGAAGAGCTTGGTCTGTGATATAACACCGCAAACGTGACATCTCACCCATTAATGATAGTGTTGATGTCGCAATAGAACTAAATATACCTCCAGGCATCAGTGTTACTAGAAAAACATGATAATTAGTTGAATTTGCGATATACCTCAGTTATTTCGAAGTCCCAAAATAAAGGATTTGCTCTGTGTTTTGTTGTCAAACACACCGGTACAAATGGAAGAGCTTTGGCTGTGCCATACCACTGCAAATGTAACAACTCCGTCATTAATGATAGTATTGATGGCGCAATAGAACTAAATTGACCTCCAGGCATCAGTGTTACCAGAAAAACTTGATAATTAGTTAAATTTGCAATATACCTCAGTTATTTCGATGTCCCAAGATAAAGGAGTTGCTCTCTGTTTTGTTGTCAAACACAGTGGTACAAATGGAAGAGCTTGGCCTGTGCCATAACAGTGCACACGTGATAACTCGGCCATTAATGATAGTATTGATGGCGCAATAGAACTAAATTGACCTCCAGGCATCAGTGTTACTAGACAAACCTGATAATTAGTTGAATGTGCGATATAATACAGTTATTTCGAAGTCCCAAGATAAAGGAGTTGCTCTGTGTTTTGTTGTCAAACACAGCGGTACAAATGGAAGAGCTTGGCCTGTGCCATAACACTGCAAATGTGACAACTCCGCCATTAATGATAGTATTGATGGCGTAATAGAACTAAATTGACCTCCAGGCATCAGTGTTACTAGAAAAACTTGATAATTAGTTAAATTTGCGATATGCCTCAGTTATTTCGATGTCCCAAGATAAAGGAGTTGCTCTCTGTTTTATTGTCAAAGAGACCGGTACAAATGGCATAGCTTGGACTGTGCCATAACACTGCAAATGTGACAACTCCGCCATTAATGATAGTATTGATGGCGCAATAGAACTAAATATACCTCCAGGCATCAGTGTTACTAGAAAAATATGATAATTAGTTGAATTTGCGATATACCTCAGTTATTTCGAAGTCCCAAAATAAAGGATTTGCTCTGTGTTTTGTTGTCAAACACACCGGTACAAATGGAAGAGCTTGGGCTGTGCCATACCACTGCAAATGTAACAACTCCGTCATTAATGATAGTATTGATGGCGCAATAGAACTAAATTGACCTCCAGGCATCAGTGTTACTAGAAAAACTTGATAATTAGTTGAATTTGCGATATACCTCAGTTATTTCGAAGTCCCAAAATAAAGGATTTGCTCTGTGTTTTGTTGTCAAACACACCGGTACAAATGGAAGAGCTTGGGCTGTGCCATACCACTGCAAATGTAACAACTCCGTCATTAATGATAGTATTGATGGCGCAATAGAACTAAATTGACCTCCAGGCATCAGTGTTACCAGAAAAACTTGATAATTAGTTAAATTTGCGATATACCTCAGTTATTTCGATGTCCCAAGATAAAGGCTTTGCTCTGTGTTTTGTTGTCAAACACAGTGGTACAAATGGAAGAGCTTGGCCTGTGCCATAACAGTGCAAACGTGATTACTCGGCCATTAATGATATTATTGATGGCGCAATAGAACTAAATTGACCTCCAGGCATCAGTGTTACTAGAAAACTTGATAATTAGTTGAATGTGCGATATAATACAGTTATTTCGAAGTCCCAAGATAAAGGAGTTGCTCTGTGTTTTGTTGTCAAACACAGCGGTACAAATGGAAGAGCTTGGCCTGTGCCATAACACTGCAAATGTGACAACTCCGCCATTAATGATAGTATTGATGGCGTAATAGAACTAAATTGACCTCCAGGCATCAGTGTTACTAGAAAAACTTGATAATTATTTGAATTTGCGATATACCTCAGTTATTTCGATGTCCCAATATAAAGGCTTTGCTCTGTGTTTTGTTGTCAAACACAGTGGTACAAATGGAAGAGCTTGGCCTGTGCCATAACAGTGCAAACGTGATAACTCGCCCATTAATGATAGTATTGTTGGCGCAATAGAACTAAATTGACCTCCAGGCATCAGTGTTACTAGAAAAACTTGCTAATTAGTTAAATTTGCGATATGCCTCAGTTATTTCGATGTCCCAAGATAAAGGAGTTGCTCTCTGTTTTATTGTCAAAGAGACCGGTACAAATGGCATAGCTTGGACTGTGCCTTAACACTGCAAATATGACAACTCCGCCATTAATGATAGTATTGATGGCGCAATAGAACTAAATTGACCTCCAGGCATCAGTGTTACTAGAAAAACTTGATAATTAGTTAACTTTGCGATATACCTCAGTTATTTCGATGTCCCAATATAAAGGCTTTGCTCTGTGTTTTGTTGTCAAACAGCGGTACAAATGGAAGAGCTTGGTCTGTGATATAACACCGCAAACGTGACATCTCACCCATTAATGATAGTGTTGATGTCGCAATAGAACTAAATATACCTCCAGGCATCAGTGTTACTAGAAAAACATCATAATTAGTTGAATTTGCTATATACCTCAGTTATTTCGAAGTCCCAAAATAAAGGATTTGCTCTGTGTTTTGTTGTCAAACACACCGGTACAAACGGAAGAGCTTGGGCTGTGCCATACCACTGCAAATGTAACAACTCCGTCATTAATGATAGTATTGATGGCGCAATAGAACTAAATTGACCTCCAGGCATCAGTGTTACCAGAAAAACTTGATAATTAGTTAAATTTGCGATATACCTCAGTTATTTCGATGTCCCAAGATAAAGGCTTTGCTCTGTGTTTTGTTGTCAAACACAGTGGTACAAATGGAAGAGCTTGGCCTGTGCCATAACAGTGCAAACGTGATTACTCGGCCATTAATGATATTATTGATGGCGCAATAGAACTAAATTGACCTCCAGGCATCAGTGTTACTAGAAAAACTTGATAATTAGTTAACTTTGCGATATACCTCAGTTATTTCGATGTCCCAATATAAAGGCTTTGCTCTGTGTTTTGTTGTCAAACAGCGGTACAAATGGAAGAGCTTGGTCTGTGATATAACACCGCAAACGTGACATCTCACCCATTAATGATAGTGTTGATGTCGCAATAGAACTAAATATACCTCCAGGCATCAGTGTTACTAGAAAAACATGATAATTAGTTGAATTTGCGATATACCTCAGTTATTTCGAAGTCCCAAAATAAAGGATTTGCTCTGTGTTTTGTTGTCAAACACACCGGTACAAATGGCATAGCTTGGACTGTGCCATAACACTGCAAATGTGACAACTCCGCCATTAATGATAGTATTGATGGCGCAATAGAACCAAATTGACCTCCAGGCATCAGTGTTACTAGAAAAACTTGATAATTAGTTAACTTTGCGATATAACTCGGTTATTTCGAAGTCCCAAAATAAAGGATTTGCTCTGTGTTTTGTTGTCAAACACACCGGTACAAATGGAAGAGCTTTGGCTGTGCCATACCACTGCAAATGTAACAACTCCGTCATTAATGATAGTATTGATGGCGCAATAGAACTAAATTGACCTCCAGGCATCAGTGTTACCAGAAAAACTTGATAATTAGTTAAATTTGCAATATACCTCAGTTATTTCGATGTCCCAAGATAAAGGAGTTGCTCTCTGTTTTGTTGTCAAACACAGTGGTACAAATGGAAGAGCTTGGCCTGTGCCATAACAGTGCACACGTGATAACTCGGCCATTAATGATAGTATTGATGGCGCAATAGAACTAAATTGACCTCCAGGCATCAGTGTTACTAGAAAAACTTGATAATTAGTTGAATGTGCGATATAATACAGTTATTTCGAAGTCCCAAGATAAAGGAGTTGCTCTGTGTTTTGTTGTCAAACACAGCGGTACAAATGGAAGAGCTTGGCCTGTGCCATAACACTGCAAATGTGACAACTCCGCCATTAATGATAGTATTGATGGCGTAATAGAACTAAATTGACCTCCAGGCATCAGTGTTACTAGAAAAACTTGATAATTAGTTAAATTTGCGATATGCCTCAGTTATTTCGATGTCCCAAGATAAAGGAGTTGCTCTCTGTTTTATTGTCAAAGAGACCGGTACAAATGGCATAGCTTGGACTGTGCCATAACACTGCAAATGTGACAACTCCGCCATTAATGATAGTATTGATGGCGCAATAGAACTAAATATACCTCCAGGCATCAGTGTTACTAGAAAAACATGATAATTAGTTGAATTTGCGATATAGCTCAGTTATTTCGAAGTCCCAAAATAAAGGATTTGCTCTGTGTTTTGTTGTCAAACACACCGGTACAAATGGAAGAGCTTGGGCTGTGCCATACCACTGCAAATGTAACAACTCCGTCATTAATGATAGTATTGATGGCGCAATAGAACTAAATTGAACTCCAGGCATCAGTGTTACCAGAAAAACTTGATAATTAGTTAAATTTGCGATATACCTCAGTTATTTCGATGTCCCAAGATAAAGGCTTTGCTCTGTGTTTTGTTGTCAAACACAGTGGTACAAATGGAAGAGCTTGGCCTGTGCCATAACAGTGCAAACGTGATTACTCGGCCATTAATGATATTATTGATGGCGCAATAGAACTAAATTGACCTCCAGGCATCAGTGTTACTAGAAACACTTGATAATTAGTTGAATGTGCGATATAATACAGTTATTTCGAAGTCCCAAGATAAAGGAGTTGCTCTGTGTTTTGTTGTCAAACACAGCGGTACAAATGGAAGAGCTTGGCCTGTGCCATAACACTGCAAATGTGACAACTCCGCCATTAATGATAGTATTGATGGCGCAATAGAACCAAATTGACCTCCAGGCATCAGTGTTACTAGAAAAACTTGATAATTAGTTGAATGTGCGATATAATACAGTTATTTCGAAGTCCCAAAATAAAGGATTTGCTCTGTGTTTTGTTGTCAAACACACCGGTACAAATGGAAGAGCTTGGCCTGTGCCATAACACTGCAAATGTGACAACTCCGCCATTAATGATAGTATTGATGGCGTAATAGAACTAAATTGACCTCCAGGCATCAGTGTTACTAGAAAAACTTGATAATTAGTTAAATTTGCGATATGCCTCAGTTATTTCGATGTCCCAAGATAAAGGAGTTGCTCTCTGTTTTATTGTCAAAGAGACCGGTACAAATGGCATAGCTTGGACTGTGCCATAACACTGCAAATGTGACAACTCCGCCATTAATGATAGTATTGATGGCGCAATAGAACTAAATATACCTCCAGGCATCAGTGTTACTAGAAAAACATGATAATTAGTTGAATTTGCGATATACCTCAGTTATTTCGAAGTCCCAAAATAAAGGATTTGCTCTGTGTTTTGTTGTCAAACACACCGGTACAAATGGAAGAGCTTGGGCTGTGCCATACCACTGCAAATGTAACAACTCCGTCATTAATGATAGTATTGATGGCGCAATAGAACTAAATTGACCTCCAGGCATCAGTGTTACCAGAAAAAACTTGATAATTAGTTAAATTTGCGATATACCTCAGTTATTTCGATGTCCCAAGATAAAGGCTTTGCTCTGTGTTTTGTTGTCAAACACAGTGGTACAAATGGAAGAGCTTGGCCTGTGCCATAACAGTGCAAACGTGATTACTCGGCCATTAATGATATTATTGATGGCGCAATAGAACTAAATTGACCTCCAGGCATCAGTGTTACTAGAAAAACTTGATAATTAGTTAAATTTGCGATATGCCTCAGTTATTTCGATGTCCCAAGATAAAGGAGTTGCTCTCTGTTTTATTGTCAAAGAGACCGGTACAAATGGCATAGCTTGGACTGTGCCTTAACACTGCAAATATGACAACTCCGCCATTAATGATAGTATTGATGGCGCAATAGAACTAAATTGACCTCCAGGCATCAGTGTTACTAGAAAAACTTGATAATTAGTTAACTTTGCGATATACCTCAGTTATTTCGATGTCCCAATATAAAGGCTTTGCTCTGTGTTTTGTTGTCAAACACACCGGTACAAATGGAAGAGCTTGGCCTGTCCCATAACAGTGCAAACGTGATAACTCGCCCATTAATGATAGTATTGTTGGCGCAATAGAACTAAATTGACCTCCAGGCATCAGTGTTACTAGAAAAACTTGATAATTAGTTAAATTTGCGATATGCCTCAGTTATTTCGATGTCCCAAGATAAAGGAGTTGCTCTCTGTTTTATTGTCAAAGAGACCGGTACAAATGGCATAGCTTGGACTGTGCCATAACACTGCAAATGTGACAACTCCGCCATTAATGATAGTATTGATGGCGCAATAGAACTAAATTGACCTCCAGGCATCAGTGTTACTAGAAAACTTGATAATTAGTTAACTTTGCGATATAACTCGGTTATGTCGAAGTCCCAAATAAAGTATTTGCTCTGTGTTATGTTGTCAAACAGCGGTACAAATGGAAGAGCTTGGTCTGTGATATAACACCGCAAACGTGACATCTCACCCATTAATGATAGTATTGATGGCGCAATAGAACTAAATATACCTCCAGGCATCAGTGTTACTAGAAAAACATGATAATTAGTTGAATTTGCGATATATCTCAGTTATTTCGAAGTCCCAAAATAAAGGATTTGCTCTGTGTTTTGTTGTCAAACACACCGGTACAAATGGAAGAGCTTGGGCTGTGCCATACCACTGCAAATGTAACAACTCCGTCATTAATGATAGTATTGATGGCGCAATAGAACTAAATTGACCTCCAGGCATCAGTGTTACTAGAACAACTTGATAATTAGTTGAATTTGCGATATACCTCAGTTATTTCGAAGTCCCAAAATAAAGGATTTGCTCTGTGTTTTGTTGTCAAACACACCGGTACAAATGGAAGAGCTTGGGCTGTGCCATACCACTGCAAATGTAACAACTCCGTCATTAATGATAGTATTGATGGCGCAATAGAACTAAATTGACCTCCAGGCATCAGTGTTACTAGAACAACTTGATAATTAGTTGAATTTGCGATATACCTCAGTTATTTCGAAGTCCCAAAATAAAGGATTTGCTCTGTGTTTTGTTGTCAAACACACCGGTACAAATGGAAGAGCTTGGGCTGTGCCATACCACTGCAAATGTAACAACTCCGTCATTAATGATAGTATTGATGGCGCAATAGAACTAAATTGACCCCCAGGCATCAGTGTTACCAGAAAAACTTGATAATTAGTTAAATTTGCGATATACCTCAGTTATTTCGATGTCCCAAGATAAAGGCTTTGCTCTGTGTTTTGTTGTCAAACACAGTGGTACAAATGGAAGAGCTTGGCCTGTGCCATAACAGTGCAAACGTGATTACTCGGCCATTAATGATATTATTGATGGCGCAATAGAACTAAATTGACCTCCAGGCATCAGTGTTACTAGAAAAACTTGATAATTAGTTGAATGTGCGATATACCTCAGTTATTTCGATGTCCCAAGATAAAGGAGTTGCTCTCTGTTTTATTGTCAAAGAGACCGGTACAAATGGCATAGCTTGGACTGTGCCATAACACTGCAAATGTGACAACTCCGCCATTAATGATAGTATTGATGGCGCAATAGAACTAAATTGACCTCCAGGCATCAGTGTTACTAGAAAAACTTGATAATTAGTTAACTTTGCGATATAACTCGGTTAATTCGAAGTCCCAAATAAAGTATTTGCTCTGTGTTATGTTGTCAAACAGCGGTACAAATGGAAGAGCTTAGTCTGTGATATAACACCGCAAACGTGACATCTCACCCATTAATGATAGTATTGATGGCGCAATAGAACTAAATATACCTCCAGGCATCAGTGTTACTAGAAAAACATGATAATTAGTTGAATTTGCGATATACCTCAGTTATTTCGAAGTCCCAAAATAAAGGATTTGCTCTGTGTTTTGTTGTCAAACACACCGGTACAAATGGAAGAGCTTGGGCTGTGCCATACCACTGCAAATGTAACAACTCCGTCATTAATGATAGTATTGATGGCGCAATAGAACTAAATTGACCTCCAGGCATCAGTGTTACTAGAAAAACTTGATAATTAGTTGAATTTGCGATATACCTCAGTTATTTCGAAGTCCCAAAATAAAGGATTTGCTCTGTGTTTTGTTGTCAAACACACCGGTACAAATGGAAGAGCTTGGGCTGTGCCATACCACTGCAAAAGTAACAACTCCGTCATTAATGATAGTATTGATGGCGCAATACAACTAAATTGACCTCCAGGCATCAGTGTTACCAGAAAAACTTGATAATTAGTTAAATTTGCGATATACCTCAGTTATTTCGATGTCCCAAGATAAAGGCTTTGCTCTGTGTTTTGTTGTCAAACACAGTGGTACAAATGGAAGAGCTTGGCCTGTGCCATAACAGTGCAAACGTGATTACTCGGCCATTAATGATATTATTGATGGCGCAATAGAACTAAATTGACCTCCAGGCATCAGTGTTACTAGAAAAACTTGATAATTAGTTGAATGTGCGATATAATACAGTTATTTCGAAGTCCCAAGATAAAGGAGTTGCTCTGTGTTTTGTTGTGAAACACAGCGGTACAAATGGAAGAGCTTGGCCTGTGCCATAACACTGCAAATGTGACAACTCCGCCATTAATGATAGTATTGATGGCGTAATAGAACTAAATTGACCTCCAGGCATCAGTGTTACTAGAAAAACTTGATAATTATTTGAATTTGCGATATACCTCAGTTATTTCGATGTCCCAATATAAAGGCTTTGCTCTGTGTTTTGTTGTCAAACACAGTGGTACAAATGGAAGAGCTTGGCCTGTGCCATAACAGTGCAAACGTGATAACTCGCCCATTAATGATAGTATTGTCGGCGCAATAGAACTAAATTGACCTCCAGGCATCAGTGTTACTAGAAAAACTTGATAATTAGTTAAATTTGCGATATGCCTCAGTTATTTCGATGTCCCAAGATAAAGGAGTTGCTCTCTGTTTTATTGTCAAAGAGACCGGTACAAATGGCATAGCTTGGACTGTGCCTTAACACTGCAAATATGACAACTCCGCCATTAATGATAGTATTGATGACGCAATAGAACTAAATTGACCTCCAGGCATCAGTGTTACTAGAAAAACTTGATAATTAGTTAACTTTGCGATATACCTCAGTTATTTCGATGTCCCAATATAAAGGCTTTGCTCTGTGTTTTGTTGTCAAACACACCGGTACAAATGGAAGAGCTTGGCCTGTCCCATAACAGTGCAAACGTGATAACTCGCCCATTAATGATAGTATTGTTGGCGCAATAGAACTAAATTGACCTCCAGGCATCAGTGTTACTAGAAAAACTTGATAATTAGTTAAATTTGCGATATGCCTCAGTTATTTCGATGTCCCAAGATAAAGGAGTTGCTCTCTGTTTTATTGTCAAAGAGACCGGTACAAATGGCATAGCTTGGACTGTGCCATAACACTGCAAATGTGACAACTCCGCCATTAATGATAGTATTGATGGCGCAATAGAACTAAATTGACCTCCAGGCATCAGTGTTACTAGGAAAACTTGATAATTAGTTAACTTTGCGATATAACTCGGTTATTTCGAAGTCCCAAATAAAGTATTTGCTCTGTGTTATGTTGTCAAACAGCGGTACAAATGGAAGAGCTTGGTCTGTGATATAACACCGCAAACGTGACATCTAACCCATTAATGATAGTATTGATGGCGCAATAGAACTAAATATACCTCCAGGCATCAGTGTTACTAGAAAAACATGATAATTAGTTGAATTTGCGATATATCTCAGTTATTTCGAAGTCCCAAAATAAAGGATTTGCTCTGTGTTTTGTTGTCAAACACACCGGTACAAATGGAAGAGCTTGGGCTGTGCCATACCACTGCAAATGTAACAACTCCGTCATTAATGATAGTATTGATGGCGCAATAGAACTAAATTGACCTCCAGGCATCAGTGTTACCAGAAAAACTTGATAATTAGTTAAATTTGCGATATACCTCAGTTATTTCGATGTCCCAAGATAAAGGATTTGCTCTGTGTTTTGTTGTCAAACACACCGGTACAAATGGAAGAGCTTGGGCTGTGCCATACCACTGCAAATGTAACAACTCCGTCATTAATGATAGTATTGATGGCGCAATAGAACTAAATTGACCTCCAGGCATCAGTGTTACCAGAAAAACTTGATAATTAGTTAAATTTGCGATATACCTCAGTTATTTCGATGTCCCAAGATAAAGGCTTTGCTCTGTGTTTTGTTGTCAAACACAGTGGTACAAATGGAAGAGCTTGGCCTGTGCCATAACAGTGCAAACGTGATTACTCGGCCATTAATGATATTATTGATGGCGCAATAGAACTAAATTGACCTCCAGGCATCAGTGTTACTAGAAAAACTTGATAATTAGTTAAATTTGCGATATGCCTCAGTTATTTCGATGTCCCAAGATAAAGGAGTTGCTCTCTGTTTTATTGTCAAAGAGACCGGTACAAATGGCATAGCTTCGACTGTGCCATAACACTGCAAATGTGACAACTCCGCCATTAATGATAGTATTGATGGCGCAATAGAACTAAATTGACCTCCAGGCATCAGTGTTACTAGAAAAACTTGATAATTAGTTGAATTTGCGATATACCTCAGTTATTTCGAAGTCCCAAAATAAAGGATTTGCTCTGTGTTTTGTTGTCAAACACACCGGTACAAATGGAAGAGCTTGGGCTGTGCCATACCACTGCAAAAGTAACAACTCCGTCATTAATGATAGTATTGATGGCGCAATACAACTAAATTGACCTCCAGGCATCAGTGTTACCAGAAAAACTTGATAATTAGTTAAATTTGCGATATACCTCAGTTATTTCGATGTCCCAAGATAAAGGCTTTGCTCTGTGTTTTGTTGTCAAACACAGTGGTACAAATGGAAGAGCTTGGCCTGTGCCATAACAGTGCAAACGTGATTACTCGGCCATTAATGATATTATTGATGGCGCAATAGAACTAAATTGACCTCCAGGCATCAGTGTTACTAGAAAAACTTGATAATTAGTTGAATGTGCGATATAATACAGTTATTTCGAAGTCCCAAGATAAAGGAGTTGCTCTGTGTTTTGTTGTGAAACACAGCGGTACAAATGGAAGAGCTTGGCCTGTGCCATAACACTGCAAATGTGACAACTCCGCCATTAATGATAGTATTGATGGCGTAATAGAACTAAATTGACCTCCAGGCATCAGTGTTACTAGAAAAACTTGATAATTATTTGAATTTGCGATATACCTCAGTTATTTCGATGTCCCAATATAAAGGCTTTGCTCTGTGTTTTGTTGTCAAACACAGTGGTACAAATGGAAGAGCTTGGCCTGTGCCATAACAGTGCAAACGTGATAACTCGCCCATTAATGATAGTATTGTCGGCGCAATAGAACTAAATTGACCTCCAGGCATCAGTGTTACTAGAAAAACTTGATAATTAGTTAAATTTGCGATATGCCTCAGTTATTTCGATGTCCCAAGATAAAGGAGTTGCTCTCTGTTTTATTGTCAAAGAGACCGGTACAAATGGCATAGCTTGGACTGTGCCTTAACACTGCAAATATGACAACTCCGCCATTAATGATAGTATTGATGACGCAATAGAACTAAATTGACCTCCAGGCATCAGTGTTACTAGAAAAACTTGATAATTAGTTAACTTTGCGATATACCTCAGTTATTTCGATGTCCCAATATAAAGGCTTTGCTCTGTGTTTTGTTGTCAAACACACCGGTACAAATGGAGAGCTTGGCCTGTCCCATAACAGTGCAAACGTGATAACTCGCCCATTAATGATAGTATTGTTGGCGCAATAGAACTAAATTGACCTCCAGGCATCAGTGTTACTAGAAAAACTTGATAATTAGTTAAATTTGCGATATGCCTCAGTTATTTCGATGTCCCAAGATAAAGGAGTTGCTCTCTGTTTTATTGTCAAAGAGACCGGTACAAATGGCATAGCTTGGACTGTGCCATAACACTGCAAATGTGACAACTCCGCCATTAATGATAGTATTGATGGCGCAATAGAACTAAATTGACCTCCAGGCATCAGTGTTACTAGGAAAACTTGATAATTAGTTAACTTTGCGATATAACTCGGTTATTTCGAAGTCCCAAATAAAGTATTTGCTCTGTGTTATGTTGTCAAACAGCGGTACAAATGGAAGAGCTTGGTCTGTGATATAACACCGCAAACGTGACATCTAACCCATTAATGATAGTATTGATGGCGCAATAGAACTAAATATACCTCCAGGCATCAGTGTTACTAGAAAAACATGATAATTAGTTGAATTTGCGATATATCTCAGTTATTTCGAAGTCCCAAAATAAAGGATTTGCTCTGTGTTTTGTTGTCAAACACACCGGTACAAATGGAAGAGCTTGGGCTGTGCCATACCACTGCAAATGTAACAACTCCGTCATTAATGATAGTATTGATGGCGCAATAGAACTAAATTGACCTCCAGGCATCAGTGTTACCAGAAAAACTTGATAATTAGTTAAATTTGCGATATACCTCAGTTATTTCGATGTCCCAAGATAAAGGATTTGCTCTGTGTTTTGTTGTCAAACACACCGGTACAAATGGAAGAGCTTGGGCTGTGCCATACCACTGCAAATGTAACAACTCCGTCATTAATGATAGTATTGATGGCGCAATAGAACTAAATTGACCTCCAGGCATCAGTGTTACCAGAAAAACTTGATAATTAGTTAAATTTGCGATATACCTCAGTTATTTCGATGTCCCAAGATAAAGGCTTTGCTCTGTGTTTTGTTGTCAAACACAGTGGTACAAATGGAAGAGCTTGGCCTGTGCCATAACAGTGCAAACGTGATTACTCGGCCATTAATGATATTATTGATGGCGCAATAGAACTAAATTGACCTCCAGGCATCAGTGTTACTAGAAAAACTTGATAATTAGTTAAATTTGCGATATGCCTCAGTTATTTCGATGTCCCAAGATAAAGGAGTTGCTCTCTGTTTTATTGTCAAAGAGACCGGTACAAATGGCATAGCTTCGACTGTGCCATAACACTGCAAATGTGACAACTCCGCCATTAATGATAGTATTGATGGCGCAATAGAACTAAATTGACCTCCAGGCATCAGTGTTACTAGAAAAACTTGATAATTAGTTGAATTTGCGATATACCTCAGTTATTTCGAAGTCCCAAAATAAAGGATTTGCTCTGTGTTTTGTTGTCAAACACACCGGTACAAATGGAAGAGCTTGGGCTGTGCCATACCACTGCAAAAGTAACAACTCCGTCATTAATGATAGTATTGATGGCGCAATACAACTAAATTGACCTCCAGGCATCAGTGTTACCAGAAAAACTTGATAATTAGTTAAATTTGCGATATACCTCAGTTATTTCGATGTCCCAAGATAAAGGCTTTGCTCTGTGTTTTGTTGTCAAACACAGTGGTACAAATGGAAGAGCTTGGCCTGTGCCATAACAGTGCAAACGTGATTACTCGGCCATTAATGATATTATTGATGGCGCAATAGAACTAAATTGACCTCCAGGCATCAGTGTTACTAGAAAAACTTGATAATTAGTTGAATGTGCGATATAATACAGTTATTTCGAAGTCCCAAGATAAAGGAGTTGCTCTGTGTTTTGTTGTGAAACACAGCGGTACAAATGGAAGAGCTTGGCCTGTGCCATAACACTGCAAATGTGACAACTCCGCCATTAATGATAGTATTGATGGCGTAATAGAACTAAATTGACCTCCAGGCATCAGTGTTACTAGAAAAACTTGATAATTATTTGAATTTGCGATATACCTCAGTTATTTCGATGTCCCAATATAAAGGCTTTGCTCTGTGTTTTGTTGTCAAACACAGTGGTACAAATGGAAGAGCTTGGCCTGTGCCATAACAGTGCAAACGTGATAACTCGCCCATTAATGATAGTATTGATGGCGCAATAGAACTAAATTGACCTCCAGGCATCAGTGTTACTAGAAAAACTTGATAATTAGTTAAATTTGCGATATGCCTCAGTTATTTCGATGTCCCAAGATAAAGGAGTTGCTCTCTGTTTTATTGTCAAAGAGACCGGTACAAATGGCATAGCTTGGACTGTGCCTTAACACTGCAAATATGACAACTCCGCCATTAATGATAGTATTGATGGCGCAATAGAACTAAATTGACCTCCAGGCATCAGTGTTACTAGAAAAACTTGATAATTAGTTAACTTTGCGATATACCTCAGTTATTTCGATGTCCCAATATAAAGGCTTTGCTCTGTGTTTTGTTGTCAAACACACCGGTACAAATGGAAGAGCTTGGCCTGTCCCATAACAGTGCAAACGTGATAACTCGCCCATTAATGATAGTATTGTTGGCGCAATAGAACTAAATTGACCTCCAGGCATCAGTGTTACTAGAAAAACTTGATAATTAGTTAAATTTGCGATATGCCTCAGTTATTTCGATGTCCCAAGATAAAGGAGTTGCTCTCTGTTTTATTGTCAAAGAGACCGGTACAAATGGCATAGCTTGGACTGTGCCATAACACTGCAAATGTGACAACTCCGCCATTAATGATAGTATTGATGGCGCAATATAACTAAATTGACCTCCAGGCATCAGTGTTACTAGGAAAACTTGATAATTAGTTAACTTTGCGATATAACTCGGTTATTTCGAAGTCCCAAATAAAGTATTTGCTCTGTGTTATGTTGTCAAACAGCGGTACAAATGGAAGAGCTTGGTCTGTGATATAACACCGCAAACGTGACATCTCACCCATTAATGATAGTATTGATGGCGCAATAGAACTAAATATACCTCCAGGCATCAGTGTTACTAGAAAAACATGATAATTAGTTGAATTTGCGATATATCTCAGTTATTTCGAAGTCCCAAAATAAAGGATTTGCTCTGTGTTTTGTTGTCAAACACACCGGTACAAATGGAAGAGCTTGGGCTGTGCCATACCACTGCAAATGTAACAACTCCGTCATTAATGATAGTATTGATGGCGCAATAGAACTAAATTGACCTCCAGGCATCAGTGTTACTAGAACAACTTGATAATTAGTTGAATATGCGATATACCTCAGTTATTTCGAAGTCCCAAAATAAAGGATTTGCTCTGTGTTTTGTTGTCAAACACACCGGTACAAATGGAAGAGCTTGGGCTGTGCCATACCACTGCAAATGTAACAACTCCGTCATTAATGATAGTATTGATGGCGCAATAGAACTAAATTGACCTCCAGGCATCAGTGTTACCAGAAAAACTTGATAATTAGTTAAATTTGCGATATACCTCAGTTATTTCGATGTCCCAAGATAAAGGCTTTGCTCTGTGTTTTGTTGTCAAACACAGTGGTACAAATGGAAGAGCTTGGCCTGTGCCATAACAGTGCAAACGTGATTACTCGGCCATTAATGATATTATTGATGGCGCAATAGAACTAAATTGACCTCCAGGCATCAGTGTTACTAGAAAAACTTGATAATTAGTTGAATGTGCGATATAATACAGTTATTTCGAAGTCCCAAGATAAAGGAGTTTCTCTGTGTTTTGTTGTCAAACACAGCGGTACAAATGGAAGAGCTTGGCCTGTGCCATAACACTGCTAATGCGACAACTCCGCCATTAATGATAGTATTGATGGCGTAATAGAACTAAATTGACCTCCAGGCATCAGTGTTACTAGAAAAACTTGATAATTATTTGAATTTGCGATATACCTCAGTTATTTCGATGTCCCAATATAAAGGCTTTGCTCTGTGTTTTGTTGTCAAACACAGTGGTACAAATGGAAGAGCTTGGCCTGTGCCATAACAGTGCAAACGTGATAACTCGCCCATTAATGATAGTATTGTTGGCGCAATAGAACTAAATTGACCTCCAGGCATCAGTGTTACTAGAAAAACTTGATAATTAGTTAAATTTGCGATATGCCTCAGTTATTTCGATGTCCCAAGATAAAGGAGTTGCTCTCTGTTTTATTGTCAAAGAGACCGGTACAAATGGCATAGCTTGGACTGTGCCATAACACTGCAAATATGACAACTCCGCCATTAATGATAGTATTGATGGCGCAATATAACTAAATTGACCTCCAGGCATCAGTGTTACTAGAAAAACTTGATAATTAATTAACTTTGCGATATACCTCAGTTATTTCGAAGTCCCAAAATAAAGGATTTGCTCTGTGTTTTGTTGTCAAACACACCGGTACAAATGGAAGAGCTTGGGCTGTGCCATACCACTGCAAATGTAACAACTCCGTCATTAATGATAATATTGATGGCGCAATAGAACTAAATTGACCTCCAGGCATCAGTGTTACTAGAAAAACTTGATAATTAGTTGAATTTGCGATATAATACAGTTATTTCGAAGTCCCAAGATAAAGGAGTTGCTCTGCGTTTTGTTGTCAACGCCACCGGTACAAATGGCATAGCATGAACTGTGCCATAACACTGCAAATGTGACAACTCGGCCATTAATGATAGTATTGATGGCGCAATAGAACTAAATTGACCTCCAGGCATCAGTGTTACTAGAAAAACTTGATAATTAGTTAAATTTGCGATATACCTCAGTTATTTCGAAGTCCCAACATAAAGGATTTGCTCTGTGTTTTGTTGTGAAACACACCTGTACAAATGGAAGAGCTTGGCCTGTGCCATAACAGTGCAAACGTGATAACTCGGCCATTAATGATAGTATTGATGGCGCAATATAACTAAATTGACCTCCAGGCATCAGTGTTACCAGAAAAACTTGATAATTAGTTAAATTTGCGATATACCTCAGTTATTTCGATGTCCCAAGATAAAGGCTTTGCTCTGTGTTTTGTTGTCAAAGACAGTGGTACAAATGGAAGAGCTTGGCCTGTGCCATAACAGTGCAAACGTGATAACTCGGCCATTAATGATAGTATTGATGGCGCAATAGAACTAAATTGACCTCCAGGCATCAGTGTTACTAGAAAAACTTGATAATTAGTTGAATGTGCGATATAATACAGTTATTTCGAAGTCCCAAGATAAAGGAGTTGCTCTGTGTTTTGTTGTCAAACACAGATGTACAAATGGAAGAGCTTGGCCTGTGCCATAACACTGCAAATGTGACATCTCCGCCATTAATGATAGTATTGATGGCGTAATAGAACTAAATTGACCTCCAGGCATCAGTGTTACTAGAAAAACTTGATAATTAGTTAAATTTGCGATATGCCTCAGTTATTTCGATGTCCCAAGATAAAGGAGTTGCTCTCTGTTTTATTGTCAAAGAGACCGGTACAAATGGCATAGCTTGGCCTGTGCCATAACAGTGCAAACGTGATAACTCGGCCATTAATGATAGTATTGATGGCGCAATCTAACTAAATTGACCTCCAGGCATCAGTGTTACCAGAAAAACTTGATAATTAGTTAAATTTGCGATATACCTCAGTTATTTCGATGTCCCAAGATAAAGGCTTTGCTCTGTGTTTTGTTGTCAAACACAGTGGTACAAATGGAAGAGCTTGGCCTGTGCCATAACAGTGCAAACGTGATAACTCGGCCATTAATGATAGTATTGATGGCGCAATAGAACTAAATTGACCTCCAGGCATCAGTGTTACTAGAAAAACTTGATAATTAGTTGAATGTGCGATATAATACAGTTATTTCGAAGTCCCAAGATAAAGGAGTTGCTCTGTGTTTTGTTGTCAAACACAGATGTACAAATGGAAGAGCTTGGCCTGTGCCATAACACTGCAAATGTGACATCTCCGCCATTAATGATAGTATTGATGGCGTAATAGAACTAAATTGACCTCCAGGCATCAGTGTTACTAGAAAAACTTGATAATTAGTTGAATTTGCGATATACCTCAGTTATTTCGATGTCCCAATATAAAGGCTTTGCTCTGTGTTTTGTTGTCAAACACAGTGGTACAAATGGAAGAGCTTGGCCTGTGCCATAACAGTGCAAACGTGATAACTCGCCCATTAATGATAGTATTGTTGGCGCAATAGAACTAAATTGACCTCCAGGCATCAGTGTTACTAGAAAAACTTGATAATTAGTTAAATTTGCGATATGCCTCAGTTATTTCGATGTCCCAAGATAAAGGAGTTGCTCTCTGTTTTATTGTCAAAGAGACCGGTACAAATGGCATAGCTTGGACTGTGCCATAACACTGCAAATATGACAACTCCGCCATTAATGATAGTATTGATGGCGCAATATAACTAAATTGACCTCCAGGCATCAGTGTTACTAGAAAAACTTGATAATTAATTAACTTTGCGATATACCTCAGTTATTTCGAAGTCCCAAAATAAAGGATTTGCTCTGTGTTTTGTTGTCAAACACACCGGTACAAATGGAAGAGCTTGGGCTGTGCCATACCACTGCAAATGTAACAACTCCGTCATTAATGATAATATTGATGGCGCAATAGAACTAAATTGACCTCCAGGCATCAGTGTTACTAGAAAAACTTGATAATTAGTTGAATTTGCGATATAATACAGTTATTTCGAAGTCCCAAGATAAAGGAGTTGCTCTGCGTTTTGTTGTCAACGCCACCGGTACAAATGGCATAGCATGAACTGTGCCATAACACTGCAAATGTGACAACTCGGCCATTAATGATAGTATTGATGGCGCAATAGAACTAAATTGACCTCCAGGCATCAGTGTTACTAGAAAAACTTGATAATTAGTTAAATTTGCGATATACCTCAGTTATTTCGAAGTCCCAACATAAAGGATTTGCTCTGTGTTTTGTTGTGAAACACACCTGTACAAATGGAAGAGCTTGGCCTGTGCCATAACAGTGCAAACGTGATAACTCGGCCATTAATGATAGTATTGATGGCGCAATATAACTAAATTGACCTCCAGGCATCAGTGTTACCAGAAAAACTTGATAATTAGTTAAATTTGCGATATACCTCAGTTATTTCGATGTCCCAAGATAAAGGCTTTGCTCTGTGTTTTGTTGTCAAAGACAGTGGTACAAATGGAAGAGCTTGGCCTGTGCCATAACAGTGCAAACGTGATAACTCGGCCATTAATGATAGTATTGATGGCGCAATAGAACTAAATTGACCTCCAGGCATCAGTGTTACTAGAAAAACTTGATAATTAGTTGAATGTGCGATATAATACAGTTATTTCGAAGTCCCAAGATAAAGGAGTTGCTCTGTGTTTTGTTGTCAAACACAGATGTACAAATGGAAGAGCTTGGCCTGTGCCATAACACTGCAAATGTGACATCTCCGCCATTAATGATAGTATTGATGGCGTAATAGAACTAAATTGACCTCCAGGCATCAGTGTTACTAGAAAAACTTGATAATTAGTTAAATTTGCGATATGCCTCAGTTATTTCGATGTCCCAAGATAAAGGAGTTGCTCTCTGTTTTATTGTCAAAGAGACCGGTACAAATGGCATAGCTTGGCCTGTGCCATAACAGTGCAAACGTGATAACTCGGCCATTAATGATAGTATTGATGGCGCAATCTAACTAAATTGACCTCCAGGCATCAGTGTTACCAGAAAAACTTGATAATTAGTTAAATTTGCGATATACCTCAGTTATTTCGATGTCCCAAGATAAAGGCTTTGCTCTGTGTTTTGTTGTCAAACACAGTGGTACAAATGGAAGAGCTTGGCCTGTGCCATAACAGTGCAAACGTGATAACTCGGCCATTAATGATAGTATTGATGGCGCAATAGAACTAAATTGACCTCCAGGCATCAGTGTTACTAGAAAAACTTGATAATTAGTTGAATGTGCGATATAATACAGTTATTTCGAAGTCCCAAGATAAAGGAGTTGCTCTGTGTTTTGTTGTCAAACACAGATGTACAAATGGAAGAGCTTGGCCTGTGCCATAACACTGCAAATGTGACATCTCCGCCATTAATGATAGTATTGATGGCGTAATAGAACTAAATTGACCTCCAGGCATCAGTGTTACTAGAAAAACTTGATAATTAGTTGAATTTGCGATATACCTCAGTTATTTCGATGTCCCAATATAAAGGCTTTGCTCTGTGTTTTGTTGTCAAACACAGTGGTACAAATGGAAGAGCTTGGCCTGTGCCATAACAGTGCAAACGTGATAACTCGCCCATTAATGATAGTATTGTTGGCGCAATAGAACTAAATTGACCTCCAGGCATCAGTGTTACTAGAAAAACTTGATAATTAGTTAAATTTGCGATATGCCTCAGTTATTTCGATGTCCCAAGATAAAGGAGTTGCTCTCTGTTTTATTGTCAAAGAGACCGGTACAAATGGCATAGCTTGGACTGTGCCATAACACTGCAAATGTGATAACTCGGCCATTAATGATAGTATTGATGGCGCAATAGAACTAAATTGACCTCCAGGCATCAGTGTTACTAGAAAAACTTGATAATTAGTTGAATTTGCGATATACCTCAGTTATTTCGATGTCCCAATATAAAGGCTTTGCTCTGTGTTTTGTTGTCAAACACAGTGGTACAAATGGAAGAGCTTGGCCTGTGCCATAACAGTGCAAACGTGATAACTCGCCCATTAATGATAGTATTGATGGCGTAATAGAACTAAATTGACCTCCAGGCATCAGTGTTACTAGAAAAACTTGATAATTAGTTGAATTTGCGATATACCTCAGTTATTTCGATGTCCCAATATAAAGGCTTTGCTCTGTGTTTTGTTGTCAAACACAGTGGTACAAATGGAAGAGCTTGGCCTGTGCCATAACAGTGCAAACGTGATAACTCGCCCATTAATGATAGTATTGTTGGCGCAATAGAACTAAATTGACCTCCAGGCATCAGTGTTACTAGAAAAACTTGATAATTAGTTGAATGTGCGATATAATACAGTTATTTCGAAGTCCCAAAATAAAGGAGTTGCTCTGTGTTTTGTTGTCAAACACAGATGTACAAATGGAAGAGCTTGGCCTGTGCCATAACACTGCAAATGTGACAACTCCGCCATTAATGATAGTATTGATGGCGCAATAGAACTAAATATACCTCCAGGCATCAGTGTTACTAGAAAAACATGATAATTAGTTGAATTTGCGATATACCTCAGTTATTTCGAAGTCCCAAAATAAAGGATTTGCTCTGTGTTTTGTTGTCAAACACACCGGTACAAATGGAAGAGCTTGGGCTGTGCCATACCACTGCAAATGTAACAACTCCGTCATTAATGATAGTATTGATGGCGCAATAGAACTAAATTGACCTCCAGGCATCAGTGTTACTAGAAAAACTTGATAATTAGTTGAATTTGCGATATACCTCAGTTATTTCGAAGTCCCAAAATAAAGGATTTGCTCTGTGTTTTGTTGTCAAACACACCGGTACAAATGGAAGAGCTTGGGCTGTGCCATACCACTGCAAATGTAACAACTCCGTCATTAATGATAGTATTGATGGCGCAATAGAACTAAATTGACCTCCAGGCATCAGTGTTACCAGAAAAACTTGATAATTAGTTAAATTTGCGATATACCTCAGTTATTTCGATGTCCCAAGATAAAGGCTTTGCTCTGTGTTTTGTTGTCAAACACAGTGGTACAAATGGAAGAGCTTGGCCTGTGCCATAACAGTGCAAACGTGATTACTCGGCCATTAATGATATTATTGATGGCGCAATAGAACTAAATTGACCTCCAGGCATCAGTGTTACTAGAAAAACTTGATAATTAGTTGAATGTGCGATATAATACAGTTATTTCGAAGTCCCAAGATAAAGGAGTTGCTCTGTGTTTTGTTGTCAAACACAGCGGTACAAATGGAAGAGCTTGGCCTTGTGCCATAACACTGCAAATGTGACAACTCCGCCATTAATGATAGTATTGATGGCGCAATAGAACCAAATTGACCTCCAGGCATCAGTGTTACTAGAAAAACTTGATAATTAGTTAACTTTGCGATATAACTCGGTTATTTCGAAGTCCCAAAATAAAGGATTTGCTCTGTGTTTTGTTGTCAAACACACCGGTACAAATGGAAGAGCTTTGGCTGTGCCATACCACTGCAAATGTAACAACTCCGTCATTAATGATAGTATTGATGGCGCAATAGAACTAAATTGACCTCCAGGCATCAGTGTTACCAGAAAAACTTGATAATTAGTTAAATTTGCAATATACCTCAGTTATTTCGATGTCCCAAGATAAAGGAGTTGCTCTCTGTTTTGTTGTCAAACACAGTGGTACAAATGGAAGAGCTTGGCCTGTGCCATAACAGTGCACACGTGATAACTCGGCCATTAATGATAGTATTGATGGCGCAATAGAACTAAATTGACCTCCAGGCATCAGTGTTACTAGACAAACTTGATAATTAGTTGAATGTGCGATATAATACAGTTATTTCGAAGTCCCAAGATAAAGGAGTTGCTCTGTGTTTTGTTGTCAAACACAGCGGTACAAATGGAAGAGCTTGGCCTGTGCCATAACACTGCAAATGTGACAACTCCGCCATTAATGATAGTATTGATGGCGTAATAGAACTAAATTGACCTCCAGGCATCAGTGTTACTAGAAAAACTTGATAATTAGTTAAATTTGCGATATGCCTCAGTTATTTCGATGTCCCAAGATAAAGGAGTTGCTCTCTGTTTTATTGTCAAAGAGACCGGTACAAATGGCATAGCTTGGACTGTGCCATAACACTGCAAATGTGACAACTCCGCCATTAATGATAGTATTGATGGCGCAATAGAACTAAATATACCTCCAGGCATCAGTGTTACTAGAAAAACATGATAATTAGTTGAATTTGCGATATATCTCAGTTATTTCGAAGTCCCAAAATAAAGGATTTGCTCTGTGTTTTGTTGTCAAACACACCGGTACAAATGGAAGAGCTTGGGCTGTGCCATACCACTGCAAATGTAACAACTCCGTCATTAATGATAGCATTGATGGCGCAATAGAACTAAATTGACCTCCAGGCATCAGTGTTACTAGAACAACTTGATAATTAGTTGAATTTGCGATATACCTCAGTTATTTCGAAGTCCCAAAATAAAGGATTTGCTCTGTGTTTTGTTGTCAAACACACCGGTACAAATGGAAGAGCTTGGGCTGTGCCATACCACTGCAAATGTAACAACTCCGTCATTAATGATAGTATTGATGGCGCAATAGAACTAAATTGACCTCCAGGCATCAGTGTTACTAGAACAACTTGATAATTAGTTGAATTTGCGATATACCTCAGTTATTTCGAAGTCCCAAAATAAAGGATTTGCTCTGTGTTTTGTTGTCAAACACACCGGTACAAATGGAAGAGCTTGGGCTGTGCCATACCACTGCAAATGTAACAACTCCGTCATTAATGATAGTATTGATGGCGCAATAGAACTAAATTGACCTCCAGGCATCAGTGTTATCAGAAAAACTTGATAATTAGTTAAATTTGCGATATACCTCAGTTATTTCGATGTCCCAAGATAAAGGCTTTGCTCTGTGTTTTGTTGTCAAACACAGTGGTACAAATGGAAGAGCTTGGCCTGTGCCATAACAGTGCAAACGTGATTACTCGCCCATTAATGATAGTATTGTTGGCGCAATAGAACTAAATTGACCTCCAGGCATCAGTGTTACTAGAAAAACTTGATAATTAGTTGAATGTGCGATATAATACAGTTATTTCGAAGTCCCAAGATAAAGGAGTTGCTCTGTGTTTTGTTGTCAAACACAGCGGTACAAATGGAAGAGCTTGGCCTGTGCCATAACACTGCAAATGCGACAACTCCGCCATTAATGATAGTATTGATGGCGTAATAGAACTAAATTGACCTCCAGGCATCAGTGTTCCTAGAAAAACTTGATAATTATTTGAATTTGCGATATACCTCAGTGATTTCGATGTCCCAATATAAAGGCTTTGCTCTGTGTTTTGTTGTCAAACACAGTGGTACAAATGGAAGAGCTTGGCCTGTCCCATAACAGTGCAAACGTGATAACTCGCCCATTAACGATAGTATTGTTGGCGCAATAGAACTAAATTGACCTCCAGGCATCAGTGTTACTAGAAAAACTTGATAATTAGTTAAATTTGCGATATGCCTCAGTTATTTCGATGTCCCAAGATAAAGGAGTTGCTCTCTGTTTTATTGTCAAAGAGACCGGTACAAATGGCATAGCTTGGACTGTGCCATAACACTGCAAATGTGACAACTCCGCCATTAATGATAGTATTGATGGCGCAATAGAACTAAATTGACCTCCAGGCATCAGTGTTACTAGAAAAACTTGATAATTAGTTAACTTTGCGATATAACTCGGTTATTTCGAAGTCCCAAATAAAGTATTTGCTCTGTGTTATGTTGTCAAACAGCGGTACAAATGGAAGAGCTTAGTCTGTGATATAACACCGCAAACGTGACATCTCACCCATTAATGATAGTATTGATGGCGCAATAGAACTAAATATACCTCCAGGCATCAGTGTTACTAGAAAAACATGATAATTAGTTGAATTTGCGATATACCTCAGTTATTTCGAAGTCCCAAAATAAAGGATTTGCTCTGTGTTTTGTTGTCAAACACACCGGTACAAATGGAAGAGCTTGGGCTGTGCCATACCACTGCAAATGTAACAACTCCGTCATTAATGATAGTATTGATGGCGCAATAGAACTAAATTGACCTCCAGGCATCAGTGTTACTAGAAAAACTTGATAATTAGTTGAATTTGCGATATACCTCAGTTATTTCGAAGTCCCAAAATAAAGGATGTGCTCTGTGTTTTGTTGTCAAACACACCGGTACAAATGGAAGAGCTTGGGCTGTGCCATACCACTGCAAAAGTAACAACTCCGTCATTAATGATAGTATTGATGGCGCAATAGAACTAAATTGACCTCCAGGCATCAGTGTTACCAGAAAAACTTGATAATTAGTTAAATTTGCGATATACCTCAGTTATTTCGATGTCCCAAGATAAAGGCTTTGCTCTGTGTTTTGTTGTCAAACACAGGGGTACAAATGGAAGAGCTTGGCCTGTGCCATAACAGTGCAAACGTGATTACTCGGCCATTAATGATATTATTGATGGCGCAATAGAACTAAATTGACCTCCAGGCATCAGTGTTACTAGAAAAACTTGATAATTAGTTAACTTTGCGATATAACTCGGTTATTTCGAAGTCCCAAATAAAGTATTTGCTCTGTGTTATGTTGTCAAACAGCGGTACAAATGGAAGAGCTTAGTCTGTGATATAACACCGCAAACGTGACATCTCACCCATTAATGATAGTATTGATGGCGCAATAGAACTAAATATACCTCCAGGCATCAGTGTTACTAGAAAAACATGATAATTAGTTGAATTTGCGATATACCTCAGTTATTTCGAAGTCCCAAAATAAAGGATTTGCTCTGTGTTTTGTTGTCAAACACACCGGTACAAATGGAAGAGCTTGGGCTGTGCCATACCACTGCAAATGTAACAACTCCGTCATTAATGATAGTATTGATGGCGCAATAGAACTAAATTGACCTCCAGGCATCAGTGTTACTAGAAAAACTTGATAATTAGTTGAATTTGCGATATACCTCAGTTATTTCGAAGTCCCAAAATAAAGGATTTGCTCTGTGTTTTGTTGTCAAACACACCGGTACAAATGGAAGAGCTTGGGCTGTGCCATACCACTGCAAAAGTAACAACTCCGTCATTAATGATAGTATTTATGGCGCAATAGAACTAAATTGACCTCCAGGCATCAGTGTTACCAGAAAATCTTGATAATTAGTTAAATTTGCGATATACCTCAGTTATTTCGATGTCCCAAGATAAAGGCTTTGCTCTGTGTTTTGTTGTCAAACACAGTGGTACAAATGGAAGAGCTTGGCCTGTGCCATAACAGTGCAAACGTGATTACTCGGCCATTAATGATATTATTGATGGCGCAATAGAACTAAATTGACCTCCAGGCATCAGTGTTACTAGAAAAACTTGATAATTAGTTGAATGTGCGATATAATACAGTTATTTCGAAGTCCCAAGATAAAGGAGTTGCTCTGTGTTTTGTTGTCAAACACAGCGGTACAAATGGAAGAGCTTGGCCTGTGCCATAACACTGCAAATGTGACAACTCCGCCATTAATGATAGTATTGATGGCGTAATAGAACTAAATTGACCTCCAGGCATCAGTGTTACTAGAAAAACTTGATAATTATTTGAATTTGCGATATACCTCAGTTATTTCGATGTCCCAATATAAAGGCTTTGCTCTGTGTTTTGTTGTCAAACACAGTGGTACAAATGGAAGAGCTTGGCCTGTGCCATAACAGTGCAAACGTGATAACTCGCCCATTAATGATAGTATTGTTGGCGCAATAGAACTAAATTGACCTCCAGGCATCAGTGTTACTAGAAAAACTTGATAATTAGTTAAATTTGCGATATGCCTCAGTTATTTCGATGTCCCAAGATAAAGGAGTTGCTCTCTGTTTTATTGTCAAAGAGACCGGTACAAATGGCATAGCTTGGACTGTGCCTTAACACTGCAAATATGACAACTCCGCCATTAATGATAGTATTGATGGCGCAATAGAACTAAATTGACCTCCAGGCATCAGTGTTACTAGAAAAACTTGATAATTAGTTAACTTTGCGATATACCTCAGTTATTTCGATGTCCCAATATAAAGGCTTTGCTCTGTGTTTTGTTGTCAAACACAGTGGTACAAATGGAAGAGCTTGGCCTGTCCCATAACAGTGCAAACGTGATAACTCGCCCATTAATGATAGTATTGTTGGCGCAATAGAACTAAATTGACCTCCAGGCATCAGTGTTACTAGAAAAACTTGATAATTAGTTAAATTTGCGATATGCCTCAGTTATTTCGATGTCCCAAGATAAAGGAGTTGCTCTCTGTTTTATTTTCAAAGAGACCGGTACAAATGGCATAGCTTGGACTGTGCCATAACACTGCAAATGTGACAACTCCGCCATTAATGATAGTATTGATGGCGCAATAGAACTAAATTGACCTCCAGGCATCAGTGTTACTAGAAAAACTTGATAATTAGTTAACTTTGCGATATAACTCGGTTATTTCGAAGTCCCAAATAAAGTATTTGCTCTGTGTTATGTTGTCAAACAGCGGTACAAATGGAAGAGCTTAGTCTGTGATATAAAACCGCAAACGTGACATCTCACCCATTAATGATAGTATTGATGGCGCAATAGAACTAAATATACCTCCAGGCATCAGTGTTACTAGAAAAACATGATAATTAGTTGAATTTGCGATATACCTCAGTTATTTCGAAGTCCCAAAATAAAGGATTTGCTCTGTGTTTTGTTGTCAAACACACCGGTACAAATGGAAGAGCTTGGGCTGTGCCATACCACTGCAAATGTAACAACTCCGTCATTAATGATAGTATTGATGGCGCAATAGAACTAAATTGACCTCCAGGCATCAGTGTTACTAGAAAAACTTGATAATTAGTTGAATTTGCGATATACCTCAGTTATTTCGAAGTCCCAAAATAAAGGATTTGCTCTGTGTTTTGTTGTCAAACACACCGGTACAAATGGAAGAGCTTGGGCTGTGCCATACCACTGCAAAAGTAACAACTCCGTCATTAATGATAGTATTGATGGCGCAATACAACTAAATTGACCTCCAGGCATCAGTGTTACCAGAAAAACTTGATAATTAGTTAAATTTGCGATATACCTCAGTTATTTCGATGTCCCAAGATAAAGGCTTTGCTCTGTGTTTTGTTGTCAAACACAGGGGTACAAATGGAAGAGCTTGGCCTGTGCCATAACAGAACAAACGTGATTACTCGGCCATTAATGATATTATTGATGGCGCAATAGAACTAAATTGACCTCCAGGCATCAGTGTTACTAGAAAAACTTGATAATTAGTTAACTTTGCGATATAACTCGGTTATTTCGAAGTCCCAAATAAAGTATTTGCTCTGTGTTATGTTGTCAAACAGCGGTACAAATGGAAGAGCTTAGTCTGTGATATAACACCGCAAACGTGACATCTCACCCATTAATGATAGTATTGATGGCGCAATAGAACTAAATATACCTCCAGGCATCAGTGTTACTAGAAAAACATGATAATTAGTTGAATTTGCGATATACCTCAGTTATTTCGAAGTCCCAAAATAAAGGATTTGCTCTGTGTTTTGTTGTCAAACACACCGGTACAAATGGAAGAGCTTGGGCTGTGCCATACCACTGCAAATGTAACAACTCCGTCATTAATGATAGTATTGATGGCGCAATAGAACTAAATTGACCTCCAGGCATCAGTGTTACTAGAAAAACTTGATAATTAGTTGAATTTGCGATATACCTCAGTTATTTCGAAGTCCCAAAATAAAGGATTTGCTCTGTGTTTTGTTGTCAAACACACCGGTACAAATGGAAGAGCTTGGGCTGTGCCATACCACTGCAAAAGTAACAACTCCGTCATTAATGATAGTATTTATGGCGCAATAGAACTAAATTGACCTCCAGGCATCAGTGTTACCAGAAAAACTTGATAATTAGTTAAATTTGCGATATACCTCAGTTATTTCGATGTCCCAAGATAAAGGCTTTGCTCTGTGTTTTGTTGTCAAACACAGTGGTACAAATGGAAGAGCTTGGCCTGTGCCATAACAGTGCAAACGTGATTACTCGGCCATTAATGATATTATTGATGGCGCAATAGAACTAAATTGACCTCCAGGCATCAGTGTTACTAGAAAAACTTGATAATTAGTTGAATGTGCGATATAATACAGTTATTTCGAAGTCCCAAGATAAAGGAGTTGCTCTGTGTTTTGTTGTCAAACACAGCGGTACAAATGGAAGAGCTTGGCCTGTGCCATAACACTGCAAATGTGACAACTCCGCCATTAATGATAGTATTGATGGCGTAATAGAACTAAATTGACCTCCAGGCATCAGTGTTACTAGAAAAACTTGATAATTATTTGAATTTGCGATATACCTCAGTTATTTCGATGTCCCAATATAAAGGCTTTGCTCTGTGTTTTGTTGTCAAACACAGTGGTACAAATGGAAGAGCTTGGCCTGTGCCATAACAGTGCAAACGTGATAACTCGCCCATTAATGATAGTATTGTTGGCGCAATAGAACTAAATTGACCTCCAGGCATCAGTGTTACTAGAAAAACTTGATAATTAGTTAAATTTGCGATATGCCTCAGTTATTTCGATGTCCCAAGATAAAGGAGTTGCTCTCTGTTTTATTGTCAAAGAGACCGGTACAAATGGCATAGCTTGGACTGTGCCTTAACACTGCAAATATGACAACTCCGCCATTAATGATAGTATTGATGGCGCAATAGAACTAAATTGACCTCCAGGCATCAGTGTTACTAGAAAAACTTGATAATTAGTTAACTTTGCGATATACCTCAGTTATTTCGATGTCCCAATATAAAGGCTTTGCTCTGTGTTTTGTTGTCAAACACACCGGTACAAATGGAAGAGCTTGGCCTGTCCCATAACAGTGCAAACGTGATAACTCGCCCATTAATGATAGTATTGTTGGCGCAATAGAACTAAATTGACCTCCAGGCATCAGTGTTACTAGAAAAACTTGATAATTAGTTAAATTTGCGATATGCCTCAGTTATTTCGATGTCCCAAGATAAAGGAGTTGCTCTCTGTTTTATTGTCAAAGAGACCGGTACAAATGGCATAGCTTGGACTGTGCCATAACACTGCAAATGTGACAACTCCGCCATTAATGATAGTATTGATGGCGCAATAGAACTAAATTGACCTCCAGGCATCAGTGTTACTAGAAAAACTTGATAATTAGTTAACTTTGCGATATAACTCGGTTATTTCGAAGTCCCAAATAAAGTATTTGCTCTGTGTTATGTTGTCAAACAGCGGTACAAATGGAAGAGCTTGGTCTGTGATATAACACCGCAAACGTGACATCTCACCCATTAATGATAGTATTGATGGCGCAATGGAACTAAATATACCTCCAGGCATCAGTGTTACTAGAAAAACATGATAATTAGTTGAATTTGCGATATATCTCAGTTATTTCGAAGTCCCAAAATAAAGGATTTGCTCTGTGTTTTGTTGTCAAACACACCGGTACAAATGGAAGAGCTTGGGCTGTGCCATACCACTGCAAATGTAACAACTCCGTCATTAATGATAGTATTGATGGCGCAATAGAACTAAATTGACCTCCAGGCATCAGTGTTACTAGAACAACTTGATAATTAGTTGAATATGCGATATACCTCAGTTATTTCGAAGTCCCAAAATAAAGGATTTGCTCTGTGTTTTGTTGTCAAACACACCGGTACAAATGGAAGAGCTTGGGCTGTGCCATACCACTGCAAATGTAACAACTCCGTCATTAATGATAGTATTGATGGCGCAATAGAACTAAATTGACCTCCAGGCATCAGTGTTACCAGAAAAACTTGATAATTAGTTAAATTTGCGATATACCTCAGTTATTTCGATGTCCCAAGATAAAGGCTTTGCTCTGTGTTTTGTTGTCAAACACAGTGGTACAAATGGAAGAGCTTGGCCTGTGCCATAACAGTGCAAACGTGATTACTCGGCCATTAATGATATTATTGATGGCGCAATAGAACTAAATTGACCTCCAGGCATCAGTGTTACTAGAAAAACTTGATAATTAGTTGAATGTGCGATATAATACAGTTATTTCGAAGTCCCAAGATAAAGGAGTTGCTCTGTGTTTTGTTGTCAAACACAGCGGTACAAATGGAAGAGCTTGGCCTGTGCCATAACACTGCTAATGCGACAACTCCGCCATTAATGATAGTATTGATGGCGTAATAGAACTAAATTGACCTCCAGGCATCAGTGTTACTAGAAAAACTTGATAATTATTTGAATTTGCGATATACCTCAGTTATTTCGATGTCCCAATATAAAGGCTTTGCTCTGTGTTTTGTTGTCAAACACAGTGGTACAAATGGAAGAGCTTGGCCTGTGCCATAACAGTGCAAACGTGATAACTCGCCCATTAATGATAGTATTGTTGGCGCAATAGAACTAAATTGACCTCCAGGCATCAGTGTTACTAGAAAAACTTGATAATTAGTTAAATTTGCGATATGCCTCAGTTATTTCGATGTCCCAAGATAAAGGAGTTGCTCTCTGTTTTATTGTCAAAGAGACCGGTACAAATGGCATAGCTTGGACTGTGCCATAACACTGCAAATATGACAACTCCGCCATTAATGATAGTATTGATGGCGCAATAGAACTAAATTGACCTCCAGGCATCAGTGTTACTAGAAAAACTTGATAATTAATTAACTTTGCGATATACGTCAGTTATTTCGAAGTCCCAAAATAAAGGATTTGCTCTGTGTTTTGTTGTCAAACACACCGGTACAAATGGAAGAGCTTGGGCTGTGCCATACCACTGCAAATGTAACAACTCCGTCATTAATGATAATATTGATGGCGCAATAGAACTAAATTGACCTCCAGGCATCAGTGTTACTAGAAAAACTTGATAATTAGTTGAATTTGCGATATAATACAGTTATTTCGAAGTCCCAAGATAAAGGAGTTGCTCTGCGTTTTGTTGTCAACGCCACCGGTACAAATGGCATAGCATGAACTGTGCAATAACACTGCAAATGTGACAACTCGGCCATTAATGATAGTATTGATGGCGCAATAGAACTAAATTGACCTCCAGGCATCAGTGTTACTAGAAACACTTGATAATTAGTTAAATTTGCGATATACCTCAGTTATTTCGAAGTCCCAACATAAAGGATTTGCTCTGTGTTTTGTTGTGAAACACACCTGTACAAATGGAAGAGCTTGGCCTGTGCCATAACAGTGCAAACGTGATAACTCGGCCATTAATGATAGTATTGATGGCGCAATATAACTAAATTGACCTCCAGGCATCAGTGTTACCAGAAAAACTTGATAATTAGTTAAATTTGCGATATACCTCAGTTATTTCGATGTCCCAAGATAAAGGCTTTGCTCTGTGTTTTGTTGTCAAACACAGTGGTACAAATGGAAGAGCTTGGCCTGTGCCATAACAGTGCAAACGTGATAACTCGGCCATTAATGATAGTATTGATGGCGCAATAGAACTAAATTGACCTCCAGGCATCAGTGTTACTAGAAAAACTTGATAATTAGTTGAATGTGCGATATAATACAGTTATTTCGAAGTCCCAAGATAAAGGAGTTGCTCTGTGTTTTGTTGTCAAACACAGCGGTACAAATGGAAGAGCTTGGCCTGTGCCATAACACTGCAAATGTGACAACTCCGCCATTAATGATAGTATTGATGGCGTAATAGAACTAAATTGACCTCCAGGCATCAGTGATACTAGAAAAACTTGATAATTAGTTGAATTTGCGATATACCTCAGTTATTTCGATGTCCCAATATAAAGGCTTTGCTCTGTGTTTTGTTGTCAAACACAGTGGTACAAATGGAAGAGCTTGGCCTGTGCCATAACAGTGCAAACGTGATAACTCGCCCATTAATGATAGTATTGTTGGCGCAATAGAACTAAATTGACCTCCAGGCATCAGTGTTACTAGAAAAACTTGATAATTAGTTAAATTTGCGATATGCCTCAGTTATTTCGATGTCCCAAAATAAAGGAGTTGCTCTGTGTGTTATTGTCAAAGAGACCGGTACAAATGGAAGAGCTTGGGCTGTGCCATACCACTGCAAATGTAACAACTCCGTCATTAATGATAGTATTGATGGCGCAATAGAACTAAATTGACCTCCAGGCATCAGTGTTACTAGAAAAACTTGATAATTAGTTGAATGTGCGATATAATACAGTTATTTCGAAGTCCCAAAATAAAGGAGTTGCTCTGTGTTTTGTTGTCAAACACAGATGTACAAATGGAAGAGCTTGGCCTGTGCCATAACACTGCAAATGTGACAACTCCGCCATTAATGATAGTATTGATGGCGTAATAGAACTAAATTGACCTCCAGGCATCAGTGTTACTAGAAAAACTTGATAATTAGTTGAATTTGCGATATACCTCAGTTATTTCGATGTCCCAATATAAAGGCTTTGCTCTGTGTTTTGTTGTCAAACACAGTGGTACAAATGGAAGAGCTTGGCCTGTGCCATAACAGTGCAAACGTGATAACTCGCCCATTAATGATAGTATTGTTGGCGCAATAGAACTAAATTGACCTCCAGGCATCAGTGTTACTAGAAAAACTTGATAATTAGTTAAATTTGCGATATGCCTCAGTTATTTCGATGTCCCAAGATAAAGGAGTTGCTCTCTGTTTTATTGTCAAAGAGACCGGTACAAATGGCATAGCTTGGACTGTGCCATAACACTGCAAATGTGATAACTCGGCCATTAATGATAGTATTGATGGCGCAATAGAACTAAATTGACCTCCAGGCATCAGTGTTACCAGAAAAACTTGATAATTAGTTGAATGTGCGATATAATACAGTTATTTCGAAGTCCCAAAATAAAGGAGTTGCTCTGTGTTTTGTTGTCAAACACAGATGTACAAATGGAAGAGCTTGGCCTGTGCCATAACACTGCAAATGTGACAACTCCGCCATTAATGATAGTATTGATGGCGTAATAGAACTAAATTGACCTCCAGGCATCAGTGTTACTAGAAAAACTTGATAATTAGTTGAATTTGCGATATACCTCAGTTATTTCGATGTCCCAATATAAAGGCTTTGCTCTGTGTTTTGTTGTCAAACACAGTGGTACAAATGGAAGAGCTTGGCCTGTGCCATAACAGTGCAAACGTGATAACTCGCCCATTAATGATAGTATTGTTGGCGCAATAGAACTAAATTGACCTCCAGGCATCAGTGTTACTAGAAAAACTTGATAATTAGTTGAATGTGCGATATAATACAGTTATTTCGAAGTCCCAAAATAAAGGAGTTGCTCTGTGTTTTGTTGTCAAACACAGATGTACAAATGGAAGAGCTTGGCCTGTGCCATAGCACTGCAAATGTGACAACTCCGCCATTAATGATAGTATTGATGGCGTAATAGAACTAAATTGACCTCCAGGCATCAGTGTTACTAGAAAAACTTGATAATTAGTTGAATTTGCGATATACCTCAGTTATTTCGATGTCCCAATATAAAGGCTTTGCTCTGTGTTTTGTTGTCAAACACAGTGGTACAAATGGAAGAGCTTGGCCTGTGCCATAACAGTGCAAACGTGATAACTCGCCCATTAATGATAGTATTGTTGGCGCAATAGAACTAAATTGACCTCCAGGCATCAGTGTTACTAGAAAAACTTGATAATTAGTTAAATTTGCGATATGCCTCAGTTATTTCGATGTCCCAAGATAAAGGAGTTGCTCTCTGTTTTATTGTCAAAGAGACCGGTACAAATGGCATAGCTTGGACTGTGCCATAACACTGCAAATGTGATAACTCGGCCATTAATGATAGTATTGATGGCGCAATAGAACTAAATTGACCTCCAGGCATCAGTGTTACTAGAAAAACTTGATAATTAGTTGAATGTGCGATATAATACAGTTATTTCGAAGTCCCAAAATAAAGGAGTTGCTCTGTGTTTTGTTGTCAAACACAGATGTACAAATGGAAGAGCTTGGCCTGTGCCATAACACTGCAAATGTGACAACTCCGCCATTAATGATAGTATTGATGGCGTAATAGAACTAAATTGACCTCCAGGCATCAGTGTTACTAGAAAAACTTGATAATTAGTTGAATTTGCGATATACCTCAGTTATTTCGATGTCCCAATATAAAGGCTTTGCTCTGTGTTTTGTTGTCAAACACAGTGGTACAAATGGAAGAGCTTGGCCTGTGCCATAACAGTGCAAACGTGATAACTCGCCCATTAATGATAGTATTGTTGGCGCAATAGAACTAAATTGACCTCCAGGCATCAGTGTTACTAGAAAAACTTGATAATTAGTTAAATTTGCGATATGCCTCAGTTATTTCGATGTCCCAAGATAAAGGAGTTGCTCTCTGTTTTATTGTCAAAGAGACCGGTACAAATGGCATAGCTTGGACTGTGCCATAACACTGCAAATGTGACAACTCCGCCATTAATGATAGTATTGATGGCGCAATAGAACTAAATTGACCTCCAGGCATCAGTGTTACTAGAAAAAACTTGATAATTAGTTAACTTTGCGATATAACTCGGTTATTTCGAAGTCCCAAATAAAGTATTTGCTCTGTGTTATGTTGTCAAACAGCGGTACAAATGGAAGAGCTTGGTCTGTGCCATAACACCGCAAACGTGACATCTCACCCATTAATGATAGTATTGATGGCGCAATAGAACTAAATATACCTCCAGGCATCAGTGTTACTAGAAAAACATGATAATTAGTTGAATTTGCGATATACCTCAGTTATTTCGAAGTCCCAAGATAAAGGAGTTGCTCTGTGTTTTGTTGTCAAACACAGCGGTACCAATGGAAGAGCTTGGGCTGTGCCATAACAGTGCAAACGTGATTACTCGGCCATTAATGATAGTATTGATGGCGTAATAGAACTAAATTGACCTCCAGGCATCAGTGTTACTAGAAAAACTTGATAATTAGTTGAATTTGCGATATACCTCAGTTATTTCGATGTCCCAATATAAAGGCTTTGCTCTGTGTTTTGTTGTCAAACACAGTGGTACAAATGGAAGAGCTTGGCCTGTGCCATAACAGTGCAAACGTGATAACTCGCCCATTAATGATAGTATTGTTGGCGCAATATAACTAAATTGACCTCCAGGCATCAGTGGTACTAGAAAAACTTGATAATTAGTTGAATTTGCGATATACCTCAGTTATTTCGATGTCCCAATATAAAGGCTTTGCTCTGTGTTTTGTTGTCAAACACAGTGGTACAAATGGAAGAGCTTGGCCTGTGCCATAACAGTGCAAACGTGATAACTCGCCCATTAATGATAGTATTGTTGGCGCAATAGAACTAAATTGACCTCCAGGCATCAGTGTCACTAGAAAAACTTGATAATTAGTTAAATTTGCGATATGCCTCAGTTATTTCGATGTCCCAAGATAAAGGAGTTGCTCTCTGTTTTATTGTCAAAGAGACCGGTACAAATGGCATAGCTTGGACTGTGCCATAACACTGCAAATGTGACAACTCCGCCATTAATGATAGTATTGATGGCGCAATAGAACTAAATTGACCTCCAGGCATCAGTGTTACTAGAAAAACTTGATAATTAGTTAACTTTGCGATATAACTCGGTTATTTCGAAGTCCCAAATAAAGTATTTGCTCTGTGTTATGTTGTCAAACACAGTGGTACAAATGGAAGAGCTTGCACAGGACGAAATAACAGATTTCATTATCTTTAAGGTACACTGAAAGTTTCTTAAATCCGTGTCTAATCTTTAAGGTGAACTTAAAGCTTTTTAAAAGTATTTAAAGTTACTAGTAAAATTAAGTTGCCCTTCATTAGACTTTCATTAGTCTTTAAGCAAATAAAACTTTAATTAACTTTAAGTTTGTTTCGTAAAGTTATATAAAGATCCAAAATGCTTTACCAACGTTCTGTTGAATTTAAGGTTATTAACTTAAAGCTTTTTAAAAGTATTTAAAGTTACTAGTTAAATTAAGTTGCCTTTCAGTAGAATTTCATTAGTCTTTAAGGAAATAAAACTTTAATTACCTTTAAGTTTGTTTCGTAAAGTTATCCAAAGATCCAAAATGTTTTACGATGGTTTTGTTGAATTTAAGGTTATTAACTTAAACCTTTTTAAAAGTATTTAAAGTTACTAATTAAATTAAGTTGCCTTTCTGTCGACTTTTATAGGTCTTAAAAGAAATAAAACTTTAATTACCTTTAAGTTTGTTTTGGAAAGTTATTTAAAGATTCAAATTACTTTACGGTCAGCTAAGCTAGTTAATAATTTATAATAGTTGAACTTTTTTGTAAAGTGCTTTCTAAAACCTTGTGGTACGAAACTACACAGGCCGAGTTCATTGGCTGAGTCAAGTCAACGTTGAAATGACTCTAAACCCACTAGCTAATAAAAATATGAGCTGTACAAATCATTTGTTGGGCTACCTCGGGAAACATACTTATTTTCGATTCAATAGGCCTATGGTGCACGCGGTATATCCTAGCCGCCTCCGATCCGCAGGTAATAACTCGAACTGGTTTCCTGGCATGACGAAAGCAGTCCCTCTCATGCTCAACTCCAGCCGCCTCTTTCGCTACAGGAAGTTTTGGATTAAGTTGCCTGCGGAGAGCCCTGCACGCAAGTGAGACAACTCGATCGATAAGGAATTGGGCTTCCTGTGGCCGGAGAAACAGGAAACCAGTTTCGAGTATATATCACGCAAGTTATTTTGACCCCCATAAAACGTTAGCCTGCAAAAGCAGCCGCAACTTTGTGCTCGCTATAACGAACGGATTCCCTTCGCAGGCTAGTAAAACGTAAACTAGTCTATTTTTAGTCAGTGACATGTTTTAACCCCCTCCCCCCAAATTAATTTAGGAAAAGAGCTTGGGAACGATCAAGATAGTGCTGTTGCCAGGCAACTCCTCACAACAAACACCTAGGTTCTCGGTACAAAGAATATTTCAAAACTATAATTATAATGGGGGATTTCGCAAAAGGAATGGATGGAAACTACGTTTACTGTAGTCATTGTGATAATTCAGTTTCTCGTTCCACTTTTGAACGGCACGCACGAAAGAGATATCTACAGACATTAAGACCTTCGCGATCGCAGGACAGTCACAGGGAACAAGAAGCCTCGTCAGACGAAAGTCTAGCGTCGTCAGACGAAAAGTCCAGTGTATCACTATCAGGTAATTTTTTTGCTTTTATTTACGGATCAAACGTAGTGTAATTCTCAGTGATTTATAAAATTGTAATACAACAATTGGGATCAGGTGTAGTTTACGACTCCAGTCGAACATCACTAGAAAATCAAACATATTAAAACGACAAAACTCCACACTATTTTGCCATCCCCTGTCAATGTTTGGGGAATTTTTCGTTCTAAAATGTTTGATTTTCTAGTGATTCTCAATAGGAAATTTTCGACTGGAGTCGTAAACTACACCTGATCCCAACAATTGAAAACTGGAAAATAAAAGCACATAAACTGTAGATCGTATTGTTTACTTTAATACTTGTTGTCACGGTAATAGCTAGGCTTCGCGTTCCGGGCCGGAATCGAAACGGCTATTTCCACCGTGTTTGATATGTACTAACGAACCTCTCGGCCATGTGGGATGCTTAAAATCAAAACAAATATGCAAAGATGACCAACAAACAGTGTATATAAACAGTCTCCTAGGAAAATATTGCAAATCCTTTCAATCAAGCATTGAAGGAGGGAAGTTAATTTAACTGTTTTTATCTAATTAAAGCCACCAACCGAACGATTACTCGATACAGTCATGCGCAGTACCATGATGTATCCCTTTAAATAAAGTGTTGATCAATATAAACGACGATGCCAAGGAATTTTGTTTCCTCTACTTTTTGGATATTTTGTTTATCAATGACGAAAGACATACAGTATTTCTCTTCTCTTTAATTTTTTATGGGACTTAAAGATCACATACATTTTTTTAATATTTAATGACAATTATCATTTAGCAATATGTGAATGGTTAGACACTATACTTCAAGTAAGCAATACAATCTACAGTTTCAGTGCTTTTATTGTTCGGTTTCAGTTCGTTATTTGTGTTATTTTACGATCGCAGAGGTTGGGGGTGGGTTAATTTCTATTTATGGACCCTAATTTCAGCATCTATAATAGTCACCCAGTGCTCTAATTGTAACCCACCCTGAAAATCAATCTAAGGAATAGTAACCCAGGGTTTCTATTTGCTAGAACATTTACGGTATGTTAGGAATTTGACAATTATCACATTGGGCATTTTGCCAGCACAGAAACGTTTGGGGGTGGAGAATGTTTTCCAAGTCAAAGACAGCAAACTTTACATGATCAATGTTTATAGGGGAGTTTTACTTGTTTGAAATTAGCCTCGTGGTGGAGCATTTGCAACATTGGTGCAAATATTACAATGCATGGCCCACGTCATGTTAAAATTACAACCAAAATGATGTGCACATGCAGGTGCAACATCCCAGGTTAAAGAGGCTGTCATGGTACTGCGCATGTATTGAGTAAATGCTCGGTTGTGGCTGTTAAATGGATATACAAACAGTTAAACTTCCCTCCCTCAATGCTTGATTGAAAGGATTTTCAATATTTTCCCTGGAGACTGTTTATGTTAACTGTTTGTTAGTCATTTTTGCTTTGCTTTTAAGCATCCCACATGGCCGAGAGGTTCGTTAGTTCATATCAACATCGGTGGAAATAGCAGTTCCGGCTCGGAACGCGAATGTAAAGTATATTGCCATGACACAGCCCCTTTAAATTTATGTATGGAGACCTGTTAAGCCAAAACAGAACTCTACCTAAATTTTGGCTGTTCAGGTTCCCATGTGCTCTTGTTGTATATATAGTGGCAAGTTTTTTTTTTCTATTTTGGGTTTGGAATTTACCATATTATTTTCTCTCATGCACGATTGGTTGAATCATGTCACAATTTAACTAAATAACAGCTCTCCGCTACATGGCAAATATCAGCAATTATAACTCATCAAATATTTTCTCTCATGCATGATTGGTTTAATGTATCATGTGACCTGATGTTCTCTCCGCGAGCAGGAAATATCAGTGAATACACCCCCTGTGAGCATATAAGCAATAACCCTGTTCATTACCCTGTTAACTCCAGTGAAACTCAACATTTTAACATCTGACAAAAGCAGTTACATGTAGTTTATGCATGCAACTGGCCCCAGGTTTTTGAAACTAACAGGACTTGTAGGCATTAGCGTTTCCTTCTCCTAGCTCACATCCTCTCCCCCTTTACATCAACTGCATGTACTATACGTGTACATTTATACCTCTTACTATACATATAAATAAATTAGTGTAGTATCATAGTAGAGCTTCCCTCCCCTAAAAAAAACACATTAATTTGAGAAATAAAATAACAACAACAACAGAGGTAGGCCACTATACCTACCTTTATAACAAACCATATATTTAGTACTTCAAAAAATACATGTACTGTACAATTCAATGTAAACAACTAAACAATCCAAAACAATATGTACAGTTAAGGGTCTCAATTAAGCTTACTAATTGAAAGGGTCCATTGAAGAACAGTGTATTAGTGACTCTTGATCACATGCTATTAATTCTCCTTCATGTTCAGTTCTTTGTTCTTTAAGGACAATTTAGCACTTGATCAAGTCACTTATGTTGTTCTTGCACAGATCCATTCAATAATTATTGATACCATAAAATCCCACTTACATACGTGTATAAGCTGTGGGATTAAATGTAAAGGGTATTAAGTGGCTTATAATCAGTGGGATAAAATCAGTATAATAAAACCATTCTAAAATGTGAAGGCTGGGAAAAAGCATTAATTCATACTCTTTTACACTTATAAGATTTTCACTTATCCACACAAAATTGGTTAGTACTTATGAAAGGTCTTATAGTACTACTATTCATACTATTCACAGGTATTCAAACTATCATAAACCACTATTTCAGTCAATTTAAAGAGGTAATGACAGTGTTCATACAGTGGCTTAACTTTCTAAAATGAAAATAAACTTTTGCTGTGCATGGAAATATGTGTGTGCATTCGGCCAGTACATATTTTAACAGTAATGAAAATAACTGTCTATAATAACATTTAATTTTTATACTTTTTTATACACTGTAGGAAAGAAGTTCGTCAAGCTTAGACTCTGATCATGATCATGACTACAACAATGAAAGTTCAGAAAGTGCAGCTGAAAGTGAAGACAGTACCTCAACCTCTAATGATGAGGGAGAGATTTGGGATGGTGCCTTACCTGAAATGCTCAGCAAAGATTTGGACAATCCACCACCTGTACCAGAAGCACAGCCCAATCAGAGAAAAATGCAAAGAGTTAACTCTCTTGTGTTTTGGTTTGTCTATTTCCTCCTAATATGGCAGGCTACCTGTCATGTCAGTGATAATGGGATGGCCTGGCTGCTGAGGTTTCTCACATCGTGGCTTAAAGTTCTTGGCTTCGAAGTTTGTAACCCTATGTTGGCTGAAATAATTGCTCTATTTCCTGGGTCGTTATAACTCTTACGACAGTTCATGGATTTGGATAGAGATAATTTCAACAAATTTGTTGTATGCCCAAAATGCACAAAGTTGTATGCTTATGACTCCTGCCTTGCAGTAATCAACAATAAACAGTGTGCCAAAACATGCTCAAATACCTATTATTCAAGAGGACAGAGGAAAACGTGTGGTGCAACCTTACTGACAAAAGTGATTATGAAAAGTGGAAAAATATGCTATTATCCTATTAAGTACTATTGCTCCAACAGCATTATAAATGAACTTGAAAGGCTTGTACAGAGAGAGAACTTTGCAGCTAAGTGTGAAGAATGGAGACAAAGAAACATGAATGAGAATGAGATTGCTGATGTCTATGATGGTAAACTATGGCAGAACTTCCAGACAATCAATGGAAAGGATTTCTTAAAATGTCCCAGAAACTATGGCCTCATGCTTAATTTTGACTTCTTCCAACCAATGAAGCACAGAAAGGATTACTCGGTAGGAGTATTCTACATAGTGATTTTGAATCTCCCAAGACGTGACAGATTCAAATGGGAAAATGTCATTATTGTTGGAGTTGTACCTTCTCTTGACCGGGAACCTAAAAACTGAAATGAATTTCTTGAACCTGCTGTCAATGAACTAAAAGCTCTTTGGACTGGTGTGAAGTTGAATTCTGCTCTAAGTCGAATTGCCATAACATTTCGTGCTGCACTCATGTGTACATCTTCCGATGTACCAGCAACCCGCAAATTGTGTGGATTCAAAAGTCATTCAGCCGTACTGGGTTGCTCAAGATGTCTTAAATCATCTCCAGGTGAATTTGGCAAGAAACGAGACTATTCTGGTTTTGATAGAAATCTATGGAAACCAAGAACCAATGAGGAACACCGTCAGCATGCAGCCGAACTAGACAGATGCAAGACAATCAGTAAGCGGAACAAACTTGGAAAGAAATATGGAATAATTCATTGCAGTATTTTGCTACAACTGGAATACTTCGACATTATAAGATTTACTACAATTGACCCAATGCACAATATTTTTCTAGGCAGTGCAAAAACAATGTTTTCATTATGGTGTGAAAGAAAACTGTTCTCACCCAAGCAACTTGGTGAGATTGAAAAAAGAATCGAGGCAATGGAAGTACCCACTGACATAGGAAGGCTCCCAAAAAGGATTACAAGCAATGCTGGGTCCTACACTGCAGAGCAGTGGAAGAACTGGACACTGATATACTCTCTATATTGTTTACATGGAATTCTTCCTGGTGAACATTTCAAGTGCTGGCAGACATTTGTTTTAGGGTGCAAGTACATATGTCAACCAATGGTAACTAAGAGTGACATAGAAATTGGGGACAGATTACTGCTGAAGTTTTGCCAGAAGGTGGAGAGTCTGTATGGTAAGGAGGTTATAACCCCAAATATGCACCTTCATTGTCACCTGAAAGAGGTTATATTAGATCATGGACCAATCACTAGCTTCTGGTGCTTTGGTTTTGAACGGTTTAATGGTATATTGGGGAGCATCACAACAAATAAAATATCCGTGGAAATTCAAATAATGAGGAGATTTGTAATATCAAGATCATTTGATAATGGCAATTTACCCCTGCATTTTCAAGATGACTTGCTTGGACTTTGCTCAGTGCCAGAAACATCTGAAAATCTACCCATCACAGACTGGTCAAAACAGTATTCATTGCAGAAACTATCAACTTTATGTCCGTTAAACCAACACACTGACTGGAGAAACTATTCAGGTGTAACTTTGCCTTCATGTTTCAAACTAAGCTGCTTTGATTCAGATGACATGCACCTGCTACTGGATACTTATAAGAGCATGTACCAAGGAGAAGGTATCACTATTTGTAACCTCAGCGAAACATTTCATAAATTTGGCAGAGTTACTATTCACTCAACAACCTATGGGTCTCGGATGGAACCAAGGAGTCTCCGTTCTGGCCATATCCTTGCCTCATGGCCTACAGGTGATGGACTTGTAAATACAGAAACATTTGTACTGTCTGCAGGACTAGTCAAGTTTTATTTTAGTCATTCTTTAAAGAAAGGAGAGACATACTGTACACATCATTTTGCTTGTGTAAAGTGGCATAAACCTGATGTGGACTGTGATCATTATGGAAATCCAATCAAAGTTTGGAAGCATGCAGAATTCCTTGATGGAGGACCATCAACATTCATGCCAATTCAAAGAATCTATGCTCGACTTGCTAGCTCAAAAGTCAAGAGTGAAGATGGAACATTTCAAGTGGTTTCAAGCCCCATTTGTAGAAAGATTTTTCTTTAAAACTCATGCTTAGGACATGCACTATAAAAGGGCCAAGATCCTACCCCTTGTATCTCTCGCTTTGGGATAAAAAAATGCAATTGACAACAGCAATTAAGCAAGTATTTAGCAAGCTTTCATTCTTCTCCTGTAAATTAATACTAAATTGCAGGGACTACAAAATAATGTAATAAAATAAATCCCCAAAAATTAAAGGTAAACTAGGAATAATCTATTTGCTTGGCAGTGCATGTCAATAGAGTTTTAAAATCATTTTCCAATAAGGTACAATGTATATCAATTTTGCTAGGGTCAGTGCCTTGATTTAAATTACGTGCAATAAGAAATGTCAGGGATCATTCAAGCAGAGCTTTACATGTTGCAGAGCTTTAACAGTGATGTTCACTGCACAAAGGCTGGTTGACAGCTGAGGCCCTTTTATAGCTATTGTATGGGTCCTTGTAGAACTATATTTTCTGCAGATACTCTATCAATTCATTTAAATATTAATTTTGTAATAATTCGGTGTTCTCCCATATTTTTTTTTATCAGAGTGGTGTTGGCATTAATATTCATATGGTGTACTGTGATCAATGAAATACATGTATACTGCATCCCAGAATGCAATGTTGCACAGTCTGCATATAAATTAGCCTGCGAGCCGGCTCTCCTGTGGGTTTATTCGGAAAAGTTTATTCTCGTCCACAGGAACCCCGAATACGAGAATAAACTTTTCCGAATAAACCCACAGGAGCACCCGGCTCGCAGGCTACATATAAATACACTGCTGGCAGTATCATGCACTTACTTGGGTTTTTAAATTGTTATTAAATTGAACATTTTCTTAAAATAAGCAGTGGTGAACACTGCAGAACCATGCTCTGGAGAGAACACTGGTATCACTTAACTAAGTAACTGAACACAGTCATTTGTAATACATCGTTTTCACTAATATGTTGGATGTGTGGCATGAAGATAAATTATGGTTTTTACATGTATCTTTGAATGACCTGAGTACAAGAAAGTGCCATGAGAAGATGATACCCTATCTGATACAAGTTGGATTTCACAAATGATATGAACATGCATGTTATGTCACAGCCAATATGTGTAGTAGAGGTATAAGACTCCAGTATTTCATTGCCAAGTGCCTTGGTGAATAAGTATAGTCATTAATTGCAACCTACTTCTGACTGCACCTTATGGTTGAGTGTCCATTGTGATTATATTAAATACAGCAAAAGGAACATGCCATTACTACATGTATTTATAAAACTATTGCTTGGTTGTGATCCTCTCTTTCTGAAATGTCAAACATTATTTCAACAGAAATACACTGTCTGCATGAACCAAAAGTATTACAAAAAAAGTACAATGTATAGGTATGCCTTTGTTTGGTAATTACAAACTACATGTATCTTCAAATAAAAACAGAGAGGTGATGGCAGATGGCAGCCAGCTCTGATCTGTCAGCAGGGTCCATGCACAAGCATTTTTGAGCTATATGTGATAAGGTGACATATTCATTTTTTTTACATACATATTTCAGCAGCACACCATAATAATACACATCACTTGCAAAGGATTGACTATGAGTTCCTTTAACAAGTTCTGGGGCAATGTGCCAGTAATGTTTACGATATTTTTCTTGTTCACTCTTGGTGAGTGAATATTTCTTGACATTTGAAAGTTTTCTGGCTTTCCCAAAATCTATCATTACTGGGTGGAAACCACATTTATTAGAAATAATGATGTTGTCACCTTTAATGTCATTGTGTAGTATTTTGTGGCTGTGAACAAATTCTAGGGTTTCGGCAATTTCCTTGAAAATTCTGGCCCATTCTGCCATCCCACTTAGAAGTCTTGTTTTTGTTGCAACATGTAATGTGACACACTGTCCATCTACACCATGGAATTGTGTAACTAGTAGGAATGGGTTTCTGTGTGAGCAAATGCCAAGAAGAAGTGGCAAACCTGAATGTAAAAAAATGCATTGATTTTAGTCCAAAATAAAATGTTCACAATACAATGCCACTACAAATTGTTAAGTCGCAAAACATAACATGATAATTCACCTGGATGATCTAGCTGATTTAGAATTGATGCTTCAAATAAAACAGCTGATGATGTCACAGTAGCCTCGAAATGCTTTACTGCTACCATTATGTCACAGTAGCTCATCTTCAGGCATCTTCCAAAGCATCCCTTGCCCAATTCAATGGCTGCACCATCAATGTTCTTGACGTTGTTTCGATCAATTTCTCTCACAATAGTACTGAGAATAATAAACACAAAAATAAGGCACAAGATCATGTTATTTTAAGTAATGGCTATTCTGATTAGGGCATGCAGCATTGACCATTATTTTTAGTTTTATTGTCAATATAATTGTACATGAAATTAAAGGGATTATGTCAGCTATTTTTAGCTTGATTTTGAACCACACCCAATGCAAGCTGATGGGAACTTATAAATAATGGTCAAGTTTTATTATTACAACCGATTTCAGTGAACATTATGTGCACAGAGCAACTATTCGACATAGTCATTCGACACAATCATTCGACATGCTTTGTAACCTGGCTCACTTGTTTATCGTAGTTTTGAGGTACTAAATCGAATAATTTAGTACTTGACAGACTTCCCCAAGATGTGTTGCCAACCAGAAGTGGTGAGAATTTGCATGGAATGTTTATGTCGAATGAGTATGTTGAATGATTGCCTAACTTGAAACACAGCCTATACACGTAACACTGAAATCGGTTGTAAAATAATTAATTGCATAGTGACAGTGCCCCTTTACAGTGCGGCCTCTCGAACCAGGCCCACCTGAAGAAAGTTGGCCAATCACAGAGCATTTCGATAACAAAAGATTCCTTAAGAATTTACTAGTGGATGAATGATTTGCTTCATAGGGAAAATGTCCATAATTTAATGAAATAAATGTACTGATCCTTTGTTTTCAATTTGCGCTCTGATTGGTTAACTTTCTTCAGGTGGACCCAGTTCGTGTAGCTGCACAGTAAAGCTGCCTTGATTATGTTAACTAATCCAATGATTTTTTTGCCACTTTCTCAATTTATTTTGAAGATCAATGTCAGAAGAACAAGAATAATTAATGAACATGTGCGGTTCTATACTGTCATGTCTCCCCCCCCCCCCCCCCCCCCAAAAAAAAAAACACCCCTCCTGAACCCTGGGATATGTGGGAATTAGGCACTTAGCTTGTGCGGCCTCAGTATGCAGGGCATTAGCCTTGTTTAGAATAATTATCATAGAAATTTAAGCAGAGATTGGGCTGGTATTCCACATGGAAATTTTTAACTACACAGAATTTTGTCAGATTCTTGCACTGTCAAGTGTGGTATTCCACAAAGATCTATTCTTGGTCCTCATAATAATAATAATACATAAATGACTTGCCTATGCCAACTGTAATTTACCATCTAGCGTACGTATGTATGCAGATGACACAAGTGTTACATATGCCTCGGATGACCAAGAAGAGATCCTACTAATAATGAACCGTGATCTTGAAACCGTTCATGTATGGTTAAATTATGCCAATAAGCTTAGTTTAAATGTAACTAAAACTAAATACATGCTGTTAGAGACTCGACCAAAAATAGCATCATTGCCAAGTAATCTTAATATGAATCTAGATGGAAAGCAAATTGAAAGATCAAGAGTTCATTCAAGTGCCTCAGCATTAATATTGATGAGCACCTTATATGGGAGGCTCATGTAAACTATATCTCTAAAAATATTGCCAAGGTGCTTGGTGTACTACGCAGGCTAAAACCATACCTCCCTGAAGCTATCCTAATTACAAATCGTTAATTTTACCTCAATTAGATTACTGTAGTGTCAGGTATAGGGTAATTTGAGGAAAATACTCTCAGTTAAACTCCAAAAATTGCAAAATAGAGCTGCCAGGATCATCACTAGTTCAAATTACAATATCAGGTCTGATCACATTTTAGCTGAACTGATCGAGTTGGAAGAAGCTACATGTATTTGAGCATGATTATATGAAGAGACTCCGTGGGTAAATAGAGATACTGTGTATGATCCAACTTGGGGGAGGGGGATTTCACCAACTGAAATGTCGATGGGGCATTAGTGCTTATTTGAAACAGGAAATGCCCAATCCCTGCCTAAACCCCAGGGTTGGGGGTTACATTGACTGGTGCATAAAAGGCATGAAGTATAACCTTACGTCAGACTACAACAGCTCAAATTTGGGGGGGGGGGGCATTTTGAAGGGGCAGCGATGCTCATTGGAAAATTGTAATTGAACGTCCACTAAAAGAGACCAATCTGGGCATGGCCCAAGCTTTAATTATTTGACCCCTAAAAGATACCTTTCCAAAACATACAACCAACAAAACTACAGTACCAACACAATGCTAATCGTGTGCATTTAGGCTTGGAAAAATTTTCGACTGGAGTCGTAAACTACACCTGATCCCAACAATTGAAAACTGGAAAATAAAAGCACATAAACTGTAGATCGTATTGTTTACTTTAATACTTGTTGTCACGGTAATAGCTAGGCTTCGCGTTCCGGGCCGGAATCGAAACGGCTATTTCCACCGTGTTTGATATGTACTAACGAACCTCTCGGCCATGTGGGATGCTTAAAATCAAAACAAATATGCAAAGATGACCAACAAACAGTGTATATAAACAGTCTCCTAGGAAAATATTGCAAATCCTTTCAATCAAGCATTGAAGGAGGGAAGTTAATTTAACTGTTTGTATCTAATTAAAGCCACCAACCGAACGATTACTCGATACAGTCATGCGCAGTACCATGATGTATCCCTTTAAATAAAGTGTTGATCAATATAAACGACGATGCCAAGGAATTTTGTTTCCTCTACTTTTTGGATATTTTGTTTATCAATGACGAAAGACATACAGTATTTCTCTTCTCTTTAATTTTTTATGGGACTTAAAGATCACATACATTTTTTTAATATTTAATGACAATTATCATTTAGCAATATGTGAATGGTTAGACACTATACTTCAAGTAAGCAATACAATCTACAGTTTCAGTGCTTTTATTGTTCGGTTTCAGTTCGTTATTTGTGTTATTTTACGATCGCAGAGGTTGGGGGTGGGTTAATTTCTATTTATGGACCCTAATTTCAGCATCTATAATAGTCACCCAGTGCTCTAATTGTAACCCACCCTGAAAATCAATCTAAGGAATAGTAACCCAGGGTTTCTATTTGCTAGAACATTTACGGTATGTTAGGAATTTGACAATTATCACATTGGGCATTTTGCCAGCACAGAAACGTTTGGGGGTGGAGAATGTTTTCCAAGTCAAAGACAGCAAACTTTACATGATCAATGTTTATAGGGGAGTTTTACTTGTTTGAAATTAGCCTCGTGGTGGAGCATTTGCAACATTGGTGCAAATATTACAATGCATGGCCCACGTCATGTTAAAATTACAACCAAAATGATGTGCACATGCAGGTGCAACATCCCAGGTTAAAGAGGCTGTCATGGTACTGCGCATGTATTGAGTAAATGCTCGGTTGTGGCTGTTAAATAGATATACAAACAGTTAAACTTCCCTCCCTCAATGCTTGATTGAAAGGATTTTCAATATTTTCCCTGGAGACTGTTTATGTTAACTGTTTGTTAGTCATTTTTGCTTTGCTTTTAAGCATCCCACATGGCCGAGAGGTTCGTTAGTTCATATCAACATCGGTGGAAATAGCAGTTCCGGCTCGGAACGCGAATGTAAAGTCTATTGCCATGACACAGCCCCTTTAAATTTATGTATGGAGACCTGTTAAGCCAAAACAGAACTCTACCTAAATGTTGGCTGTTCAGGTTCCCATGTGCTCTTGTTGTATTTATAGTGGCAAGTTTTTTTTTCTATTTTGGGTTTGGAATTTACCATATTATTTTCTCTCATGCACGATTGGTTGAATCATGTCACAATTTAACTAAATAACAGCTCTCCGCTACATGGCAAATATCAGCAATTATAACTCATCAAATATTTTCTCTCATGCATGATTGGTTTAATGTATCATGTGACCTGATGTTCTCTCCGCGAGCAGGAAATATCAGTGAATACACCCCCTGTGAGCATATAAGCAATAACCCTGTTCATTATTTGAAGTATTAATTTCCATTTGCACCCAAATACAGAAATTGCACCTCCTCAGGAAGAATTAGATCCCTTCAATCATCCTGACAGTAAAGATCAAGATTATGAAACATCATCCGAGGTAAATGATTCAGTGTTGGCATGAAATTAGAAGTGGGAATTGTGATTAATGCGTCAGTCATAAACTTAATGTTGCTCATTTACAAAACAGTGTGGATGAAAAGGAGTCTGTTGCATAAAATATGAACGGCCGGTGTAACTGCTAACATCATGCTGTTAACTCCAGTGAAACTCAACATTTTAACATCTGACAAAAGCAGTTACATGTAGTTTATGCATGCAACTGGCCCCAGGTTTTTGAAACTAACAGGACTTGTAGGCATTAGCGTTTCCTTCTCCTAGCTCACATCCTCTCCCCCTTTACATCAACTGCATGTACTATACGTGTACAATTATACCTCTTACTGTACATATAAATAAATTAGTGTAGTATCATAGTAGAGCTTCCCTCCCCTAAAAAAACACATTAATTTGAGAAATAAAATAACAACAACAACAGAGGTAGGCCACTATACCTACCTTTATAACAAACCATATATTTAGTACTTCAAAAAATACATGTACTGTACAATTCAATGTAAACAACTAAACAATCCAAAACAATATGTACAGTTAAGGGTCTCAATTAAGCTTACTAATTGAAAGGGTCCATTGAAGAACAGTGTATTAGTGACTCTTGATCACATGCTATTAATTCTCCTTCATGTTCAGTTCTTTGTTCTTTAAGGACAATTTAGCACTTGATCAAGTCACTTATGTTGTTCTTGCACAGATCCATTCAATAATTATTGATACCATAAAATCCCACTTACATACGTGTATAAGCTGTGGGATTAAATGTAAAGGGTATTAAGTGGCTTATAATCAGTGGGATAAAATCAGTATAATAAAACCATTCTAAAATGTGAAGGCTGGGAAAAAGCATTAATTCATACTCTTTTACACTTATAAGATTTTCACTTATCCACACAAAATTGGTTAGTACTTATGAAAGGTCTTATAGTACTACTATTCATACTATTCACAGGTATTCAAACTATCATAAACCACTATTTCAGTCAATTTAAAGAGGTAATGACAGTGTTCATACAGTGGCTTAACTTTCTAAAATGAAAATAAACTTTTGCTGTGCATGGAAATATGTGTGTGCATTCGGCCAGTACATATTTTAACAGTAATGAAAATAACTGTCTATAATAACATTTAATTTTTATACTTTTTTATACACTGTAGGAAAGAAGTTCGTCAAGCTTAGACTCTGATCATGATCATGACTACAACAATGAAAGTTCAGAAAGTGCAGCTGAAAGTGAAGACAGTACCTCAACCTCTAATGATGAGGGAGAGATTTGGGATGGTGCCTTACCTGAAATGCTCAGCAAAGATTTGGACAATCCACCACCTGTACCAGAAGCACAGCCCAATCAGAGAAAAATGCAAAGAGTTAACTCTCTTGTGTTTTGGTTTGTCTATTTCCTCCTAATATGGCAGGCTACCTGTCATGTCAGTGATAATGGGATGGCCTGGCTGCTGAGGTTTCTCACATCGTGGCTTAAAGTTCTTGGCTTCGAAGTTTGTAACCCTATGTTGGCTGAAATAATTGCTCTATTTCCTGGGTCGTTATAACTCTTACGACAGTTCATGGATTTGGATAGAGATAATTTCAACAAATTTGTTGTATGCCCAAAATGCACAAAGTTGTATGCTTATGACTCCTGCCTTGCAGTAATCAACAATAAACAGTGTGCCAAAACATGCTCAAATACCTATTATTCAAGAGGACAGAGGAAAACGTGTGGTGCAACCTTACTGACAAAAGTGATTATGAAAAGTGGAAAAATATGCTATTATCCTATTAAGTACTATTGCTCCAACAGCATTATAAATGAACTTGAAAGGCTTGTACAGAGAGAGAACTTTGCAGCTAAGTGTGAAGAATGGAGACAAAGAAACATGAATGAGAATGAGATTGCTGATGTCTATGATGGTAAACTATGGCAGAACTTCCAGACAATCAATGGAAAGGATTTCTTAAAATGTCCCAGAAACTATGGCCTCATGCTTAATTTTGACTTCTTCCAACCAATGAAGCACAGAAAGGATTACTCGGTAGGAGTATTCTACATAGTGATTTTGAATCTCCCAAGACGTGACAGATTCAAATGGGAAAATGTCATTATTGTTGGAGTTGTACCTTCTCTTGACCGGGAACCTAAAAACTGAAATGAATTTCTTGAACCTGCTGTCAATGAACTAAAAGCTCTTTGGACTGGTGTGAAGTTGAATTCTGCTCTAAGTCGAATTGCCATAACATTTCGTGCTGCACTCATGTGTACATCTTCCGATGTACCAGCGACCCGCAAATTGTGTGGATTCAAAAGTCATTCAGCCATACTGGGTTGCTCAAGATGTCTTAAATCATCTCCAGGTGAATTTGGCAAGAAACGAGACTATTCTGGTTTTGATAGAAATCTATGGAAACCAAGAACCAATGAGGAACACCGTCAGCATGCAGCCGAACTAGACAGATGCAAGACAATCAGTAAGCGGAACAAACTTGGAAAGAAATATGGAATAATTCATTGCAGTATTTTGCTACAACTGGAATACTTCGACATTATAAGATTTACTACAATTGACCCAATGCACAATATTTTTCTAGGCAGTGCAAAAACAATGTTTTCATTATGGTGTGAAAGAAAACTATTCTCACCCAAGCAACTTGGTGAGATTGAAAAAAGAATCGAGGCAATGGAAGTACCCACTGACATAGGAAGGCTCCCAAAAAGGATTACAAGCAATGCTGGGTCCTACACTGCAGAGCAGTGGAAGAACTGGACACTGATATACTCTCTATATTGTTTACATGGAATTCTTCCTGGTGAACATTTCAAGTGCTGGCAGACATTTGTTTTAGGGTGCAAGTACATATGTCAACCAATGTTAACTAAGAGTGACATATAAATTGGGGACAGATTACTGCTGAAGTTTTGCCAGAAGGTGGAGAGTCTGTATGGTAAGGAGGTTATAACCCCAAATATGCACCTTCATTGTCACCTGAAAGAGGTTATATTAGATCATGGACCAATCACTAGCTTCTGGTGCTTTGGTTTTGAACGGTTTAATGGTATATTGGGGAGCATCACAACAAATAAAAGATCCGTGGAAATTCAAATAATGAGGAGATTTGTAATATCAAGATCATTTGATAATGGCAATTTACCCCTGCATTTTCAAGATGACTTGCTTGGACTTTGCTCAGTGCCAGAAACATCTGAAAATCTACCCATCACAGACTGGTCAAAACAGTATTCATTGCAGAAACTATCAACTTTATGTCCGTTAAACCAACACACTGACTGGAGAAACTATTCAGGTGTAACTTTGCCTTCATGTTTCAAACTAAGCTGCTTTGATTCAGATGACATGCACCTGCTACTGGATACTTATAAGAGCATGTACCAAGGAGAAGGTATCACTATTTGTAACCTCAGCGAAACATTTCATAAATTTGGCAGAGTTACTATTCACTCAACAACCTATGGGTCTCGGATGGAACCAAGGAGTCTCCGTTCTGGCCATATCCTTGCCTCATGGCCTACAGGTGATGGACTTGTAAATACAGAAACATTTGTACTGTCTGCAGGACTAGTCAAGTTTTATTTTAGTCATTCTTTAAAGAAAGGAGAGACATACTGTACACATCATTTTGCTTGTGTAAAGTGGCATAAACCTGATATGGACTGTGATCATTATGGAAATCCAATCAAAGTTTGGAAGCATGCAGAATTCCTTGATGGAGGACCATCAACATTCATGCCAATTCAAAGAATCTATGCTCGATTTGCTAGCTCAAAAGTCAAGAGTGAAGATGGAACATTTCAAGTGGTTTCAAGCCCCATTTGTAGAAAGATTTTTCTTTAAAACTCATGCTTAGGACATGCACTATAAAAGGGCCAAGATCCTACCCCTTGTATCTCTCGCTTTGGGATAAAAAAATGCAATTGACAACAGCAATTAAGCAAGTATTTAGCAAGCTTTCATTCTTCTCCTGTAAATTAATACTAAATTGCAGGGACTACAAAATAATGTAATAAAATAAATCCCCAAAAATTAAAGGTAAACTAGGAATAATCTATTTGCTTGGCAGTGCATGTCAATAGAGTTTTAAAATCATTTTCCAATAAGGTACAATGTATATCAATTTTGCTAGGGTCAGTGCCTTGATTTAAATTACGTGCAATAAGAAATGTCAGGGATCATTCAAGCAGAGCTTTACATGTTGCAGAGCTTTAACAGTGATGTTCACTGCACAAAGGCTGGTTGACAGCTGAGGCCCTTTTATAGCTATTGTATGGGTCCTTGTAGAACTATATTTTCTGCAGATACACTATCAATTCATTTAAATATTAATTTTGTAATAATTCGGTGTTCTCCCATATTTTTTTTTTATCAGAGTGGTGTTGGCATTAATATTCATATGGTGTACTGTGATCAATGAAATACATGTATACTGCATCCCAGAATGCAATGTTGCACAGTCTGCATATAAATTAGCCTGCGAGCCGGCTCTCCTGTGGGTTTATTCGGAAACGTTTATTCTCGTCCACAGGAACCCCGAATACGAGAATAAACTTTTCCGAATAAACCCAAAGGAGCACCCGGCTCGCAGGCTACATATAAATACACTGCTGGCAGTATCATGCACTTACTTGGGTTTTTAAATTGTTATTAAATTGAACATTTTCTTAAAATAAGCAGTGGTGAACACTGCAGAACCATGCTCTGGAGAGAACACTGGTATCACTTAACTAAGTAACTGAACACAGTCATTTGTAATACATCGTTTTCACTAATATGTTGGATGTGTGGCATGAAGATAAATTATGGTTTTTACATGTATCTTTGAATGACCTGAGTACAAGAAAGTGCCATGAGAAGATGATACCCTATCTGATACAAGTTGGATTTCACAAATGATATGAACATGCATGTTATGTCACAGCCAATATGTGTAGTAGAGGTATAAGACTCCAGTATTTCATTGCCAAGTGCCTTGGTGAATAAGTATAGTCATTAATTGCAACCTACTTCTGACTGCACCTTATGGTTGAGTGTCCATTGTGATTATATTAAATACAGCAAAAGGAACATGCCATTACTACATGTATTTATAAAACTATAGCTTGGTTGTGATCCTCTCTTTCTGAAATGTCAAACATTATTTCAACAGAAATACACTGTCTGCATGAACCAAAAGTATTACAAAAAAAGTACAATGTATAGGTATGCCTTTGTTTGGTAATTACAAACTACATGTATCTTCAAATAAAAACAGAGAGGTGATGGCAGATGGCAGCCAGCTCTGATCTGTCAGCAGGGTCCATGCACAAGCATTTTTGAGCTATATGTGATAAGGTGACATATTATTTTTTTTTACATACATATTTCAGCAGCACACCATAAGAATACACATCACTTGCAAAGGATTGACTATGAGTTCCTTTAACAAGTTCTGGGGCAATGTGCCAGTAATGTTTACGATATTTTTCTTGTTCACTCTTGGTGAGTGAATATTTCTTGACATTTGAAAGTTTTCTGGCTTTCCCAAAATCTATCATTACTGGGTGGAAACCACATTTATTAGAAATAATGATGTTGTCACCTTTAATGTCATTGTGTAGTATTTTGTGGCTGTGAACAAATTCTAGGGTTTCGGCAATTTCCTTGAAAATTCTGGCCCATTCTGCCATCCCACTTAGAAGTCTTGTTTTTGTTGCAACATGTAATGTGACACACTGTCCATCTACACCATGGAATTGTGTAACTAGTAGGAATGGGTTTCTGTGTGAGCAAATGCCAAGAAGAAGTGGCAAACCTGAATGTAAAAAAATGCATTGATTTTAGTCCAAAATAAAATGTTCACAATACAATGCCACTACAAATTGTTAAGTCGCAAAACATAACATGATAATTCACCTGGATGATCTAGCTGATTTAGAATTGATGCTTCAAATAAAACAGCTGATGATGTCACAGTAGCCTCGAAATGCTTTACTGCTACCATTATGTCACAGTAGCTCATCTTCAGGCATCTTCCAAAGCATCCCTTGCCCAATTCAATGGCTGCACCATCAATGTTCTTGACGTTGTTTCGATCAATTTCTCTCACAATAGTACTGAGAATAATAAACACAAAAATAAGGCACAAGATCATGTTATTTTAAGTAATGGCTATTCTGATTAGGGCATGCAGCATTGACCATTATTTTTAGTTTTATTGTCAATATAATTGTACATGAAATTAAAGGGATTATGTCAGCTATTTTTAGCTTGATTTTGAACCACACCCAATGCAAGCTGATGGGAACTTATAAATAATGGTCAAGTTTTATTATTACAACCGATTTCAGTGAACATTATGTGCACAGAGCAACTATTCGACATAGTCATTCGACACAATCATTCGACATGCTTTGTAACCTGGCTCACTTGTTTATCGTAGTTTTGAGGTACTAAATCGAATAATTTAGTACTTGACAGACTTCCCCAAGATGTGTTGCCAACCAGAAGTGGTGAGAATTTGCATGGAATGTTTATGTCGAATGAGTATGTTGAATGATTGCCTAACTTGAAACACAGCCTATACACGTAACACTGAAATCGGTTGTAAAATAATTAATTGCATAGTGACAGTGCCCCTTTACAGTGCGGCCTCTCGAACCAGGCCCACCTGAAGAAAGTTGGCCAATCACAGAGCATTTCGATAACAAAAGATTCCTTAAGAATTTACTAGTGGATGAATGATTTGCTTCATAGGGAAAATGTCCATAATTTAATGAAATAAATGTACTGATCCTTTGTTTTCAATTTGCGCTCTGATTGGTTAACTTTCTTCAGGTGGACCCAGTTCGTGTAGCTGCACAGTAAAGCTGCCTTGATTATGTTAACTAATCCAATGATTTTTTTGCCACTTTCTCAATTTATTTTGAAGATCAATGTCAGAAGAACAAGAATAATTAATGAACATGTGCGGTTCTATACTGTCATGTCTCCCCCCCCCCCCCCCCCCCCCCAAAAAAAAAACACCCCTCCTGAACCCTGGGATATGTGGGAATTAGGCACTTAGCTTGTGCGGCCTCAGTATGCAGGGCATTAGCCTTGTTTAGAATAATTATCATAGAAATTTAAGCAGAGATTGGGCTGGTATTCCACATGGAAATTTTTAACTACACAGAATTTTGTCAGATTCTTGCACTGTCAAGTGTGGTATTCCACAAAGATCTATTCTTGGTCCTCATAATAATAATAATACATAAATGACTTGCCTATGCCAACTGTAATTTACCATCTAGCGTACGTATGTATGCAGATGACACAAGTGTTACATATGCCTCGGATGACCAAGAAGAGATCCTACTAATAATGAACCGTGATCTTGAAACCGTTCATGTATGGTTAAATTATGCCAATAAGCTTAGTTTAAATGTAACTAAAACTAAATACATGCTGTTAGGGACTCGACCAAAAATAGCATCATTGCCAAGTAATCTTAATATGAATCTAGATGGAAAGCAAATTGAAAGATCAAGAGTTCATTCAAGTGCCTCAGCATTAATATTGATGAGCACCTTATATGGGAGGCTCATGTAAACTATATCTCTAAGAATATTGCCAAGGTGCTTGGTGTACTACGCAGGCTAAAACCATACCTCCCTGAAGCTATCCTAATTACAAATCGTTAATTTTACCTCAATTAGATTACTGTAGTGTCAGGTATAGGGTAATTTGAGGAAAACACTCTCAGTTAAACTCCAAAAATTGCAAAATAGAGCTGCCAGGATCATCACTAGTTCAAATTACAATATCAGGTCTGATCACATTTTAGCTGAACTGATCGAGTTGGAAGAAGCTACATGTATTTGAGCATGATTATATGAAGAGACTCCGTGGGTAAATAGAGATACTGTGTATGATCCAACTTGGGGGAGGGGGATTTCACCAACTGAAATGTCGATGGGGCATTAGTGCTTATTTGAAACAGGAAATGCCCAATCCCTGCCTAAACCCCAGGGTTGGGGGTTACATTGACTGGTGCATAAAAGGCATGAAGTATAACCTTACGTCAGACTACAACAGCTCAAATTTGGGGGGGGGGGCATTTTGAAGGGGCAGCGATGCTCATTGGAAAATTGTAATTGAACGTCCACTAAAAGAGACCAATCTGGGCATGGCCCAAGCTTTAATTATTTGACCCCTAAAAGATACCTTTCCAAAACATACAACCAACAAAACTACAGTACCAACACAATGCTAATCGTGTGCATTTAGGCTTGGAAAAATTTCCAGCCACTGCCAGAGCGGTGTCACAACCAATAGTCAGCATTTTTTTTATTTCTCCGGCGCATTCAGCCCTAAACGATACCTTGATAGCTAAAAATATTGGCGTTCCATTCTAAACACCCTATAATTAGGGAATGTTCACATATCGATTTTGCCACGCTCAACGTCATTGTGACGTTAAGAGTGGGTGGGTGGGTTTAGGCTTGAGTTTGTGACGTAAAAAAATCAAAAATACCAAATATTAATTCCATCGATATTTTATAAAATTATTTGAACCAAAATCACACTTTACGTACGATGACTTAAGGTGGTATCAAAGTTGTGTCAAAACAAAATGGCATCTCGCGACTTTGTTTATGTTTTATATAAACATCTTAACTAGTACTTTTTTTGAAGAAATCTTTGGTCTTATGAATAGAACATGTTTTACTAAAGCTTATAGAATATTAGCCGTAAGATTTGCTTTAAATATTATTGTTGACCCAGAGTTGAGCAAAATACAGTGCATTGCAATCTTTAGTTCTGCAAACGAGTTCCACCCGTGACGTTAAGAGGGGGTGGGTGGGTATTGACCCTAACGTCACAATGACGTTAAGCGTGGCAAAATAGATATGTGAACGTTCTCTAAGTGATACCAAATCTCGTAATTGTAACCCCTAAAAGATACGACGAGCATCCCCGCCCCTTTTATATGGGAGTCCCCCCTGGATTCGAATCCCTAGGACCCCACCCCCCGGTATCACAATGTATATGTTGTCTTTATAATACCTGTTTGGTGCTTCTGTTTTCTTAGTGGAATGTTCTTCTTTCCATTTTCTCCAGCAATAAGCAGATATCCTTCTTTCTTTTCTATACGCGGCTTCAACGGTCTGCAATCTTTGCTTTAGTTTGGTTTTATCCTCCTCGTGTTTGACGATAAGAGCGTTAGAGACTCTGGCTCGTCTTTCTTGTCGTGTTTGAGTTTTCAGAGCCAATTTTCTCTTCTTATTTCTTCTAAGTCTTTTGACCCGTAAAGTGTTGATATCCCTTTGCCTCTTTCGTGACTTTCTTGGAGTCGCATTACTTTGAGGTTCAGTTGGCTTCATTTTACGAAATCTATTGTCAGCAAGCCCTAATATAAAGTTCTCGCACAATGTGCTGCTAAGAACCCTCGAAGTTGGAGTTCAGCAGCTTGATTAAGCAAAAATTAGCCCGCTTTACCTCAAATATAAACGTTTCTCACTCACAGTGTCCTTGTTTGTTTGAAAACGGTGGCGAAAGTATCGAACTACCACTCGATAAAGTTTGGCGGCAAAATCCCGCCATTGATTTATATTCGCGCGACGTCACAATCTATCAGGTTACTGAGCGAAGTCCAAGCTAGCGTGATTGGTCAGAGTCGATCTCCCGCTCTTTTTAGGAGACTTCTGAGTTCGAAGAAAGCAAACTGTTAATCCGTACATGTACATTGTACCCAATGGCCAACCAAGCAGCTCAACCCGCGCTCCCGGACCAGTACGTAGTCCTTCTTGAGGAAGTGATCAAAAGCAATCGGGAGGTAGGGGACGAGAACAAGGCGCTTCGAGAAGAACTCCGCTCAAGAAATGAGACAATGCAACGGCTTGAGAATCGACTACAAGACGTTACAAATTCACAAGCCATTGCCATTGGTCGCAGATCAAGAAACCCGCGAATACGAAACAACCGAGAAACTCCGGTTGTTGTTGCTCCAGCATGCCGAGTAAGTATTCATTAAGGACTCAAAGCATTTGAAGGGTTTTCCAGAGATAGCAGGAGTTTGCGTACATATAATCAGACATACCAATTTTGAAGCGGTTTTGTGTTTAGGCGGGAAAACTATATCAGTATATGTGACTCAATTTTTAAGTTGTTTGGAAAAAGAAATACGCATAGGACCTGTGGTTTCGACCTGTCCTTTGGCTTGTGTTTCTATGCGCCTTACAGTAGTAATGTATTCAGAATACGGCCGTCTTTACAAGACTGGAATACAAAATGATTTATAATCCCATGGCCACCACAGGAAGCCCACTTAGGGAGTGCTCACTCTTTTGTTCTCATTTATAATTTTACTGATATGTTCAGCATTGTTGTTCGAAGCAAGAGTATAGGTACTATCTTGAGGGTAAATTGCTAGCATGAGGTTCACCCCATTTACACATGCACAAAAAACAATGCATACCTCTCAGTCTCCTACCTTGAAAATCAAAACAGAGCAAGTGTAGAATAACCCCCCTCCCCCCAAAAAAATTGGGGGGATCATTACCGGTATACCCAAAAAAATGTGTGATGTCAGTTGTGACATGAGGCCAGTGAAAATATTAAATATTTTAGGAAAATGAATGAGATTTAAAACTGTCTCGATGACGGTTGCTTTATATAATAATTATAGCAATTTATTAGAAGTTAAAAGCTTATTCTTTTTTTGTCTAGCGAGAAGTCAGACGGATATATAAAACACTTTTAGATTTGGATGACTTCAATGGCTTTAACTCTGCAGAAGGGTAAGTATTACTTAATTTCTTCACTAAAGTATTTCGCCACAGCATAACATGTGTTGTTGGGTACTACATGCATACCTACATGTATTAAAGGGCCTCTAGGAAAGCATACATGCAGGTCTGACCACAATCAGATGAAACAATAAAACACCAGGGTTCATTGAGACTTCAATAAGCACACCAAGCAGGGCCTTCACCAGGATTTTGGGGTGACTTGAAATAAAAAAGGGAAAATATTTGGTGGTAAGTTTGGGCAAAGACAGTTTTTCAAATAACCCAGTGACATCCAGTGGGGGGAGGGGAGGCGAGGGGGTACACCTGTTAATTTAGGATAGGTGTGTGCTGCTGCCAAAGTTTTGATGTCCTGACCCTATTAAAGCCTGGTTTTTTTTATGTCGATTTAATCAATAATGATATATAATACACATATACACATATATATATTTATCTAAATCCATGGTATCAAATATAGCTCACAGAAAAAAGTAAGTATTTTTTAGTACTCAAAATATGTAAAATTTATTTGCCAAGTGTTAAATTGGAGGCAGTGCCATATACTAGAACATATTGTAAATAAAGTATTGTATTTTCTACCACACTTTTATTCTATTAATTCTTATTAAAACATTTCACCAGTCATTTCTATATATTAAACAATATGATTTGCTTACTTCATAGTGTAAACTCTGCTAGCAATCAAGCTATTTCGCAGCGAATAGTTTCGGAAGTATTGCACCAACAGGGTGGAGAGGAAAGGTGTCCCTGGGTGAAAGCCTCCATTGATGGTATGTAACTATGTTTCCCATATCAATGTTATGTATGGGCCTTTAACTTAAAATAATTATTACAAATTAATGTAATGTAACCCCAACACAGAGTCATAGAATTAGGTCAGAACAGTCTAGTTGACTATTGCATCATCTTGATTGGTACTACTTTTTTCTAAATTTAACAAGGGTTAATAAAGCATACATGTATTAAGAATATTTAACATATATTTTGTTATAACATTAATTTTTATGTTTTTATGTGATAAATTAAATTAACATTTCTACAACAACCTCATTGTCTTTTCACAGCAGCCATTAAGAGATACTATTTGTCTTCGAAGGAGAAGGAGAAGCAGACAGCCAATCACACATATGAACAGCACAAAAAGAAGTGCAGGAAACAGGGAAGGAAAAGGGAGGTAATTATATCTGCAGAAAGCAATAATTATTATTGTATGTGCAAATATTGGGTCCTAACAAATACACCCATTATTTTTGTTAAACAATAGTATTTATTATCAGGGCTCGAAATTAAGAAAAAAAAGGAGGCGTACTTTTACGCCCAGCTTAAAAATTTTAGGCGTAATTCTCCCAAATTTAGGCGTAAATAATTGTGCATTAGTAGCTGAAATTTGTATGTCATAGGAAAAGGGAAACATTTTTTTTTGTTAAATGTTGCAATCATTTGCCTTTTTTGTAATAAACATTCGACTTTAAACTCATCGAGTTCAATATCGCTTTTTTAAACAAGACAGAGAAAGACAAAGGCGTGGCAGCCTTTTTTCCATGCGGTCACGCAAAGTTTCGGAGGAAACCATGCAAGTGTTTAAGTGTAATGTACATGTCTAGGCTGAGCGAGGCTGTTTAAAACAGATCTATCGTGCCAGCTTTGAGACAAATAGAGCGGCAAGCAAAGACGATTTCTCTCATATTTCTACGATTTTTTTTGCATTTCACTACCATTTGCAAGCAAGCGTTTAGTGTAAACTTTTTTGTCCGTTGTTTCAAGTTTGAAACGCATAGTTTGGCGTGTGAAGTCTGAACTTTTAACCGCAAAATATAAAAGTTTGACAGCTTCTGTAATGTAAACTATTTTCCCGCGCAAAACAAGTTGTTTTGCATGACAAAACCTGTAGATAGCTGTCAAACTTTGACATTTTGCGGTTAAAAGTTCAGACTTCACACGCCAAATAAACGTTGCCGCGTAATTAGTAAACTATGCAACAACAGACAAAAAAGTTTACACTAAACGCTTGCTTGCAAATGGTAGTATTTTTTTTTAAATCAGATAGTTTTAGAGATTTGGAAATAAGACTTGTCTTCCGATCATTTTTACCTTTGTAAGAGGATCTAGGAGTAATTTTACGCCTGAATGTAAAACGTTAGGCGTAAAACGAAAAAATCTAGGCGTATTTACGCCCGTATCGGGTGCAATTTCGAGCTCTGATTATATGTATATGTACCAATTAAATAATGGATCAACCAGTTAATTCTATTGTATTTTGATAGCAATTGATATTGTGTTGCCTACATGAAGGGACCACCGGATGATCTTTATGGGATTTACAAACTCGAGCTGAAAGCGAGAGTTTTTAAATGATTGAATGCAAATTCTTTATTGCACTTAATTACATCAAATGTCTAGATGTAGAGAGTCATGAATTATTAATGAGTTTGATAATGTTAAATAAAATATAGTTTAATCTTGATTGCATTTCACAGTCGGCTTCTTAAATTTATGTTATTTTTTTAAATCTTATAGAAACTATCAAGAAGGACCCTATCGATCAACAGGGTTCAAGGCTGGGATGTCCACAAGAGGGGGAGTGCAGCAGAGGTATTACAAGAAGATGTCATGAGTAGTGAGGAGAGTTCTTTTGAGGAAGACGAGGGCGGCAACAGAAAACTAGTTGGCTACAAAGTCAGAAGGTTTTCCTGGGAAAGTAGCAAATTAAAAATAAATAAAAAAAGACTTGACAAAGCTTATAGGAGAACGCTTTCAAAGAGGGCCAAAGATCGGTGCTTGCCCAGAACCGACCACGAATTAGTATCCGATAGGGCATCACCTGATGATCTGCCAGAGTGGGCCATAAGAAAGTAATACATATTATATTCATACGTAATCATACAGTGGCAAAGTTAGTTCGATTAGACCAAATATCAGGGCAAGTTTGGTCAAGCCATGCATGGTTAATGTGTCTCACCAAAATATACCTATGGCGAGACCAAAGAACTGATATTTTGCCAAATCAAAAGCAAACATTGGTGATTATGTATTTGTCATCCCACTATTTAATTGCCATTAGCTATTTAAAATTGTAAATTAAGTCACAGGAATTAAGTGGGACCTTTGACAGTTTCAGACCATTCTGGACAAATCTTGTTTTCACTTTAATTTGAACTGCAAATTATTCTTATCATCCGACTCATCTTGTGTTGTGGCTCTTATTCCGGAAGGGGTTTCACTAATTAAGAACCCCTCCCCTCCTCCCACCTGAAATTTCCTGTTTTTATCAAGTCATTCGTTATGAATTTTGGAGCATCTCTTCCCCCCACCCCACCCACCCTCCCTTTACCCCCTCCCCCCACCCCTCTGGAATTTCAAAATCCCTTTCTGGATGTTTAATGGAATGACACATTTTCAAAATGAAAATCAACCCCCCCCCCCAAATTTTTTTTTTTTTTTTTTGTTAAACATGATGGAAACCATTTGGAACGTTGTCATGTTATGCATGCATGTGGTGGATGGCAAATATATCGTGTTGTGGTGGGAAAACTCACTCGCTACAAATGTAGCAGTAATTTTTTTATTATATTTCTATAGAATTTTTAAAGCTATTAAACATGCAAAATTTTATTTCAATTTGCTTGTTTAATTAACAGTCTAAATATATTATTCAAGATCAAACTGTCCGTCATATCCTAGAATATTGAGATACTGTCTTCATATTGCAGAGTAACAGTAAATGTCAGGCTTATGATTGGCTAATGACAAAATAAATAGTGGGATGATAAAGACAACATATATTAATCATAATAATACACCTACATTTGTATTTAAAAAAGGTTGTCTGATCAAAAGCAACAAACCTGAAGACTGCAAAGGAAAAGCGACATATACATGTAGTGCACCACAACAGGTCTATTATATAACTATACAATATCAGGGACTCAAGCATTAATTAGTTCATTCAGATATTATGTACAGTGAGCTCAAGGTATTAATGTTAGTAAAAAGCAGAGTCCGACTTAAATATCATGGTGTACTACTTGGGTCCTTTATGGTCTTGGTTTGTTGCTTATCAGGCAACCTTTTTGAAATACATGTAGGTGTAAAACAGCTATAAGAATTACTATAGTTCCTGTAAAAACTATACTGCATCGGAGGGGGAACATAAAGACTGATGTAATCAACAAAGTTGATAAGTGTATGCTAACCACCAAGGAATGCAAGTAGTAGCTGACCTTTCATCAGAGCAATATACCGTATTGCAGTCTCGCAATGCCGACTCAAGGTGACATGGCCAAGAGGGCAAAATCACTCTGACGAGCCTCGTTTTTGTGAGGAAATGCATAGCAAATTAATGGCATTGTTTCACTGAACATTTGTTCAGTGCATTTCACACATCTCCCTGGGCACTTCAATTTCAACATTCCAGAGGACCTTAACCAGCCTCGTTGACATGCAAGTCACCAGGACTTATGCATAGGATCTATTGCAATAAAATTTTATTTGGCATTTATACGAATGTAGGTATATAATATATTTACAATTTCGTACAAATATTTTTTTTATTTTCGTGTGGTAATAATCAAGGAATGATCTTCATGCCAAAGTTGGTGGGAACACACGTGTATTACTAATAAAAAACCTCCAAAATATGCCAAATTAAGCTCTCTCGGAAGATTATACATGTACATGTAGGTATAAAAACTTGAGTGCCTGATGTGCTGCATATAATATTTGTCTGTGAATGAATTACTGGCAGTAAAATCAATGGCGAGTGTTTAAGTTTCAGGTAGCTGCTTTAATTTAATACTAGGATCTACATTGCTAATTTAATATGACGTGAATTCAACATTCTCCCATACATTTCCTTATAAAGATGAGACATGACCTTGACCCTAGCTTGAGTCAGCATCGCGAGACTGATAAGGTCTATCACAAGAGGGAATAAAAATTTATTGAGTTTGGGAATGGCTTATAAAGTGTTAAGAGTGCATGCATGCTCACTGCAATGGGAGTAATTGCACTTGGAACAAAGGCTCAAGGGAATAATTGGGATATACATGCAGTAGTGGGAAGATATGAAGTTTTCCTCAAAATCATAATAGCTGCTACTCACTTGCCACGGTGGTTAGCATATACATTTATCAACTTTGTTGATTATACCAGCTATAGTGCATGTAATGAAATGGCTTTTATATGGCCTTTTTATTCAAACTATATATTGTTGCCTTTATGTGCATGCACCATAATCTTATTTGGTCAAATATTTTATTAGAGTACTTTGAATTAAGGAATAGAGAGGAGTTTGAGGATGTGAACTTAATTTGCTGCAAATATTATTACCTTTTATAAACTATATAACAATGCATTATTGTGAAAACGAGACTATAATCATGAAGTCCACAGCTTGTTTCTGGCCATATAAGTAATAATATACTCTTTCTTAAATTGAGATCTCAACAACTTCAATACAGCTATCACAACCAAACTCAGGGGTTTTTCTCCAAGTTTCTTTCCTCCAAGAAAATCTGATGCTCAGTTCCAGTTGTATATGTTATTTAGCAAAGACCGAGCTGGCTTATATCGTCAACCTGCAGTTGCAGTTCCAGGTCTCGTTCTAAATTAAATTAAAGGATAGAACCATTTATGGAACTCTGACCAGTTTTACATGAGGGCTATATATATAGTGGTATATACTATTTTTACTACTAAGCTATAGTTTAGTTTACTTTAAATAATACAGTATGAGTATGTCTATCAATGTATTATAGATAGCTATCCATAAAATATCCTATGCACCACCATCTTGGATTGTATGTTGTCACACATTTAATTTGTCCTAGCCTATTGTCAGAAAACAATGTTCAGCTCTTTTGTTGTATATGTAACAATAGTCAGCAACCATATCATGTGACGATAAGTATAGTATTATTCATAATTCTGAAGATTCATGTAAAATGTTTGGATTGAAAACAAATAAACAGTTTTCTTATGTACATGTGTATTAATGCAGTGAAATGTGATTGAATTGGCTTAGTTCTATATATAACACTTTGTTGTTTGGAACGCAATGTCCTCATATAATTTATTTATATTACTCAGTGCATTGTAGAAGGCAATATTTTGATAAACGATACCAGTAATGGCCAATAAAAAGAAGCAAGCAGTATATAGAACACAAAATTAAATATGAACACAATTAAGTGTCCCTCCTCTTAAGAATTAGGTGTCACATAAAGATTAAGAAAGCTTATATTAGATAATGTTTAGGTGTCACTTAAAGATTAAGAAAGCTTATATTAGATAATGTTTAGGGGTCGCTTAAAGATTAAGAAATCTTATATTAGATAATGTTTAGGTGTCGCTTAAAGATTAAGAAATCTTATATTAGATAATGTTTAGGTATCACTTAAAGATTATATTTTAATAAATGTTATATTAAATAATGTTTAGTTAAACACTTAAAGATTAATAAATGTTATATTAAATAATGTTTAGTTAACCACTTAAAGATAATTAAAGCTCTATGAAATTCTTTGTCTTTAAGTGGTCAAATTAAATCCTCCAAATGCTTCATTAAGTAGATTTAAGAACACCATTAAAGGTTACCGAAACAGGCATTTTAGGCATTTAAGAACAATTTTAAATATAAGTTAATTGGTTCATTACTTTGTCTTTAAGTATACTTTAAGCTAAATTAAATCTGTTATTTCGTCCTGTGTTGGCCTGTTCCATAACAGTGCAAACGTGATTACTCGGCCATTAATGATAGTATTGATGGCGCAATAGAACTAAATTGACCTCCAGGCATCAGTGTTACTAGAAAAACTTGATAATTAGTTGAATTTGCGATATAATACAGTTATTTCGAAGTCCCAAAATAAAGAATTTGCTCTGTGTTTTGTTGTCAAACACAGCGGTACAAATGTAAGAGCTTTGGCTGTGCCATACCACTGCAAATGTAACAACTCCGTCATTAATGATAGTATTGATGGCGCAATAGAACTAAATTGACCTCCAGGCATCAGTGTTACTAGTAAAACTTGATAATTAGTTGAATTTGCGATATACCTCAGTTATTTCGAAGTCCCAAAATAAAGAATTTGCTCTGTGTTTTGTTGTCAAACACAGCGGTACAAATGGAAGAGCTTTGGCTGTGCCATACCACTGCAAATGTAACAACTCCGTCATTAATGATAGTATTGATGGCGCAATAGAACTAAATTGAACTCCAGGCATCAGTGTTACCAGAAAAACTTGATAATTAGTTAAATTTGCGATATACCTCAGTTATTTCGATGTCCCAAGATAAAGGCTTTGCTCTGTGTTTTGTTGTCAAACACAGTGGTACAAATGGAAGAGCTTGGCCTGTGCCATAACAGTGCAAACGTGATAACTCGGCCATTAATGATAGTATTGATGGCGCAATATAACTAAATTGACCTCCAGGCATCAGTGTTACTAGAAAAACTTGATAATTAGTTGAATGTGCGATATAATACAGTTATTTCGAAGTCCCAAAATAAAGGAGTTGCTCTGTGTTTTGTTGTCAAACACAGATGTACAAATGGAAGAGCTTGGCCTGTGCCATAACACTGCAAATGTGACAACTCCGCCATTAATGGTAGTATTGATGGCGTAATAGAACTAAATTGACCTCCAGGCATCAGTGTTACTAGAAAAACTTGATAATTAGTTGAATTTGCGATATACCTCAGTTATTTCGATGTCCCAATATAAAGGCTTTGCTCTGTGTTTTGTTGTCAAACACAGTGGTACAAATGGAAGAGCTTGGCCTGTGCCATAACAGTGCAAACGTGATAACTCGCCCATTAATGATAGTATTGTTGGCGCAATAGAACTAAATTGACCTCCAGGCATCAGTGTTACTAGAAAAACTTGATAATTAGTAAAATTTGCGATATGCCTCAGTTATTTCGATGTCCCAAGATAAAGGAGTTGCTCTCTGTTTTATTGTCAAACAGACCGGTACAAATGGCATAGCTTGGACTGTGCCATAGCACTGCAAATGTGACAACTCCGCCATTAATGATAGTATTGATGGCGCAATAGAACTAAATTGACCTCCAGGCATCAGTGTTACCAGAAAAACTTGATAATTAGTTAAATTTGCGATATACCTCAGTTATTTCGATGTCCCAAGATAAAGGCTTTGCTCTGTGTTTTGTTGTCAAACACAGTGGTACAAATGGAAGAGCTTGGCCTGTGCCATAACAGTGCAAACGTGATTACTCGGCCATTAATGATAGTATTGATGGCGCAATAGAACTAAATTGACCTCCAGGCATCAGTGTTACTAGAAAAACTTGATAATTAGTTGAATGTGCGATATAATACAGTTATTTCGAAGTCCCAAGATAAAGGAGTTGCTCTGTGTTTTGTTGTCAAACACAGCGGTACAAATGGAAGAGCTTGGCCTGTGCCATAACACTGCAAATGTGACAACTCCGCCATTAATGATAGTATTGATGGCGTAATAGAACTAAATTGACCTCCAGGCATCAGTGTTACTAAAAAAACTTGATAATTAGTTGAATTTGCGATATACCTCAGTTATTTCGATGTCCCAATATAAAGGCTTTGCTCTGTGTTTTAATTTGTTGTCAAACACAGTGGTACAAATGGAAGAGCTTGGCCTGTGCCATAACAGTGCAAACGTGATAACTCGCCCATTAATGATAGTATTGTTGGCGCAATAGAACTAAATTGACCTCCAGGCATCAGTGTTACTAGAAAAACTTGATAATTAGTTAAATTTGCGATATGCCTCAGTTATTTCGATGTCCCAAGATAAAGGAGTTGCTCTCTGTTTTATTGTCAAAGAGACCGGTACAAATGGCATAGCTTGGACTGTGCCATAACACTGCAAATATGACAACTCCGCCATTAATGATAGTATTGATGGCGCAATAGAACTAAATTGACCTCCAGGCATCAGTGTTACTAGAAAAACTTGATAATTAGTTAACTTTGCGATATACCTCAGTTATTTCGAAGTCCCAAAATAAAGGATTTGCTCTGTGTTTTGTTGTCAAACACACCGGTACAAATGGAAGAGCTTGGGCTGTGCCATACCACTGCAAATGTAACAACTCCGTCATTAATGATAGTATTGATGGCGCAATAGAACTAAATTGACCTCCAGGCATCAGTGTTACCAGAAAAACTTGATAATTAGTTAAATTTGCGATATACCTCAGTTATTTCGATGTCCCAAGATAAAGGCTTTGCTCTGTGTTTTGTTGTCAAACACAGTGGTACAAATGGAAGAGCTTGGCCTGTGCCATAACAGTGCAAACGTGATTACTCGGCCATTAATGATAGTATTGATGGCGCAATAGAACTAAATTGACCTCCAGGCATCAGTGTTACTAGAAAATCTTGATAATTAGTTGAATTTGCGATATAATACAGTTATTTCGAAGTCCCAAGATAAAGGAGTTGCTCTGTGTTTTGTTGTCAAACACAGTGCTACAAATGGAAGAGCTTGGCCTGTGCCATAACAGTGCAAACGTGATAACTCAGCCATTAATGATAGTATTGATGGCGCAATAGAACTAAATTGACCTCCAGGCATCAGTGTTATTAAAACAAATTGATAATTAGTTAAATTTGCGATATACCTCAGTTATTTCGATGTCCCAAGATAAAGGAGTTGCTCTGTGTTTTGTTGTCAAACACAGTGGTACAAATGAAAGAGCTTGATCTGGGCCATAACAGTGCAAAGGTGATTACTCGGCCATTAATGATAGTATTGATGGCGCAATAGAACTAAATTGACCTCCAGGCATCAGTGTTACTAGAAAAACTTGATAATTAGTTGAATTTGCGATATAATACAGTTATTTCGAAGTCCCAAGATAAAGGAGTTGCTCTGTGTTTTGTTGTCAAACACAGTGGTACAAATGGAAGAGCTTGGCCTGTGCCATAACAGTGCAAACGTGACATCTCACCCATTAATGATAGTATTGATGGCGCAATAGAACTAATTTGACCTCCAGGCATCAGTGTTACTAGAAAAACGTGATAATTAGTTGAATTTGCGATATAACACAGTTATAGCGAAGTCCCAAGATAAAGGAGTTGCTCTGTGTTTTGTTGTCAAAGCCACCGGTACAAATGGCATGGCATGAACTGTGCCATAACACTGCAAATGTGACAACTCGGCCATTAATGATAGTATTGATGGCGCAATAGAACTAAATTGACCTCCAGGCATCAGTGTTACTAGAAAAACTTGATAATTAGTTAAATTTGCGATATACCTCAGTTATTTCGAAGTCCCAACATAAAGGATTTGCTCTGTGTTTTGTTGTGAAACACACCTGTACAAATGGAAGAGCTTGGCCTGTGCCATAACAGTGCAAACGTGATAACTCGGCCATTAATGATAGTATTGATGGCGCAATATAACTAAATTGACCTCCAGGCATCAGTGTTACTAGAAAAACATGATAATTAGTTGAATTTGCGATATACCTCAGTTATTTCGATGTCCCAAAATAAAGGAGTTGCTCTGTGTTTTATTGTCAAATAGACCGGTACAAATGGAAGAGCTTGGGCTGTGCCATTTCACTGCAAATGTAACAACTCCGTCATTAATGATAGTATTGATGGCGCAATAGAACTAAATTGACCTCCAGGCATCAGTGTTACTAGAAAAACTTGATAATTAGTTGAATTTGCGATATACCTCAGTTATTTCGAAGTCCCAAAATAAAGAATTTGCTCTGTGTTTTGTTGTCAAACACAGCGGTACAAATGGAAGAGCTTTGGCTGTGCCATACCACTGCAAATGTAACAACTCCGTCATTAATGATAGTATTGATGGCGCAATAGAACTAAATTGACCTCCAGGCATCAGTGTTACCAGAAAAACTTGATAATTAGTTAAATTTGCGATATACCTCAGTTATTTCGATGTCCCAAGATAAAGGCTTTGCTCTGTGTTTTGTTGTCAAACACAGTGGTACAAATGGAAGAGCTTGGCCTGTGCCATAACAGTGCAAACGTGATAACTCGGCCATTAATGATAGTATTGATGGCGCAATAGAACTAAATTGACCTCCAGGCATCAGTGTTACTAGAAAAACTTGATAATTAGTTGAATGTGCGATATAATACAGTTATTTCGAAGTCCCAATATAAAGGAGTTGCTCTGTGTTTTGTTGTCAAACACAGCGGTACAAATGGAAGAGTTTGGCCTGTGCCATAACACTGAAAATGTGACAACTCCGCCATTAATGATAGTATTGATGGCGTAATAGAACTAAATTGACCTCCAGGCATCAGTGTTACTAGAAAATCTTGATAATTAGTTGAATTTGCGATATACCTCAGTTATTTCGATGTCCCAATATAAAGGCTTTGCTCTGTGTTTTGTTGTCAAACACAGTAGTACAAATGGTAGAGCTTTGGCTGTGCCATACCACTGCAAATGTAACAACTCCGTCATTAATGATAGTATTGATGGCGCAATAGAACTAAATTGAACTCCAGGCATCAGTGTTACCAGAAAAACTTGATAATTAGTTAAATTTGCGATATACCTCAGTTATTTCGATGTCCCAAGATAAAGGCTTTGCTCTGTGTTTTGTTGTCAAACGCAGTGGTACAAATGGAAGAGCTTGGCCTGTGCCATAACACTTCAAATGTGACAACTCGGCCATTAATGATAGTATTGATGGCGCAATAGAACTAAATTGACCTCCAGGCATCAGTGTTACTAGAAAAACTTGATAATTAGTTGAATTTGCGATATACCTCAGTTATTTCGATGTCCCAAGATAAAGGAGTTGCTCTTTGTTTTATTGTCAAAGAGACCGGTACAAATGGCATAGCTTGGACTGTGCCATAACACTGCAAATATGACAACTCCGCCATTAATGATAGTATTGATGGCGCAATAGAACTAAATTGACCTCCAGGCATCAGTGTTAATAGAAAAACTTGATAATTAGTTAAATTTGCGATATACCTCAGTTATTTCGATGTCCCAAGATAAAGGCTTTGCTCTGTGTTTTGTTGTCAAACACAGTGGTACAAATGGAAGAGCTTGGCCTGTGCCATAACAGTGCAAACGTGATTACTCGGCCATTAATGATAGTATTGATGGCGCAATAGAACTAAATTGACCTCCAGGCATCAGTGTTACTAGAAAATCTTGATAATTAGTTGAATTTGCGATATAATACAGTTATTTCGAAGTCCCAAGATAAAGGAGTTGCTCTGTGTTTTGTTGTCAAACACAGTGCTACAAATGGAAGAGCTTGGCCTGTACCATAACAGTGCAAACGTGATAACTCAGCCATTAATGATAGTAGTGATGGCGCAATAGAACTAAATTGACCTCCAGGCATCAGTGTTATTAAAACAAATTGATAATTAGTTAAATTTGCGATATACCTCAGTTATTTCGATGTCCCAAGATAAAGGAGTTGCTATGTGTTTTGTTGTCAAACACAGTGGTACAAATGGAAGAGCTTGGTCTGGGCCATAACAGTACAAAGGTGATTACTCGGCCATTAATGATAGTATTGATGGCGCAATAGAACTAAATTGACCTCCAGGCATCAGTGTTACTAGAAAAACTTGATAATTAGTTGAATTTGCGATATAATACAGTTATTTCGAAGTCCCAAGATAAAGGAGTTGCTCTGTGTTTTGTTGTCAAACACAGTGGTACAAATGGAAGAGCTTGGCCTGTGCCATAACAGTGCAAACGTGACATCTCACCCATTAATGATAGTATTGATGGCGCAATAGAGCTAATTTGACCTCCAGGCATCAGTGTTACTAGAAAAACGTGATAATTAGTTGAATTTGCGATATAACACAGTTATTTCGAAGTCCCAAGATAAAGGAGTTGCTCTGTGTTTTGTTGTCAAAGCCACCGGTACAAATGGCATAGCATGAACTGTGCCATAACACTGCAAATGTGACAACTCGGCCATTAATGATAGTATTGATGGCGCAATAGAACTAAATTGACCTCCAGGCATCAGTGTTACTAGAAAAACTTGATAATTAGTTAAATTTGCGATATACCTCAGTTATTTCGAAGTCCCAACATAAAGGATTTGCTCTGTGTTTTGTTGTGAAACACACCTGTACAAATGGAAGAGCTTGGCCTGTGCCATAACAGTGCAAACGTGATAACTCGGTCATTAATGATAGTATTGATGGCGCAATAGAACTAAATTGACCTCCAGGCATCAGTGTTACCAGAAAAACTTGATAATTAGTTAAATTTGCGATATACCTCAGTTATTTCGATGTCCCAAGATAAAGGCTTTCCTCTGTGGTTTGTTGTCAAACACAGTGGTACAAATGGAAGAGCTTGGCCTGTGCCATAACTGTGCAAACGTGATAACTCGGCCATTAATGATAGTATTGATGGCGCAATAGAACTAAATTGACCTCCAGGCATCAGTGTTACTAGAAAAACTTGATAATTAGTTGAATGTGCGATATAATACAGTTATTTCGAAGTCCCAAGATAAAGGAGTTGCTCTGTGTTTTGTTGTCAAAGCCACCGGTACAAATGGCATAGCATGAACTGTGCCATAACACTGCAAATGTGACAACTCGGCCATTAATGATAGTATTGATGGCGCAATAGAACTAAATTGACCTCCAGGCATCAGTGTTACTAGAAAAACTTGATAATTAGTTAAATTTGCGATATACCTCAGTTATTTCGAAGTCCCAACATAAAGGATTTGCTCTGTGTTTTGTTGTGAAACACACCTGTACAAATGGAAGAGCTTGGCCTGTGCCATAACAGTGCAAACGTGATAACTCGGTCATTAATGATAGTATTGATGGCGCAATAGAACTAAATTGACCTCCAGGCATCAGTGTTACCAGACAAACTTGATAATTAGTTAAATTTGCGATATACCTCAGTTATTTCGATGTCCCAAGATAAAGGCTTTCCTCTCTGGTTTGTTGTCAAACACAGTGGTACAAATGGAAGAGCTTGGCCTGTGCCATAACTGTGCAAACGTGATAACTCGGCCATTAATGATAGTATTGATGGCGCAATAGAACTAAATTGACCTCCAGGCATCAGTGTTACTAGAAAAACTTGATAATTAGTTGAATGTGCGATATACCTCAGTTATTTCGATGTCCCAAGATAAAGGAGTTGCTCTGTGTTTTATTGTCAAAGAGACCGGTACAAATGGAAGAGCTTGGGCTGTGCCATTTCACTGCAAATGTAACAACTCCGTCATTAATGATAGTATTGATGGCGCAATAGAACTAAATTGACCTCCAGGCATCAGTGTTACTAGAAAAACTTGATAATTAGTTGAATTTGCGATATACCTCAGTTATTTCGAAGTCCCAAAATAAAGAATTTGCTCTGTGTTTTGTTGTCAAACACAGCGGTACAAATGGAAGAGCTTTGGCTGTGCCATACCACTGCAAATGTAACAACTCCGTCATTAATGATAGTATTGATGGCGCAATAGAACTAAATTGACCTCCAGGCATCAGTGTTACCAGAAAAACTTGATAATTAGTTAAATTTGCGATATACCTCAGTTATTTCGATGTCCCAAGATAAAGGCTTTGCTCTGTGTTTTGTTGTCAAACACAGTGGTACAAATGGAAGAGCTTGGCCTGTGCCATAACAGTGCAAACGTGATAACTCGGCCATTAATGATAGTATTGATGGCGCAATAGAACTAAATTGACCTCCAGGCATCAGTGTTACCAGAAAAACTTGATAATTAGTTAAATTTGCGATATACCTCAGTTATTTCGATGTCCCAAGATAAAAGCTTTGCTCTGTGGTTTGTTGTCAAACACAGTGGTACAAATGGAAGAGCTTGGTCTGGGCCATAACAGTGCAAAGGTGATTACTCGGCCATTAATGATAGTATTGATGGCGCAATAGAACTAAATTGACCTCCAGGCATCAGTGTTACTAGAAAAACTTGATAATTAGTTGAATTTGCGATATAATACAGTTATTTCGAAGTCCCAAGATAAAGGAGTTGCTCTGTGTTTTGTTGTCAAACACAGTGGTACAAATGGAAGAGCTTGGCCTGTGCCATAACAGTGCAAACGTGACATCTCACCCATTAATGATAGTATTGATGGCGCAATAGAACTAATTTGACCTCCAGGCATCAGTGTTACTAGAAAAACGTGATAATTAGTTGAATTTGCGATATAACACAGTTATTTCGAAGTCCCAAGATAAAGGAGTTGCTCTGTGTTTTGTTGTCAAAGCCACCGGTACAAATGGCATAGCATGAACTGTGCCATAACACTGCAAATGTGACAACTCGGCCATTAATGATAGTATTGATGGCGCAATAGAACTAAATTGACCTCCAGGCATCAGTGTTACTAGAAAAACTTGATAATTAGTTAAATTTGCGATATACCTCAGTTATTTCGAAGTCCCAACATAAAGGATTTGCTCTGTGTTTTGTTGTGAAACACACCTGTACAAATGGAAGAGCTTGGCCTGTGCCATAACAGTGCAAACGTGACATCTCACCCATTAATGATAGTATTGATGGCGCAATAGAGCTAATTTGACCTCCAGGCATCAGTGTTACTAGAAAAACGTGATAATTAGTTGAATTTGCGATATAACACAGTTATTTCGAAGTCCCAAGATAAAGGAGTTGCTCTGTGTTTTGTTGTCAAAGCCACCGGTACAAATGGCATAGCATGAACTGTGCCATAACACTGCAAATGTGACAACTCGGCCATTAATGATAGTATTTATGGCGCAATAGAACTAAATTGACCTCCAGGCATCAGTGTTACTAGAAAAACTTGATAATTAGTTAAATTTGCGATATACCTCAGTTATTTCGAAGTCCCAACATAAAGGATTTGCTCTGTGTTTTGTTGTGAAACACACCTGTACAAATGGAAGAGCTTGGCCTGTGCCATAACAGTGCAAACGTGACATCTCACCCATTAATGATAGTATTGATGGCGCAATAGAGCTAATTTGACCTCCAGGCATCAGTGTTACTAGAAAAACGTGATAATTAGTTGAATTTGCGATATAACACAGTTATTTCGAAGTCCCAAGATAAAGGAGTTGCTCTGTGTTTTGTTGTCAAAGCCACCGGTACAAATGGCATAGCATGAACTGTGCCATAACACTGCAAATGTGACAACTCGGCCATTAATGATAGTATTGATGGCGCAATATAACTAAATTGACCTCCAGGCATCAGTGTTACTAGAAAAACTTGATAATTAGTTAAATTTGCGATATACCTCAGTTATTTCGAAGTCCCAACATAAAGGATTTGCTCTGTGTTTTGTTGTGAAACACACCTGTACAAATGGAAGAGCTTGGCCTGTGCCATAACAGTGCAAACGTGATAACTCGGTCATTAATGATAGTATTGATGGCGCAATAGAACTAAACTGACCTCCAGGCATCAGTGTTACCAGAAAAACTTGATAATTAGTTAAATTTGCGATATACCTCAGTTATTTCGATGTCCCAAGATAAAGGCTTTGCTCTGTGGTTTGTTGTCAAACACAGTGGTACAAATGCAAGAGCTTGGCCTGTGCCATAACTGTGCAAACGTGATAACTCGGCCATTAATGATAGTATTGATGGCGCAATAGAACTAAATTGACCTCCAGGCATCAGTGTTACTAGAAAAACTTGATAATTAGTTGAATGTGCGATATACCTCAGTTATTTCGATGTCCCAAGATAAAGGCTTTGCTCTGTGTTTTGTTGTCAAACACAGTGGTACAAATGGAAGAGCTTGGCCTGTGCCATAACAGTGCAAACGTGATTACTCGGCCATTAATGATAGTATTGATGGCGCAATAGAACTAAATTGACCTCCAGGCATCAGTGTTACTAGAAAATCTTGATAATTAGTTGAATTTGCGATATAATACAGTTATTTCGAAGTCCCAAGATAAAGGAGTTGCTCTGTGTTTTGTTGTCAAACACAGTGCTACAAATGGAAGAGCTTGGCCTGTACCATAACAGTGCAAACGTGATAACTCAGCCATTAATGATAGTAGTGATGGCGCAATAGAACTAAATTGACCTCCAGGCATCAGTGTTATTAAAACAAATTGATAATTAGTTAAATTTGCGATATACCTCAGTTATTTCGATGTCCCAAGATAAAGGAGTTGCTATGTGTTTTGTTGTCAAACACAGTGGTACAAATGGAAGAGCTTGGCCTGTGCCATAACAGTGCAAACGTGACATCTCACCCATTAATGATAGTATTGATGGCGCAATAGAGCTAATTTGACCTCCAGGCATCAGTGTTACTAGAAAAACGTGATAATTAGTTGAATTTGCGATATAACACAGTTATTTCGAAGTCCCAAGATAAAGGAGTTGCTCTGTGTTTTGTTGTCAAAGCCACCGGTACAAATGGCATAGCATGAACTGTGCCATAACACTGCAAATGTGACAACTCGGCCATTAATGATAGTATTGATGGCGCAATAGAACTAAATTGACCTCCAGGCATCAGTGTTACTAGAAAAACTTGATAATTAGTTAAATTTGCGATATACCTCAGTTATTTCGAAGTCCCAACATAAAGGATTTGCTCTGTGTTTTGTTGTGAAACACACCTGTACAAATGGAAGAGCTTGGCCTGTGCCATAACAGTGCAAACGTGATAACTCGGTCATTAATGATAGTATTGATGGCGCAATAGAACTAAATTGACCTCCAGGCATCAGTGTTACCAGAAAAACTTGATAATTAGTTAAATTTGCGATATACCTCAGTTATTTCGATGTCCCAAGATAAAGGCTTTCCTCTGTGGTTTGTTGTCAAACACAGTGGTACAAATGGAAGAGCTTGGCCTGTGCCATAACTGTGCAAACGTGATAACTCGGCCATTAATGATAGTATTGATGGCGCAATAGAACTAAATTGACCTCCAGGCATCAGTGTTACTAGAAAAACTTGATAATTAGTTGAATGTGCGATATAATACAGTTATTTCGAAGTCCCAAGATAAAGGAGTTGCTCTGTGTTTTGTTGTCAAAGCCACCGGTACAAATGGCATAGCATGAACTGTGCCATAACACTGCAAATGTGACAACTCGGCCATTAATGATAGTATTGATGGCGCAATAGAACTAAATTGACCTCCAGGCATCAGTGTTACTAGAAAAACTTGATAATTAGTTAAATTTGCGATATACCTCAGTTATTTCGAAGTCCCAACATAAAGGATTTGCTCTGTGTTTTGTTGTGAAACACACCTGTACAAATGGAAGAGCTTGGCCTGTGCCATAACAGTGCAAACGTGATAACTCGGTCATTAATGATAGTATTGATGGCGCAATAGAACTAAATTGACCTCCAGGCATCAGTGTTACCAGACAAACTTGATAATTAGTTAAATTTGCGATATACCTCAGTTATTTCGATGTCCCAAGATAAAGGCTTTCCTCTCTGGTTTGTTGTCAAACACAGTGGTACAAATGGAAGAGCTTGGCCTGTGCCATAACTGTGCAAACGTGATAACTCGGCCATTAATGATAGTATTGATGGCGCAATAGAACTAAATTGACCTCCAGGCATCAGTGTTACTAGAAAAACTTGATAATTAGTTGAATGTGCGATATACCTCAGTTATTTCGATGTCCCAAGATAAAGGAGTTGCTCTGTGTTTTATTGTCAAAGAGACCGGTACAAATGGAAGAGCTTGGGCTGTGCCATTTCACTGCAAATGTAACAACTCCGTCATTAATGATAGTATTGATGGCGCAATAGAACTAAATTGACCTCCAGGCATCAGTGTTACTAGAAAAACTTGATAATTAGTTGAATTTGCGATATACCTCAGTTATTTCGAAGTCCCAAAATAAAGAATTTGCTCTGTGTTTTGTTGTCAAACACAGCGGTACAAATGGAAGAGCTTTGGCTGTGCCATACCACTGCAAATGTAACAACTCCGTCATTAATGATAGTATTGATGGCGCAATAGAACTAAATTGACCTCCAGGCATCAGTGTTACCAGAAAAACTTGATAATTAGTTAAATTTGCGATATACCTCAGTTATTTCGATGTCCCAAGATAAAGGCTTTGCTCTGTGTTTTGTTGTCAAACACAGTGGTACAAATGGAAGAGCTTGGCCTGTGCCATAACAGTGCAAACGTGATAACTCGGCCATTAATGATAGTATTGATGGCGCAATAGAACTAAATTGACCTCCAGGCATCAGTGTTACCAGAAAAACTTGATAATTAGTTAAATTTGCGATATACCTCAGTTATTTCGATGTCCCAAGATAAAAGCTTTGCTCTGTGGTTTGTTGTCAAACACAGTGGTACAAATGGAAGAGCTTGGTCTGGGCCATAACAGTGCAAAGGTGATTACTCGGCCATTAATGATAGTATTGATGGCGCAATAGAACTAAATTGACCTCCAGGCATCAGTGTTACTAGAAAAACTTGATAATTAGTTGAATTTGCGATATAATACAGTTATTTCGAAGTCCCAAGATAAAGGAGTTGCTCTGTGTTTTGTTGTCAAACACAGTGGTACAAATGGAAGAGCTTGGCCTGTGCCATAACAGTGCAAACGTGACATCTCACCCATTAATGATAGTATTGATGGCGCAATAGAACTAATTTGACCTCCAGGCATCAGTGTTACTAGAAAAACGTGATAATTAGTTGAATTTGCGATATAACACAGTTATTTCGAAGTCCCAAGATAAAGGAGTTGCTCTGTGTTTTGTTGTCAAAGCCACCGGTACAAATGGCATAGCATGAACTGTGCCATAACACTGCAAATGTGACAACTCGGCCATTAATGATAGTATTGATGGCGCAATAGAACTAAATTGACCTCCAGGCATCAGTGTTACTAGAAAAACTTGATAATTAGTTAAATTTGCGATATACCTCAGTTATTTCGAAGTCCCAACATAAAGGATTTGCTCTGTGTTTTGTTGTGAAACACACCTGTACAAATGGAAGAGCTTGGCCTGTGCCATAACAGTGCAAACGTGACATCTCACCCATTAATGATAGTATTGATGGCGCAATAGAGCTAATTTGACCTCCAGGCATCAGTGTTACTAGAAAAACGTGATAATTAGTTGAATTTGCGATATAACACAGTTATTTCGAAGTCCCAAGATAAAGGAGTTGCTCTGTGTTTTGTTGTCAAAGCCACCGGTACAAATGGCATAGCATGAACTGTGCCATAACACTGCAAATGTGACAACTCGGCCATTAATGATAGTATTTATGGCGCAATAGAACTAAATTGACCTCCAGGCATCAGTGTTACTAGAAAAACTTGATAATTAGTTAAATTTGCGATATACCTCAGTTATTTCGAAGTCCCAACATAAAGGATTTGCTCTGTGTTTTGTTGTGAAACACACCTGTACAAATGGAAGAGCTTGGCCTGTGCCATAACAGTGCAAACGTGACATCTCACCCATTAATGATAGTATTGATGGCGCAATAGAGCTAATTTGACCTCCAGGCATCAGTGTTACTAGAAAAACGTGATAATTAGTTGAATTTGCGATATAACACAGTTATTTCGAAGTCCCAAGATAAAGGAGTTGCTCTGTGTTTTGTTGTCAAAGCCACCGGTACAAATGGCATAGCATGAACTGTGCCATAACACTGCAAATGTGACAACTCGGCCATTAATGATAGTATTGATGGCGCAATATAACTAAATTGACCTCCAGGCATCAGTGTTACTAGAAAAACTTGATAATTAGTTAAATTTGCGATATACCTCAGTTATTTCGAAGTCCCAACATAAAGGATTTGCTCTGTGTTTTGTTGTGAAACACACCTGTACAAATGGAAGAGCTTGGCCTGTGCCATAACAGTGCAAACGTGATAACTCGGTCATTAATGATAGTATTGATGGCGCAATAGAACTAAACTGACCTCCAGGCATCAGTGTTACCAGAAAAACTTGATAATTAGTTAAATTTGCGATATACCTCAGTTATTTCGATGTCCCAAGATAAAGGCTTTGCTCTGTGGTTTGTTGTCAAACACAGTGGTACAAATGCAAGAGCTTGGCCTGTGCCATAACTGTGCAAACGTGATAACTCGGCCATTAATGATAGTATTGATGGCGCAATAGAACTAAATTGACCTCCAGGCATCAGTGTTACTAGAAAAACTTGATAATTAGTTGAATGTGCGATATACCTCAGTTATTTCGATGTCCCAAGATAAAGGCTTTGCTCTGTGTTTTGTTGTCAAACACAGTGGTACAAATGGAAGAGCTTGGCCTGTGCCATAACAGTGCAAACGTGATTACTCGGCCATTAATGATAGTATTGATGGCGCAATAGAACTAAATTGACCTCCAGGCATCAGTGTTACTAGAAAATCTTGATAATTAGTTGAATTTGCGATATAATACAGTTATTTCGAAGTCCCAAGATAAAGGAGTTGCTCTGTGTTTTGTTGTCAAACACAGTGCTACAAATGGAAGAGCTTGGCCTGTGCCATAACAGTGCAAAGGTGATAACTCAGCCATTAATGATAGTATTGATGGCGCAATAGAACTAAATTGACCTCCAGGCAACAGTGTTATTAAAACAAATTGATAATTAGTTAAATTTGCGATATACCTCAGTTATTTCGATGTCCCAAGATAAAGGAGTTGCTATGTGTTTTGTTGTCAAACACAGTGGTACAAATGGAAGAGCTTGGTCTGGGCCATAACAGTGCAAAGGTGATTACTCGGCCATTAATGATAGTATTGATGGCGCAATAGAACTAAATTGACCTGCAGGCATCAGTGTTACTAGAAAAACTTGATAATTAGTTGAATTTGCGATATAATACAGTTATTTCGAAGTCCCAAGATAAAGGAGTTGCTCTGTGTTTTGTTGTGAAACACAGTGGTACAAATGGAAGAGCTTGGCCTGTGCCATAACAGTGCAAACGTGACATCTCACCCATTAATGATAGTATTGATGGCGCAATAGAACTAATTTGACCTCCAGCCATCAGTGTTACTAGAAAAACGTGATAATTAGTTGAATTTGCGATATAACACAGTTATTTCGAAGTCCCAAGATAAAGGAGTTGCTCTGTGTTTTGTTGTCAAAGCCACCGGTACAAATGGCATAGCATGAACTGTGCCATAACACTGCAAATGTGACAACTCGGCCATTAATGATAGTATTGATGGCGCAATAGAACTAAATTGACCTCCAGGCATCAGTGTTACTAGAAAAACTTGATAATTAGTTAAATTTGCGATATACCTCAGTTATTTCGAAGTCCCAACATAAAGGATTTGCTCTGTGTTTTGTTGTGAAACACACCTGTACAAATGGAAGAGCTTGGCCTGTGCCATAACAGTGCAAACGTGATAACTCGGTCATTAATGATAGTATTGATGGCGCAATAGAACTAAATTGACCTCCAGGCATCAGTGTTACCAGAAAAACTTGATAATTAGTTAAATTTGCGATATACCTCAGTTATTTCGATGTCCCAAGATAAAGGCTTTCCTCTGTGGTTTGTTGTCAAACACAGTGGTACAAATGGAAGAGCTTGGCCTGTGCCATAACTGTGCAAACGTGATAACTCGGCCATTAATGATAGTATTGATGGCGCAATAGAACTAAATTGACCTCCAGGCATCAGTGTTACTAGAAAAACTTGATAATTAGTTGAATGTGCGATATAATACAGTTATTTCGAAGTCCCAAGATAAAGGAGTTGCTCTGTGTTTTGTTGTCAAAGCCACCGGTACAAATGGCATAGCATGAACTGTGCCATAACACTGCAAATGTGACAACTCGGCCATTAATGATAGTATTGATGGCGCAATAGAACTAAATTGACCTCCAGGCATCAGTGTTACTAGAAAAACTTGATAATTAGTTAAATTTGCGATATACCTCAGTTATTTCGAAGTCCCAACATAAAGGATTTGCTCTGTGTTTTGTGGTGAAACACACCTGTACAAATGGAAGAGCTTGGCCTGTGCCATAACAGTGCAAACGTGATAACTCGGTCATTAATGATAGTATTGATGGCGCAATAGAACTAAATTGACCTCCAGGCATCAGTGTTACCAGACAAACTTGATAATTAGTTAAATTTGCGATATACCTCAGTTATTTCGATGTCCCAAGATAAAGGCTTTCCTCTCTGGTTTGTTGTCAAACACAGTGGTACAAATGGAAGAGCTTGGCCTGTGCCATAACTGTGCAAACGTGATAACTCGGCCATTAATGATAGTATTGATGGCGCAATAGAACTAAATTGACCTCCAGGCATCAGTGTTACTAGAAAAACTTGATAATTAGTTGAATGTGCGATATACCTCAGTTATTTCGATGTCCCAAGATAAAGGAGTTGCTCTGTGTTTTATTGTCAAAGAGACCGGTACAAATGGAAGAGCTTGGGCTGTGCCATTTCACTGCAAATGTAACAACTCCGTCATTAATGATAGTATTGATGGCGCAATAGAACTGAATTGACCTCCAGGCATCAGTGTTACTAGAAAAACTTGATAATTAGTTGAATTTGCGATATACCTCAGTTATTTCGAAGTCCCAAAATAAAGAATTTGCTCTGTGTTTTGTTGTCAAACACAGCGGTACAAATGGAAGAGCTTTGGCTGTGCCATACCACTGCAAATGTAACAACTCCGTCATTAATGATAGTATTGATGGCGCAATAGAACTAAATTGACCTCCAGGCATCAGTGTTACCAGAAAAACTTGATAATTAGTTAAATTTGCGATATACCTCAGTTATTTCGATGTCCCAAGATAAAGGCTTTGCTCTGTGTTTTGTTGTCAAACACAGTGGTACAAATGGAAGAGCTTGGCCTGTGCCATAACAGTGCAAACGTGATAACTCGGCCATTAATGATAGTATTGATGGCGCAATAGAACTAAATTGACCTCCAGGCATCAGTGTTACCAGAAAAACTTGATAATTAGTTAAATTTGCGATATACCTCAGTTATTTCGATGTCCCAAGATAAAAGCTTTGCTCTGTGGTTTGTTGTCAAACACAGTGGTACAAATGGAAGAGCTTGGTCTGGGCCATAACAGTGCAAAGGTGATTACTCGGCCATTAATGATAGTATTGATGGCGCAATAGAACTAAATTGACCTCCAGGCATCAGTGTTACTAGAAAAACTTGATAATTAGTTGAATTTGCGATATAATACAGTTATTTCGAAGTCCCAAGATAAAGGAGTTGCTCTGTGTTTTGTTGTCAAACACAGTGGTACAAATGGAAGAGCTTGGCCTGTGCCATAACAGTGCAAACGTGACATCTCACCCATTAATGATAGTATTGATGGCGCAATAGAACTAATTTGACCTCCAGGCATCAGTGTTACTAGAAAAACGTGATAATTAGTTGAATTTGCGATATAACACAGTTATTTCGAAGTCCCAAGATAAAGGAGTTGCTCTGTGTTTTGTTGTCAAAGCCACCGGTACAAATGGCATAGCATGAACTGTGCCATAACACTGCAAATGTGACAACTCGGCCATTAATGATAGTATTGATGGCGCAATAGAACTAAATTGACCTCCAGGCATCAGTGTTACTAGAAAAACTTGATAATTAGTTAAATTTGCGATATACCTCAGTTATTTCGAAGTCCCAACATAAAGGATTTGCTCTGTGTTTTGTTGTGAAACACACCTGTACAAATGGAAGAGCTTGGCCTGTGCCATAACAGTGCAAACGTGACATCTCACCCATTAATGATAGTATTGATGGCGCAATAGAGCTAATTTGACCTCCAGGCATCAGTGTTACTAGAAAAACGTGATAATTAGTTGAATTTGCGATTTTAACACAGTTATTTCGAAGTCCCAAGATAAAGGAGTTGCTCTGTGTTTTGTTGTCAAAGCCACCGGTACAAATGGCATAGCATGAACTGTGCCATAACACTGCAAATGTGACAACTCGGCCATTAATGATAGTATTGATGGCGCAATAGAACTAAATTGACCTCCAGGCATCAGTGTTACTAGAAAAACTTGATAATTAGTTAAATTTGCGATATACCTCAGTTATTTCGAAGTCCCAACATAAAGGATTTGCTCTGTGTTTTGTTGTGAAACACACCTGTACAAATGGAACAGCTTGGCCTGTGCCATAACAGTGCAAACGTGACATCTCACCCATTAATGATAGTATTGATGGCGCAATAGAGCTAATTTGACCTCCAGGCATCAGTGTTACTAGAAAAACGTGATAATTAGTTGAATTTGCGATATAACACAGTTATTTCGAAGTCCCAAGATAAAGGAGTTGCTCTGTGTTTTGTTGTCAAAGCCACCGGTACAAATGGCATAGCATGAACTGTGCCATAACACTGCAAATGTGACAACTCGGCCATTAATGATAGTATTGATGGCGCAATATAACTAAATTGACCTCCAGGCATCAGTGTTACTAGAAAAACTTGATAATTAGTTAAATTTGCGATATACCTCAGTTATTTCGAAGTCCCAACATAAAGGATTTGCTCTGTGTTTTGTTGTGAAACACACCTGTACAAATGGAAGAGCTTGGCCTGTGCCATAACAGTGCAAACGTGATAACTCGGTCATTAATGATAGTATTGATGGCGCAATAGAACTAAACTGACCTCCAGGCATCAGTGTTACCAGAAAAACTTGATAATTAGTTAAATTTGCGATATACCTCAGTTATTTCGATGTCCCAAGATAAAGGCTTTGCTCTGTGGTTTGTTGTCAAACACAGTGGTACAAATGCAAGAGCTTGGCCTGTGCCATAACTGTGCAAACGTGATAACTCGGCCATTAATGATAGTATTGATGGCGCAATAGAACTAAATTGACCTCCAGGCATCAGTGTTACTAGAAAAACTTGATAATTAGTTGAATGTGCGATATACCTCAGTTATTTCGATGTCCCAAGATAAAGGCTTTGCTCTGTGTTTTGTTGTCAAACACAGTGGTACAAATGGAAGAGCTTGGCCTGTGCCATAACAGTGCAAACGTGATTACTCGGCCATTAATGATAGTATTGATGGCGCAATAGAACTAAATTGACCTCCAGGCATCAGTGTTACTAGAAAATCTTGATAATTAGTTGAATTTGCGATATAATACAGTTATTTCGAAGTCCCAAGATAAAGGAGTTGCTCTGTGTTTTGTTGTCAAACACAGTGCTACAAATGGAAGAGCTTGGCCTGTGCCATAACAGTGCAAAGGTGATAACTCAGCCATTAATGATAGTATTGATGGCGCAATAGAACTAAATTGACCTCCAGGCAACAGTGTTATTAAAACAAATTGATAATTAGTTAAATTTGCGATATACCTCAGTTATTTCGATGTCCCAAGATAAAGGAGTTGCTATGTGTTTTGTTGTCAAACACAGTGGTACAAATGGAAGAGCTTGGTCTGGGCCATAACAGTGCAAAGGTGATTACTCGGCCATTAATGATAGTATTGATGGCGCAATAGAACTAAATTGACCTGCAGGCATCAGTGTTACTAGAAAAACTTGATAATTAGTTGAATTTGCGATATAATACAGTTATTTCGAAGTCCCAAGATAAAGGAGTTGCTCTGTGTTTTGTTGTGAAACACAGTGGTACAAATGGAAGAGCTTGGCCTGTGCCATAACAGTGCAAACGTGACATCTCACCCATTAATGATAGTATTGATGGCGCAATAGAACTAATTTGACCTCCAGCCATCAGTGTTACTAGAAAAACGTGATAATTAGTTGAATTTGCGATATAACACAGTTATTTCGAAGTCCCAAGATAAAGGAGTTGCTCTGTGTTTTGTTGTCAAAGCCACCGGTACAAATGGCATAGCATGAACTGTGCCATAACACTGCAAATGTGACAACTCGGCCATTAATGATAGTATTGATGGCGCAATAGAACTAAATTGACCTCCAGGCATCAGTGTTACTAGAAAAACTTGATAATTAGTTAAATTTGCGATATATACCTCAGTTATTTCGAAGTCCCAACATAAAGGATTTGCTCTGTGTTTTGTTGTGAAACACACCTGTACAAATGGAAGAGCTTGGCCTGTGCCATAACAGTGCAAACGTGATAACTCGGTCATTAATGATAGTATTGATGGCACAATAGAACTAAATTGACCTCCAGGCATCAGTGTTACCAGAAAAACTTGATAATTAGTTAAATTTGCGATATACCTCAGTTATTTCGATGTCCCCAGATAAAGGCTTTGCTCTGTGGTTTGTTGTCAAACACAGTGGTACAAATGGAAGAGCTTGGCCTGTGCCATAACTGTGCAAACGTGATAACTCGGCCATTAATGATAGTATTGATGGCGCAATAGAACTAAATTGACCTCCAGGCATCAGTGTTACTAGAAAAACTTGATAATTAGTTGAATGTGCGATATACCTCAGTTATTTCGATGTCCCAAGATAAAGGAGTTGCTCTGTGTTTTATTGTCAAAGAGACCGGTACAAATGGAAGAGCTTGGGCTGTGCCATTTCACTGCAAATGTAACAACTCCGTCATTAATGATAGTATTGATGGCGCAATAGAACTAAATTGACCTCCAGGCATCAGTGTTACTAGAAAAACTTGATAATTAGTTGAATTTGCGATATACCTCAGTTATTTCGAAGTCCCAAAATAAAGAATTTGCTCTGTGTTTTGTTGTCAAACACAGCGGTACAAATGGAAGAGCTTTGGCTGTGCCATACCACTGCAAATGTAACAACTCCGTCATTAATGATAGTATTGATGGCGCAATAGAACTAAATTGACCTCCAGGCATCAGTGTTACCAGAAAAACTTGATAATTAGTTAAATTTGCGATATACCTCAGTTATTTCGATGTCCCAAGATAAAGGCTTTGCTCTGTGTTTTGTTGTCAAACACAGTGGTACAAATGGAAGAGCTTGGCCTGTGCCATAACAGTGCAAACGTGATAACTCGGCCATTAATGATAGTATTGATGGCGCAATAGAACTAAATTGACCTCCAGGCATCAGTGTTACCAGAAAAACTTGATAATTAGTTAAATTTGCGATATACCTCAGTTATTTCGATGTCCCAAGATAAAGGCTTTGCTCTGTGGTTTGTTGTCAAACACAGTGGTACAAATGGAAGAGCTTGGCCTGTGCCATAACTGTGCAAACGTGATAACTCGGCCATTAATGATAGTATTGATGGCGCAATAGAACTAAATTGACCTCCACGCATCAGTGTTACTAGAAAAACTTGATAATTAGTTGAATGTGCGATATACCTCAGTTATTTCGATGTCCCAAGATAAAGGAGTTGCGCTGTGTTTTATTGTCAAAGAGACCGGTACAAATGGAAGAGCTTGGGCTGTGCCATTTCACTGCAAATGTAACAACTCCGTCATTAATGATAGTATTGATGGCGCAATAGAACTAAATTGACCTCCAGGCATCAGTGTTACTAGAAAAACTTGATAATTAATTGAATTTGCGATATACCTCAGTTATTTCGAAGTCCCAAAATAAAGAATTTGCTCTGTGTTTTGTTGTCAAACACAGCGGTACAAATGGAAGAGCTTTGGCTGTGCCATACCACTGCAAATGTAACAACTCCGTCATTAATGATAGTATTGATGGCGCAATAGAACTAAATTGACCTCCAGGCATCAGTGTTACCAGAAAAACTTGATAATTAGTTAAATTTGCGATATACCTCAGTTATTTCGATGTCCCAAGATAAAGGCTTTGCTCTGTGTTTTGTTGTCAAACACAGTGGTACAAATGGAAGAGCTTGGCCTGTGCCATAACAGTGCAAACGTGATAACTCGGCCATTAATGATAGTATTGATGGCGCAATAGAACTAAATTGACCTCCAGGCATCAGTGTTACTAGAAAAGCTTGATAATTAGTTGAATGTGCGATATAATACAGTTATTTCGAAGTCCCAAAATAAAGGATTTGCTCTGTGTTTTGTTGTCAAACACAGTGCTACAAATGGAAGAGCTTGGCCTGTGCCATAACAGTGCAAACGTGATAACTCAGCCATTAATGATAGTATTGATGGCGCAATAGAACTAAATTGACCTCCAGGCATCAGTGTTATTAAAACAAATTGATAATTAGTTAAATTTGCGATATACCTCAGTTATTTCGATGTCCCAAGATAAAGGAGTTGCTCTGTGCTTTGTTGTCAAACACAGTGGTACAAATGGAAGAGCTTGGTCTGGGCCATAACAGTGCAAAGGTGATTACTCGGCCATTAATGATAGTATTGATGGCGCAATAGAACTAAATTGACCTCCAGGCATCAGTGTTACTAGAAAAACTTGATAATTAGTTGAATTTGCGATATAATACAGTTATTTCGAAGTCCCAAGATAAAGGAGTTGCTCTGTGTTTTGTTGTCAAACACAGTGGTACAAATGGAAGAGCTTGGCCTGTGCCATAACAGTGCAAACGTGACATCTCACCCATTAATGATAGTATTGATGGCGCAATAGAACTAATTTGACCTCCAGGCATCAGTGTTACTAGAAAAACGTGATAATTAGTTGAATTTGCGATATAACACAGTTATTTCGAAGTCCCAAGATAAAGGAGTTGCTCTGTGTTTTGTTGTCAAAGCCACCGGTACAAATGGCATAGCATGAACTGTGCCATAACACTGCAAATGTGACAACTCGGCCATTAATGATAGTATTGATGGCGCAATAGAACTAAATTGACCTCCAGGCATCAGTGTTACTAGAAAAACTTGATAATTAGTTAAATTTGCGATATACCTCAGTTATTTCGAAGTCCCAACATAAAGGATTTGCTCTGTGTTTTGTTGTGAAACACACCTGTACAAATGGAAGAGCTTGGCCTGTGCCATAACAGTGCAAACGTGATAACTCGGTCATTAATGATAGTATTGATGGCGCAATAGAACTAAATTGACCTCCAGGCATCAGTGTTACCAGAAAAACTTGATAATTAGTTAAATTTGCGATATACCTCAGTTATTTCGATGTCCCAAGATAAAGGCTTTGCTCTGTGTTTTGTTGTCAAACACAGTGGTACAAATGGAAGAGCTTGGAATGTGCCATAACAGTGCAAACGTGATTACTCGGCCATTAATGATAGTATTGATGGCGCAATAGAACTAAATTGACCTCCAGGCATCAGTGTTACTAGAAAATCTTGATAATTAGTTGAATTTGCGATATAATACAGTTATTTCGAAGTCCCAAGATAAAGGAGTTGCTCTGTGTTTTGTTGTCAAACACAGTGGTACAAATGGAAGAGCTTGGCCTGTGCCATAACAGTGCAAACGTGACATCTCACCCATTAATGATAGTATCGATGGCGCAATAGAACTAATTTGACCTCCAGGCATCAGTGTTACTAGAAAAACGTGATAATTAGTTGAATTTGCGATATAACACAGTTATTTCGAAGTCCCAAGATAAAGGAGTTGCTCTGTGTTTTGTTGTCAAAGCCACCGGTACAAATGGCATAGCATGAACTGTGCCATAACACTGCAAATGTGACAACTCGGCCATTAATGATAGTATTGATGGCGCAATAGAACTAAATTGACCTCCAGGCATCAGTGTTACTAGAAAAACTTGATAATTAGTTGAAGGTGCGATATACCTCAGTTATTTCGATGTCCCAAGATAAAGGAGTTGCTCTGTGTTTTATTGTCAAAGAGACCGGTACAAATGGAAGAGCTTGGGCTGTGGCATTTCACTGTAAATGTAACAACTCCGTCATTAATGATAGTATTGATGGCGCAATAGAACTAAATTGACCTCCAGGCATCAGTGTTACTAGAAAAACTTGATAATTAGTTGAATTTGCGATATACCTCAGTTATTTCGAAGTCCCAAAATAAAGAATTTGCTCTGTGTTTTGTTGTCAAACACAGCGGTACAAATGGAAGAGCTTTGGCTGTGCCATACCACTGCAAATGTAACAACTCCGTCATTAATGATAGTATTGATGGCGCAATAGAACTAAATTGACCTCCAGGCATCAGTGTTACTAGAAAAACTTGATAATTAGTTGAATGTTCGATATAATACAGTTATTTCGAAGTCCCAAAATAAAGGATTTGCTCTGTGTTTTGTTGTCAAACACACCGGTACAAATGGAAGAGCTTGGGCTGTGCCATACCACTGCAAATGTAACAACTCCGTCATTAATGATAGTATTGATGGCGCAATAGAACTAAATTGACCTCCAGGCATCAGTGTTACCAGAAAAACTTGATAATTAGTTAAATTTGCGATATACCTCAGTTATTTCGATGTCCCAAGATAAAGGATTTGCTCTGTGTTTTGTTGTCAAACACAGTGGTACAAATGGAAGAGCTTGGCCTGTGCCATAACAGTGCAAACGTGATTACTCGGCCATTAATGATAGTATTGATGGCGCAATAGAACTAAATTGACCTCCAGGCATCAGTGTTACTAGAAAATCTTGATAATTAGTTGAATTTGCGATATAATACAGTTATTTCGAAGTCCCAAGATAAAGGAGTTGCTCTGTGTTTTGTTGTCAAACACAGTGCTACAAATGGAAGAGCTTGGCCTGTGCCATAACAGTGCAAACGTGATAACTCAGCCATTAATGATAGTATTGATGGCGCAATAGAACTAAATTGACCTCCAGGCATCAGTGTTATTAAAACAAATTGATAATTAGTTAAATTTGCGATATACCTCAGTTATTTCGATGTCCCAAGATAAAGGAATTGCTCTGTGTTTTGTTGTCAAACACAGTGGTACAAATGGAAGAGCTTGGTCTGGGCCATAACAGTGCAAAGGTGATTACTCGGCCATTAATGATAGTATTGATGGCGCAATAGAACTAAATTGACCTCCAGGCATCAGTGTTACTAGAAACACTTGATAATTAGTTGAATTTGCGATATAATACAGTTATTTCGAAGTCCCAAGATAAAGGAGTTGCTCTGTGTTTTGTTGTCAAACACAGTGGTACAAATGGAAGAGCTTGGCCTGTGCCATAACAGTGCAAACGTGACATCTCACCCATTAATGATAGTATTGATGGCGCAATAGAACTAATTTGACCTCCAGGCATCAGTGTTACTAGAAAAACGTGATAATTAGTTGAATTTGCGATATAACACAGTTATTTCGAAGTCCCAAGATAAAGGAGTTGCTCTGTGTTTTGTTGTCAAAGCCACCGGTACAAATGGCATAGCATGAACTGTGCCATAACACTGCAAATGTGACAACTCGGCCATTAATGATAGTATTGATGGCGCAATAGAACTAAATTGACCTCCAGGCATCAGTGTTACTAGAAAAACTTGATAATTAGTTGAATTTGCGATATACCTCAGTTATTTCGAAGTCCCAAAATAAAGAATTTGCTCTGTGTTTTGTTGTCAAACACAGCGGTACAAATGGAAGAGCTTTGGCTGTGCCATACCACTGCAAATGTAACAACTTCGTCATTAATGATAGTATTGATGGCGCAATAGAACTAAATTGACCTCCAGGCATCAGTGTTACCAGAAAAACTTGATAATTAGTTAAATTTGCGATATACCTCAGTTATTTCGATGTCCCAAGATAAAGGCTTTGCTCTGTGTTTTGTTGTCTAACACAGTGGTACAAATGGAAGAGCTTGGCCTGTGCCATAACAGTGCAAACGTGATAACTCGGCCATTAATGATAGTATTGATGGCGCAATAGAACTAAATTGACCTCCAGGCATCAGTGTTACCAGAAAAACTCGATAATTAGTTAAATTTGCGATATACCTCAGTTATTTCGATGTCCCAAGATAAAAGCTTTGCTCTGTGGTTTGTTCTCAAACACAGTGGTACAAATGGAAGAGCTTGGTCTGGGCCATAACAGTGCAAAGGTGATTACTCGGCCATTAATGATAGTATTGATGGCGCAATAGAACTAAATTGACCTCCAGGCATCAGTGTTACTAGAAAAACTTGATAATTAGTTGAATTTGCGATATAATACAGTTATTTCGAAGTCCCAATATAAAGGAGTTGCTCTGTGTTTTGTTGTCAAACACAGTGGTACAAATGGAAGAGCTTGGCCTGTGCCATAACAGTGCAAACGTGACATCTCACCCATTAATGATAGTATTGATGGCGCAATAGAACTAATTTGACCTCCAGGCATCAGTGTTACTAGAAAAACGTGATAATTAGTTGAATTTGCGATATAACACAGTTATTTCGAAGTCCCAAGATAAAGGAGTTGCTCTGTGTTTTGTTGTCAAAGCCACCGGTACAAATGGCATAGCATGAACTGTGCCATAACACTGCAAATGTGACAACTCGGCCATTAATGATAGTATTGATGGCGCAATAGAACTAAATTGACCTCCAGGCATCAGTGTTACTAGAAAAACTTGATAATTAGTTAAATTTGCGATATACCTCAGTTATTTCGAAGTCCCAACATAAAGGATTTGCTCTGTGTTTTGTTGTGAAACACACCTGTACAAATGGAAGAGCTTGGCCTGTGCCATAACAGTGCAAACGTGACATCTCACCCATTAATGATAGTATTGATGGCGCAATAGAACTAAATTGACCTCCAGGCATCAGTGTTACTAGAAAAACTTGATAATTAGTTGAAGGTGCGATATACCTCAGTTATTTCGATGTCCCAAGATAAAGGAGTTGCTCTGTGTTTTATTGTCAAAGAGACCGGTACAAATGGAAGAGCTTGGGCTGTGGCATTTCACTGTAAATGTAACAACTCCGTCATTAATGATAGTATTGATGGCGCAATAGAACTAAATTGACCTCCAGGCATCAGTGTTACTAGAAAAACTTGATAATTAGTTGAATTTGCGATATACCTCAGTTATTTCGAAGTCCCAAAATAAAGAATTTGCTCTGTGTTTTGTTGTCAAACACAGCGGTACAAATGGAAGAGCTTTGGCTGTGCCATACCACTGCAAATGTAACAACTCCGTCATTAATGATAGTATTGATGGCGCAATAGAACTAAATTGACCTCCAGGCATCAGTGTTACTAGAAAAACTTGATAATTAGTTGAATGTTCGATATAATACAGTTATTTCGAAGTCCCAAAATAAAGGATTTGCTCTGTGTTTTGTTGTCAAACACACCGGTACAAATGGAAGAGCTTGGGCTGTGCCATACCACTGCAAATGTAACAACTCCGTCATTAATGATAGTATTGATGGCGCAATAGAACTAAATTGACCTCCAGGCATCAGTGTTACCAGAAAAACTTGATAATTAGTTGAATTTGCGATATAATACAGTTATTTCGAAGTCCCAAGATAAAGGAGTTGCTCTGTGTTTTGTTGTCAAAGCCACCGGTACAAATGGCATAGCATGAACTGTGCCATAACACTGCAAATGTGACAACTCGGCCATTAATGATAGTATTGATGGCGCAATAGAACTAAATTGACCTCCAGGCATCAGTGTTACTAGAAAAACTTGATAATTAGTTGAATTTGCGATATACCTCAGTTATTTCGAAGTCCCAAAATAAAGAATTTGCTCTGTGTTTTGTTGTCAAACACAGCGGTACAAATGGAAGAGCTTTGGCTGTGCCATACCACTGCAAATGTAACAACTTCGTCATTAATGATAGTATTGATGGCGCAATAGAACTAAATTGACCTCCAGGCATCAGTGTTACCAGAAAAACTTGATAATTAGTTAAATTTGCGATATACCTCAGTTATTTCGATGTCCCAAGATAAAGGCTTTGCTCTGTGTTTTGTTGTCTAACACAGTGGTACAAATGGAAGAGCTTGGCCTGTGCCATAACAGTGCAAACGTGATAACTCGGCCATTAATGATAGTATTGATGGCGCAATAGAACTAAATTGACCTCCAGGCATCAGTGTTACCAGAAAAACTCGATAATTAGTTAAATTTGCGATATACCTCAGTTATTTCGATGTCCCAAGATAAAAGCTTTGCTCTGTGGTTTGTTCTCAAACACAGTGGTACAAATGGAAGAGCTTGGTCTGGGCCATAACAGTGCAAAGGTGATTACTCGGCCATTAATGATAGTATTGATGGCGCAATAGAACTAAATTGACCTCCAGGCATCAGTGTTACTAGAAAAACTTGATAATTAGTTGAATTTGCGATATAATACAGTTATTTCGAAGTCCCAATATAAAGGAGTTGCTCTGTGTTTTGTTGTCAAACACAGTGGTACAAATGGAAGAGCTTGGCCTGTGCCATAACAGTGCAAACGTGACATCTCACCCATTAATGATAGTATTGATGGCGCAATAGAACTAATTTGACCTCCAGGCATCAGTGTTACTAGAAAAACGTGATAATTAGTTGAATTTGCGATATAACACAGTTATTTCGAAGTCCCAAGATAAAGGAGTTGCTCTGTGTTTTGTTGTCAAAGCCACCGGTACAAATGGCATAGCATGAACTGTGCCATAACACTGCAAATGTGACAACTCGGCCATTAATGATAGTATTGATGGCGCAATAGAACTAAATTGACCTCCAGGCATCAGTGTTACTAGAAAAACTTGATAATTAGTTAAATTTGCGATATACCTCAGTTATTTCGAAGTCCCAACATAAAGGATTTGCTCTGTGTTTTGTTGTGAAACACACCTGTACAAATGGAAGAGCTTGGCCTGTGCCATAACAGTGCAAACGTGACATCTCACCCATTAATGATAGTATTGATGGCGCAATAGAGCTAATTTGACCTCCAGGCATCAGTGTTACTAGAAAAACGTGATAATTAGTTGAATTTGCGATATAACACAGTTATTTCGAAGTCCCAAGATAAAGGAGTTGCTCTGTGTTTTGTTGTCAAAGCCACCGGTACAAATGGCATAGCATGAACTGTGCCATAACACTGGAAAAGGTGACAACTCGGCCATTAATGATAGTATTGATGGCGCAATAGAACTAAATTGACCTCCAGGCATCAGTGTTACTAGAAAAACTTGATAATTAGTTAAATTTGAGATATACCTCAGTTATTTCGAAGTCCCAACATAAAGGATTTGCTCTGTGTTTTGTTGTGAAACACACCTGTACAAATGGAAGAGCTTGGCCTGTGCCATAACAGTGCAAACGTGATAACTCGGTCATTAATGATAGTATTGATGGCGCAATAGAACTAAACTGACCTCCAGGCATCAGTGTTACCAGAAAAACTTGATAATTAGTTAAATTTGCGATATACCTCAGTTATTTCGATGTCCCAAGATAAAGGCTTTGCTCTGTGGTTTGTTGTCAAACACAGTGGTACAAATGGAAGAGCTTGGCCTGTGCCATAACTGTGCAAACGTGATAACTCGGCCATTAATGATAGTATTGATGGCGCAATAGAACTAAATTGACCTCCAGGCATCAGTGTTACTAGAAAAACTTGATAATTAGTTGAATGTGCGATATACCTCAGTTATTTCGATGTCCCAAGATAAAGGAGTTGCTCTGTGTTTTATTGTCAAAGAGACCGGTACAAATGGAAGAGCTTGGGCTGTGCCATTTCACTGCAAATGTAACAACTCCGTCATTAATGATAGTATTGATGGCGCAATAGAACTAAATTGACCTCCAGGCATCAGTGTTACTAGAAAAACTTGATAATTAGTTGAATTTGCGATATACCTCAGTTATTTCGAAGTCCCAAAATAAAGAATTTGCTCTGTGTTTTGTTGTCAAACACAGCGGTACAAATGGAAGAGCTTTGGCTGTGCCATACCACTGCAAATGTAACAACTCCGTCATTAATGATAGTATTGATGGCGCAATAGAACTAAATTGACCTCCAGGCATCAGTGTTACCAGAAAAACTTGATAATTAGTTAAATTTGCGATATACCTCAGTTATTTCGATGTCCCAAGATAAAGGCTTTGCTCTGTGTTTTGTTGTCAAACACAGTGGTACAAATGGAAGAGCTTGGCCTGTGCCATAACAGTGCAAACGTGATAACTCGGCCATTAATGATAGTATTGATGGCGCAATAGAACTAAATTGACCTCCAGGCATCAGTGTTACCAGAAAAACTTGATAATTAGTTAAATTTGCGATATACCTCAGTTATTTCGATGTCCCAAGATAAAGGCTTTGCTCTGTGGTTTGTTGTCAAACACAGTGGTACAAATGGAAGAGCTTGGTCTGGGCCATAACAGTGCAAAGGTGATTACTCGGCCATTAATGATAGTATTGATGGCGCAATAGAACTAAATTGACCTCCAGGCATCAGTGTTACTAGAAAAACTTGATAATTAGTTGAATTTGCGATATAATACAGTTATTTCGAAGTCCCAAGATAAAGGAGTTGCTCTGTGTTTTGTTGTCAAACACAGTGGTACAAATGGAAGAGCTTGGCCTGTGCCATAACAGTGCAAACGTGACATCTCACCCATTAATGATAGTATTGATGGCGCAATAGAACTAAATTGACCTCCAGGCAACAGTGTTATTAAAACAAATTGATAATTAGTTAAATTTGCGATATACCTCAGTTATTTCGATGTCCCAAGATAAATGAGTTCCTATGTGTTTTGTTGTCAAACACAGTGGTACAAATGGAAGAGCTTGGTCTGGGCCATAACAGTGCAAAGGTGATTACTCGGCCATTAATGATAGTATTGATGGCGCAATAGAACTAAATTGACCTGCAGGCATCAGTGTTACTAGGAAAACTTGATAATTAGTTGAATTTGCGATATAATACAGTTATTTCGAAGTCCCAAGATAAAGGAGTTGCTCTGTGTTTTGTTGTGAAACACAGTGGTACAAATGGAAGAGCTTGGCCTGTGCCATACAGTGCAAACGTGACATCTCACCCATTAATGATAGTATTGATGGCGCAATAGAACTAATTTGACCTCCAGCCATCAGTGTTACTAGAAAAACGTGATAATTAGTTGAATTTGCGATATAACACAGTTATTTCGAAGTCCCAAGATAAAGGAGTTGCTCTGTGTTTTGTTGTCAAAGCCACCGGTACAATTGGCATAGCATGAACTGTGCCATAACACTGCAAATGTGACAACTCGGCCATTAATGATAGTATTGATGGCGCAATAGAACTAAATTGACCTCCAGGCATCAGTGTTACCAGAAAAACTTGATAATTAGTTAAATTTGCGATATACCTCAGTTATTTCGATGTCCCAAGATAAAGGCTTTGCTCTGTGGTTTGTTGTCAAACACAGTGGTACAAATGGAAGAGCTTGGCCTGTGCCATAACTGTGCAAACGTGATAACTCGGCCATTAATGATAGTATTGATGGCGCAATAGAACTAAATTGACCTCCAGGCATCAGTGTTACTAGAAAAACTTGATAATTAGTTGAATGTGCGATATACCTCAGTTATTTCGATGTCCCAAGATAAAGGAGTTGCTCTGTGTTTTATTGTCAAAGAGACCGGTTCAAATGGAAGAGCTTGGGCTGTGCCATTTCACTGCAAATGTAACATCTCCGTCATTAATGATAGTATTGATGGCGCAATAGAACTAAATTGACCTCCAGGCATCAGTGTTACTAGAAAAACTTGATAATTAGTTGAATTTGCGATATACCTCAGTTATTTCGAAGTCCCAAAATAAAGAATTTGCTCTGTGTTTTGTTGTCAAACACAGCGGTACAAATGGAAGAGCTTTGGCTGTGCCATACCACTGCAAATGTAACAACTCCGTCATTAATGATAGTATTGATGGCGCAATAGAACTAAATTGACCTCCAGGCATCAGTGTTACCAGAAAAACTTGATAATTAGTTAAATTTGCGATATACCTCAGTTATTTCGATGTCCCAAGATAAAGGCTTTGCTCTGTGGTTTGTTGTCAAACACAGTGGTACAAATGGAAGAGCTTGGCCTGTGCCATAACTGTGCAAACGTGATAACTCGGCCATTAATGATAGTATTGATGGCGCAATAGAACTAAATTGACCTCCAGGCATCAGTGTTACTAGAAAAACTTGATAATTAGTTGAATGTGCGATATACCTCAGTTATTTCGATGTCCCAAGATAAAGGCTTTGCTCTGTGTTTTGTTGTCAAACACAGTGGTACAAATGGAAGAGCTTGGCCTGTGCCATAACAGTGCAAACGTGATAACTCGGCCATTAATGATAGTATTGATGGCGCAATAGAACTAAATTGACCTCCAGGCATCAGTGTTACTAGAAAAGCTTGATAATTAGTTGAATGTGCGATATAATACAGTTATTTCGAAGTCCCAAAATAAAGGATTTGCTCTGTGTTTTGTTGTCAAACACAGTGGTACAAATGGAAGAGCTTGGGCTGTGCCATACCACTGCAAATGTATCAACTCCGTCATTAATGATAGTATTGATGGCGCAATAGAACTAAATTGACCTCCAGGCATCAGTGTTACCAGAAAAACTTGATAATTAGTTAAATTTGCGATATACCTCAGTTATTTCGATGTCCCAAGATAAAGGCTTTGCTCTGTGTTTTGTTGTCAAACACAGTGGTACAAATGGAAGAGCTTGGCCTGTGCCATAACAGTGCAAACGTGATAACTCGGCCATTAATGATAGTATTGATGGCGCAATAGAACTAAATTGACCTCCAGGCATCAGTGTTACCAGAAAAACTTGATAATTAGTTAAATTTGCGATATACCTCAGTTATTTCGATGTCCCAAGATAAAGGCTTTGCTCTGTGGTTTGTTGTCAAACACAGTGGTACAAATGGAAGAGCTTGGTCTGGGCCATAACAGTGCAAAGGTGATTACTCGGCCATTAATGATAGTATTGATGGCGCAATAGAACTAAATTGACCTCCAGGCATCAGTGTTACTAGAAAAACTTGATAATTAGTTGAATTTGCGATATAATACAGTTATTTCGAAGTCCCAAGATAAAGGAGTTGCTCTGTGTTTTGTTGTCAAACACAGTGGTACAAATGGAAGAGCTTGGCCTGTGCCATAACAGTGCAAACGTGACATCTCACCCATTAATGATAGTATTGATGGCGCAATAGAACTAAATTGACCTCCAGGCAACAGTGTTATTAAAACAAATTGATAATTAGTTAAATTTGCGATATACCTCAGTTATTTCGATGTCCCAAGATAAATGAGTTCCTATGTGTTTTGTTGTCAAACACAGTGGTACAAATGGAAGAGCTTGGTCTGGGCCATAACAGTGCAAAGGTGATTACTCGGCCATTAATGATAGTATTGATGGCGCAATAGAACTAAATTGACCTGCAGGCATCAGTGTTACTAGGAAAACTTGATAATTAGTTGAATTTGCGATATAATACAGTTATTTCGAAGTCCCAAGATAAAGGAGTTGCTCTGTGTTTTGTTGTGAAACACAGTGGTACAAATGGAAGAGCTTGGCCTGTGCCATACAGTGCAAACGTGACATCTCACCCATTAATGATAGTATTGATGGCGCAATAGAACTAATTTGACCTCCAGCCATCAGTGTTACTAGAAAAACGTGATAATTAGTTGAATTTGCGATATAACACAGTTATTTCGAAGTCCCAAGATAAAGGAGTTGCTCTGTGTTTTGTTGTCAAAGCCACCGGTACAATTGGCATAGCATGAACTGTGCCATAACACTGCAAATGTGACAACTCGGCCATTAATGATAGTATTGATGGCGCAATAGAACTAAATTGACCTCCAGGCATCAGTGTTACCAGAAAAACTTGATAATTAGTTAAATTTGCGATATACCTCAGTTATTTCGATGTCCCAAGATAAAGGCTTTGCTCTGTGGTTTGTTGTCAAACACAGTGGTACAAATGGAAGAGCTTGGCCTGTGCCATAACTGTGCAAACGTGATAACTCGGCCATTAATGATAGTATTGATGGCGCAATAGAACTAAATTGACCTCCAGGCATCAGTGTTACTAGAAAAACTTGATAATTAGTTGAATGTGCGATATACCTCAGTTATTTCGATGTCCCAAGATAAAGGAGTTGCTCTGTGTTTTATTGTCAAAGAGACCGGTTCAAATGGAAGAGCTTGGGCTGTGCCATTTCACTGCAAATGTAACATCTCCGTCATTAATGATAGTATTGATGGCGCAATAGAACTAAATTGACCTCCAGGCATCAGTGTTACTAGAAAAACTTGATAATTAGTTGAATTTGCGATATACCTCAGTTATTTCGAAGTCCCAAAATAAAGAATTTGCTCTGTGTTTTGTTGTCAAACACAGCGGTACAAATGGAAGAGCTTTGGCTGTGCCATACCACTGCAAATGTAACAACTCCGTCATTAATGATAGTATTGATGGCGCAATAGAACTAAATTGACCTCCAGGCATCAGTGTTACCAGAAAAACTTGATAATTAGTTAAATTTGCGATATACCTCAGTTATTTCGATGTCCCAAGATAAAGGCTTTGCTCTGTGGTTTGTTGTCAAACACAGTGGTACAAATGGAAGAGCTTGGCCTGTGCCATAACTGTGCAAACGTGATAACTCGGCCATTAATGATAGTATTGATGGCGCAATAGAACTAAATTGACCTCCAGGCATCAGTGTTACTAGAAAAACTTGATAATTAGTTGAATGTGCGATATACCTCAGTTATTTCGATGTCCCAAGATAAAGGCTTTGCTCTGTGTTTTGTTGTCAAACACAGTGGTACAAATGGAAGAGCTTGGCCTGTGCCATAACAGTGCAAACGTGATAACTCGGCCATTAATGATAGTATTGATGGCGCAATAGAACTAAATTGACCTCCAGGCATCAGTGTTACTAGAAAAGCTTGATAATTAGTTGAATGTGCGATATAATACAGTTATTTCGAAGTCCCAAAATAAAGGATTTGCTCTGTGTTTTGTTGTCAAACACAGTGGTACAAATGGAAGAGCTTGGGCTGTGCCATACAACTGCAAATGTATCAACTCCGTCATTAATGATAGTATTGATGGCGCAATAGAACTAAATTGACCTCCAGGCATCAGTGTTACCAGAAAAACTTGATAATTAGTTAAATTTGCGATATACCTCAGTTATTTCGATGTCCCAAGATAAAGGCTTTGCTCTGTGTTTTGTTGTCAAACACAGTGGTACAAATGGAAGAGCTTGGCCTGTGCCATAACAGTGCAAACGTGATTACTCGGCCATTAATGATAGTATTGATGGCGCAATAGAACTAAATTGACCTCCAGGCATCAGTGTTACTAGAAAATCTTGATAATTAGTTGAATTTGCGATATAATACAGTTATTTCGAAGTCCCAAGATAAAGGAGTTGCTCTGTGTTTTGTTGTCAAACACAGTGCTACAAATGGAAGAGCTTGGCCTGTGCCATAACAGTGCAAACGTGATAACTCAGCCATTAATGATAGTATTGATGGCGCAATAGAACTAAATTGACCTCCAGCCATCAGTGTTATTAAAACAAATTGATAATTAGTTAAATTTGCGATATACCTCAGTTATTTCGATGTCCCAAGATAAAGGAGTTGCTCTGTGTTTTGTTGTCAAACACAGTGGTACAAATGGAAGAGCTTGGTCTGGGCCATAACAGTGCAAAGGTGATTACTCGGCCATTAATGATAGTATTGATGGCGCAATAGAACTAAATTGACCTCCAGGCATCAGTGTTACTAGAAAAACTTGATAATTAGTTGAATTTGCGATATAATACAGTTATTTCGAAGTCCCAAGATAAAGGAGTTGCTCTGTGTTTTGTTGTCAAACACAGTGGTACAAATGGAAGAGCTTGGCCTGTGCCATAACAGTGCAAACGTGACATCTCACCCATTAATGATAGTATTGATGGCGCAATAGAACTAATTTGACCTCCAGGCATCAGTGTTACTAGAAAAACGTGATAATTAGTTGAATTTGCGATATAACACAGTTATTTCGAAGTCCCAAGATACAGGAGTTGCTCTGTGTTTTGTTGTCAAAGCCACCGGTAGAAATGGCATAGCATGAACTGTGCCATAACACTGCAAATGTGAGAACTCGGCCATTAATGATAGTATTGATGGCGCAATAGAACTAAATTGACCTCCAGGCATCAGTGTTACTAGAAAAACTTGATAATTAGTTAAATTTGCGATATACCTCAGTTATTTCGAAGTCCCAACATAAAGGATTTGCTCTGTGTTTTGTTGGGAAACACACCTGTACAAATGGAAGAGCTTGGCCTGTGCCATAACAGTGCAAACGTGATAACTCGGTCATTAATGATAGTATTGATGGCGCAATAGAACTAAATTGACCTCCAGGCATCAGTGTTACCAGAAAAACTTGATAATTAGTTAAATTTGCGATATACCTCAGTTATTTCGATGTCCCAAGATAAAGGCTTTGCTCTGTGTTTTGTTGTCAAACACAGTGGTACAAATGGAAGAGCTTGGCCTGTGCCATAACAGTGCAAACGTGATTACTCGGCCATTAATGATAGTATTGATGGCGCAATAGAACTAAATTGACCTCCAGGCATCAGTGTTACTAGAAAATCTTGATAATTAGTTGAATTTGCGATATAATACAGTTATTTCGAAGTCCCAAGATAAAGGAGTTGCTCTGTGTTTTGTTGTCAAACACAGTGGTACAAATGGAAGAGCTTGGCCTGTGCCATAACTGTGCAAACGTGATAACTCGGCCATTAATGATAGTATTGATGGCGCAATAGAACTAAATTGACCTCCAGGCATCAGTGTTACTAGAAAAACTTGATAATTAGTTGAATGTGCGATATACCTCAGTTATTTCGATGTCCCAAGATAAAGGAGTTGCTCTGTGTTTTATTGTCAAAGAGACCGGTACAAATGGAAGAGCTTGGGCTGTGCCATTTCACTGCAAATGTAACATCTCCGTCATTAATGATAGTATTGATGGCGCAATAGAACTAAATTGACCTCCAGGCATCAGTGTTACTAGAAAAACTTGATAATTAGTTGAATTTGCGATATACCTCAGTTATTTCGAAGTCCCAAAATAAAGAATTTGCTCTGTGTTTTGTTGTCAAACACAGCGGTACAAATGGAAGAGCTTTGGCTGTGCCATACCACTGCAAATGTAACAACTCCGTCATTAATGATAGTATTGATGGCGCAATAGAACTAAATTGACCTCCAGGCATCAGTGTTACCAGAAAAACTTGATAATTAGTTAAATTTGCGATATACCTCAGTTATTTCGATGTCCCAAGATAAAGGCTTTGCTCTGTGGTTTGTTGTCAAACACAGTGGTACAAATGGAAGAGCTTGGCCTGTGCCATAACTGTGCAAACGTGATAACTCGGCCATTAATGATAGTATTGATGGCGCAATAGAACTAAATTGACCTCCAGGCATCAGTGTTACTAGAAAAACTTGATAATTAGTTGAATGTGCGATATACCTCAGTTATTTCGATGTCCCAAGATAAAGGCTTTGCTCTGTGTTTTGTTGTCAAACACAGTGGTACAAATGGAAGAGCTTGGCCTGTGCCATAACAGTGCAAACGTGATAACTCGGCCATTAATGATAGTATTGATGGCGCAATAGAACTAAATTGACCTCCAGGCATCAGTGTTACTAGAAAAGCTTGATAATTAGTTGAATGTGCGATATAATACAGTTATTTCGAAGTCCCAAAATAAAGGATTTGCTCTGTGTTTTGTTGTCAAACACAGTGGTACAAATGGAAGAGCTTGGGCTGTGCCATACCACTGCAAATGTATCAACTCCGTCATTAATGATAGTATTGATGGCGCAATAGAACTAAATTGACCTCCAGGCATCAGTGTTACCAGAAAAACTTGATAATTAGTTAAATTTGCGATATACCTCAGTTATTTCGATGTCCCAAGATAAAGGCTTTGCTCTGTGTTTTGTTGTCAAACACAGTGGTACAAATGGAAGAGCTTGGCCTGTGCCATAACAGTGCAAACGTGATTACTCGGCCATTAATGATAGTATTGATGGCGCAATAGAACTAAATTGACCTCCAGGCATCAGTGTTACTAGAAAATCTTGATAATTAGTTGAATTTGCGATATAATACAGTTATTTCGAAGTCCCAAGATAAAGGAGTTGCTCTGTGTTTTGTTGTCAAACACAGTGCTACAAATGGAAGAGCTTGGCCTGTGCCATAACAGTGCAAACGTGATAACTCAGCCATTAATGATAGTATTGATGGCGCAATAGAACTAAATTGACCTCCAGGCATCAGTGTTATTAAAACAAATTGATAATTAGTTAAATTTGCGATATACCTCAGTTATTTCGATGTCCCAAGATAAAGGAGTTGCTCTGTGTTTTGTTGTCAAACACAGTGGTACAAATGGAAGAGCTTGGTCTGGGCCATAACAGTGCAAAGGTGATTACTCGGCCATTAATGATAGTATTGATGGCGCAATAGAACTAAATTGACCTCCAGGCATCAGTGTTACTAGAAAAACTTGATAATTAGTTGAATTTGCGATATAATACAGTTATTTCGAAGTCCCAAGATAAAGGAGTTGCTCTGTGTTTTGTTGTCAAACACAGTGGTACAAATGGAAGAGCTTGGCCTGTGCCATAACAGTGCAAACGTGACATCTCACCCATTAATGATAGTATTGATGGCGCAATAGAACTAATTTGACCTCCAGGCATCAGTGTTACTAGAAAAAGGTGATAATTAGTTGAATTTGCGATATAACACAGTTATTTCGAAGTCCCAAGATACAGGAGTTGCTCTGTGTTTTGTTGTCAAAGCCACCGGTAGAAATGGCATAGCATGAACTGTGCCATAACACTGCAAATGTGAGAACTCGGCCATTAATGATAGTATTGATGGCGCAATAGAACTAAATTGACCTCCAGGCATCAGTGTTACTAGAAAAACTTGATAATTAGTTAAATTTGCGATATACCTCAGTTATTTCGAAGTCCCAACATAAAGGATTTGCTCTGTGTTTTGTTGTGAAACACACCTGTACAAATGGAAGAGCTTGGCCTGTGCCATAACAGTGCAAACGTGATAACTCGGTCATTAATGATAGTATTGATGGCGCAATAGAACTAAATTGACCTCCAGGCATCAGTGTTACCAGAAAAACTTGATAATTAGTTAAATTTGCGATATACCTCAGTTATTTCGATGTCCCAAGATAAAGGCTTTGCTCTGTGTTTTGTTGTCAAACACAGTGGTACAAATGGAAGAGCTTGGCCTGTGCCATAACAGTGCAAACGTGATTACTCGGCCATTAATGATAGTATTGATGGCGCAATAGAACTAAATTGACCTCCAGGCATCAGTGTTACTAGAAAATCTTGATAATTAGTTGAATTTGCGATATAATACAGTTATTTCGAAGTCCCAAGATAAAGGAGTTGCTCTGTGTTTTGTTGTCAAACACAGTGGTACAAATGGAAGAGCTTGGCCTGTGCCATAACAGTGCAAACGTGACATCTCACCCATTAATGATAGTATCGATGGCGCAATAGAACTAATTTGACCTCCAGGCATCAGTGTTACTAGAAAAACGTGATAATTAGTTGAATTTGCGATATAACACAGTTATTTCGAAGTCCCAAGATAAAGGAGTTGCTCTGTGTTTTGTTGTCAAAGCCACCGGTACAAATGGCATAGCATGAACTGTGCCATAACACTGCAAATGTGACAACTCGGCCATTAATGATAGTATTGATGGCGCAATAGAACTAAATTGACCTCCAGGCATCAGTGTTACTAGAAAAACTTGATAATTAGTTGAATGTGCGATATACCTCAGTTATTTCGAAGTCCCAAAATAAAGAAATTGCTCTGTGTTTTGTTGTCAAACACAGCGGTACATATGGAAGAGCTTTGGCTGTGCCATACCACTGCAAATGTAACAACTCCGTCATTAATGATAGTATTGATGGCGCAATAGAACTAAATTGACCTCCAGGCATCAGTGTTACCAGAAAAACTTGATAATTAGTTAAATTTGCGATATACCTCAGTTATTTCGAAGTCCCAAGATAAAGGAGTTGCTCTGTGTTTTGTTGTCAAACACAGTGCTACAAATGGAAGAGCTTGGCCTGTGCCATAACAGTGCAAACGTGATAACTCAGCCATTAATGATAGTATTGATGGCGCAATAGAACTAAATTGACCTCCAGGCATCAGTGTTATTAAAACAAATTGATAATTAGTTAAATTTGCGATATACCTCAGTTATTTCGATGTCCCAAGATAAAGGAGTTGCTCTGTGTTTTGTTGTCAAACACAGTGGTACAAATGGAAGAGCTTGGTCTGGGCCATAACAGTGCAAAGGTGATTACTCGGCCATTAATGATAGTATTGATGGCGCAATAGAACTAAATTGACCTCCAGGCATCAGTGTTACTAGAAAAACTTGATAATTAGTTGAATTTGCGATATAATACAGTTATTTCGAAGTCCCAAGATAAAGGAGTTGCTCTGTGTTTTGTTGTCAAACACAGTGGTACAAATGGAAGAGCTTGGCCTGTGCCATAACAGTGCAAACGTGACATCTCACCCATTAATGATAGTATTGATGGCGCAATAGAACTAATTTGACCTCCAGGCATCAGTGTTACTAGAAAAAGGTGATAATTAGTTGAATTTGCGATATAACACAGTTATTTCGAAGTCCCAAGATACAGGAGTTGCTCTGTGTTTTGTTGTCAAAGCCACCGGTAGAAATGGCATAGCATGAACTGTGCCATAACACTGCAAATGTGAGAACTCGGCCATTAATGATAGTATTGATGGCGCAATAGAACTAAATTGACCTCCAGGCATCAGTGTTACTAGAAAAACTTGATAATTAGTTAAATTTGCGATATACCTCAGTTATTTCGAAGTCCCAACATAAAGGATTTGCTCTGTGTTTTGTTGTGAAACACACCTGTACAAATGGAAGAGCTTGGCCTGTGCCATAACAGTGCAAACGTGATAACTCGGTCATTAATGATAGTATTGATGGCGCAATAGAACTAAATTGACCTCCAGGCATCAGTGTTACCAGAAAAACTTGATAATTAGTTAAATTTGCGATATACCTCAGTTATTTCGATGTCCCAAGATAAAGGCTTTGCTCTGTGTTTTGTTGTCAAACACAGTGGTACAAATGGAAGAGCTTGGCCTGTGCCATAACAGTGCAAACGTGATTACTCGGCCATTAATGATAGTATTGATGGCGCAATAGAACTAAATTGACCTCCAGGCATCAGTGTTACTAGAAAATCTTGATAATTAGTTGAATTTGCGATATAATACAGTTATTTCGAAGTCCCAAGATAAAGGAGTTGCTCTGTGTTTTGTTGTCAAACACAGTGGTACAAATGGAAGAGCTTGGCCTGTGCCATAACAGTGCAAACGTGACATCTCACCCATTAATGATAGTATCGATGGCGCAATAGAACTAATTTGACCTCCAGGCATCAGTGTTACTAGAAAAACGTGATAATTAGTTGAATTTGCGATATAACACAGTTATTTCGAAGTCCCAAGATAAAGGAGTTGCTCTGTGTTTTGTTGTCAAAGCCACCGGTACAAATGGCATAGCATGAACTGTGCCATAACACTGCAAATGTGACAACTCGGCCATTAATGATAGTATTGATGGCGCAATAGAACTAAATTGACCTCCAGGCATCAGTGTTACTAGAAAAACTTGATAATTAGTTGAATGTGCGATATACCTCAGTTATTTCGAAGTCCCAAAATAAAGAAATTGCTCTGTGTTTTGTTGTCAAACACAGCGGTACATATGGAAGAGCTTTGGCTGTGCCATACCACTGCAAATGTAACAACTCCGTCATTAATGATAGTATTGATGGCGCAATAGAACTAAATTGACCTCCAGGCATCAGTGTTACCAGAAAAACTTGATAATTAGTTAAATTTGCGATATACCTCAGTTATTTCGATGTCCCAAGATAAAGGCTTTGCTCTGTGTTTTGTTGTCAAACACAGTGGTACAAATGGAAGAGCTTGGCCTGTGCCATAACAGTGCAAACGTGATAACTCGGCCATTAATGATAGTATTGATGGCGCAATAGAACTAAATTGACCTCCAGGCATCAGTGTTACTAGAAAAACTTGATAATTAGTTGAATGTGCGATATAATACAGTTATTTCGAAGTCCCAAAATAAAGGATTTGCTCTGTGTTTTGTTGTCAAACACACCGGTACAAATGGAAGAGCTTGCACGTCGGGCATAAAGTACGTCAAAATCGGCATCAGTGAGCGCGGACAAATAATTAAAATTAACACCATTTCTTTACTTATAGTCCCAATTTGAAGAAATGTTGGGGACTTGTTAACAAAATGAAACTACATATTTTAGGTGTTTTATGTTAGTATGATGACGTTGTTGTGACGTCATAAGTGATGCCTCCTTTTTTGGTAAAATTCCCCCTTTAATAGATGTTACAAACAGACTACACCATCAAAGAGCCTTCATGACACACATTCCTTTGGCGCAAATTTCAACGTTCTACGACTAATATAGCAAAAGTTATAGAGGAATGACTGTTGCTATGACGTCATATTTAGTGACGTCAGGTGTCATACCTAAATAAAGCTGCCTATTGTTAAAAAATCAAGAAAAGAAAATAATGTGGGTTTTGAGTGCCAGACTAGCGCATTTCATCACTAAAACTCGAAAATCACTCAAAGGATTTTTTTCTAAGGGCATGTATAAAAAAAGTATGACGTCATAATGACGTTGCCGAAAATATGACTTCAATTTTAAGCCGGTTATGGATAAAAAATCAAAATTCAAAAAACATACGATTTTAGCCACCAACGTGTTTTATGATTGGACAAAATGTCATGCAACAATATTTACAACTCTACAAATTGAATGAAGCGATGTTTTCATAAATGCTTTTGTGGTGTTTATTTCCCGCCAAATTTTGGCGGGAAAATGGACAAAATTCAAACTTTCATAACTTTTGATTTCCTTAACCAATCGACATCGGGTTTTCGATTCCGTCATTCTCATCACGAGTAGATTTTAACAATATACGACATTTCGTTTTTAGAGATAATGAACATTTGCAAGAAACGTATTACAAATTGATAAATGACGTCATTGTGACGTCACAATGGTAGTAACATAGCTTAAAAAATCAGGTTATATTCCTTTTGCGATTCTACATCCTTCTACCAAAATTCAATCGTCTGCATTGAAAACTTTTTAAAATATAGGACTGATGCCGTTTTTATGGTCGTTTGTGCCCACCGTGTTGGGCTGTGCCATACCACTGCAAATGTAACAACTCCGTCATTAATGATAGTATTGATGGCGCAATAGAACTAAATTGACCTCCAGGCATCAGTGTTACCAGAAAAACTTGATAATTAGTTAAATTTGCGATATACCTCAGTTATTTCGATGTCCCAAGATAAAGGATTTGCTCTGTGTTTTGTTGTCAAACACAGTGGTACAAATGGAAGAGCTTGGCCTGTGCCATAACAGTGCAAACGTGATTACTCGGCCATTAATGATAGTATTGATGGCGCAATAGAACTAATTTGACCTCCAGGCATCAGTGTTACTAGAAAATCTTGATAATTAGTTGAATTTGCGATATAATACAGTTATTTCGAAGTCCCAAGATAAAGGAGTTGCTCTGTGTTTTGTTGTCAAACACAGTGCTACAAATGGAAGAGCTTGGCCTGTGCCATAACAGTGCAAACGTGATAACTCAGCCATTAATGATAGTATTGATGGCGCAATAGAACTAAATTGACCTCCAGGCATCAGTGTTATTAAAACAAATTGATAATTAGTTAAATTTGCGATATACCTCAGTTATTTCGATGTCCCAATATAAAGGAGTTGCTCTGTGTTTTGTTGTCAAACACAGTGGTACAAATGGAAGAGCTTGGTCTGGGCCATAACAGTGCAAAGGTGATTACTCGGCCATTAATGATAGTATTGATGGCGCAATAGAACTAAATTGACCTCCAGGCATCAGTGTTACTAGAAAAACTTAATAATTAGTTGAATTTGCGATATAATACAGTTATTTCGAAGTCCCAAGATAAAGGAGTTGCTCTGTGTTTTGTTGTCAAACACAGTGGTACAAATGGAAGAGCTTGGCCTGTGCCATAACAGTGCAAACGTGATTACTCGGCCATTAATGATAGTATTGATGGCGCAATAGAACTAAATTGACCTCCAGGCATCAGTGTTACTAGAAAATCTTGATAATTAGTTGAATTTGCGATATAATACAGTTATTTCGAAGTCCCAAGATAAAGGAGTTGCTCTGTGTTTTGTTGTCAAACACAGTGGTACAAATGGAAGAGCTTGGCCTGTGCCATAACAGTGCAAACGTGACATCTCACCCATTAATGATAGTATTGATGGCGCAATAGAACTAATTTGACCTCCAGGCATCAGTGTTACTAGAAAAAGGTGATAATTAGTTGAATTTGCGATATAACACAGTTATTTCGAAGTCCCAAGATACAGGAGTTGCTCTGTGTTTTGTTGTCAAAGCCACCGGTAGAAATGGCATAGCATGAACTGTGCCATAACACTGCAAATGTGAGAACTCGGCCATTAATGATAGTATTGATGGCGCAATAGAACTAAATTGACCTCCAGGCATCAGTGTTACTAGAAAAACTTGATAATTAGTTAAATTTGCGATATACCTCAGTTATTTCGAAGTCCCAACATAAAGGATTTGCTCTGTGTTTTGTTGTGAAACACACCTGTACAAATGGAAGAGCTTGGCCTGTGCCATAACAGTGCAAACGTGATAACTCGGTCATTAATGATAGTATTGATGGCGCAATAGAACTAAATTGACCTCCAGGCATCAGTGTTACCAGAAAAACTTGATAATTAGTTAAATTTGCGATATACCGCAGTTATTTCGATGTCCCAAGATAAAGGCTTTGCTCTGTGTTTTGTTGTCAAACACAGTGGTACAAATGGAAGAGCTTGGCCTGTGCCATAACAGTGCAAACGTGATTACTCGGCCATTAATGATAGTATTGATGGCGCAATAGAACTAAATTGACCTCCAGGCATCAGTGTTACTAGAAAATCTTGATAATTAGTTGAATTTGCGATATAATACAGTTATTTCGAAGTCCCAAGATAAAGGAGTTGCTCTGTGTTTTGTTGTCAAACACAGTGGTACAAATGGAAGAGCTTGGCCTGTGCCATAACAGTGCAAACGTGACATCTCACCCATTAATGATAGTATCGATGGCGCAATAGAACTAATTTGACCTCCAGGCATCAGTGTTACTAGAAAAACGTGATAATTAGTTGAATTTGCGATATAACACAGTTATTTCGAAGTCCCAAGATAAAGGAGTTGCTCTGTGTTTTGTTGTCAAAGCCACCGGTACAAATGGCATAGCATGAACTGTGCCATAACACTGCAAATGTGACAACTCGGCCATTAATGATAGTATTGATGGCGCAATAGAACTAAATTGACCTCCAGGCATCAGTGTTACTAGAAAAACTTGATAATTAGTTGAATGTGCGATATACCTCAGTTATTTCGAAGTCCCAAAATAAAGAAATTGCTCTGTGTTTTGTTGTCAAACACAGCGGTACATATGGAAGAGCTTTGGCTGTGCCATACCACTGCAAATGTAACAACTCCGTCATTAATGATAGTATTGATGGCGCAATAGAACTAAATTGACCTCCAGGCATCAGTGTTACCAGAAAAACTTGATAATTAGTTAAATTTGCGATATACCTCAGTTATTTCGATGTCCCAAGATAAAGGCTTTGCTCTGTGTTTTGTTGTCAAACACAGTGGTACAAATGGAAGAGCTTGGCCTGTGCCATAACAGTGCAAACGTGATAACTCGGCCATTAATGATAGTATTGATGGCGCAATAGAACTAAATTGACCTCCAGGCATCAGTGTTACTAGAAAAACTTGATAATTAGTTGAATGTGCGATATAATACAGTTATTTCGAAGTCCCAAAATAAAGGATTTGCTCTGTGTTTTGTTGTCAAACACACCGGTACAAATGGAAGAGCTTGCACGTCGGGCATAAAGTACGTCAAAATCGGCATCAGTGAGCGCGGACAAATAATTAAAATTAACACCATTTCTTTACTTATAGTCCCAATTTGAAGAAATGTTGGGGACTTGTTAACAAAATGAAACTACATATTTTAGGTGTTTTATGTTAGTATGATGACGTTGTTGTGACGTCATAAGTGATGCCTCCTTTTTTGGTAAAATTCCCCCTTTAATAGATGTTACAAACAGACTACACCATCAAAGAGCCTTCATGACACACATTCCTTTGGCGCAAATTTCAACGTTCTACGACTAATATAGCAAAAGTTATAGAGGAATGACTGTTGCTATGACGTCATATTTAGTGACGTCAGGTGTCATACCTAAATAAAGCTGCCTATTGTTAAAAAATCAAGAAAAGAAAATAATGTGGGTTTTGAGTGCCAGACTAGCGCATTTCATCACTAAAACTCGAAAATCACTCAAAGGATTTTTTTCTAAGGGCATGTATAAAAAAAGTATGACGTCATAATGACGTTGCCGAAAATATGACTTCAATTTTAAGCCGGTTATGGATAAAAAAATCAAAATTCAAAAAACATACGATTTTAGCCACCAACGTGTTTTATGATTGGACAAAATGTCATGCAACAATATTTACAACTCTACAAATTGAATGAAGCGATGTTTTCATAAATGCTTTTGTGGTGTTTATTTCCCGCCAAATTTTGGCGGGAAAATGGACAAAATTCAAACTTTCATAACTTTTGATTTCCTTAACCAATCGACATCGGGTTTTCGATTCCGTCATTCTCATCACGAGTAGATTTTAACAATATACGACATTTCGTTTTTAGAGATAATGAACATTTGCAAGAAACGTATTACAAATTGATAAATGACGTCATTGTGACGTCACAATGGTAGTAACATAGCTTAAAAAATCAGGTTATATTCCTTTTGCGATTCTACATCCTTCTACCAAAATTCAATCGTCTGCATTGAAAACTTTTTAAAATATAGGACTGATGCCGTTTTTATGGTCGTTTGTGCCCACCGTGTTGGGCTGTGCCATACCACTGCAAATGTAACAACTCCGTCATTAATGATAGTATTGATGGCGCAATAGAACTAAATTGACCTCCAGGCATCAGTGTTACCAGAAAAACTTGATAATTAGTTAAATTTGCGATATACCTCAGTTATTTCGATGTCCCAAGATAAAGGATTTGCTCTGTGTTTTGTTGTCAAACACAGTGGTACAAATGGAAGAGCTTGGCCTGTGCCATAACAGTGCAAACGTGATTACTCGGCCATTAATGATAGTATTGATGGCGCAATAGAACTAATTTGACCTCCAGGCATCAGTGTTACTAGAAAATCTTGATAATTAGTTGAATTTGCGATATAATACAGTTATTTCGAAGTCCCAAGATAAAGGAGTTGCTCTGTGTTTTGTTGTCAAACACAGTGCTACAAATGGAAGAGCTTGGCCTGTGCCATAACAGTGCAAACGTGATAACTCAGCCATTAATGATAGTATTGATGGCGCAATAGAACTAAATTGACCTCCAGGCATCAGTGTTATTAAAACAAATTGATAATTAGTTAAATTTGCGATATACCTCAGTTATTTCGATGTCCCAATATAAAGGAGTTGCTCTGTGTTTTGTTGTCAAACACAGTGGTACAAATGGAAGAGCTTGGTCTGGGCCATAACAGTGCAAAGGTGATTACTCGGCCATTAATGATAGTATTGATGGCGCAATAGAACTAAATTGACCTCCAGGCATCAGTGTTACTAGAAAAACTTAATAATTAGTTGAATTTGCGATATAATACAGTTATTTCGAAGTCCCAAGATAAAGGAGTTGCTCTGTGTTTTGTTGTCAAACACAGTGGTACAAATGGAAGAGCTTGGCCTGTGCCATAACAGTGCAAACGTTACATCTCACCCATTAATGATAGTATTGATGGCGCAATAGAACTACTTTGACCTCCAGGCATCAGTGTTACTAGAAAAACGTGATAATTAGTTGAATTTGCGATATTACACAGTTATTTCGAAGTCCCAAGATAAAGGAGTTGCTCTGTGTTTTGTTGTCAAAGCCACCGGTACAAATGGCATAGCATGAACTGTGCCATAACACTGCAAATGTGACAACTCGGCCATTAATGATAGTATTGATGGCGCAATAGAACTAAATTGACCTCCAGGCATCAGTGTTACTAGAAAAACTTGATAATTAGTTAAATTTGCGATATACCTCAGTTATTTCGAAGTCCCAACATAAAGGATTTGCTCTGTGTTTTGTTGTGAAACACACCTGTACAAATGGAAGAGCTTGGCCTGTGCCATAACAGTGCAAACGTGATAACTCGGCCATTAATGATAGTATTGATGGCGCAATAGAACTAAATTGACCTCCAGGCATCAGTGTTACCAGAAAAACTTGATAATTAGTTAAATTTGCGATATACCTCAGTTATTTCGATGTCCCAAGATAAAGGCTTTGCTCTGTGGTTTGTTGTCAAACACAGTGGTACAAATGGAAGAGCTTGGCCTGTGCCATAACTGTGCAAACGTGATAACTCGGCCATTAATGATAGTATTGATGGCGCAATAGAACTAAATTGACCTCCAGGCATCAGTGTTACTAGAAAAACTTGATAATTAGTTGAATGTGCGATATAATACAGTTATTTCGAAGTCCCAAGATAAAGGAGTTGCTCTGTGTTTTGTTGTCAAACACAGCGGTACAAATGGAAGAGCTTGGCCTGTGCCATAACACTGCAAATGTGACAACTCCGCCATTAATGATAGTATTGATGGCGCAATAGAACTAAATTGACCTCCAGGCATCAGTGTTACTAGAAAAACTTGATAATTAGTTGAATGTGCGATAAAATACAGTTATTTCGAAGTCCCAAAATAAAGGATTTGTTCTGTGTTTTGTTGTCAAACACACCGGTACAAATTGAAGAGCTTGGGCTGTGCCATACCACTGCAAATGTAACAACTCCGTCATTAATGAGAGTATTGATGGCGCAATAGAACTAAATTGACCTCCAGGCATCAGTGTTACCAGAAAAACTTGATAATTAGTTAAATTTGCGATATACCTCAGTTATTTCGATGTCCCAAGATAAAGGCTTTGCTCTGTGGTTTGTTGTCAAACACAGTGGTACAAATGGAAGAGCTTGGCCTGTGCCATAACTGTGCAAACGTGATAACTCGGCCATTAATGATAGTATTGATGGCGCAATAGAACTAAATTGACCTCCAGGCATCAGTGTTACTAGAAAAACTTGATAATTAGTTGAATGTGCGATATAATACAGTTATTTCGAAGTCCCAAGATAAAGGAGTTGCTCTGTGTTTTGTTGTCAAACACAGCGGTACAAATGGAAGAGCTTGGCCTGTGCCATAACACTGCAAATGTGACAACTCCGCCATTAATGATAGTATTGATGGCGCAATAGAACTAAATTGACCTCCAGGCATCAGTGTTACTAGAAAAACTTGATAATTAGTTGAATGTGCGATATAATACAGTTATTTCGAAGTCCCAAAATAAAGGATTTGTTCTGTGTTTTGTTGTCAAACACACCGGTACAAATTGAAGAGCTTGGGCTGTGCCATACCACTGCAAATGTAACAACTCCGTCATTAATGAGAGTATTGATGGCGCAATAGAACTAAATTGACCTCCAGGCATCAGTGTTACCAGAAAAACTTGATAATTAGTTAAATTTGCGATATACCTCAGTTATTTCGATGTCCCAAGATAAAGGCTTTGCTCTGTGTTTTGTTGTCAAACACAGTGGTACAAATGGAAGAGCTTGGCCTGTGCCATAACAGTGCAAACGTGATTACTCGGCCATTAATGATAGTATTGATGGCGCAATAGAACTAAATTGACCTCCAGGCATCAGTGTTACTAGAAAATCTTGATAATTAGTTGAATTTGCGATATAATACAGTTATTTCGAAGTCCCAAGATAAAGGAGTTGCTCTGTGTTTTGTTGTCAAACACAGTGGTACAAATGGAAGAGCTTGGCCTGTGCCATAACAGTGCAAACGTGACATCTCACCCATTAATGATAGTATTGATGGCGCAATAGAACTAATTTGACCTCCAGGCATCAGTGTTACTAGAAAAACGTGATAATTAGTTGAATTTGCGATATAACACAGTTATTTCGAAGTCCCAAGATAAAGGAGTTGCTCTGTGTTTTGTTGTCAAAGCCACCGGTACAAATGGCATAGCATGAACTGTGCCATAACACTGCAAATGTGACAACTCGGCCATTAATGATAGTATTGATGGCGCAATAGAACTAAATTGACCTCCAGGCATCAGTGTTACTAGAAAAACTTGATAATTAGTTAAATTTGCGATATACCTCAGTTATTTCGAAGTCCCAACATAAAGGATTTGCTCTGTGTTTTGTTGTGAAACACACCTGTACAAATGGAAGAGCTTGGCCTGTGCCATAACAGTGCAAACGTGATAACTCGGCCATTAATGATAGTATTGATGGCGCAATAGAACTAAATTGACCTCCAGGCATCAGTGTTACCAGAAAAACTTGATAATTAGTTAAATTTGCGATATACCTCAGTTATTTCGATGTCCCAAGATAAAGGCTTTGCTCTGTGGTTTGTTGTCAAACACAGTGGTACAAATGGAAGAGCTTGGCCTGTGCCATAACTGTGCAAACGTGATAACTCGGCCATTAATGATAGTATTGATGGCGCAATAGAACTAAATTGACCTCCAGGCATCAGTGTTACTAGAAAAACTTGATAATTAGTTGAATGTGCGATATAATACAGTTATTTCGAAGTCCCAAGATAAAGGAGTTGCTCTGTGTTTTGTTGTCAAACACAGCGGTACAAATGGAAGAGCTTGGCCTGTGCCATAACACTGCAAATGTGACAACTCCGCCATTAATGATAGTATTGATGGCGCAATAGAACTAAATTGACCTCCAGGCATCAGTGTTACTAGAAAAACTGTATAATTAGTTGAATTTGCGATATATCTCAGTTATTTCGATGTCCCAATATAAAGGCTTTGCTCTGTGTTTTGTTGTCAAACACAGTGGTACAAATGGAAGAGCTTGGTCTGTGCCCTAACACCGCAAACGTGACATCTCACCCATTAATGATAGTATTAATGGCGCAATAGAACTAAATATACCTCCAGGCATCAGTTTTACTAGAACAACATGATAATTAGTTGAATTTGCGATATACCTCAGTTATTTCGATGTCCCACAATAAAGGAGTTGCTCTGTGTTTTATTGTCAAAGAGACCGGTACAAATGGAAGAGCTTGTGCTGTGCCATTTCACTGCAAATGTAACAACTCCGTCATTAATGATAGTATTGATGGCGCAATAGAACTAAATTGATCTCCAGGCATCAGTGTTACTAGAAAAACTTGATAATTAGTTGAATTTGCTATATACCTCAGTTATTTCGAAGTCCCAACATAAAGGATTTGCTCTGTGTTTTGTTGTGAAACACACCTGTACAAATGGAAGAGCTTGGCCTGTGCCATAACAGTGCAAACGTGATAACTCGGCCATTAATGATAGTATTGATGGCGCAATAGAACTAAATTGACCTCCAGGCATCAGTGTTACCAGAAAAACTTGATAATTAGTTAAATTTGCGATATACCTCAGTTATTTCGATGTCCCAAGATAAAGGCTTTGCTCTGTGGTTTGTTGTCAAACACAGTTGTACAAATGGAAGAGCTTGGCCTGTGCCATAACTGTGCAAACGTGATAACTCGGCCATTAATGATAGTATTGATGGCGCAATAGAACTAAATTGACCTCCAGGCATCAGTGTTACTAGGAAAACTTGATAATTAGTTGAATGTGCGATATAATACAGTTATTTCGAAGTCCCAATATAAAGGAGTTGCTCTGTGTTTTGTTGTCAAACACAGTGGTACAAATGGAAGAGCTTGGCCTGTGCCATAACAGTGCAAACGTGACATCTCACCCATTAATGATAGTATTGATGGCGCAATAGAACTAATTTGACCTCCAGGCATCAGTGTTACTAGAAAAACGTGATAATTAGTTGAATTTGCGATATAACACAGTTATTTCGAAGTCCCAAGATAAAGGAGTTGCTCTGTGTTTTGTTGTCAAAGCCACCGGTACAAATGGCATAGCATGAACTGTGCCATAACACTGCAAATGTGACAACTCGGCCATTAATGATAGTATTGATGGCGCAATAGAACTAAATTGACCTCCAGGCATCAGTGTTACTAGCAAAACTTGATAATTAGTTAAATTTGCGATATACCTCAGTTATTTCGAAGTCCCAACATAAAGGATTTGCTCTGTGTTTTGTTGTGAAACACACCTGTACAAATGGAAGAGCTTGGCCTGTGCCATAACAGTGCAAACGTGATAACTCGGTCATTAATGATAGTATTGATGGCGCAATAGAACTAAATTGACCTCCAGGCATCAGTGTTACCAGAAAAACTTGATAATTAGTTAAATTTGCGATATACCTCAGTTATTTCGATGTCCCAAGATAAAGGCTTTGCTCTGTGTTTTGTTGTCAAACACAGTGGTACAAATGGAAGAGCTTGGCCTGTGCCATAACAGTGCAAACGTGATTACTCGGCCATTAATGATAGTATTGATGGCGCAATAGAACTAAATTGACCTCCAGGCATCAGTGTTACTAGAAAATCTTGATAATTAGTTGAATTTGCGATATAATACAGTTATTTCGAAGTCCCAAGATAAAGGAGTTGCTCTGTGTTTTGTTGTCAAACACAGTGCTACAAATGGAAGAGCTTGGCCTGTGCCATAACAGTGCAAACGTGATAACTCAGCCATTAATGATAGTATTGATGGCGCAATAGAACTAAATTGACCTCCAGGCATCAGTGTTATTAAAACAAATTGATAATTAGTTAAATTTGCGATATACCTCAGTTATTTCGATGTCCCAAGATAAAGGAGTTGCTATGTGTTTTGTTGTCAAACACAGTGGTACAAATGGAAGAGCTTGGTCTGGGCCATAACAGTGCAAAGGTGATTACTCGGCCATTAATGATAGTATTGATGGCGCAATAGAACTAAATTGACCTCCAGGCATCAGTGTTACTAGAAAAACTTGATAATTAGTTGAATTTGCGATATAATACAGTTATTTCGAAGTCCCAAGATAAAGGAGTTGCTCTGTGTTTTGTTGTCAAACACAGTGGTACAAATGGAAGAGCTTGGCCTGTGCCATAACAGTGCAAACGTGACATCTCACCCATTAATGATAGTATTGATGGCGCAATAGAACTAAATTGACCTCCAGGCATCAGTGTTACTAGAAAAACTTGATAATTAGTTGAATGTGCGATATACCTCAGTTATTTCGATGTCCCAAGATAAAGGAGTTGCTCTGTGTTTTATTGTCAAAGAGACCGGTACAAATGGAAGAGCTTGGGCTGTGCCATTTCACTGCAAATGTAACAACTCCGTCATTAATGATAGTATTGATGGCGCAATAGAACTAAATTGACCTCCAGGCATCAGTGTTACTAGAAAAACTTGATAATTAGTTGAATTTGCGATATACCTCAGTTATTTCGAAGTCCCAAAATAAAGAATTTGCTCTGTGTTTTGTTGTCAAACACAGCGGTACAAATGGAAGAACTTTGGCTGTGCCATACCACTGCAAATGTAACAACTCCGTCATTAATGATAGTATTGATGGCGCAATAGAACTAAATTGACCTCCAGGCATCAGTGTTACCAGAAAAACTTGATAATTAGTTAAATTTGCGATATACCTCAGTTATTTCGATGTCCCAAGATAAAGGCTTTGCTCTGTGGTTTGTTGTCAAACACAGTGGTACAAATGGAAGAGCTTGGCCTGTGCCATAACTGTGCAAACGTGATAACTCGGCCATTAATGATAGTATTGATGGCGCAATAGAACTAAATTGACCTCCAGGCATCAGTGTTACTAGAAAAACTTGATAATTAGTTGAATGTGCGATATACCTCAGTTATTTCGATGTCCCAAGATAAAGGCTTTGCTCTGTGTTTTGTTGTCAAACACAGTGGTACAAATGGAAGAGCTTGGCCTGTGCCATAACAGTGCAAACGTGATAACTCGGCCATTAATGATAGTATTGATGGCGCAATAGAACTAAATTGACCTCCAGGCATCAGTGTTACTAGAAAAGCTTGATAATTAGTTGAATGTGCGATATAATACAGTTATTTCGAAGTCCCAAAATAAAGGATTTGCTCTGTGTTTTGTTGTCAAACACAGTGGTACAAATGGAAGAGCTTGGGCTGTGCCATACCACTGCAAATGTATCAACTCCGTCATTAATGATAGTATTGATGGCGCAATAGAACTAAATTGACCTCCAGGCATCAGTGTTACCAGAAAAACTTGATAATTAGTTAAATTTGCGATATACCTCAGTTATTTCGATGTCCCAAGATAAAGGCTTTGCTCTGTGTTTTGTTGTCAAACACAGTGGTACAAATGGAAGAGCTTGGCCTGTGCCATAACAGTGCAAACGTGATTACTCGGCCATTAATGATAGTATTGATGGCGCAATAGAACTAAGTTGACCTCCAGGCATCAGTGTTACTAGAAAATCTTGATAATTAGTTGAATTTGCGATATAATACAGTTATTTCGAAGTCCCAAGATAAAGGAGTTGCTCTGTGTTTTGTTGTCAAACACAGTGCTACAAATGGAAGAGCTTGGCCTGTGCCATAACAGTGCAAACGTGATAACTCAGCCATTAATGATAGTATTGATGGCGCAATAGAACTAAATTGACCTCCAGGCATCAGTGTTATTAAAACAAATTGATAATTAGTTAAATTTGCGATATACCTCAGTTATTTCGATGTCCCAAGATAAAGGAGTTGCTCTGTGTTTTGTTGTCAAACACAGTGGTACAAATGGAAGAGCTTGGTCTGGGCCATAACAGTGCAAAGGTGATTACTCGGCCATTAATGATAGTATTGATGGCGCAATAGAACTAAATTGACCTCCAGGCATCAGTGTTACTAGAAAAACTTGATAATTAGTTGAATTTGCGATATAATACAGTTATTTCGAAGTCCCAAGATAAAGGAGTTGCTCTGTGTTTTGTTGTCAAACACAGTGGTACAAATGGAAGAGCTTGGCCTGTGCCATAACAGTGCAAACGTGACATCTCACCCATTAATGATAGTATTGATGGCGCAATAGAACTAATTTGACCTCCAGGCATCAGTGTTACTAGAAAAAGGTGATAATTAGTTGAATTTGCGATATAACACAGTTATTTCGAAGTCCCAAGATACAGGAGTTGCTCTGTGTTTTGTTGTCAAAGCCACCGGTAGAAATGGCATAGCATGAACTGTGCCATAACACTGCAAATGTGAGAACTCGGCCATTAATGATAGTATTGATGGCGCAATAGAACTAAATTGACCTCCAGGCATCAGTGTTACTAGAAAAACTTGATAATTAGTTAAATTTGCGATATACCTCAGTTATTTCGAAGTCCCAACATAAAGGATTTGCTCTGTGTTTTGTTGTGAAACACACCTGTACAAATGGAAGAGCTTGGCCTGTGCCATAACAGTGCAAACGTGATAACTCGGTCATTAATGATAGTATTGATGGCGCAATAGAACTAAATTGACCTCCAGGCATCAGTGTTACCAGAAAAACTTGATAATTAGTTAAATTTGCGAAATACCTCAGTTATTTCGATGTCCCAAGATAAAGGCTTTGATCTGTGTTTTGTTGTCAAACACAGTGGTACAAATGGAAGAGCTTGGCCTGTGCCATAACAGTGCAAACGTGATTACTCGGCCATTAATGATAGTATTGATGGCGCAATAGAACTAAATTGACCTCCAGGCATCAGTGTTACTAGAAAATCTTGATAATTAGTTGAATTTGCGATATAATACAGTTATTTCGAAGTCCCAAGATAAAGGAGTTGCTCTGTGTTTTGTTGTCAAACACAGTGGTACAAATGGAAGAGCTTGGCCTGTGCCATAACAGTGCAAACGTGACATCTCACCCATTAATGATAGTATCGATGGCGCAATAGAACTAATTTGACCTCCAGGCATCAGTGTTACTAGAAAAACGTGATAATTAGTTGAATTTGCGATATAACACAGTTATTTCGAAGTCCCAAGATAAAGGAGTTGCTCTGTGTTTTGTTGTCAAAGCCACCGGTACAAATGGCATAGCATGAACTGTGCCATAACACTGCAAATGTGACAACTCGGCCATTAATGATAGTATTGATGGCGCAATAGAACTAAATTGACCTCCAGGCATCAGTGTTACTAGAAAAACTTGATAATTAGTTGAATGTGCGATATACCTCAGTTATTTCGATGTCCCAAGATAAAGGAGTTGCTCTGTGTTTTATTGTCAAAGAGACCGGTACAAATGGAAGAGCTTGGGTTGTGGCATTTCACTGCAAATGTAACAACTCCGTCATTAATGATAGTATTGATGGCGCAATAGAACTAAATTGACCTCCAGGCATCAGTGTTACTAGAAAAACTTGATAATTAGTTGAATTTGCGATATACCTCAGTTATTTCGAAGTCCCAAAATAAAGAAATTGCTCTGTGTTTTGTTGTCAAACACAGCGGTACATATGGAAGAGCTTTGGCTGTGCCATACCACTGCAAATGTAACAACTCCGTCATTAATGATAGTATTGATGGCGCAATAGAACTAAATTGACCTCCAGGCATCAGTGTTACCAGAAAAACTTGATAATTAGTTAAATTTGCGATATACCTCAGTTATTTCGATGTCCCAAGATAAAGGCTTTGCTCTGTGTTTTGTTGTCAAACACAGTGGTACAAATGGAAGAGCTTGGCCTGTGCCATAACAGTGCAAACGTGATAACTCGGCCATTAATGATAGTATTGATGGCGCAATAGAACTAAATTGACCTCCAGGCATCAGTGTTACTAGAAAAACTTGATAATTAGTTGAATGTGCGATATAATACAGTTATTTCGAAGTCCCAAAATAAAGGATTTGCTCTGTGTTTTGTTGTCAAACACACCGGTACAAATGGAAGAGCTTGGGCTGTGCCATACCACTGCAAATGTAACAACTCCGTCATTAATGATAGTATTGATGGCGCAATAGAACTAAATTGACCTCCAGGCATCAGTGTTACCAGAAAAACTTGATAATTAGTTAAATTTGCGATATACCTCAGTTATTTCGATGTCCCAAGATAAAGGATTTGCTCTGTGTTTTGTTGTCAAACACAGTGGTACAAATGGAAGAGCTTGGCCTGTGCCATAACAGTGCAAACGTGATTACTCGGCCATTAATGATAGTATTGATGGCGCAATAGAACTAATTTGACCTCCAGGCATCAGTGTTACTAGAAAATCTTGATAATTAGTTGAATTTGCGATATAATACAGTTATTTCGAAGTCCCAAGATAAAGGAGTTGCTCTGTGTTTTGTTGTCAAACACAGTGCTACAAATGGAAGAGCTTGGCCTGTGCCATAACAGTGCAAACGTGATAACTCAGCCATTAATGATAGTATTGATGGCGCAATAGAACTAAATTGACCTCCAGGCATCAGTGTTATTAAAACAAATTGATAATTAGTTAAATTTGCGATATACCTCAGTTATTTCGATGTCCCAATATAAAGGAGTTGCTCTGTGTTTTGTTGTCAAACACAGTGGTACAAATGGAAGAGCTTGGTCTGGGCCATAACAGTGCAAAGGTGATTACTCGGCCATTAATGATAGTATTGATGGCGCAATAGAACTAAATTGACCTCCAGGCATCAGTGTTACTAGAAAAACTTAATAATTAGTTGAATTTGCGATATAATACAGTTATTTCGAAGTCCCAAGATAAAGGAGTTGCTCTGTGTTTTGTTGTCAAACACAGTGGTACAAATGGAAGAGCTTGGCCTGTGCCATAACAGTGCAAACGTTACATCTCACCCATTAATGATAGTATTGATGGCGCAATAGAACTACTTTGACCTCCAGGCATCAGTGTTACTAGAAAAACGTGATAATTAGTTGAATTTGCGATATAACACAGTTATTTCGAAGTCCCAAGATAAAGGAGTTGCTCTGTGTTTTGTTGTCAAAGCCACCGGTACAAATGGCATAGCATGAACTGTGCCATAACACTGCAAATGTGACAACTCGGCCATTAATGATAGTATTGATGGCGCAATAGAACTAAATTGACCTCCAGGCATCAGTGTTACTAGAAAAACTTGATAATTAGTTAAATTTGCGATATACCTCAGTTATTTCGAAGTCCCAACATAAAGGATTTGCTCTGTGTTTTGTTGTGAAACACACCTGTACAAATGGAAGAGCTTGGCCTGTGCCATAACAGTGCAAACGTGATAACTCGGCCATTAATGATAGTATTGATGGCGCAATAGAACTAAATTGACCTCCAGGCATCAGTGTTACCAGAAAAACTTGATAATTAGTTAAATTTGCGATATACCTCAGTTATTTCGATGTCCCAAGATAAAGGCTTTGCTCTGTGGTTTGTTGTCAAACACAGTGGTACAAATGGAAGAGCTTGGCCTGTGCCATAACTGTGCAAACGTGATAACTCGGCCATTAATGATAGTATTGATGGCGCAATAGAACTAAATTGACCTCCAGGCATCAGTGTTACTAGAAAAACTTGATAATTAGTTGAATGTGCGATATAATACAGTTATTTCGAAGTCCCAAGATAAAGGAGTTGCTCTGTGTTTTGTTGTCAAACACAGCGGTACAAATGGAAGAGCTTGGCCTGTGCCATAACACTGCAAATGTGACAACTCCGCCATTAATGATAGTATTGATGGCGCAATAGAACTAAATTGACCTCCAGGCATCAGTGTTACTAGAAAAACTTGATAATTAGTTGAATGTGCGATAAAATACAGTTATTTCGAAGTCCCAAAATAAAGGATTTGTTCTGTGTTTTGTTGTCAAACACACCGGTACAAATTGAAGAGCTTGGGCTGTGCCATACCACTGCAAATGCAACAACTCCGTCATTAATGAGAGTATTGATGGCGCAATAGAACTAAATTGACCTCCAGGCATCAGTGTTACCAGAAAAACTTGATAATTAGTTAAATTTGCGATATACCTCAGTTATTTCGATGTCCCAAGATAAAGGCTTTGCTCTGTGGTTTGTTGTCAAACACAGTGGTACAAATGGAAGAGCTTGGCCTGTGCCATAACTGTGCAAACGTGATAACTCGGCCATTAATGATAGTATTGATGGCGCAATAGAACTAAATTGACCTCCAGGCATCAGTGTTACTAGAAAAACTTGATAATTAGTTGAATGTGCGATATAATACAGTTATTTCGAAGTCCCAAGATAAAGGAGTTGCTCTGTGTTTTGTTGTCAAACACAGCGGTACAAATGGAAGAGCTTGGCCTGTGCCATAACACTGCAAATGTGACAACTCCGCCATTAATGATAGTATTGATGGCGCAATAGAACTAAATTGACCTCCAGGCATCAGTGTTACTAGAAAAACTTGATAATTAGTTGAATGTGCGATATAATACAGTTATTTCGAAGTCCCAAAATAAAGGATTTGTTCTGTGTTTTGTTGTCAAACACACCGGTACAAATTGAAGAGCTTGGGCTGTGCCATACCACTGCAAATGTAACAACTCCGTCATTAATGAGAGTATTGATGGCGCAATAGAACTAAATTGACCTCCAGGCATCAGTGTTACCAGAAAAACTTGATAATTAGTTAAATTTGCGATATACCTCAGTTATTTCGATGTCCCAAGATAAAGGCTTTGCTCTGTGTTTTGTTGTCAAACACAGTGGTACAAATGGAAGAGCTTGGCCTGTGCCATAACAGTGCAAACGTGATTACTCGGCCATTAATGATAGTATTGATGGCGCAATAGAACTAAATTGACCTCCAGGCATCAGTGTTACTAGAAAATCTTGATAATTAGTTGAATTTGCGATATAATACAGTTATTTCGAAGTCCCAAGATAAAGGAGTTGCTCTGTGTTTTGTTGTCAAACACAGTGGTACAAATGGAAGAGCTTGGCCTGTGCCATAACAGTGCAAACGTGACATCTCACCCATTAATGATAGTATTGATGGCGCAATAGAACTAATTTGACCTCCAGGCATCAGTGTTACTAGAAAAACGTGATAATTAGTTGAATTTGCGATATAACACAGTTATTTCGAAGTCCCAAGATAAAGGAGTTGCTCTGTGTTTTGTTGTCAAAGCCACCGGTACAAATGGCATAGCATGAACTGTGCCATAACACTGCAAATGTGACAACTCGGCCATTAATGATAGTATTGATGGCGCAATAGAACTAAATTGACCTCCAGGCATCAGTGTTACTAGAAAAACTTGATAATTAGTTAAATTTGCGATATACCTCAGTTATTTCGAAGTCCCAACATAAAGGATTTGCTCTGTGTTTTGTTGTGAAACACACCTGTACAAATGGAAGAGCTTGGCCTGTGCCATAACAGTGCAAACGTGATAACTCGGCCATTAATGATAGTATTGATGGCGCAATAGAACTAAATTGACCTCCAGGCATCAGTGTTACCAGAAAAACTTGATAATTAGTTAAATTTGCGATATACCTCAGTTATTTCGATGTCCCAAGATAAAGGCTTTGCTCTGTGGTTTGTTGTCAAACACAGTGGTACAAATGGAAGAGCTTGGCCTGTGCCATAACTGTGCAAACGTGATAACTCGGCCATTAATGATAGTATTGATGGCGCAATAGAACTAAATTGACCTCCAGGCATCAGTGTTACTAGAAAAACTTGATAATTAGTTGAATGTGCGATATAATACAGTTATTTCGAAGTCCCAAGATAAAGGAGTTGCTCTGTGTTTTGTTGTCAAACACAGCGGTACAAATGGAAGAGCTTGGCCTGTGCCATAACACTGCAAATGTGACAACTCCGCCATTAATGATAGTATTGATGGCGCAATAGAACTAAATTGACCTCCAGGCATCAGTGTTACTAGAAAAACTGTATAATTAGTTGAATTTGCGATATATCTCAGTTATTTCGATGTCCCAATATAAAGGCTTTGCTCTGTGTTTTGTTGTCAAACACAGTGGTACAAATGGAAGAGCTTGGTCTGTGCCCTAACACCGCAAACGTGACATCTCACCCATTAATGATAGTATTAATGGCGCAATAGAACTAAATATACCTTCAGGCATCAGTTTTACTAGAACAACATGATAATTAGTTGAATTTGCGATATACCTCAGTTATTTCGATGTCCCACAATAAAGGAGTTGCTCTGTGTTTTATTGTCAAAGAGACCGGTACAAATGGAAGAGCTTGGGCTGTGCCATTTCACTGCAAATGTAACAACTCCGTCATTAATGATAGTATTGATGGCGCAATAGAACTAAATTGATCTCCAGGCATCAGTGTTACTAGAAAAACTTGATAATTAGTTGAATTTGCTATATACCTCAGTTATTTCGAAGTCCCAACATAAAGGATTTGCTCTGTGTTTTGTTGTGAAACACACCTGTACAAATGGAAGAGCTTGGCCTGTGCCATAACAGTGCAAACGTGATAACTCGGCCATTAATGATAGTATTGATGGCGCAATAGAACTAAATTGACCTCCAGGCATCAGTGTTACCAGAAAAACTTGATAATTAGTTAAATTTGCGATATACCTCAGTTATTTCGATGTCCCAAGATAAAGGCTTTGCTCTGTGGTTTGTTGTCAAACACAGTTGTACAAATGGAAGAGCTTGGCCTGTGCCATAACTGTGCAAACGTGATAACTCGGCCATTAATGATAGTATTGATGGCGCAATAGAACTAAATTGACCTCCAGGCATCAGTGTTACTAGGAAAACTTGATAATTAGTTGAATGTGCGATATAATACAGTTATTTCGAAGTCCCAATATAAAGGAGTTGCTCTGTGTTTTGTTGTCAAACACAGTGGTACAAATGGAAGAGCTTGGCCTGTGCCATAACAGTGCAAACGTGACATCTCACCCATTAATGATAGTATTGATGGCGCAATAGAACTAATTTGACCTCCAGGCATCAGTGTTACTAGAAAAACGTGATAATTAGTTGAATTTGCGATATAACACAGTTATTTCGAAGTCCCAAGATAAAGGAGTTGCTCTGTGTTTTGTTGTCAAAGCCACCGGTACAAATGGCATAGCATGAACTGTGCCATAACACTGCAAATGTGACAACTCGGCCATTAATGATAGTATTGATGGCGCAATAGAACTAAATTGACCTCCAGGCATCAGTGTTACTAGCAAAACTTGATAATTAGTTAAATTTGCGATATACCTCAGTTATTTCGAAGTCCCAACATAAAGGATTTGCTCTGTGTTTTGTTGTGAAACACACCTGTACAAATGGAAGAGCTTGGCCTGTGCCATAACAGTGCAAACGTGATAACTCGGTCATTAATGATAGTATTGATGGCGCAATAGAACTAAATTGACCTCCAGGCATCAGTGTTACCAGAAAAACTTGATAATTAGTTAAATTTGCGATATACCTCAGTTATTTCGATGTCCCAAGATAAAGGCTTTGCTCTGTGTTTTGTTGTCAAACACAGTGGTACAAATGGAAGAGCTTGGCCTGTGCCATAACAGTGCAAACGTGATTACTCGGCCATTAATGATAGTATTGATGGCGCAATAGAACTAAATTGACCTCCAGGCATCAGTGTTACTATAAAATCTTGATAATTAGTTGAATTTGCGATATAATACAGTTATTTCGAAGTCCCAAGATAAAGGAGTTGCTCTGTGTTTTGTTGTCAAACACAGTGCTACAAATGGAAGAGCTTGGCCTGTGCCATAACAGTGCAAACGTGATAACTCAGCCATTAATGATAGTATTGATGGCGCAATAGAACTAAATTGACCTCCAGGCATCAGTGTTATTAAAACAAATTGATAATTAGTTAAATTTGCGATATACCTCAGTTATTTCGATGTCCCAAGATAAAGGAGTTGCTATGTGTTTTGTTGTCAAACACAGTGGTACAAATGGAAGAGCTTGGTCTGGGCCATAACAGTGCAAAGGTGATTACTCGGCCATTAATGATAGTATTGATGGCGCAATAGAACTAAATTGACCTCCAGGCATCAGTGTTACTAGAAAAACTTGATAATTAGTTGAATTTGCGATATAATACAGTTATTTCGAAGTCCCAAGATAAAGGAGTTGCTCTGTGTTTTGTTGTCAAACACAGTGGTACAAATGGAAGAGCTTGGCCTGTGCCATAACAGTGCAAACGTGACATCTCACCCATTAATGATAGTATTGATGGCGCAATAGAACTAAATTGACCTCCAGGCATCAGTGTTACTAGAAAAACTTGATAATTAGTTGAATGTGCGATATACCTCAGTTATTTCGATGTCCCAAGATAAAGGAGTTGCTCTGTGTTTTATTGTCAAAGAGACCGGTACAAATGGAAGAGCTTGGGCTGTGCCATTTCACTGCAAATGTAACAACTCCGTCATTAATGATAGTATTGATGGCGCAATAGAACTAAATTGACCTCCAGGCATCAGTGTTACTAGAAAAACTTGATAATTAGTTGAATTTGCGATATACCTCAGTTATTTCGAAGTCCCAAAATAAAGAATTTGCTCTGTGTTTTGTTGTCAAACACAGCGGTACAAATGGAAGAACTTTGGCTGTGCCATACCACTGCAAATGTAACAACTCCGTCATTAATGATAGTATTGATGGCGCAATAGAACTAAATTGACCTCCAGGCATCAGTGTTACCAGAAAAACTTGATAATTAGTTAAATTTGCGATATACCTCAGTTATTTCGATGTCCCAAGATAAAGGCTTTGCTCTGTGTTTTGTTGTCAAACACAGTGGTACAAATGGAAGAGCTTGGCCTGTGCCATAACAGTGCAAACGTGATAACTCGGCCATTAATGATAGTATTGATGGCGCAATAGAACTAAATTGACCTCCAGGCATCAGTGTTACTAGAAAAACTTGATAATTAGTTGAATGTGCGATATAATACAGTTATTTCGAAGTCCCAAAATAAAGGATTTGCTCTGTGTTTTGTTGTCAAACACACCGGTACAAATGGAAGAGCTTGGGCTGTGCCATACCACTGCCAATGTAACAACTCCGTCATTAATGATAGTATTGATGGCGCAATAGAACTAAATTGACCTCCAGGCATCAGTGTTACCAGAAAAACTTGATAATTAGTTAAATTTGCGATATACCTCAGTTATTTCGATGTCCCAAGATAAAGGATTTGCTCTGTGTTTTGTTGTCAAACACAGTGGTACAAATGGAAGAGCTTGGCCTGTGCCATTACAGTGCAAACGTGATTACTCGGCCATTAATGATAGTATTGATGGCGCAATAGAACTAAATTGACCTCCAGGCATCAGTGTTACTAGAAAATCTTGATAATTAGTTGAATTTGCGATATAATACAGTTATTTCGAAGTCCCAAGATAAAGGAGTTGCTCTGTGTTTTGTTGTCAAACACAGTGCTACAAATGGAAGAGCTTGGCCTGTGCCATAACAGTGCAAACGTGATAACTCAGCCATTAATGATAGTATTGATGGCGCAATAGAACTAAATTGACCTCCAGGCATCAGTGTTATTAAAACAGATTGATAATTAGTTAAATTTGCGATATACCTCAGTTATTTCGATGTCCCAAGATAAAGGAGTTGCTCTGTGTTTTGTTGTCAAACACAGTGGTACAAATGGAAGAGCTTGGTCTGGGCCATAACAGTGCAAAGGTGATTACTCGGCCATTAATGATAGTATTGATGGCGCAATAGAACTAAATTGACCTCCAGGCATCAGTGTTACTAGAAAAACTTGATAATTAGTTGAATTTGCGATATAATACAGTTATTTCGAAGTCCCAAGATAAAGGAGTTGCTCTGTGTTTTGTTGTCAAACACAGTGGTACAAATGGAAGAGCTTGGCCTGTGACATAACAGTGCAAACGTGACATCTCACCCATTAATGATAGTATTGATGGCGCAATAGAACTAATTTGACCTCCAGGCATCAGTGTTACTAGAAAAACGTGATAATTAGTTGAATTTGCGATATAACACAGTTATTTCGAAGTCCCAAGATAAAGGAGTTGCTCTGTGTTTTGTTGTCAAAGCCACCGGTACAAATGGCATAGCATGAACTGTGCCATAACACTGCAAATGTGACAACTCGGCCATTAATGATAGTATTGATGGCGCAATAGAACTAAATTGACCTCCAGGCATCAGTGTTACTAGCAAAACTTGATTATTAGTTAAATTTGCGATATACCTCAGTTATTTCGAAGTCCCAACATAAAGGATTTGCTCTGTGTTTTGTTGTGAAACACACCTGTACAAATGGAAGAGCTTGGCCTGTGCCATAACAGTGCAAACGTGATTACTCGGCCATTAATGATAGTATTGATGGCGCAATAGAACTAAATTGACCTCCAGGCATCAGTGTTACTAGAAAAACTTGATAATTAGTTGAATGTGCGATATAATACAGTTATTTCGAAGTCCCAAAATAAAGGATTTGCTCTGTGTTTTGTTGTCAAACACACCGGTACAAATGGAAGAGCTTGGGCTGTGCCATACCACTGCAAATGTAACAACTCCGTCATTAATGATAGTATTGATGGCGCAAGAGAACTAAATTGACCTCCAGGCATCAGTGTTACCAGAAAAACTTGATAATTAGTTAAATTTGCGATATACCTCAGTTATTTCGATGTCCCAAGATAAAGGATTTGCTCTGTGTTTTGTTGTCAAACACAGTGGTACAAATGGAAGAGCTTGGCCTGTGCCATAACAGTGCAAACGTGATTACTCGGCCATTAATGATAGTATTGATGGCGCAATAGAACTAAATTGACCTCCAGGCATCAGTGTTACTAGAAAATCTTGATAATTAGTTGAATTTGCGATATAATACAGTTATTTCGAAGTCCCAAGATAAAGGAGTTGCTCTGTGTTTTGTTGTCAAACACAGTGCTACAAATGGAAGAGCTTGGCCTGTGCCATAACAGTGCAAACGTGATAACTCAGCCATTAATGATAGTATTGATGGCGCAATAGAACTAAATTGACCTCCAGGCATCAGTGTTATTAAAACAAATTGATAATTAGTTAAATTTGCGATATACCTCAGTTATTTCGATGTCCCAAGATAAAGGAGTTGCTCTGTGTTTTGTTGTCAAACACAGTGGTACAAATGGAAGAGCTTGGTCTGGGCCATAACAGTGCAAAGGTGATTACTCGGCCATTAATGATAGTATTGATGGCGCAATAGAACTAAATTGACCTCCAGGCATCAGTGTTACTAGAAAAACTTGATAATTAGTTGAATTTGCGATATAATACAGTTATTTCGAAGTCCCAAGATAAAGGAGTTGCTCTGTGTTTTGTTGTCAAACACAGTGGTACAAATGGAAGAGCTTGGCCTGTGCCATAACAGTCCAAACGTGACATCTCACCGATTAATGATAGTATTGATGGCGCAATAGAACTAATTTGACCTCCAGGCATCAGTGTTACTAGAAAAACGTGATAATTAGTTGAATTTGCGATATAACACAGTTATTTCGAAGTCCCAAGATAAAGGAGTTGCTCTGTGTTTTGTTGTCAAAGCCACCGGTACAAATGGCATAGCATGAACTGTGCCATAACACTGCAAATGTGACAACTCGGCCATTAATGATAGTATTGATGGCGCAATAGAACTAAATTGACCTCCAGGCATCAGTGTTACTAGAAAAACTTGATAATTAGTTGAATGTGCGATATAATACAGTTATTTCGAAGTCCCAAGATAAAGGAGTTGCTCTGTGTTTTGTTGTCAAACACAGCGGTACAAATGGAAGAGCTTGGCCTGTGCCATAACACTGCAAATGTGACAACTCCGCCATTAATGATAGTATTGATGGCGCAATAGAACTAAATTGACCTCCAGGCATCAGTGTTACTAGAAAAACTTGATAATTAGTTAAATTTGCGATATACCTCAGTTATTTCGAAGTCCCAACATAAAGGATTTGCTCTGTGTTTTGTTGTGAAACACACCTGTACAAATGGAAGAGCTTGGCCTGTGCCATAACAGTGCAAACGTGATTACTCGGCCATTAATGATAGTATTGATGGCGCAATAGAACTAAATTGACCTCCAGGCATCAGTGTTACTAGAAAAACGTGATAATTAGTTGAATTTGCGATATAACACAGTTATTTCGATGTCCCAAGATAAAGGAGTTGCTCTGTGTTTTGTTGTCAAACACAGTGGTACAAATGGAAGAGCTTGGTCTGGGCCATAACAGTGCAAAGGTGATTACTCGGCCATTAATGATAGTATTGATGGCGCAATAGAACTAAATTGACCTCCAGGCATCAGTGTTACTAGAAAAACTTGATAATTAGTTGAATTTGCGATATAATACAGTTATTTCGAAGTCCCAAGATAAAGGAGTTGCTCTGTGTTTTGTTGTCAAACACAGTGGTACAAATGGAAGAGCTTGGCCTGTGCCATAACAGTGCAAACGTGACATCTCACCCATTAATGATAGTATTGATGGCGCAATAGAACTAATTTGACCTCCAGGCATCAGTGTTACTAGAAAAACGTGATAATTAGTTGAATTTGCGATATAACACAGTTATTTCGAAGTCCCAAGATAAAGGAGTTGCTCTGTGTTTTGTTGTCAAAGCCACCGGTACAAATGGCATAGCATGAACTGTGCCATAACACTGCAAATGTGACAACTCGGCCATTAATGATAGTATTGATGGCGCAATAGAACTAAATTGACCTCCAGGCATCAGTGTTACTAGAAAAACTTGATAATTAGTTAAATTTGCGATATACCTCAGTTATTTCGAAGTCCCAACATAAAGGATTTGCTCTGTGTTTTGTTGTGAAACACACCTGTACAAATGGAAGAGCTTGGCCTGTGCCATAACAGTGCAAACGTGATAACTCGGCCATTAATGATAGTATTGATGGCGCAATAGAACTAAATTGACCTCCAGGCATCAGTGTTACCAGAAAAACTTGATAATTAGTTAAATTTGCGATATACCTCAGTTATTTCGATGTCCCAAGATAAAGGCTTTGCTCTGTGGTTTGTTGTCAAACACAGTGGTACAAATGGAAGAGCTTGGCCTGTGCCATAACTGTGCAAACGTGATAACTCGGCCATTAATGATAGTATTGATGGCGCAATAGAACTAAATTGACCTCCAGGCATCAGTGTTACTAGAAAAACTTGATAATTAGTTGAATGTGCGATATAATACAGTTATTTCGAAGTCCCAAGATAAAGGAGCTGCTCTGTGTTTTGTTGTCAAACACAGCGGTACAAATGGAAGAGCTTGGCCTGTGCCATAACACTGCAAATGTGACAACTCCGCCATTAATGATAGTATTGATGGCGCAATAGAACTAAATTGACCTCCAGGCATCAGTGTTACTAGAAAAACTTGATAATTAGTTGAATGTGCGATATAATACAGTTATTTCGAAGTCCCAAAATAAAGGATTTGCTCTGTGTTTTGTTGTCAAACACACCGGTACAAATTGAAGAGCTTGGGCTGTGCCATACCACTGCAAATGTAACAACTCCGTCATTAATGATAGTATTGATGGCGCAATAGAACTAAATTGACCTCCAGGCATCAGTGTTACCAGAAAAACTTGATAATTAGTTAAATTTGCGATATACCTCAGTTATTTCGATGTCCCAAGATAAAGGCTTTGCTCTGTGTTTTGTTGTCAAACACAGTGGTACAAATGGAAGAGCTTGGCCTGTGCCATAACAGTGCAAACGTGATTACTCGGCCATTAATGATAGTATTGATGGCGCAATAGAACTAAATTGACCTCCAGGCATCAGTGTTACTAGAAAATCTTGATAATTAGTTGAATTTGCGATATAATACAGTTATTTCGAAGTCCCAAGATAAAGGAGTTGCTCTGTGTTTTGTTGTCAAACACAGTGGTACAAATGGAAGAGCTTGGCCTGTGCCATAACAGTGCAAACGTGACATCTCACCCATTAATGATAGTATTGATGGCGCAATAGAACTAATTTGACCTCCAGGCATCAGTGTTACTAGAAAAACGTGATAATTAGTTGAATTTGCGATATAACACAGTTATTTCGAAGTGCCAAGATAAAGGAGTTGCTCTGTGTTTTGTTGTCAAAGCCACCGGTACAAATGGCATAGCATGAACTGTGCCATAACACTGCAAATGTGACAACTCGGCCATTAATGATAGTATTGATGGCGCAATAGAACTAAATTGACCTCCAGGCATCAGTGTTACTAGAAAAACTTGATAATTAGTTAAATTTGCGATATACCTCAGTTATTTCGAAGTCCCAACATAAAGGATTTGCTCTGTGTTTTGTTGTGAAACACACCTGTACAAATGGAAGAGCTTGGCCTGTGCCATAACACTGCAAATGTGACAACTCCGCCATTAATGATAGTATTGATGGCGCAATAGAACTAATTGACCTCCAGGCATCAGTGTTACTAGAAAAACTTGATAATTAGTTGAATGTGCGATATAATACAGTTATTTCGAAGTCCCAAAATAAAGGATTTGCTCTGTGTTTTGTTGTCAAACACACCGGTACAAATTGAAGAGCTTGGGCTGTGCCATACCACTGCAAATGTAACAACTCCGTCATTAATGATAGTATTGATGGCGCAATAGAACTAAATTGACCTCCAGGCATCAGTGTTACCAGAAAAACTTGATAATTAGTTAAATTTGCGATATACCTCAGTTATTTCGATGTCCCAAGATAAAGGCTTTGCTCTGTGTTTTGTTGTCAAACACAGTGGTACAAATGGAAGAGCTTGGCCTGTGCCATAACAGTGCAAACGTGATTACTCGGCCATTAATGATAGTATTGATGGCGCAATAGAACTAAATTGACCTCCAGGCATCAGTGTTACTAGAAAATCTTGATAATTAGTTGAATTTGCGATATAATACAGTTATTTCGAAGTCCCAAGATAAAGGAGTTGCTCTGTGTTTTGTTGTCAAACACAGTGGTACAAATGGAAGAGCTTGGCCTGTGCCATAACAGTGCAAACGTGACATCTCACCCATTAATGATAGTATTGATGGCGCAATAGAACTAATTTGACCTCCAGGCATCAGTGTTACTAGAAAAACGTGATAATTAGTTGAATTTGCGATATAACACAGTTATTTCGAAGTCCCAAGATAAAGGAGTTGCTCTGTGTTTTGTTGTCAAAGCCACCGGTACAAATGGCATAGCATGAACTGTGCCATAACACTGCAAATGTGACAACTCGGCCATTAATGATAGTATTGATGGCGCAATAGAACTAAATTGACCTCCAGGCATCAGTGTTACTAGAAAAACTTGATAATTAGTTAAATTTGCGATATACCTCAGTTATTTCGAAGTCCCAACATAAAGGATTTGCTCTGTGTTTTGTTGTGAAACACACCTGTACAAATGGAAGAGCTTGGCCTGTGCCATAACAGTGCAAACGTGATAACTCGGCCATTAATGATAGTATTGATGGCGCAATAGAACTAAATTGACCTCCAGGCATCAGTGTTACCAGAAAAACTTGATAATTAGTTAAATTTGCGATATACCTCAGTTATTTCGATGTCCCAAGATAAAGGCTTTGCTCTGTGGTTTGTTGTCAAACACAGTGGTACAAATGGAAGAGCTTGGCCTGTGCCATAACTGTGCAAACGTGATAACTCGGCCATTAATGATAGTATTGATGGCGCAATAGAACTAAATTGACCTCCAGGCATCAGTGTTACTAGAAAAACTTGATAATTAGTTGAATGTGCGATATAATACAGTTATTTCGAAGTCCCAAGATAAAGGAGCTGCTCTGTGTTTTGTTGTCAAACACAGCGGTACAAATGGAAGAGCTTGGCCTGTGCCATAACACTGCAAATGTGACAACTCCGCCATTAATGATAGTATTGATGGCGCAATAGAACTAAATTGACCTCCAGGCATCAGTGTTACTAGAAAAACTTGATAATTAGTTGAATGTGCGATATAATACAGTTATTTCGAAGTCCCAAAATAAAGGATTTGCTCTGTGTTTTGTTGTCAAACACACCGGTACAAATTGAAGAGCTTGGGCTGTGCCATACCACTGCAAATGTAACAACTCCGTCATTAATGATAGTATTGATGGCGCAATAGAACTAATTTGACCTCCAGGCATCAGTGTTACTAGAAAAACGTGATAATTAGTTGAATTTGCGATATAACACAGTTATTTCGAAGTGCCAAGATAAAGGAGTTGCTCTGTGTTTTGTTGTCAAAGCCACCGGTACAAATGGCATAGCATGAACTGTGCCATAACACTGCAAATGTGACAACTCGGCCATTAATGATAGTATTGATGGCGCAATAGAACTAAATTGACCTCCAGGCATCAGTGTTACTAGAAAAACTTGATAATTAGTTAAATTTGCGATATACCTCAGTTATTTCGAAGTCCCAACATAAAGGATTTGCTCTGTGTTTTGTTGTGAAACACACCTGTACAAATGGAAGAGCTTGGCCTGTGCCATAACACTGCAAATGTGACAACTCCGCCATTAATGATAGTATTGATGGCGCAATAGAACTAAATTGACCTCCAGGCATCAGTGTTACTAGAAAAACTTGATAATTAGTTGAATGTGCGATATAATACAGTTATTTCGAAGTCCCAAAATAAAGGATTTGCTCTGTGTTTTGTTGTCAAACACACCGGTACAAATTGAAGAGCTTGGGCTGTGCCATACCACTGCAAATGTAACAACTCCGTCATTAATGATAGTATTGATGGCGCAATAGAACTAAATTGACCTCCAGGCATCAGTGTTACCAGAAAAACTTGATAATTAGTTAAATTTGCGATATACCTCAGTTATTTCGATGTCCCAAGATAAAGGCTTTGCTCTGTGTTTTGTTGTCAAACACAGTGGTACAAATGGAAGAGCTTGGCCTGTGCCATAACAGTGCAAACGTGATTACTCGGCCATTAATGATAGTATTGATGGCGCAATAGAACTAAATTGACCTCCAGGCATCAGTGTTACTAGAAAATCTTGATAATTAGTTGAATTTGCGATATAATACAGTTATTTCGAAGTCCCAAGATAAAGGAGTTGCTCTGTGTTTTGTTGTCAAACACAGTGGTACAAATGGAAGAGCTTGGCCTGTGCCATAACAGTGCAAACGTGACATCTCACCCATTAATGATAGTATTGATGGCGCAATAGAACTAATTTGACCTCCAGGCATCAGTGTTACTAGAAAAACGTGATAATTAGTTGAATTTGCGATATAACACAGTTATTTCGAAGTGCCAAGATAAAGGAGTTGCTCTGTGTTTTGTTGTCAAAGCCACCGGTACAAATGGCATAGCATGAACTGTGCCATAACACTGCAAATGTGACAACTCGGCCATTAATGATAGTATTGATGGCGCAATAGAACTAAATTGACCTCCAGGCATCAGTGTTACTAGAAAAACTTGATAATTAGTTAAATTTGCGATATACCTCAGTTATTTCGAAGTCCCAACATAAAGGATTTGCTCTGTGTTTTGTTGTGAAACACACCTGTACAAATGGAAGAGCTTGGCCTGTGCCATAACACTGCAAATGTGACAACTCCGCCATTAATGATAGTATTGATGGCGCAATAGAACTAATTGACCTCCAGGCATCAGTGTTACTAGAAAAACTTGATAATTAGTTGAATGTGCGATATAATACAGTTATTTCGAAGTCCCAAAATAAAGGATTTGCTCTGTGTTTTGTTGTCAAACACACCGGTACAAATTGAAGAGCTTGGGCTGTGCCATAACACTGCAAATGTGACAACTCCGTCATTAATGATAGTATTGATGGCGCAATAGAACTAAATTGACCTCCAGGCATCAGTGTTACCAGAAAAACTTGATAATTAGTTAAATTTGCGATATACCTCAGTTATTTCGATGTCCCAAGATAAAGGCTTTGCTCTGTGTTTTGTTGTCAAACACAGTGGTACAAATGGAAGAGCTTGGCCTGTGCCATAACAGTGCAAACGTGATTACTCGGCCATTAATGATAGTATTGATGGCGCAATAGAACTAAATTGACCTCCAGGCATCAGTGTTACTAGAAAATCTTGATAATTAGTTGAATTTGCGATATAATACAGTTATTTCGAAGTCCCAAGATAAAGGAGTTGCTCTGTGTTTTGTTGTCAAACACAGTGGTACAAATGGAAGAGCTTGGCCTGTGCCATAACAGTGCAAACGTGACATCTCACCCATTAATGATAGTATTGATGGCGCAATAGAACTAATTTGACCTCCAGGCATCAGTGTTATTAGAAAAACGTGATAATTAGTTGAATTTGCGATATAACACAGTTATTTCGAAGTCCCAAGATAAAGGAGTTGCTCTGTGTTTTGTTGTCAAAGCCACCGGTACAAATGGCATAGCATGAACTGTGCCATAACACTGCAAATGTGACAACTCGGCCATTAATGATAGTATTGATGGCGCAATAGAACTAAATTGACCTCCAGGCATCAGTGTTACTAGAAAAACTTGATAATTAGTTAAATTTGCGATATACCTCAGTTATTTCGAAGTCCCAACATAAAGGATTTGCTCTGTGTTTTGTTGTGAAACACACCTGTACAAATGGAAGAGCTTGGCCTGTGCAATAACAGTGCAAACGTGATAACTCGGCCATTAATGATAGCATTGATGGCGCAATAGAACTAAATTGACCTCCAGGCATCAGTGTTACCAGAAAAACTTGATAATTAGTTAAATTTGCGATATACCTCAGTTATTTCGATGTCCCAAGATAAAGGCTTTGCTCTGTGGTTTGTTGTCAAACACAGTGGTACAAATGGAAGAGCTTGGCCTGTGCCATAACTGTGAAAACGTGATAACTCGGCCATTAATGATAGTATTGATGGCGCAATAGAACTAAATTGACCTCCAGGCATCAGTGTTACTAGAAAAACTTGATAATTAGTTGAATGTGCGATATAATACAGTTATTTCGAAGTCCCAAGATAAAGCAGTTGCTCTGTGTTTTGTTGTCAAACACAGCGGTACAAATGGAAGAGCTTGGCCTGTGCCATAACACTGCAAATGTGACAACTCCGCCATTAATGATAGTATTGATGGCGCAATAGAACTAAATTGACCTCCAGGCATCAGTGTTACTAGAAAAACTGTATAATTAGTTGAATTTGCGATATAATACAGTTATTTCGAAGTCCCAAGATAAAGGAGTTGCTCTGTGTTTTGTTGTCAAACACAGTGGTACAAATGGAAGAGCTTGGCCTGTGCCATAACAGTGCAAACGTGACATCTCACCCATTAATGATAGTATTGATGGCGCAATAGAACTAATTTGACCTCCAGGCATCAGTGTTACTAGAAAAACGTGATAATTAGTTGAATTTGCGATATAACACAGTTATTTCGAAGTCCCAAGATAAAGGAGTTGCTCTGTGTTTTGTTGTCAAAGCCACCGGTACAAATGGCATAGCATGAACTGTGCCATAACACTGCAAATGTGACAACTCGGCCATTAATGATAGTATTGATGGCGCAATAGAACTAAATTGACCTCCAGGCATCAGTGTTACTAGAAAAACTTGATAATTAGTTAAATTTGCGATATACCTCAGTTATTTCGAAGTCCCAACATAAAGGATTTGCTCTGTGTTTTGTTGTGAAACACACCTGTACAAATGGAAGAGCTTGGCCTGTGCAATAACAGTGCAAACGTGATAACTCGGCCATTAATGATAGCATTGATGGCGCAATAGAACTAAATTGACCTCCAGGCATCAGTGTTACCAGAAAAACTTGATAATTAGTTAAATTTGCGATATACCTCAGTTATTTCGATGTCCCAAGATAAAGGCTTTGCTCTGTGGTTTGTTGTCAAACACAGTGGTACAAATGGAAGAGCTTGGCCTGTGCCATAACTGTGAAAACGTGATAACTCGGCCATTAATGATAGTATTGATGGCGCAATAGAACTAAATTGACCTCCAGGCATCAGTGTTACTAGAAAAACTTGATAATTAGTTGAATGTGCGATATAATACAGTTATTTCGAAGTCCCAAGATAAAGCAGTTGCTCTGTGTTTTGTTGTCAAACACAGCGGTACAAATGGAAGAGCTTGGCCTGTGCCATAACACTGCAAATGTGACAACTCCGCCATTAATGATAGTATTGATGGCGCAATAGAACTAAATTGACCTCCAGGCATCAGTGTTACTAGAAAAACTGTATAATTAGTTGAATTTGCGATATAATACAGTTATTTCGAAGTCCCAAGATAAAGGAGTTGCTCTGTGTTTTGTTGTCAAACACAGTGGTACAAATGGAAGAGCTTGGCCTGTGCCATAACAGTGCAAACGTGACATCTCACCCATTAATGATAGTATTGATGGCGCAATAGAACTAATTTGACCTCCAGGCATCAGTGTTACTAGAAAAACGTGATAATTAGTTGAATTTGCGATATAACACAGTTATTTCGAAGTCCCAAGATAAAGGAGTTGCTCTGTGTTTTGTTGTCAAAGCCACCGGTACAAATGTCATAGCATGAACTGTGCCATAACACTGCAAATGTGACAACTCGGCCATTAATGATAGTATTGATGGCGCAATAGAACTAAATTGACCTCCAGGCATCAGTGTTACTAGAAAAACTTGATAATTAGTTAAATTTGCGATATACCTCAGTTATTTCGAAGTCCCAACATAAAGGATTTGCTCTGTGTTTTGTTGTGAAACACACCTGTACAAATGGAAGAGCTTGGCCTGTGCCATAACACTGCAAATGTGACAACTCCGCCATTAATGATAGTATTGATGGCGCAATAGAACTAAATTGACCTCCAGGCATCAGTGTTACTAGAAAGACTTGATAATTAGTTGAATGTGCGATATAATACAGTTATTTCGAAGTCCCAAAATAAAGGATTTGCTCTGTGTTTTGTTGTCAAACACACCGGTACAAATTGAAGAGCTTGGGCTGTGCCATACCACTGCAAATGTAACAACTCCGTCATTAATGATAGTATTGATGGCGCAATAGAACTAAATTGACCTCCAGGCATCAGTGTTACCAGAAAAACTTGATAATTAGTTAAATTTGCGATATACCTCAGTTATTTCGATGTCCCAAGATAAAGGCTTTGCTCTGTGTTTTGTTGTCAAACAGAGTGGTACAAATGGAAGAGCTTGGCCTGTGCCATAACAGTGCAAACGTGATTACTCGGCCATTAATGATAGTATTGATGGCGCAATAGAACTAAATTGACCTCCAGGCATCAGTGTTACTAGAAAATCTTGATAATTAGTTGAATTTGCGATATAATACAGTTATTTCGAAGTCCCAAGATAAAGGAGTTGCTCTGTGTTTTGTTGTCAAACACAGTGGTACAAATGGAAGAGCTTGGCCTGTGCCATAACAGTGCAAACGTGACATCTCACCCATTAATGATAGTATTGATGGCGCAATAGAACTAATTTGACCTCCAGGCATCAGTGTTACTAGAAACACGTGATAATTAGTTGAATTTGCGATATAACACAGTTATTTCGAAGTCCCAAGATAAAGGAGTTGCTCTGTGTTTTGTTGTCAAAGCCACCGGTACAAATGGCATAGCATGAACTGTGCCATAACACTGCAAATGTGACAACTCGGCCATTAATGATAGTATTGATGGCGCAATAGAACTAAATTGACCTCCAGGCATCAGTGTTACTAGAAAAACTTGATAATTAGTTAAATTTGCGATATACCTCAGTTATTTCGAAGTCCCAACATAAAGGATTTGCTCTGTGTTTTGTTGTGAAACACACCTGTACAAATGGAAGAGCTTGGCCTGTGCCATAACAGTGCAAACGTGATAACTCGGCCATTAATGATAGTATTGATGGCGCAATAGAACTAAATTGACCTCCAGGCATCAGTGTTCCCAGAAAAACTTGATAATTAGTTAAATTTGCGATATACCTCAGTTATTTCGATGTTCCAAGATAAAGGCTTTGCTCTGTGGTTTGTTGTCAAACACAGTGGTACAAATGGAAGAGCTTGGCCTGTGCCATAAATGTGCAAACGTGATAACTCGGCCATTAATGATAGTATTGATGGCGCAATAGAACTAAATTGACCTCCAGGCATCAGTGTTACTAGAAAAACTTGATAATTAGTTGAATGTGCGATATAATACAGTTATTTCGAAGTCCCAAGATAAAGGAGTTGTTCTGTGTTTTGTTGTCAAACACAGCGGTACAAATGGAAGAGCTTGGCCTGTGCCATAACACTGCAAATGTGACAACTCCGCCATTAATGATAGTATTGATGGCGCAATAGAACTAAATTGACCTCCAGGCATCAGTGTTACTAGAAAAACTGTATAATTAGTTGAATTTGCGATATATCTCAGTTATTTCGATGTCCCAATATAAAGGCTTTGCTCTGTGTTTTGTTGTCAAACACAGTGGTACAAATGGAAGAGCTTGGTCTGTGCCCTAACACCGCAAACGTGACATCTCACCCATTAATGATAGTATTAATGGCGCAATAGAACTAAATATACCTCCAGGCATCAGTTTTACTAGAAAAACATGATAATTAGTTGAATTTGCGATATACCTCAGTTATTTCGATGTCCCAAAATAAAGGAGTTGCTCTGTGTTTTATTGTCAAAGAGACCGGTACAAATGGAAGAGCTTGGGCTGTGCCATTTCACTGCAAATGTAACAACTCCGTCATTAATGATAGTATTGATGGCGCAATAGAACTAAATTGACCTCCAGGCATCAGTGTTACTAGAAAAACTTGATAATTAGTTGAATTTGCTATATACCTGAGTTATTTCGAAGTCCCAACATAAAGGATTTGCTCTGTGGTTTGTTGTCAAACACAGTGGTACAAATGGAAGAGCTTGGCCTGTGCCATAACTGTGCAAACGTGATAACTCGGCCATTAATGATAGTATTGATGGCGCAATAGAACTAAATTGACCTCCAGGCATCAGTGTTACTAGAAAAACTTGATAATTAGTTGAATGTGCGATATAATACAGTTATTTCGAAGTCCCAAGATAAAGGAGTTGCTCTGTGTTTTGTTGTCAAACACAGTGCTACAAATGGAAGAGCTTGGCCTGTGCCATAACAGTGCAAACGTGACATCTCACCCATTAATGATAGTATTGATGGCGCAATAGAACTAATTTGACTTCCAGGCATCAGTGTTACTAGAAAAACGTGATAATTAGTTGAATTTGCGATATAACACAGTTATTTCGAAGTCCCAAGATAAAGGAGTTGCTCTGTGTTTTGTTGTCAAAGCCACCGGTACAAATGGCATAGCATGAACTGTGCCATAACACTGCAAATGTGACAACTCGGCCATTAATGATAGTATTGATGGCGCAATAGAACTAAATTGACCTCCAGGCATCAGTGTTACTAGAAAAACTTGATAATTAGTTAAATTTGCGATATACCTCAGTTATTTCGAAGTCCCAACATAAAGGATTTGCTCTGTGTTTTGTTGTGAAACACACCTGTACAAATGGAAGAGCTTGGCCTGTGCCATAACAGTGCAAACGTGATAACTCGGTCATTAATGATAGTATTGATGGCGCAATAGAACTAAATTGACCTCCAGGCATCAGTGTTACCAGAAAAACTTGATAATTAGTTAAATTTGCGATATACCTCAGTTATTTCGATGTCCCAAGATAAAGGCTTTGCTCTGTGTTTTGTTGTCAAACACAGTGGTACAAATGGAAGAGCTTGGCCTGTGCCATAACAGTGCAAACGTGATTACTCGGCCATTAATGATAGTATTGATGGCGCAATAGAACTAAATTGACCTCCAGGCATCAGTGTTACTAGAAAATCTTGATAATTAGTTGAATTTGCGGTATAATACAGTTATTTCGAAGTCCCAAGATAAAGGAGTTGCTCTGTGTTTTGTTGTCAAACACAGTGCTACAAATGGAAGAGCTTGGCCTGTGCCATAACAGTGCAAACGTGATAACTCAGCCATTAATGATAGTATTGATGGCGCAATAGAACTAAATTGACCTCCAGGCATCAGTGTTATTAAAACAAATTGATAATTAGTTAAATTTGCGATATACCTCAGTTATTTCGATGTCCCAAGATAAAGGAGTTGCTCTGTGTTTTGTTGTCAAACACAGTGGTACAAATGGAAGAGCTTGGTCTGGGCCATAACAGTGCAAAGGTGATTACTCGGCCATTAATGATAGTATTGATGGCGCAATAGAACTAAATTGACCTCCAGGCATCAGTGTTACTAGAAAAACTTGATAATTAGTTGAATTTGCGATATAATACAGTTATTTCGAAGTCCCAAGATAAAGGAGTTGCTCTGTGTTTTGTTGTCAAACACAGTGGTACAAATGGAAGAGCTTGGCCTGTGCCATAACAGTGCAAACGTGACATCTCACCCATTAATGATAGCATTGATGGCGCAATAGAACTAATTTGACCTCCAGGCATCAGTGTTACTAGAAAAACGTGATAAATAGTTGAATTTGCGATATAACACAGTTATTTCGAAGTCCCAAGATAAAGGAGTTGCTCTGTGTTTTGTTGTCAAAGCCACCGGTACAAATGGCATAGCATGAACTGTGCCATAACACTGCAAATGTGACAACTCGGCCATTAATGATAGTATTGATGGCGCAATAGAACTAAATTGACCTCCAGGCATCAGTGTTACTAGAAAAACTTGATAATTAGTTAAATTTGCGATATACCTCAGTTATTTCGAAGTCCCAACATAAAGGATTTGCTCTGTGTTTTGTTGTGAAACACACCTGTACAAATGGAAGAGCTTGGCCTGTGCCATAACAGTGCAAACGTGATAACTCGGCCATTAATGATAGTATTGATGGCGCAATAGAACTAAATTGACCTCCAGGCATCAGTGTTACCAGAAAAACTTGATAATTAGTTAAATTTGCGATATACCTCAGTTATTTCGATGTCCCAAGATAAAGGCTTTGCTCTGTGGTTTGTTGTCAAACACAGTGGTACAAATGGAAGAGCTTGGCCTGTGCCATAACTGTGCAAAGGTGATAACTCGGCCATTAATGATAGTATTGATGGCGCAATAGAACTAAATTGACCTCCAGGCATCAGTGTTACTAGAAAAACTTGATAATTAGTTGAATGTGCGATATAATACAGTTATTTCGAAGTCCCAAGATAAAGGAGTTGCTCTGTGTTTTGTTGTCAAACACAGCGGTACAAATGGAAGAGCTTGGCCTGTGCCATAACACTGCAAATGTGACAACTCCGCCATTAATGATAGTATTGATGGCGCAATAGAACTAAATTGACCTCCAGGCATCAGTGTTACTAGAAAAACTTGATAATTAGTTGAATGTGCGATATAATACAGTTATTTCGAAGTCCCAAAATAAACGATTTGCTCTGTGTTTTGTTGTCAAACACAGTGGTACAAATGGAAGAGCTTGGCCTGTGCCATAACAGTGCAAACGTGATTACTCGGCCATTAATGATAGTATTGATGGCGCAATAGAACTAAATTGACCTCCAGGCATCAGTGTTACTAGAAAATCTTGATAATTAGTTGAATTTGCGATATAATACAGTTATTTCGAAGTCCCAAGATAAAGGAGTTGCTCTGTGTTTTGTTGTCAAACACAGTGGTACAAATGGAAGAGCTTGGCCTGTGCCATAACAGTGCAAACGTGACATCTCACCCATTAATGATAGTATTGATGGCGCAATAGAACTAATTTGACCTCCAGGCATCAGTGTTACTAGAAAAACGTGATAATTAGTTGAATTTGCGATATAACACAGTTATTTCGAAGTCCCAAGATAAAGGAGTTGCTCTGTGTTTTGTTGTCAAACACAGTGCTACAAATGGAAGAGCTTGGCCTGTGCCATAACAGTGCAAACGTGATAACTCAGCCATTAATGATAGTATTGATGGCGCAATAGAACTAAATTGACCTCCAGGCATCAGTGTTATTAAAACAAATTGATAATTAGTTAAATTTGCGATATACCTCAGTTATTTCGATGTCCCAAGATAAAGGAGTTGCTATGTGTTTTGTTGTCAAACACAGTGGTACAAATGGAAGAGCTTGGTCTGGGCCATAACAGTGCAAAGGTGATTACTCGGCCATTAATGATAGTATTGATGGCGCAATAGAACTAAATTGACCTCCAGGCATCAGTGTTACTAGAAAAACTTGATAATTAGTTGAATTTGCGATATAATACAGTTATTTCGAAGTCCCAAGATAAAGGAGTTGCTCTGTGTTTTGTTGTCAAACACAGTGGTACAAATGGAAGAGCTTGGCCTGTGCCATAACAGTGCAAACGTGACATCTCACCCATTAATGATAGTATTGATGGCGCAATAGAACTAATTTGACCTCCAGGCATCAGTGTTACTAGAAAAACGTGATAATTAGTTGAATTTGCGATATAACACAGTTATTTCGAAGTCCCAAGATAAAGGAGTTGCTCTGTGTTTTGTTGTCAAAGCCACCGGTACAAATGGCATAGCATGAACTGTGCCATAACACTGCAAATGTGACAACTCGGCCATTAATGATAGTATTGATGGCGCAATAGAACTAAATTGACCTCCAGGCATCAGTGTTACTAGAAAAACTTGATAATTAGTTAAATTTGCGATATACCTCAGTTATTTCGAAGTCCCAACATAAAGGATTTGCTCTGTGTTTTGTTGTGAAACACACCTGTACAAATGGAAGAGCTTGGCCTGTGCCATAACAGTGCAAACGTGATAACTCGGTCATTAATGATAGTATTGATGGCGCAATAGAACTAAATTGACCTCCAGGCATCAGTGTTACCAGAAAAACTTGATAATTAGTTAAATTTGCGATATACCTCAGTTATTTCGATGTCCCAAGATAAAGGCTTTGCTCTGTGGTTTGTTGTCAAACACAGTGGTACAAATGGAAGAGCTTGGCCTGTGCCATAACTGTGCAAACGTGATAACTCGGCCATTAATGATAGTATTGATGGCGCAATAGAACTAAATTGACCTCCAGGCATCAGTGTTACTAGAAAAACTTGATAATTAGTTGAATGTGCGATATACCTCAGTTATTTCGATGTCCCAAGATAAAGGAGTTGCTCTGTGTTTTATTGTCAAAGAGACCGGTACAAATGGAAGAGCTTGGGCTGTGCCATTTCACTGCAAATGTAACAACTCCGTCATTAATGATAGTATTGATGGCGCAATAGAACTAAATTGACCTCCAGGCATCAGTGTTACTAGAAAAACTTGATAATTAGTTGAATTTGCGATATACCTCAGTTATTTCGAAGTCCCAAAATAAAGAATTTGCTCTGTGTTTTGTTGTCAAACACAGCGGTACAAATGGAAGAGCTTTGGCTGTGCCATACCACTGCAAATGTAACAACTCCGTCATTAATGATAGTATTGATGGCGCAATAGAACTAAATTGACCTCCAGGCATCAGTGTTACCAGAAAAACTTGATAATTAGTTAAATTTGCGATATACCTCAGTTATTTCGATGTCCCAAGATAAAGGCTTTGCTCTGTGTTTTGTTGTCAAACACAGTGGTACAAATGGAAGAGCTTGGCCTGTGCCATAACAGTGCAAACGTGATAACTCGGCCATTAATGATAGTATTGATGGCGCAATAGAACTAAATTGACCTCCAGGCATCAGTGTTACCAGAAAAACTTGATAATTAGTTAAATTTGCGATATACCTCAGTTATTTCGATGTCCCAAGATAAAGGCTTTGCTCTGTGGTTTGTTGTCAAACACAGTGGTACAAATGGAAGAGCTTGGCCTGTGCCATACCTGTGCAAACGTGATAACTCGGCCATTAATGATAGTATTGATGGCGCAATAGAACTAAATTGACCTCCAGGCATCAGTGTTACTAGAAAAACTTGATAATTAGTTGAATGTGCGATATACCTCAGTTATTTCGATGTCCCAAGATAAAGGAGTTGCGCTGTGTTTTATTGTCAAAGAGACCGGTACAAATGGAAGAGCTTGGGCTGTGCCATTTCACTGCAAATGTAACAACTCCGTCATTAATGATAGTATTGATGGCGCAATAGAACTAAATTGACCTCCAGGCATCAGTGTTACTAGAAAAACTTGATAATTAGTTGAATTTGCGATATACCTCAGTTATTTCGAAGTCCCAAAATAAAGAATTTGCTCTGTGTTTTGTTGTCAAACACAGCGGTACAAATGGAAGAGCTTTGGCTGTGCCATACCACTGCAAATGTAACAACTCCGTCATTAATGATAGTATTGATGGCGCAATAGAACTAAATTGACCTCCAGGCATCAGTGTTACCAGAAAAACTTGATAATTAGTTAAATTTGCGATATACCTCAGTTATTTCGATGTCCCAAGATAAAGGCTTTGCTCTGTGTTTTGTTGTCAAACACAGTGGTACAAATGGAAGAGCTTGGCCTGTGCCATAACAGTGCAAACGTGATAACTCGGCCATTAATGATAGTATTGATGGCGCAATAGAACTAAATTGACCTCCAGGCATCAGTGTTACTAGAAAAGCTTGATAATTAGTTGAATGTGCGATATAATACAGTTATTTCGAAGTCCCAAAATAAAGGATTTGCTCTGTGTTTTGTTGTCAAACACAGTGGTACAAATGGAAGAGCTTGGGCTGTGCCATACCACTGCAAATGTAACAACTCCGTCATTAATGATAGTATTGATGGCGCAATAGAACTAAATTGACCTCCAGGCATCAGTGTTACCAGAAAATCTTGATAATTAGTTAAATTTGCGATATACCTCAGTTATTTCGATGTCCCAAGATAAAGGCTTTGCTCTGTGTTTTGTTGTGAAACACAGTGGTACAAATGGAAGAGCTTGGCCTGTGCCATAACAGTGCAAACGTGATAACTCAGCCATTAATGATAGTATTGATGGCGCAATAGAACTAAATTGACCTCCAGGCATCAGTGTTACTAGAAAATCTTGATAATTAGTTGAATTTGCGATATAATACAGTTATTTCGAAGTCCCAAAATAAAGGATTTGCTCTGTGTTTTGTTGTGAAACACAGTGGTACAAATGGAAGAGCTTGGCCTGTGCCATAACAGTGCAAACGTGATTACTCGGCCATTAATGATAGTATTGATGGCGCAATAGAACTAAATTGACCTCCAGGCATCAGTGTTACTAGAAAATCTTGATAATTAGTTGAATTTGCGATATAATACAGTTATTTCGAAGTCCCAAGATAAAGGAGTTGCTCTGTGTTTTGTTGTCAAACACAGTGGTACAAATGGAAGAGCTTGGCCTGTGCCATAACAGTGCAAACGTGATAACTCAGCCATTAATGATAGTATTGATGGCGCAATAGAACTAAATTGACCTCCAGGCATCAGTGTTACTAGAAAATCTTGATAATTAGTTGAATTTGCGATATAATACAGTTATTTCGAAGTCCCAAGATAAAGGAGTTGCTCTGTGTTTTGTTGTCAAACACAGTGGTACAAATGGAAGAGCTTGGCCTGTGCCATAACTGTGCAAACGTGATAACTCGGCCATTAATGATAGTATTGATGGCGCAATAGAACTAAATTGACCTCCAGGCATCAGTGTTACTAGAAAAACTTGATAATTAGTTGAATGTGCGATATAATACAGTTATTTCGAAGTCCCAAGATAAAGGAGTTGCTCTGTGTTTTGTTGTCAAAGCCACCGGTACAAATGGCATAGCATGAACTGTGCCATAACACTGCAAATGTGACAACTCGGCCATTAATGATAGTATTGATGGCGCAATAGAACTAAATTGACCTCCAGGCATCAGTGTTACTAGAAAAACTTGATAATTAGTTGAATGTGCGATATACCTCAGTTATTTCGATGTCCCAAGATAAAGGAGTTGCTCTGTGTTTTATTGTCAAAGAGACCGGTACAAATGGAAGAGCTTGGGCTGTGCCATTTCACTGCAAATGTAACAACTCCGTCATTAATGATAGTATTGATGGCGCAATAGAACTAAATTGACCTCCAGGCATCAGTGTTACTAGAAAAACTTGATAATTAGTTGAATTTGCGATATACCTCAGTTATTTCGAAATCCCAAAATAAAGAATTTGCTCTGTGTTTTGTTGTCAAACACAGCGGTACAAATGGAAGAGCTTTGGCTGTGCCATACCACTGCAAATGTAACAACTCCGTCATTAATGATAGTATTGATGGCGCAATAGAACTAAATTGACCTCCAGGCATCAGTGTTACCAGAAAAACTTGATAATTAGTTAAATTTGCGATATACCTCAGTTATTTCGATGTCCCAAGATAAAGGCTTTGCTCTGTGTTTTGTTGTCAAACACAGTGGTACAAATGGAAGAGCTTGGCCTGTGCCATAACAGTGCAAACGTGATAACTCGGCCATTAATGATAGTATTGATGGCGCAATAGAACTAAATTGACCTCCAGGCATCAGTGTTACTAGAAAAACTTGATAATTAGTTGAATGTGCGATATAATACAGTTATTTCGAAGTCCCAAAATAAAGGATTTGCTCTGTGTTTTGTTGTCAAACACACCGGTACAAATGGAAGAGCTTGGGCTGTGCCATACCACTGCAAATGTAACAACTCCGTCATTAATGATAGTATTGATGGCGCAATAGAACTAAATTGACCTCCAGGCATCAGTGTTACCAGAAAAACTTGATAATTAGTTAAATTTGCGATATACCTCAGTTATTTCGATGTCCCAAGATAAAGGATTTGCTCTGTGTTTTGTTGTCAAACACAGTGGTACAAATGGAAGAGCTTGGCCTGTGCCATAACAGTGCAAACGTGATTACTCGGCCATTAATGATAGTATTGATGGCGCAATAGAACTAAATTGACCTCCAGGCATCAGTGTTACTAGAAAATCTTGATAATTAGTTGAATTTGCGATATAATACAGTTATTTCGAAGTCCCAAGATAAAGGAGTTGCTCTGTGTTTTGTTGTCAAACACAGTGCTACAAATGGAAGAGCTTGGCCTGTGCCATAACAGTGCAAACGTGATAACTCAGCCATTAATGATAGTATTGATGGCGCAATAGAACTAAATTGACCTCCAGGCATCAGTGTTATTAAAACAAATTGATAATTAGTTAAATTTGCGATATACCTCAGTTATTTCGATGTCCCAAGATAAAGGAGTTGCTCTGTGTTTTGTTGTCAAACACAGTGGTACAAATGGAAGAGCTTGGTCTGGGCCATAACAGTGCAAAGGTGATTACTCGGCCATTAATGATAGTATTGATGGCGCAATAGAACTAAATTGACCTCCAGGCATCAGTGTTACTAGAAAAACTTGATAATTAGTTGAATTTGCGATATAATACAGTTATTTCGAAGTCCCAAGATAAAGGAGTTGCTCTGTGTTTTGTTGTCAAACACAGTGGTACAAATGGAAGAGCTTGGCCTGTGCCATAACAGTGCAAACGTGACATCTCACCCATTAATGATAGTATTGATGGCGCAATAGAACTAATTTGACCTCCAGGCATCAGTGTTACTAGAAAAACGTGATAATTAGTTGAATTTGCGATATAACACAGTTATTTCGAAGTCCCAAGATAAAGGAGTTGCTCTGTGTTTTGTTGTCAAAGCCACCGGTACAAATGGCATAGCATGAACTGTGCCATAACACTGCAAATGTGACAACTCGGCCATTAATGATAGTATTGATGGCGCAATAGAACTAAATTGACCTCCAGGCATCAGTGTTACTAGAAAAACTTGATAATTAGTTAAATTTGCGATATACCTCAGTTATTTCGAAGTCCCAACATAAAGGATTTGCTCTGTGTTTTGTTGTGAAACACACCTGTACAAATGGAAGAGCTTGGCCTGTGCCATAACAGTGCAAACGTGATAACTCGGCCATTAGTGATAGTATTGATGGCGCAATAGAACTAAATTGACCTCCAGGCATCAGTGTTACCAGAAAAACTTGATAATTAGTTAAATTTGCGATATACCTCAGTTATTTCGATGTCCCAAGATAAAGGCTTTGCTCTGTGGTTTGTTGTCAAACACAGTGGTACAAATGGAAGAGCTTGGCCTGTGCCATAACTGTGCAAACGTGATAACTCGGCCATTAATGATAGTATTGATGGCGCAATAGAACTAAATTGACCTCCAGGCATCAGTGTTACTAGAAAAACTTGATAATTAGTTGAATGTGCGATATAATACAGTTATTTCGAAGTCCCAAGATAAAGGAGTTGCTCTGTGTTTTGTTGTCAAACACAGCGGTACAAATGGAAGAGCTTGGCCTGTGCCATAACACTGCAAATGTGACAACTCCGCCATTAATGATAGTATTGATGGCGCAATAGAACTAAATTGACCTCCAGGCATCAGTGTTACCAGAAAAACTTGATAATTAGTTAAATTTGCGATATACCTCAGTTATTTCGATGTCCCAAGATAAAGGCTTTGCTCTGTGTTTTGTTGTCAAACACAGTGGTACAAATGGAAGAGCTTGGCCTGTGCCATAACAGTGCAAACGTGATTACTCGGCCATTAATGATAGTATTGATGGCGCAATAGAACTAAATTGACCTCCAGGCATCAGTGTTACTAGAAAATCTTGATAATTAGTTGAATTTGCGATATAATACAGTTATTTCGAATTCCCAAGATAAAGGAGTTGCTCTGTGTTTTGTTGTCAAACACAGTGGTACAAATGGAAGAGCTTGGCCTGTGCCATAACAGTGCAAACGTGACATCTCACCCATTAATGATAGTATTGATGGCGCAATAGAACTAATTTGACCTCCAGGCATCAGTGTTACTAGAAAAACGTGATAATTAGTTGAATTTGCGATATAACACAGTTATTTCGAAGTCCCAAGATAAAGGAGTTGCTCTGTGTTTTGTTGTCAAAGCCACCGGTACAAATGGCATAGCATGAACTGTGCCATAACACTGCAAATGTGACAACTCGGCCATTAATGATAGTATTGATGGCGCAATAGAACTAAATTGACCTCCAGGCATCAGTGTTACTAGAAAAACTTGATAATTAGTTAAATTTGCGATATACCTCAGTTATTTCGAAGTCCCAACATAAACGATTTGCTCTGTGTTTTGTTGTGAAACACACCTGTACAAATGGAAGAGCTTGGCCTGTGCCATAACAGTGCAAACGTGATAACTCGGCCATTAATGATAGTATTGATGGCGCAATAGAACTAAATTGACCTCCAGGCATCAGTGTTACCAGAAAAACTTGATAATTAGTTAAATTTGCGATATACCTCAGTTATTTCGATGTCCCAAGATAAAGGCTTTGCTCTGTGGTTTGTTGTCAAACACAGTGGTACAAATGGAAGAGCTTGGCCTGTGCCATAACTGTGCAAACGTGATAACTCGGCCATTAATGATAGTATTGATGGCGCAATAGAACTAAATTGACCTCCAGGCATCAGTGTTACTAGAAAAACTTGATAATTAGTTGAATGTGCGATATAATACAGTTATTTCGAAGTCCCAAGATAAAGGAGTTGCTCTGTGTTTTGTTGTCAAACACAGCGGTACAAATGGAAGAGCTTGGCCTGTGCCATAACACTGCAAATGTGACAACTCCGCCATTAATGATAGTATTGATGGCGCAATAGAACTAAATTGACCTCCAGGCATCAGTGTTACTAGAAAAACTGTATAATTAGTTGAATTTGCGATATATCTCAGTTATTTCGATGTCCCAATATAAAGGCTTTGCTCTGTGTTTTGTTGTCAAACACAGTGGTACAAATGGAAGAGCTTGGTCTGTGCCCTAACACCGCAAACGTGACATCTCACCCATTAATGATAGTATTAATGGCGCAATAGAACTAAATATACCTTCAGGCATCAGTTTTACTAGAAAAACATGATAATTAGTTGAATTTGCGATATACCTCAGTTATTTCGATGTCCCAAAATAAAGGAGTTGCTCTGTGTTTTATTGTCAAAGAGACCGGTACAAATGGAAGAGCTTGGGCTGTGCCATTTCACTGCAAATGTAACAACTCCGTCATTAATGATAGTATTGATGGCGCAATAGAACTAAATTGACCTCCAGGCATCAGTGTTACTAGAAAAACTTGATAATTAGTTGAATTTGCTATATACCTCAGTTATTTCGAAGTCCCAACATAAAGGATTTGCTCTGTGTTTTGTTGTGAAACACACCTGTACAAATGGAAGAGCTTGGCCTGTGCCATAACAGTGCAAACGTGATAACTCGGCCATTAATGATAGTATTGATGGCGCAATAGAACTAAATTGACCTCCAGGCATCAGTGTTACCAGAAAAACTTGATAATTAGTTAAATTTGCGATATACCTCAGTTATTTCGATGTCCCAAGATAAAGGCTTTGCTCTGTGGTTTGTTGTCAAACACAGTGGTACAAATGGAAGAGCTTGGCCTGTGCCATAACTGTGCAAACGTGATAACTCGGCCATTAATGATAGTATTGATGGCGCAATAGAACTAAATTGACCTCCAGGCATCAGTGTTACTAGAAAAACTTGATAATTAGTTGAATGTGCGATATAATACAGTTATTTCGAAGTCCCAAAATAAAGGATTTGCTCTGTGTTTTGTTGTCAAACACACCGGTACAAATGGAAGAGCTTGGGCTGTGCCATACCACTGCAAATGTAACAACTCCGTCATTAATGATAGTATTGATGGCGCAATAGAACTAAATTGACCTCCAGGCATCAGTGTTACCAGAAAAACTTGATAATTAGTTAAATTTGCGATATACCTCAGTTATTTCGATGTCCCAAGATAAAGGCTTTGCTCTGTGTTTTGTTGTCAAACACAGTGGTACAAATGGAAGAGCTTGGCCTGTGCCATAACAGTGCAAACGTGATTACTCGGCCATTAATGATAGTATTGATGGCGCAATAGAACTAAATTGACCTCCAGGCATCAGTGTTACTAGAAAATCTTGATAATTAGTTGAATTTGCGATATAATACAGTTATTTCGAAGTCCCAAGATAAAGGAGTTGCTCTGTGTTTTGTTGTCAAACACAGTGGTACAAATGGAAGAGCTTGGTCTGGGCCATAACAGTGCAAAGGTGATTACTCGGCCATTAATGATAGTATTGATGGCGCAATAGAACTAAATTGACCTCCAGGCATCAGTGTTACTAGAAAAACTTGATAATTAGTTGAATTTGCGATATAATACAGTTATTTCGAAGTCCTAAGATAAAGGAGTTGCTCTGTGTTTTGTTGTCAAACACAATGGTACAAATGGAAGAGCTTGGCCTGTGCCATAACAGTGCAAACGTGACATCTCACCCATTAATGATAGTATTGATGGCGCAATAGAACTAATTTGACCTCCAGGCATCAGTGTTACTAGAAAAACGTGATAATTAGTTGAATTTGCGATATAACACAGTTATTTCGAAGTCCCAAGATAAAGGAGTTGCTCTGTGTTTTGTTGTCAAAGCCACCGGTACAAATGGCATAGCATGAACTGTGCCATAACACTGCAAATGTGACAACTCGGCCATTAATGATAGTATTGATGGCGCAATAGAACTAAATTGACCTCCAGGCATCAGTGTTACTAGAAAAACTTGATAATTAGTTAAATTTGCGATATACCTCAGTTATTTCGAAGTCCCAACATAAAGGATTTGCTCTGTGTTTTGTTGTGAAACACACCTGTACAAATGGAAGAGCTTGGTCTGTGCCCTAACACCGCAAACGTGACATCTCACCCATTAATGATAGTATTAATGGCGCAATAGAACTAAATATACCTCCAGGCATCAGTTTTACTAGAAAAACATGATAATTAGTTGAATTTGCGATATACCTCAGTTATTTCGATGTCCCAAAATAAAGGAGTTGCTCTGTGTTTTATTGTCAAAGAGACCGGTACAAATGGAAGAGCTTGGGCTGTGCCATTTCACTGCAAATGTAACAACTCCGTCATTAATGATAGTATTGATGGCGCAATAGAACTAAATTGACCTCCAGGCATCAGTGTTACTAGAAAAACTTGATAATTAGTTGAATTTGCGATATACCTCAGTTATTTCGAAGTCCCAAAATAAAGAATTTGCTCTGTGTTTTGTTGTCAAACACAGCGGTACAAATGGAAGAGCTTTGGCTGTGCCATACCACTGCAAATGTAACAACTCCGTCATTAATGATAGTATTGATGGCGCAATAGAACTAAATTGACCTCCAGGCATCAGTGTTACTAGAAAAACTTGATAATTAGTTAAATTTGCGATATACCTCAGTTATTTCGATGTCCCAAGATAAAGGCTTTGCTCTGTGTTTTGCTGTCAAACACAGTGGTACAAATGGAAGAGCTTGGCCTGTACCATAACAGTGCAAACGTGATAACTCGGCCATTAATGATAGTATTGATGGCGCAATAGAACTAAATTGACCTCCATGCATCAGTGTTACTAGAAAAACTGTATAATTAGTTGAATTTGCGATATATCTCAGTTATTTCGATGTCCCAATATAAAGGCTTTGCTCTGTGTTTTGTTGTCAAACACAGTGGTACAAATGGAAGAGCTTGGTCTGTGCCCTAACACCGCAAACGTGACATCTCACCCATTAATGATAGTATTAATGGCGCAATAGAACTATATATACCTCCAGGCATCAGTTTTTCTAGAAAAACATGATAATTAGTTGAATTTGCGATATACCTCAGTTATTTCGATGTCCCAAAATAAAGGAGTTGCTCTGTGTTTTATTGTCAAAGAGACCGGTACAAATGGAAGAGCTTGGGCTGTGCCATTTCACTGCAAATGTAACAACTCCGTCATTAATGATAGTATTGATGGCGCAATAGAACTAAATTGACCTCCAGGCATCAGTGTTACTAGAAAAACTTGATAATTAGTTGAATTTGCGATATACCTCAGTTATTTCGAAGTCCCAAAATAAAGAATTTGCTCTGTGTTTTGTTGTCAAACACAGCGGTACAAATGGAAGAGCTTTGGCTGTGCCATACCACTGCAAATGTAACAACTCCGTCATTAATGATAGTATTGATGGCGCAATAGAACTAAATTGACCTCCAGGCATCAGTGTTACTAGAAAAACTTGATAATTAGTTGAATTTGCGATATACCTCAGTTATTTCGAAGTCCCAAAATAAAGAATTTGCTCTGTGTTTTGTTGTCAAACACAGCGGTACAAATGGAAGAGCTTTGGCTGTGCCATACCACTGCAAATGTAACAACTCCGTCATTAATGATAGTATTGATGGCGCAATAGAACTAAATTGACCTCCAGGCATCAGTGTTACTAGAAAAACTTGATAATTAGTTAAATTTGCGATATACCTCAGTTATTTCGATGTCCCAAGATAAAGGCTTTGCTCTGTGTTTTGCTGTCAAACACAGTGGTACAAATGGAAGAGCTTGGCCTGTACCATAACAGTGCAAACGTGATAACTCGGCCATTAATGATAGTATTGATGGCGCAATAGAACTAAATTGACCTCCAGGCATCAGTGTTACTAGAAAAACTGTATAATTAGTTGAATTTGCGATATATCTCAGTTATTTCGATGTCCCAATATAAAGGCTTTGCTCTGTGTTTTGTTGTCAAACACAGTGGTACAAATGGAAGAGCTTGGTCTGTGCCCTAACACCGCAAACGTGACATCTCACCCATTAATGATAGTATTAATGGCGCAATAGAACTAAATATACCTCCAGGCATCAGTTTTACTAGAAAAACATGATAATTAGTTGAATTTGCGATATACCTCAGTTATTTCGATGTCCCAAAATAAAGGAGTTGCTCTGTGTTTTATTGTCAAAGAGACCGGTACAAATGGAAGAGCTTGGGCTGTGCCATTTCACTGCAAATGTAACAACTCCGTCATTAATGATAGTATTGATGGCGCAATAGAACTAAATTGACCTCCAGGCATCAGTGTTACTAGAAAAACTTGATAATTAGTTGAATTTGCGATATACCTCAGTTATTTCGAAGTCCCAAAATAAAGAATTTGCTCTGTGTTTTGTTGTCAAACACAGCGGTACAAATGGAAGAGCTTTGGCTGTGCCATACCACTGCAAATGTAACAACTCCGTCATTAATGATAGTATTGATGGCGCAATAGAACTAAATTGACCTCCAGGCATCAGTGTTACTAGAAAAACTTGATAATTAGTTAAATTTGCGATATACCTCAGTTATTTCGATGTCCCAAGATAAAGGCTTTGCTCTGTGTTTTTCTGTCAAACACAGTGGTACAAATGGAAGAGCTTGGCCTGTGCCATAACAGTGCAAACGTGATAACTCGGCCATTAATGATAGTATTGATGGCGCAATAGAACTAAATTGACCTCCAGGCATCAGTGTTACTAGAAAAACTTGATAATTAGTTGAATGTGCGATATAATACAGTTATTTCGAAGTCCCAAGATAAAGGACTTGCTCTGTGTTTTGTTGTCAAACACAGCGGTACAAATGGAAGAGCTTGGCCTGTGCCATAACACTGAAAATGTGACAACTCCGCCATTAATGATAGTATTGATGGCGTAATAGAACTAAATTGACCTCCAGGCATCAGTGTTACTAGAAAAACTTGATAATTAGTTCAATTTGCGATATACCTCAGTTATTTCGATGTCCCAATATAAAGGCTTTGCTCTGTGTTTTGTTGTCAAACACAGTGGTACAAATGGAAGAGCTTTGGCTGTGCCATACCACTGCAAATGTAACAACTCCGTCATTAATGATAGTATTGATGGCGCAATAGAACTAAATTGAACTCCAGGCATCAGTGTTACCAGAAAAAACTTGATAATTAGTTAAATTTGCGATATACCTCAGTTATTTCGATGTCCCAAGGTAAAGGCTTTGCTCTGTGTTTTGGTGTCAAACACAGTGGTACAAATGGAAGAGCTTGGTCTGTGCCATAACACTTCAAATGTGACAACTCGGCCATTAATGATAGTATTGATGGCGCAATAGAACTAAATTGACCTCCAGGCATCAGTGTTACTAGAAAAACTTGATAATTAGTTGAATTTGCGATATACCTCAGTTATTTCGATGTCCCAAGATAAAGGAGTTGCTCTCTGTTTTATTGTCAAAGAGACCGGTACAAATGGCATAGCTTGGACTGTGCCATGACACTGCAAATATGACAACTCCGCCATTAATGATAGTATTGATGGCGCATTAGAACTAAATTGACCTCCAGGCATCAGTGTTACTAGAAAAACTTGATAATTAGTTAAATTTGCGATATACCTCAGTTATTTCGATGTCGCAAGATAAATGCTTTGCTCTGTGTTTTGTTGTCAAACACAGTGGTACAAATGGAAGAGCTTGGCCTGTGCCATAACAGTGCAAACGTGATTACTCGGCCATTAATGATAGTATTGATGGCGCAATAGAACTAAATTGACCTCCAGGCATCAGTGTTACTAGAAAATCTTGATAATTAGTTGAATTTGCGATATAATACAGTTATTTCGAAGTCCCAAGATAAAGGAGTTGCTCTGTGTTTTGTTGTCAAACACAGTGCTACAAATGGAAGAGCTTGGCCTGTGCCATAACAGTGCAAACGTGATAACTCAGCCATTAATGATAGTATTGATGGCGCAATAGAACTAAATTGACCTCCAGGCATCAGTGTTATTAAAACAAATTGATAATTAGTTAAATTTGCGATATACCTCAGTTATTTCGATGTCCCAAGATAAAGGAGTTGCTCTGTGCTTTGTTGTCAAACACAGTGGTACAAATGGAAGAGCTTGGTCTGGGCCATAACAGTGCAAAGGTGATTACTCGGCCATTAATGATAGTATTGATGGCGCAATAGAACTAAATTGACCTCCAGGCATCAGTGTTACTAGAAAAACTTGATAATTAGTTGAATTTGCGATATAATACAGTTATTTCGAAGTCCCAAGATAAAGGAGTTGCTCTGTGTTTTGTTGTCAAACACAGTGGTACAAATGGAAGAGCTTGGCCTGTGCCATAACAGTGCAAACGTGACATCTCACCCATTAATGATAGTATTGATGGCGCAATAGAACTAATTTGACCTCCAGGCATCAGTGTTACTAGAAAAACGTGATAATTAGTTGAATTTGCGATATAACACAGTTATTTCGAAGTCCCAAGATAAAGGAGTTGCTCTGTGTTTTATTGTCAAAGAGACCGGTACAAATGGAAGAGCTTGGGCTGTGCCATTTCACTGCAAATGTAACAACTCCGTCATTAATGATAGTATTGATGGCGCAATAGAACTAAATTGACCTCCAGGCATCAGTGTTACTAGAAAAACTTGATAATTAGTTGAATTTGCGATATACCTCAGTTATTTCGAAGTCCCAAAATAAAGAATTTGCTCTGTGTTTTGTTGTCAAACACAGCGGTACAAATGGAAGAGCTTTGGCTGTGCCATACCACTGCAAATGTAACAACTCCGTCATTAATGATAGTATTGATGGCGCAATAGAACTAAATTGACCTCCAGGCATCAGTGTTACTAGAAAAACTTGATAATTAGTTAAATTTGCGATATACCTCAGTTATTTCGATGTCCCAAGATAAAGGCTTTGCTCTGTGTTTTTCTGTCAAACACAGTGGTACAAATGGAAGAGCTTGGCCTGTGCCATAACAGTGCAAACGTGATAACTCGGCCATTAATGATAGTATTGATGGCGCAATAGAACTAAATTGACCTCCAGGCATCAGTGTTACTAGAAAAACTTGATAATTAGTTGAATGTGCGATATAATACAGTTATTTCGAAGTCCCAAGATAAAGGACTTGCTCTGTGTTTTGTTGTCAAACACAGCGGTACAAATGGAAGAGCTTGGCCTGTGCCATAACACTGAAAATGTGACAACTCCGCCATTAATGATAGTATTGATGGCGTAATAGAACTAAATTGACCTCCAGGCATCAGTGTTACTTGAAAAACTTGATAATTAGTTCAATTTGCGATATACCTCAGTTATTTCGATGTCCCAATATAAAGGCTTTGCTCTGTGTTTTGTTGTCAAACACAGTGGTACAAATGGAAGAGCTTTGGCTGTGCCATACCACTGCAAATGTAACAACTCCGTCATTAATGATAGTATTGATGGCGCAATAGAACTAAATTGAACTCCAGGCATCAGTGTTACCAGAAAAAACTTGATAATTAGTTAAATTTGCGATATACCTCAGTTATTTCGATGTCCCAAGATAAAGGCTTTGCTCTGTGTTTTGGTGTCAAACACAGTGGTACAAATGGAAGAGCTTGGTCTGTGCCATAACACTTCAAATGTGACAACTCGGCCATTAATGATAGTATTGATGGCGCAATAGAACTAAATTGACCTGCAGGCATCAGTGTTACTAGAAAAACTTGATAATTAGTTGAATTTGCGATATACCTCAGTTATTTCGATGTCCCAAGATAAAGGAGTTGCTCTCTGTTTTATTGTCAAAGAGACCGGTACAAATGGCATAGCTTGGACTGTGCCATGACACTGCAAATATGACAACTCCGCCATTAATGATAGTATTGATGGCGCATTAGAACTAAATTGACCTCCAGGCATCAGTGTTACTAGAAAAACTTGATAATTAGTTAAATTTGCGATATACCTCAGTTATTTCGATGTCGCAAGATAAATGCTTTGCTCTGTGTTTTGTTGTCAAACACAGTGGTACAAATGGAGGAGCTTGGCCTGTGCCATAACAGTGCAAACGTGATTACTCGGCCATTAATGATAGTATTGATGGCGCAATAGAACTAAATTGACCTCCAGGCATCAGTGTTACTAGAAAATCTTGATAATTAGTTGAATTTGCGATATAATACAGTTATTTCGAAGTCCCAAGATAAAGGAGTTGCTCTGTGTTTTGTTGTCAAACACAGTGCTACAAATGGAAGAGCTTGGCCTGTGCCATAACAGTGCAAACGTGATAACTCAGCCATTAATGATAGTATTGATGGCGCAATAGAACTAAATTGACCTCCAGGCATCAGTGTTATTAAAACAAATTGATAATTAGTTAAATTTGCGATATACCTCAGTTATTTCGATGTCCCAAGATAAAGGAGTTGCTCTGTGCTTTGTTGTCAAACACAGTGGTACAAATGGAAGAGCTTGGTCTGGGCCATAACAGTGCAAAGGTGATTACTCGGCCATTAATGATAGTATTGATGGCGCAATAGAACTAAATTGACCTCCAGGCATCAGTGTTACTAGAAAAACTTGATAATTAGTTGAATTTGCGATATAATACAGTTATTTCGAAGTCCCAAGATAAAGGAGTTGCTCTGTGTTTTGTTGTCAAACACAGTGGTACAAATGGAAGAGCTTGGCCTGTGCCATAACAGTGCAAACGTGACATCTCACCCATTAATGATAGTATTGATGGCGCAATAGAACTAATTTGACCTCCAGGCATCAGTGTTACTAGAAAAACGTGATAATTAGTTGAATTTGCGATATAACACAGTTATTTCGAAGTCCCAAGATAAAGGAGTTGCTCTGTGTTTTGTTGTCAAAGCCACCGGTACAAATGGCATAGCATGAACTGTGCCATAACACTGCAAATGTGACAACTCGGCCATTAATGATAGTATTGATGGCGCAATAGAACTAAATTGACCTCCAGGCATCAGTGTTACTAGAAAAACTTGATAATTAGTTAAATTTGCGATATTCCTCAGTTATTTCGAAGTCCCAACATAAAGGATTTGCTCTGTGTTTTGTTGTGAAACACACCTGTACAAATGGAAGAGCTTGGCCTGTGCCATTACAGTGCAAACGTGATAACTCGGCCATTAATGATAGTATTGATGGCGCAATATAACTAAATTGACCTCCAGGCATCAGTGTTACCAGAACAACTTGATAATTAGTTAAATTTGCGATATACCTCAGTTATTTCGATGTCCCAAGATAAAGGAGTTGCTCTGTGTTTTATTGTCAAAGAGACCGGTACAAATGGAAGAGCTTGGTCTGTGCCATTTCACTGCAAATGTAACAACTCCGTCATTAATGATAGTATTGATGGCGCAATAGAACTAAATTGACCTCCAGGCATCAGTGTTACTAGAAAAACTTGATAATTAGTTGAATTTGCGATATACCTCAGTTATTTCGAAGTCCCAAAATAAAGAATTTGCTCTGTGTTTTGTTGTCAAACACAGCGGTACAAATGGAAGAGCTTTGGCTGTGCCATACCACTGCAAATGTAACAACTCCGTCATTAATGATAGTATTGATGGCGCAATAGAACTAAATTGACCTCCAGGCATCAGTGTTACCAGAAAAACTTGATAATTAGTTAAATTTGCGATATACCTCAGTTATTTCGATGTCCCAAGATAAAGGCTTTGCTCTGTGTTTTGTTGTCAAACACAGTGGTACAAATGGAAGAGCTTGGCCTGTGCCATAACAGTGCAAACGTGACATCTCACCCATTAATGATAGTATTGATGGCGCAATAGAACTAATTTGACCTCCAGGCATCAGTGTTACTAGAAAAACGTGATAATTAGTTGAATTTGCGATATAACACAGTTATTTCGAAGTCCCAAGATAAAGGAGTTGCTCTGTGTTTTGTTGTCAAAGCCACCGGTACAAATGGCATAGCATGAACTGTGCCATAACACTGCAAATGTGACAACTCGGCCATTAATGATAGTATTGATGGCGCAATATAACTAAATTGACCTCCAGGCATCAGTGTTACTAGAAAAACTTGATAATTAGTTAAATTTGCGATATTCCTCAGTTATTTCGAAGTCCCAACATAAAGGATTTGCTCTGTGTTTTGTTGTGAAACACACCTGTACAAATGGAAGAGCTTGGCCTGTGCCATAACAGTGCAAACGTGATAACTCGGCCATTAATGATAGTATTGATGGCGCAATAGAACTAAATTGACCTCCAGGCATCAGTGTTACCAGAAAAACTTGATAATTAGTTAAATTTGCGATATACCTCAGTTATTTCGATGTCCCAAGATAAAGGAGTTGCTCTGTGTTTTATTGTCAAAGAGACCGGTACAAATGGAAGAGCTTGGGCTGTGCCATTTCACTGCAAATGTAACAACTCCGTCATTAATGATAGTATTGATGGCGCAATAGAACTAAATTGACCTCCAGGCATCAGTGTTACTAGAAAAACTTGATAATTAGTTGAATTTGCGATATACCTCAGTTATTTCGAAGTCCCAAAATAAAGAATTTGCTCTGTGTTTTGTTGTGAAACACAGCGGTACAAATGGAAGAGCTTTGGCTGTGCCATACCACTGCAAATGTAACAACTCCGTCATTAATGATAGTATTGATGGCGCAATAGAACTAAATTGACCTCCAGGCATCAGTGTTACCAGAAAAACTTGATAATTAGTTAAATTTGCGATATACCTCAGTTATTTCGATGTCCCAAGATAAAGGCTTTGCTCTGTGTTTTGTTGTCAAACACAGTGGTACAAATGGAAGAGCTTGGCCTGTGCCATAACAGTGCAAACGTGATAACTCGGCCATTAATGATAGTATTGATGGCGCAATAGAACTACATTGACCTCCAGGCATCAGTGTTACTAGAAAAACTTGATAATTAGTTGAATGTGCGATATAATACAGTTATTTCGAAGTCCCAAAATAAAGGATTTGCTCTGTGTTTTGTTGTCAAACACACCGGTACAAATGGAAGAGCTTGGGCTGTGCCATACCACTGCAAATGTAACAACTCCGTCATTAATGATAGTATTGATGGCGCAATAGAACTAAATTGACCTCCAGGCATCAGTGTTATTAAAACAAATTGATAATTAGTTAAATTTGCGATATACCTCAGTTATTTCGATGTCCCAAGATAAAGGAGTTGCTCTGTGTTTTGTTGTCAAACACAGTGGTACAAATGGAAGAGCTTGGTCTGGGCCATAACAGTGCAAAGGTGATTACTCGGCCATTAATGATAGTATTGATGGCGCAATAGAACTAAATTGACCTCCAGGCATCAGTGTTACTAGAAAAACTTGATAATTAGTTGAATTTGCGATATAATACAGTTATTTCGAAGTCCCAAGATAAAGGAGTTGCTCTGTGTTTTGTTGTCAAACACAGTGGTACAAATGGAAGAGCTTGGCCTGTGCCATAACAGTGCAAACGTGACATCGCACCCATTAATGATAGTATTGATGGCGCAATAGAACTAATTTGACCTCCAGGCATCAGTGTTACTAGAAAAACGTGATAATTAGTTGAATTTGCGATATAACACAGTTATTTCGAAGTCCCAAGATAAAGGAGTTGCTCTGTGTTTTGTTGTCAAAGCCACCGGTACAAATGGCATAGCATGAACTGTGCCATAACACTGCAAATGTGACAACTCGGCCATTAATGATAGTATTGATGGCGCAATAGAACTAAATTGACCTCCAGGCATCAGTGTTACTAGAAAAACTTGATAATTAGTTTAATTTGCGATATACCTCAGTTATTTCGAAGTCCCAACATAAAGGATTTGCTCTGTGTTTTGTTGTGAAACACACCTGTACAAATGGAAGAGCTTGGCCTGTGCCATAACAGTGCAAACGTGATAACTCGGTCATTAATGATAGTATTGATGGCGCAATAGAACTAAATTGACCTCCAGGCATCAGTGTTACTAGAAAAACTTGATAATTAGTTGAATGTGCGATATAATACAGTTATTTCGAAGTCCCAAGATAAAGGAGTTGCTCTGTGTTTTGTTGTCAAACACAGTGGTACAAATGGAAGAGCTTGGCCTGTGCCATAACAGTGCAAACGTGACATCTCACCCATTAATGATAGTATTGATGGCGCAATAGAACTAATTTGACCTCCAGGCATCAGTGTTATTAAAACAAATTGATAATTAGTTAAATTTGCGATATACCTCAGTTATTTCGATGTCCCAAGATAAAGGAGTTGCTCTGTGTTTTGTTGTCAAAGCCACCGGTACAAATGGCATAGCATGAACTGTGCCATAACACTGCAAATGTGACAACTCGGCCATTAATGATAGTATTGATGGCGCAATAGAACTAAATTGACCTCCAGGCATCAGTGTTACTAGAAAAACTTGATAATTAGTTAAATTTGCGATATTCCTCAGTTATTTCGAAGTCCCAACATAAAGGATTTGCTCTGTGTTTTGTTGTGAAACACACCTGTACAAATGGAAGAGCTTGGCCTGTGCCATTACAGTGCAAACGTGATAACTCGGCCATTAATGATAGTATTGATGGCGCAATATAACTAAATTGACCTCCAGGCATCAGTGTTACCAGAACAACTTGATAATTAGTTAAATTTGCGATATACCTCAGTTATTTCGATGTCCCAAGATAAAGGAGTTGCTCTGTGTTTTATTGTCAAAGAGACCGGTACAAATGGAAGAGCTTGGTCTGTGCCATTTCACTGCAAATGTAACAACTCCGTCATTAATGATAGTATTGATGGCGCAATAGAACTAAATTGACCTCCAGGCATCAGTGTTACTAGAAAAACTTGATAATTAGTTGAATTTGCGATATACCTCAGTTATTTCGAAGTCCCAAAATAAAGAATTTGCTCTGTGTTTTGTTGTCAAACACAGCGGTACAAATGGAAGAGCTTTGGCTGTGCCATACCACTGCAAATGTAACAACTCCGTCATTAATGATAGTATTGATGGCGCAATAGAACTAAATTGACCTCCAGGCATCAGTGTTACCAGAAAAACTTGATAATTAGTTAAATTTGCGATATACCTCAGTTATTTCGATGTCCCAAGATAAAGGCTTTGCTCTGTGTTTTGTTGTCAAACACAGTGGTACAAATGGAAGAGCTTGGCCTGTGCCATAACAGTGCAAACGTGACATCTCACCCATTAATGATAGTATTGATGGCGCAATAGAACTAATTTGACCTCCAGGCATCAGTGTTACTAGAAAAACGTGATAATTAGTTGAATTTGCGATATAACACAGTTATTTCGAAGTCCCAAGATAAAGGAGTTGCTCTGTGTTTTGTTGTCAAAGCCACCGGTACAAATGGCATAGCATGAACTGTGCCATAACACTGCAAATGTGACAACTCGGCCATTAATGATAGTATTGATGGCGCAATATAACTAAATTGACCTCCAGGCATCAGTGTTACTAGAAAAACTTGATAATTAGTTAAATTTGCGATATTCCTCAGTTATTTCGAAGTCCCAACATAAAGGATTTGCTCTGTGTTTTGTTGTGAAACACACCTGTACAAATGGAAGAGCTTGGCCTGTGCCATAACAGTGCAAACGTGATAACTCGGCCATTAATGATAGTATTGATGGCGCAATAGAACTAAATTGACCTCCAGGCATCAGTGTTACCAGAAAAACTTGATAATTAGTTAAATTTGCGATATACCTCAGTTATTTCGATGTCCCAAGATAAAGGAGTTGCTCTGTGTTTTATTGTCAAAGAGACCGGTACAAATGGAAGAGCTTGGGCTGTGCCATTTCACTGCAAATGTAACAACTCCGTCATTAATGATAGTATTGATGGCGCAATAGAACTAAATTGACCTCCAGGCATCAGTGTTACTAGAAAAACTTGATAATTAGTTGAATTTGCGATATACCTCAGTTATTTCGAAGTCCCAAAATAAAGAATTTGCTCTGTGTTTTGTTGTCAAACACAGCGGTACAAATGGAAGAGCTTTGGCTGTGCCATACCACTGCAAATGTAACAACTCCGTCATTAATGATAGTATTGATGGCGCAATAGAACTAAATTGACCTCCAGGCATCAGTGTTACCAGAAAAACTTGATAATTAGTTAAATTTGCGATATACCTCAGTTATTTCGATGTCCCAAGATAAAGGCTTTGCTCTGTGTTTTGTTGTCAAACACAGTGGTACAAATGGAAGAGCTTGGCCTGTGCCATAACAGTGCAAACGTGATAACTCGGCCATTAATGATAGTATTGATGGCGCAATAGAACTACATTGACCTCCAGGCATCAGTGTTACTAGAAAAACTTGATAATTAGTTGAATGTGCGATATAATACAGTTATTTCGAAGTCCCAAAATAAAGGATTTGCTCTGTGTTTTGTTGTCAAACACACCGGTACAAATGGAAGAGCTTGGGCTGTGCCATACCACTGCAAATGTAACAACTCCGTCATTAATGATAGTATTGATGGCGCAATAGAACTAAATTGACCTCCAGGCATCAGTGTTATTAAAACAAATTGATAATTAGTTAAATTTGCGATATACCTCAGTTATTTCGATGTCCCAAGATAAAGGAGTTGCTCTGTGTTTTGTTGTCAAACACAGTGGTACAAATGGAAGAGCTTGGTCTGGGCCATAACAGTGCAAAGGTGATTACTCGGCCATTAATGATAGTATTGATGGCGCAATAGAACTAAATTGACCTCCAGGCATCAGTGTTACTAGAAAAACTTGATAATTAGTTGAATTTGCGATATAATACAGTTATTTCGAAGTCCCAAGATAAAGGAGTTGCTCTGTGTTTTGTTGTCAAACACAGTGGTACAAATGGAAGAGCTTGGCCTGTGCCATAACAGTGCAAACGTGACATCGCACCCATTAATGATAGTATTGATGGCGCAATAGAACTAATTTGACCTCCAGGCATCAGTGTTACTAGAAAAACGTGATAATTAGTTGAATTTGCGATATAACACAGTTATTTCGAAGTCCCAAGATAAAGGAGTTGCTCTGTGTTTTGTTGTCAAAGCCACCGGTACAAATGGCATAGCATGAACTGTGCCATAACACTGCAAATGTGACAACTCGGCCATTAATGATAGTATTGATGGCGCAATAGAACTAAATTGACCTCCAGGCATCAGTGTTACTAGAAAAACTTGATAATTAGTTTAATTTGCGATATACCTCAGTTATTTCGAAGTCCCAACATAAAGGATTTGCTCTGTGTTTTGTTGTGAAACACACCTGTACAAATGGAAGAGCTTGGCCTGTGCCATAACAGTGCAAACGTGATAACTCGGTCATTAATGATAGTATTGATGGCGCAATAGAACTAAATTGACCTCCAGGCATCAGTGTTACTAGAAAAACTTGATAATTAGTTGAATGTGCGATATAATACAGTTATTTCGAAGTCCCAAGATAAAGGAGTTGCTCTGTGTTTTGTTGTCAAACACAGTGGTACAAATGGAAGAGCTTGGCCTGTGCCATAACAGTGCAAACGTGACATCTCACCCATTAATGATAGTATTGATGGCGCAATAGAACTAATTTGACCTCCAGGCATCAGTGTTATTAAAACAAATTGATAATTAGTTAAATTTGCGATATACCTCAGTTATTTCGATGTCCCAAGATAAAGGAGTTGCTCTGTGTTTTGTTGTCAAAGCCACCGGTACAAATGGCATAGCATGAACTGTGCCATAACACTGCAAATGTGACAACTCGGCCATTAATGATAGTATTGATGGCGCAATAGAACTAAATTGACCTCCAGGCATCAGTGTTACTAGAAAAACTTGATAATTAGTTAAATTTGCGATATACCTCAGTTATTTCGAAGTCCCAACATAAAGGATTTGCTCTGTGTTTTGTTGTGAAACACACCTGTACAAATGGAAGAGCTTGGCCTGTGCCATAACAGTGCAAACGTGATAACTCGGCCATTAATGATAGTATTGATGGCGCAATAGAACTAAATTGACCTCCAGGCATCAGTGTTACCAGAAAAACTTGATAATTAGTTAAATTTGCGATATACCTCAGTTATTTCGATGTCCCAAGATAAAGGCTTTGCTCTGTGGTTTGTTGTCAAACACAGTGGTACAAATGGAAGAGCTTGGCCTGTGCCATAACTGTGCAAACGTGATAACTCGGCCATTAATGATAGTATTGATGGCGCAATAGAACTAAATTGACCTCCAGGCATCAGTGTTACTAGAAAAACTTGATAATTAGTTGAATGTGCGATATAATACAGTTATTTCGAAGTCCCAAGATAAAGGAGTTGCTCTGTGTTTTGTTGTCAAACACAGCGGTACAAATGGAAGAGCTTGGCCTGTGCCATAACACTGCAAATGTGACAACTCCGCCATTAATGATAGTATTGATGGCGCAATAGAACTACATTGACCTCCAGGCATCAGTGTTACTAGAAAAACTTGATAATTAGTTGAATGTGCGATATAATACAGTTATTTCGAAGTCCCAAAATAAAGGATTTGCTCTGTGTTTTGTTGTCAAACACACCGGTACAAATGGAAGAGCTTGGGCTGTGCCATACCACTGCAAATGTAACAACTCCGTCATTAATGATAGTATTGATGGCGCAATAGAACTAAATTGACCTCCAGGCATCAGTGTTATTAAAACAAATTGATAATTAGTTAAATTTGCGATATACCTCAGTTATTTCGATGTCCCAAGATAAAGGAGTTGCTCTGTGTTTTGTTGTCAAACACAGTGGTACAAATGGAAGAGCTTGGTCTGGGCCATAACAGTGCAAAGGTGATTACTCGGCCATTAATGATAGTATTGATGGCGCAATAGAACTAAATTGACCTCCAGGCATCAGTGTTACTAGAAAAACTTGATAATTAGTTGAATTTGCGATATAATACAGTTATTTCGAAGTCCCAAGATAAAGGAGTTGCTCTGTGTTTTGTTGTCAAACACAGTGGTACAAATGGAAGAGCTTGGCCTGTGCCATAACAGTGCAAACGTGACATCGCACCCATTAATGATAGTATTGATGGCGCAATAGAACTAATTTGACCTCCAGGCATCAGTGTTACTAGAAAAACGTGATAATTAGTTGAATTTGCGATATAACACAGTTATTTCGAAGTCCCAAGATAAAGGAGTTGCTCTGTGTTTTGTTGTCAAAGCCACCGGTACAAATGGCATAGCATGAACTGTGCCATAACACTGCAAATGTGACAACTCGGACATTAATGATAGTATTGATGGCGCAATAGAACTAAATTGACCTCCAGGCATCAGTGTTACTAGAAAAACTTGATAATTAGTTTAATTTGCGATATACCTCAGTTATTTCGAAGTCCCAACATAAAGGATTTGCTCTGTGTTTTGTTGTGAAACACACCTGTACAAATGGAAGAGCTTGGCCTGTGCCATAACAGTGCAAACGTGATAACTCGGTCATTAATGATAGTATTGATGGCGCAATAGAACTAAATTGACCTCCAGGCATCAGTGTTACTAGAAAAACTTGATAATTAGTTGAATGTGCGATATAATACAGTTATTTCGAAGTCCCAAGATAAAGGAGTTGCTCTGTGTTTTGTTGTCAAACACAGTGGTACAAATGGAAGAGCTTGGCCTGTGCCATAACAGTGCAAACGTGACATCTCACCCATTAATGATAGTATTGATGGCGCAATAGAACTAATTTGACCTCCAGGCATCAGTGTTACTAGAAAAACGTGATAATTAGTTGAATTTGCGATATAACACAGTTATTTCGAAGTCCCAAGATAAAGGAGTTGCTCTGTGTTTTGTTGTCAAAGCCACCGGTACAAATGGCATAGCATGAACTGTGCCATAACACTGCAAATGTGACAACTCGGCCATTAATGATAGTATTGATGGCGCAATAGAACTAAATTGACCTCCAGGCATCAGTGTTACTAGAAAAACTTGATAATTAGTTAAATTTGCGATATACCTCAGTTATTTCGAAGTCCCAACATAAAGGATTTGCTCTGTGTTTTGTTGTGAAACACACCTGTACAAATGGAAGAGCTTGGCCTGTGCCATAACAGTGCAAACGTGATAACTCGGCCATTAATGATAGTATTGATGGCGCAATAGAACTAAATTGACCTCCAGGCATCAGTGTTACCAGAAAAACTTGATAATTAGTTAAATTTGCGATATACCTCAGTTATTTCGATGTCCCAAGATAAAGGCTTTGCTCTGTGGTTTGTTGTCAAACACAGTGGTACAAATGGAAGAGCTTGGCCTGTGCCATAACTGTGCAAACGTGATAACTCGGCCATTAATGATAGTATTGATGGCGCAATAGAACTAAATTGACCTCCAGGCATCAGTGTTACTAGAAAAACTTGATAATTAGTTGAATGTGCGATATAATACAGTTATTTCGAAGTCCCAAGATAAAGGAGTTGCTCTGTGTTTTGTTGTCAAACACAGCGGTACAAATGGAAGAGCTTGGCCTGTGCCATAACACTGCAAATGTGACAACTCCGCCATTAATGATAGTATTGATGGCGCAATAGAACTAAATTGACATCCAGGCATCAGTGTTACTAGAAAAACTGTATAATTAGTTGAATTTGCGATATATCTCAGTTATTTCGATGTCCCAATATAAAGGCTTTGCTCTGTGTTTTGTTGTCAAACACAGTGGTACAAATGGAAGAGCTTGGTCTGTGCCCTAACACCGCAAACGTGACATCTCACCCATTAATGATAGTATTAATGGCGCAATAGAACTAAATATACCTCCAGGCATCAGTTTTACTAGAAAAACATGATAATTAGTTGAATTTGCGATATACCTCAGTTATTTCGATGTCCCAAAATAAAGGAGTTGCTCTGTGTTTTATTGTCAAAGAGACCGGTACAAATGGAAGAGCTTGGGCTGTGCCATTTCACTGCAAATGTAACAACTCCGTCATTAATGATAGTATTGATGGCGCAATAGAACTAAATTGACCTCCAGGCATCAGTGTTACTAGAAAAACTTGATAATTAGTTGAATTTGCTATATACCTCAGTTATTTCGAAGTCCCAACATAAAGGATTTGCTCTGTGTTTTGTTGTGAAACACACCTGTACAAATGGAAGAGCTTGGCCTGTGCCATAACAGTGCAAACGTGATAACTCGGCCATTAATGATAGTATTGATGGCGCAATAGAACTAAATTGACCTCCAGGCATCAGTGTTACCAGAAAAACTTGATAATTAGTTAAATTTGCGATATACCTCAGTTATTTCGATGTCCCAAGATAAAGGCTTTGCTCTGTGGTTTGTTGTCAAACACAGTGGTACAAATGGAAGAGCTTGGCCTGTGCCATAACTGTGCAAACGTGATAACTCGGCCATTAATGATAGTATTGATGGCGCAATAGAACTAAATTGACCTCCAGGCATCAGTGTTACTAGAAAAACTTGATAATTAGTTGAATGTGCGATATAATACAGTTATTTCGAAGTCCCAACATAAAGGATTTGCTCTGTGTTTTGTTGTGAAACACACCTGTACAAATGGAAGAGCTTGGCCTGTGCCATAACAGTGCAAACGTGATAACTCGGCCATTAATGATAGTATTGATGGCGCAATAGAACTAAATTGACCTCCAGGCATCAGTGTTACCAGAAAAACTTGATAATTAGTTAAATTTGCGATATACCTCAGTTATTTCGATGTCCCAAGATAAAGGCTTTGCTCTGTGGTTTGTTGTCAAACACAGTGGTACAAATGGAAGAGCTTGGCCTGTGCCATAACTGTGCAAACGTGATAACTCGGCCATTAATGATAGTATTGATGGCGCAATAGAACTAAATTGACTTCCAGGCATCAGTGTTACTAGAAAAACTTGATAATTAGTTGAATGTGCGATATAATACAGTTATTTCGAAGTCCCAAGATAAAGGAGTTGCTCTGTGTTTTGTTGTCAAACACAGCGGTACAAATGGAAGAGCTTGGCCTGTGCCATAACACTGCAAATGTGACAACTCCGCCATTAATGATAGTATTGATGGCGCAATAGAACTAAATTGACCTCCAGGCATCAGTGTTACTAGAAAAACTTGATAATTAGTTGAATGTGCGATATAATACAGTTATTTCAAAGTCCCAAAATAAAGGATTTGCTCTGTGTTTTGTTGTCAAACACACCGGTACAAATGGAAGAGCTTGAGCTGTGCCATACCACTGCAAATGTAACAACTCCGTCATTAATGATAGTATTGATCGCGCAATAGAACTAAATTGACCTCCAGGCATCAGTGTTACCAGAAAAACTTGATAATTAGTTAAATTTGCGATATACCTCAGTTATTTCGATGTCCCAAGATAAAGGCTTTGCTCTGTGTTTTGTTGTCAAACACAGTGGTACAAATGGAAGAGCTTGGCCTGTGCCATAACAGTGCAAACGTGATTACTCGGCCATTAATGATAGTATTGATGGCGCAATAGAACTAAATTGACCTCCAGGCATCAGTGTTACTAGAAAATCTTGATAATTAGTTGAATTTGCGATATAATACAGTTATTTCGAAGTCCCAAGATAAAGGAGTTGCTCTGTGTTTTGTTGTCAAAGCCACCGGTACAAATGGCATAGCATGAACTGTGCCATAACACTGCAAATGTGACAACTCGGCCATTAATGATAGTATTGATGGCGCAATAGAACTAAATTGACCTCCAGGCATCAGTGTTACTAGAAAAACTTGATAATTAGTTAAATTTGCGATATACCTCAGTTATTTCGAAGTCCCAACATAAAGGATTTGCTCTGTGTTTTGTTGTGAAACACACCTGTACAAATGGAAGAGCTTGGCCTGTGCCATAACAGTTCAAACGTGATAACTCGGCCATTAATGATAGTATTGATGGCGCAATAGAACTAAATTGACCTCCAGGCATCAGTGTTACCAGAAAAACTTGATAATTAGTTAAATTTGCGATATACCTCAGTTATTTCGATGTCCCAAGATAAAGGCTTTGCTCTGTGGTTTGTTGTCAAACACAGTGGTACAAATGGAAGAGCTTGGCCTGTGCCATAACTGTGCAAACGTGATAACTCGGCCATTAATGGTAGTATTGATGGCGCAATAGAACTAAATTGACCTCCAGGCATCAGTGTTACTAGAAAAACTGTATAATTAGTTGAATTTGCGATATATCTCAGTTATTTCGATGTCCCAATATAAAGGCTTTGCTCTGTGTTTTGTTGTCAAACACAGTGGTACAAATGGAAGAGCTTGGACTGTGCCCTAACACCGCAAACGTGACATCTCACCCATTAATGATAGTATTAATGGCGCAATAGAACTAAATATACCTCCAGGCATCAGTTTTACTAGAAAAACATGATAATTAGTTGAATTTGCGATATACCTCAGTTATTTCGATGTCCCAAAATAAAGGAGTTGCTCTGTGTTTTATTGTCAAAGAGACCGGTACAAATGGAAGAGCTTGTGCTGTGCCATTTCACTGCAAATGTAACAACTCCGTCATTAATGATAGTATTGATGGCGCAATAGAACTAAATTGACCTCCAGGCATCAGTGTTACTAGAAAAACTTGATAATTAGTTGAATTTGCGATATACCTCAGTTATTTCGAAGTCCCAAAATAAAGAATTTGCTCTGTGTTTTGTTGTCAAACACAGCGGTACAAATGGAAGAGCTTTGGCTGTGCCATACCACTGCAAATGTAACAACTCCGTCATTAATGATAGTATTGATGGCGCAATAGAACTAAATTGACCTCCAGGCATCAGTGTTACTAGAAAAACTTGATAATTAGTTAAATTTGCGATATACCTCAGTTATTTCGATGTCCCAAGATAAAGGCTTTGCTCTGTGTTTTGCTGTCAAACACAGTGGTACAAATGGAAGAGCTTGGCCTGTGCCATAACAGTGCAAACGTGATAACTCGGCCATTAATGATATTATTGATGGCGCAATAGAACTAAATTGACCTCCAGGCATCAGTGTTACTAGAAAAACTGTATAATTAGTTGAATTTGTGATATATCTCAGTTATTTCGATGTCCCAATATAAAGGCTTTGCTCTGTGTTTTGTTGTCAAACACAGTGGTACAAATGGAAGAGCTTGGTCTGTGCCCTAACACCGCAAACGTGACATCTCACCCATTAATGATAGTATTAATGGCGCAATAGAACTAAATATACCTCCAGGCATCAGTTTTACTAGAAAAACATGATAATTAGTTGAATTTGCGATATACCTCAGTTATTTCGATGTCCCAAAATAAAGGAGTTGCTCTGTGTTTTATTGTCAAAGAGACCGGTACAAATGGAAGAGCTTGGGCTGTGCCATTTCACTGCAAATGTAACAACTCCGTCATTAATGATAGTATTGATGGCGCAATAGAACTAAATATACCTCCAGGCATCAGTGTTACTAGAAAAACTTGATAATTAGTTGAATTTGCGATATACCTCAGTTATTTCGAAGTCCCAAAATAAAGAATTTGCTCTGTGTTTTGTTGTCAAACACAGCGGTACAAATGGAAGAGCTTTGGCTGTGCCATACCACTGCAAATGTAACAACTCCGTCATTAATGATAGTATTGATGGCGCAATAGAACTAAATTGACCTCCAGGCATCAGTGTTACTAGAAAAACTGTATAATTAGTTGAATTTGTGATATATCTCAGTTATTTCGATGTCCCAATATAAAGGCTTTGCTCTGTGTTTTGTTGTCAAACACAGTGGTACAAATGGAAGAGCTTGGTCTGTGCCCTAACACCGCAAACGTGACATCTCACCCATTAATGATAGTATTAATGGCGCAATAGAACTAAATATACCTCCAGGCATCAGTTTTACTAGAAAAACATGATAATTAGTTGAATTTGCGATATACCTCAGTTATTTCGATGTCCCAAAATAAAGGAGTTGCTCTGTGTTTTATTGTCAAAGAGACCGGTACAAATGGAAGAGCTTGGGCTGTGCCATTTCACTGCAAATGTAACAACTCCGTCATTAATGATAGTATTGATGGCGCAATAGAACTAAATATACCTCCAGGCATCAGTGTTACTAGAAAAACTTGATAATTAGTTGAATTTGCGATATACCTCAGTTATTTCGAAGTCCCAAAATAAAGAATTTGCTCTGTGTTTTGTTGTCAAACACAGCGGTACAAATGGAAGAGCTTTGGCTGTGCCATACCACTGCAAATGTAACAACTCCGTCATTAATGATAGTATTGATGGCGCAATAGAACTAAATTGACCTCCAGGCATCAGTGTTACTAGAAAAACTTGATAATTAGTTAAATTTGCGATATACCTCAGTTATTTCGATGTCCCAAGATAAAGGAGTTGCTCTGTGTTTTGTTGTCAAACACAGCGGTACAAATGGAAGAGCTTGGCCTGTGCCATAACACTGAAAATGTGACAACTCCGCCATTAATGATAGTATTGATGGCGTAATAGAACTAAATTGACCTCCAGGCATCAGTGTTACTAGAAAAACTTGATAATTAGTTCAATTTGCGATATACCTCAGTTATTTCGATGTCCCAATATAAAGGCTTTGCACTGTGTTTTGTTGTCAAACACAGTGGTACAAATGGAAGAGCTTTGGCTGTGCCATACCACTGCAAATGTAACAACTCCGTCATTAATGATAGTATTGATGGCGCAATAGAACTAAATTGAACTCCAGGCATCAGTGTTACCAGAAAAACTTGATAATTAGTTAAATTTGCGATATACCTCAGTTATTTCAATGTCCCAAGATAAAGGCTTTGCTCTGTGTTTTGGTGTCAAACACAGTGGTACAAATGGAAGAGCTTGGCCTGTGCCATAACACTTCAAATGTGACAACTCGGCCATTAATGATAGTATTGATGGCGCAATAGAACTAAATTGACCTCCAGGCATCAGTGTTACTAGAAAAACTTGATAATTAGTTGAATTTGCGATATACCTCAGTTATTTCGATGTCCCAAGATAAAGGAGTTGCTCTCTGTTTTATTGTCAAAGAGACCGGTACAAATGGCATAGCTTGGACTGTGCCATAACACTGCAAATATGACAACTCCGCCATTAATGATAGTATTGATGGCGCATTAGAACTAAATTGACCTCCAGGCATCAGTGTTACTAGAAAAACTTGATAATTAGTTAAATTTGCGATATACCTCAGTTATTTCGATGTCGCAAGATAAATGCTTTGCTCTGTGTTTTGTTGTCAAACACAGTGGTACAAATGGAAGAGCTTGGCCTGTGCCATAACAGTGCAATCGTGATTACTCGGCCATTAATGATAGTATTGATGGCGCAATAGAACTAAATTGACCTCCAGGCATCAGTGTTACTAGAAAATCTTGATAATTAGTTGAATTTGCGATATAATACAGTTATTTCGAAGTCCCAAGATAAAGGAGTTGCTCTGTGTTTTGTTGTCAAACACAGTGCTACAAATGGAAGAGCTTGGCCTGTGCCATAACAGTGCAAACGTGATAACTCAGCCATTAATGATAGTATTGATGGCGCAATAGAACTAAATTGACCTCCAGGCATCAGTGTTATTAAAACAAATTGATAATTAGTTAAATTTGCGATATACCTCAGTTATTTCGATGTCCCAAGATAAAGGAGTTGCTCTGTGTTTTGTTGTCAAACACAGTGGTACAAATGGAAGAGCTTGGTCTGGGCCATAACAGTGCAAAGGTGATTACTCGGCCATTAATGATAGTATTGATGGCGCAATAGAACTAAATTGACCTCCAGGCATCAGTGTTACTAGAAAAACTTGATAATTAGTTGAATTTGCGATATAATACAGTTATTTCGAAGTCCCAAGATAAAGGAGTTGCTCTGTGTTTTGTTGTCAAACACAGTGGTACAAATGGAAGAGCTTGGCCTGTGCCATAACAGTGCAAACGTGACATCTCACCCATTAACACGCTTGGCACAAATGACCCTAAAATCTATCACTTTGCTATATTTTCAAAAGTTTCCAACATAGAAGATTGAATTTTTGTGGGATGATCAAGACCGATGACCTAAACAAAATCCGATGATTTGATCTACCGTAGACATCTTGATGACGTCACAGTTACGTCATGTATCCATTTATAATAGGTTTCTCGATGTTTTCAATTACCTTGAACATCAGTAAATTTTATATTTTCGAATTCCCAACATGTCGACAACAAAGAAACCGAAAACCCGAGTTCGATTAATTAAGAGGGAGAAAAGTTATTAAATTTTGAATTTTGGCAATTTTCCCGCCAATATTTGGCGGGAAATATTCAACACAGAACCATTTACAAAATAACTTCTTCATTCATCTTTTAGAGTTTAAAATATTTGTTTACGACAATCTAGCAATCAAAAGAGTAAATCGGTACCCACAACCGTATGTTTTTAGAATTTTCAATTTTTGAGAGGAAATACTGTAAAATTCCCAGTGAAAAAGAGGATACGTCATTATGACGTCATATATTTTTGAAAACGTCTTTTAAAAATAACTATTCAAGTATTTTTCAGGTTTTAAAGAGGAACTGTACTTACTGTACACTGAATAGCTGCAATATGGTCTTTTTTATGTTTATTCAATTTAGAAAGCATGACTGATGTCCGACCCATGACGTCAGAAAATGTGACGTCACAGGAGACTTCAGTTCTTAATAACTCAGCAAATATTTATCGTAGAGACTTTAAAATTGCGGCAATCAAAAACACATATTTATGTTGTTGTGATAACATGCTTTATTTCAAACGTATAGGTAACGCAGAATTTGACCTTAAAAGGAGTCGTTCGTTATGACGTCACACCAACGTCAATATACAAACGTGTTTGATCCTAAAGACGTTATTTCATTTTAATATTAACATACGAAAATTTCGTTAAATTTGACAGCGAATTAAACAAGATGTGCTGGTTTATATATTTTTGGCTCGCTTTTAGTGATCGATTTTGAGGTAACTTATGCCCGGCGTGTAATGATAGTATTGATGGCGCAATAGAACTAATTTGACCTCCAGGCATCAGTGTTACTAGAAAAACTTGATAATTAGTTAAATTTGCGATATACCTCAGTTATTTCGAAGTCCCAACATAAAGGATTTGCTCTGTGTTTTGTTGTGAAACACACCTGTACAAATGGAAGAGCTTGGCCTGTGCCATAACAGTGCAAACGTGATAACTCGGTCATTAATGATAGTATTGATGGCGCAATAGAACTAATTTGACCTCCAGGCATCAGTGTTACTAGAAAAACGTGATAATTAGTTGAATTTGCGATATAACACAGTTATTTCGAAGTCCCAAGATAAAGGAGTTGCTCTGTGTTTTGTTGTCAAAGCCACCGGTACAAATGGCATAGCATGAACTGTGCCATAACACTGCAAATGTGACAACTCGGCCATTAATGATAGTATTGATGGCGCAATAGAACTAAATTGACCTCCAGGCATCAGTGTTACTAGAAAAACTTGATAATTAGTTAAATTTGCGATATACCTCAGTTATTTCGAAGTCCCAACATAAAGGATTTGCTCTGTGTTTTGTTGTGAAACACACCTGTACAAATGGAAGAGCTTGGCCTGTGCCATAACAGTTCAAACGTGATAACTCGGCCATTAATGATAGTATTGATGGCGCAATAGAACTAAATTGACCTCCAGGCATCAGTGTTACCAGAAAAACTTGATAATTAGTTAAATTTGCGATATACCTCAGTTATTTCGATGTCCCAAGATAAAGGCTTTGCTCTGTGGTTTGTTGTCAAACACAGTGGTACAAATGGAAGAGCTTGGCCTGTGCCATAACTGTGCAAACGTGATAACTCGGCCATTAATGATAGTATTGATGGCGCAATAGAACTAAATTGACCTCCAGGCATCAGTGTTACTAGAAAAACTGTATAATTAGTTGAATTTGCGATATATCTCAGTTATTTCGATGTCCCAATATAAAGGCTTTGCTCTGTGTTTTGTTGTCAAACACAGTGGTACAAATGGAAGAGCTTGGTCTGTGCCCTAACACCGCAAACGTGACATCTCACCCATTAATGATAGTATTAATGGCGCAATAGAACTAAATATACCTCCAGGCATCAGTTTTACTAGAAAAACATGATAATTAGTTGAATTTGCGATATACCTCAGTTATTTCGATGTCCCAAAATAAAGGAGTTGCTCTGTGTTTTATTGTCAAAGAGACCGGTACAAATGGAAGAGCTTGTGCTGTGCCATTTCACTGCAAATGTAACAACTCCGTCATTAATGATAGTATTGATGGCGCAATAGAACTAAATTGACCTCCAGGCATCAGTGTTACTAGAAAAACTTGATAATTAGTTGAATTTGCGATATACCTCAGTTATTTCGAAGTCCCAAAATAAAGAATTTGCTCTGTGTTTTGTTGTCAAACACAGCGGTACAAATGGAAGAGCTTTGGCTGTGCCATACCACTGCAAATGTAACAACTCCGTCATTAATGATAGTATTGATGGCGCAATAGAACTAAATTGACCTCCAGGCATCAGTGTTACTAGAAAAACTTGATAATTAGTTAAATTTGCGATATACCTCAGTTATTTCGATGTCCCAAGATAAAGGCTTTGCTCTGTGTTTTGCTGTCAAACACAGTGGTACAAATGGAAGAGCTTGGCCTGTGCGATAACAGTGCAAACGTGATAACTCGGCCATTAATGATATTATTGATGGCGCAATAGAACTAAATTGACCTCCAGGCATCAGTGTTACTAGAAAAACTGTATAATTAGTTGAATTTGCGATATATCTCAGTTATTTCGATGTCCCAATATAAAGGCTTTGCTCTGTGTTTTGTTGTCAAACACAGTGGTACAAATGGAAGAGCTTGGTCTGTGCCCTAACACCGCAAACGTGACATCTCACCCATTAATGATAGTATTAATGGCGCAATAGAACTAAATATACCTCCAGGCATCAGTTTTACTAGAAAAACATGATAATTAGTTGAATTTGCGATATACCTCAGTTATTTCGATGTCCCAAAATAAAGGAGTTGCTCTGTGTTTTATTGTCAAAGAGACCGGTACAAATGGAAGAGCTTGGGCTGTGCCATTTCACTGCAAATGTAACAACTCCGTCATTAATGATAGTATTGATGGCGCAATAGAACTAAATATACCTCCAGGCATCAGTGTTACTAGAAAAACTTGATAATTAGTTGAATTTGCGATATACCTCAGTTATTTCGAAGTCCCAAAATAAAGAATTTGCTCTGTGTTTTGTTGTCAAACACAGCGGTACAAATGGAAGAGCTTTGGCTGTGCCATACCACTGCAAATGTAACAACTCCGTCATTAATGATAGTATTGATGGCGCAATATAACTAAATTGACCTCCAGGCATCAGTGTTACTAGAAAAACTTGATAATTAGTTAAATTTGCGATATACCTCAGTTATTTCGATGTCCCAAGATAAAGGAGTTGCTCTGTGTTTTGTTGTCAAACACAGCGGTACAAATGGAAGAGCTTGGCCTGTGCCATAACACTGAAAATGTGACAACTCCGCCATTAATGATAGTATTGATGGCGTAATAGAACTAAATTGACCTCCAGGCATCAGTGTTACTAGAAAAACTTGATAATTAGTTCAATTTGCGATATACCTCAGTTATTTCGATGTCCCAATATAAAGGCTTTGCACTGTGTTTTGTTGTCAAACACAGTGGTACAAATGGAAGAGCTTTGGCTGTGCCATACCACTGCAAATGTAACAACTCCGTCATTAATGATAGTATTGATGGCGCAATAGAACTAAATTGAACTCCAGGCATCAGTGTTACCAGAAAAACTTGATAATTAGTTAAATTTGCGATATACCTCAGTTATTTCGATGTCCCAATATAAAGGCTTTGCTCTGTGTTTTGGTGTCAAACACAGTGGTACAAATGGAAGAGCTTGGCCTGTGCCATAACACTTCAAATGTGACAACTCGGCCATTAATGATAGTATTGATGGCGCAATAGAACTAAATTGACCTCCAGGCATCAGTGTTACTAGAAAAACTTGATAATTAGTTGAATTTGCGATATACCTCAGTTATTTCGATGTCCCAAGATAAAGGAGTTGCTCTCTGTTTTATTGTCAAAGAGACCGGTACAAATGGCATAGCTTGGACTGTGCCATAACACTGCAAATATGACAACTCCGCCATTAATGATAGTATTGATGGCGCATTAGAACTAAATTGACCTCCAGGCATCAGTGTTACTAGAAAAACTTGATAATTAGTTAAATTTGCGATATACCTCAGTTATTTCGATGTCGCAAGATAAATGCTTTGCTCTGTGTTTTGTTGTCAAACACAGTGGTACAAATGGAAGAGCTTGGCCTGTGCCATAACAGTGCAATCGTGATTACTCGGCCATTAATGATAGTATTGATGGCGCAATAGAACTAAATTGACCTCCAGGCATCAGTGTTACTAGAAAATCTTGATAATTAGTTGAATTTGCGATATAATACAGTTATTTCGAAGTCCCAAGATAAAGGAGTTGCTCTGTGTTTTGTTGTCAAACACAGTGCTACAAATGGAAGAGCTTGGCCTGTGCCATAACAGTGCAAACGTGATAACTCAGCCATTAATGATAGTATTGATGGCGCAATAGAACTAAATTGACCTCCAGGCATCAGTGTTATTAAAACAAATTGATAATTAGTTAAATTTGCGATATACCTCAGTTATTTCGATGTCCCAAGATAAAGGAGTTGCTCTGTGTTTTGTTGTCAAACACAGTGGTACAAATGGAAGAGCTTGGTCTGGGCCATAACAGTGCAAAGGTGATTACTCGGCCATTAATGATAGTATTGATGGCGCAATAGAACTAAATTGACCTCCAGGCATCAGTGTTACTAGAAAAACTTGATAATTAGTTGAATTTGCGATATAATACAGTTATTTCGAAGTCCCAAGATAAAGGAGTTGCTCTGTGTTTTGTTGTCAAACACAGTGGTACAAATGGAAGAGCTTGGCCTGTGCCATAACAGTGCAAACGTGACATCTCACCCATTGATGATAGTATTGATGGCGCAATAGAACTAATTTGACCTCCAGGCATCAGTGTTACTAGAAAAACTTGATAATTAGTTAAATTTGCGATATACCCCAGTTATTTCGAAGTCCCAACATAAAGGATTTGCTCTGTGTTTTGTTGTGAAACACACCTGTACAAATGGAAGAGCTTGGCCTGTGCCATAACAGTGCAAACGTGATAACTCGGTCATTAATGATAGTATTGATGGCGCAATAGAACTAAATTGACCTCCAGGCATCAGTGTAACCAGAAAAACTTGATAATTAGTTAAATTTGCGATATACCTCAGTTATTTCGATGTCCCAAGATAAAGGCTTTGCTCTGTGTTTTGTTGTCAAACACAGTGGTACAAATGGAAGAGCTTGGCCTGTGCCATAACAGTGCAAACGTGATTACTCGGCCATTAATGATAGTATTGATGGCGCAATAGAACTAAATTGACCTCCAGGCATCAGTGTTACTAGAAAATCTTGATAATTAGTTGAATTTGCGATATAATACAGTTATTTCGAAGTCCCAAGATAAAGGAGTTGCTCTGTGTTTTGTTGTCAAACACAGTGGTACAAATGGAAGAGCTTGACCTGTGCCATAACAGTGCAAACGTGACATCTCACCCATTAATGATAGTATTGATGGCGCAATAGAACTAATTTGACCTCCAGGCATCAGTGTTACTAGAAAAACGTGATAATTAGTTGAATTTGCGATATAACACAGTTATTTCGAAGTCCCAAGATAAAGGAGTCGCTCTGTGTTTTGTTGTCAAAGCCACCGGTACAAATGGCATAGCATGAACTGTGCCATAACACTGCAAATGTGACAACTCGGCCATTAATGATAGTATTGATGGCGCAATAGAACTAAATATACCTCCAGGCATCAGTGTTACTAGAAAAACTTGATAATTAGTTGAATTTGCGATATACCTCAGTTATTTCGAAGTCCCAAAATAAAGAATTTGCTCTGTGTTTTGTTGTCAAACACAGCGGTACAAATGGAAGAGCTTTGGCTGTGCCATACCACTGCAAATGTAACAACTCCGTCATTAATGATAGTATTGATGGCGCAATAGAACTAAATTGACCTCCAGGCATCAGTGTTACTAGAAAAACTTGATAATTAGTTAAATTTGCGATATACCTCAGTTATTTCGATGTCCCAAGATAAAGGAGTTGCTCTGTGTTTTGTTGTCAAACACAGCGGTACAAATGGAAGAGCTTGGCCTGTGCCATAACACTGAAAATGTGACAACTCCGCCATTAATGATAGTATTGATGGCGTAATAGAACTAAATTGACCTCCAGGCATCAGTGTTACTAGAAAAACTTGATAATTAGTTCAATTTGCGATATACCTCAGTTATTTCGATGTCCCAATATAAAGGCTTTGCACTGTGTTTTGTTGTCAAACACAGTGGTACAAATGGAAGAGCTTTGGCTGTGCCATACCACTGCAAATGTAACAACTCCGTCATTAATGATAGTATTGATGGCGCAATAGAACTAAATTGAACTCCAGGCATCAGTGTTACCAGAAAAACTTGATAATTAGTTAAATTTGCGATATACCTCAGTTATTTCAATGTCCCAAGATAAAGGCTTTGCTCTGTGTTTTGGTGTCAAACACAGTGGTACAAATGGAAGAGCTTGGCCTGTGCCATAACACTTCAAATGTGACAACTCGGCCATTAATGATAGTATTGATGGCGCAATAGAACTAAATTGACCTCCAGGCATCAGTGTTACTAGAAAAACTTGATAATTAGTTGAATTTGCGATATACCTCAGTTATTTCGATGTCCCAAGATAAAGGAGTTGCTCTCTGTTTCATTGTCAAAGAGACCGGTACAAATGGCATAGCTTGGACTGTGCCATAACACTGCAAATATGACAACTCCGCCATTAATGATAGTATTGATGGCGCATTAGAACTAAATTGACCTCCAGGCATCAGTGTTACTAGAAAAACTTGATAATTAGTTAAATTTGCGATATACCTCAGTTATTTCGATGTCGCAAGATAAATGCTTTGCTCTGTGTTTTGTTGTCAAACACAGTGGTACAAATGGAAGAGCTTGGCCTGTGCCATAACAGTGCAATCGTGATTACTCGGCCATTAATGATAGTATTGATGGCGCAATAGAACTAAATTGACCTCCAGGCATCAGTGTTACTAGAAAATCTTGATAATTAGTTGAATTTGCGATATAATACAGTTATTTCGAAGTCCCAAGATAAAGGAGTTGCTCTGTGTTTTGTTGTCAAACACAGTGCTACAAATGGAAGAGCTTGGCCTGTGCCATAACAGTGCAAACGTGATAACTCAGCCATTAATGATAGTATTGATGGCGCAATAGAACTAAATTGACCTCCAGGCATCAGTGTTATTAAAACAAATTGATAATTAGTTAAATTTGCGATATACCTCAGTTATTTCGATGTCCCAAGATAAAGGAGTTGCTCTGTGTTTTGTTGTCAAACACAGTGGTACAAATGGAAGAGCTTGGTCTGGGCCATAACAGTGCAAAGGTGATTACTCGGCCATTAATGATAGTATTGATGGCGCAATAGAACTAAATTGACCTCCAGGCATCAGTGTTACTAGAAAAACTTGATAATTAGTTGAATTTGCGATATAATACAGTTATTTCGAAGTCCCAAGATAAAGGAGTTGCTCTGTGTTTTGTTGTCAAACACAGTGGTACAAATGGAAGAGCTTGGCCTGTGCCATAACAGTGCAAACGTGACATCTCACCCATTAATGATAGTATTGATGGCGCAATAGAACTAATTTGACCTCCAGGCATCAGTGTTACTAGAAAAACTTGATAATTAGTTAAATTTGCGATATACCTCAGTTATTTCGAAGTCCCAACATAAAGGATTTGCTCTGTGTTTTGTTGTGAAACACACCTGTACAAATGGAAGAGCTTGGCCTGTGCCATAACAGTGCAAACGTGATAACTCGGTCATTAATGATAGTATTGATGGCGCAATAGAACTAATTTGACCTCCAGGCATCAGTGTTACTAGAAAAACGTGATAATTAGTTGAATTTGCGATATAACACAGTTATTTCGAAGTCCCAAGATAAAGGAGTTGCTCTGTGTTTTGTTGTCAAAGCCACCGGTACAAATGGCATAGCATGAACTGTGCCATAACACTGCAAATGTGACAACTCGGCCATTAATGATAGTATTGATGGCGCAATAGAACTAAATTGACCTCCAGGCATCAGTGTTACTAGAAAAACTTGATAATTAGTTAAATTTGCGATATACCTCAGTTATTTCGAAGTCCCAACATAAAGGATTTGCTCTGTGTTTTGTTGTGAAACACACCTGTACAAATGGAAGAGCTTGGCCTGTGCCATAACAGTTCAAACGTGATAACTCGGCCATTAATGATAGTATTGATGGCGCAATAGAACTAATTTGACCTCCAGGCATCAGTGTTACCAGAAAAACTTGATAATTAGTTAAATTTGCGATATACCTCAGTTATTTCGATGTCCCAAGATAAAGGCTTTGCTCTGTGGTTTGTTGTCAAACACAGTGGTACAAATGGAAGAGCTTGGCCTGTGCCATAACTGTGCAAACGTGATAACTCGGCCATTAATGATAGTATTGATGGCGCAATAGAACTAAATTGACCTCCAGGCATCAGTGTTACTAGAAAAACTGTATAATTAGTTGAATTTGCGATATATCTCAGTTATTTCGATGTCCCAATATAAAGGCTTTGCTCTGTGTTTTGTTGTCAAACACAGTGGTACAAATGGAAGAGCTTGGTCTGTGCCCTAACACCGCAAACGTGACATCTCACCCATTAATGATAGTATTAATGGCGCAATAGAACTAAATATACCTCCAGGCATCAGTTTTACTAGAAAAACATGATAATTAGTTGAATTTGCGATATACCTCAGTTATTTCGATGTCCCAAAATAAAGGAGTTGCTCTGTGTTTTATTGTCAAAGAGACCGGTACAAATGGAAGAGCTTGTGCTGTGCCATTTCACTGCAAATGTAACAACTCCGTCATTAATGATAGTATTGATGGCGCAATAGAACTAAATTGACCTCCAGGCATCAGTGTTACTAGAAAAACTTGATAATTAGTTGAATTTGCGATATACCTCAGTTATTTCGAAGTCCCAAAATAAAGAATTTGCTCTGTGTTTTGTTGTCAAACACAGCGGTACAAATGGAAGAGCTTTGGCTGTGCCATACCACTGCAAATGTAACAACTCCGTCATTAATGATAGTATTGATGGCGCAATAGAACTAAATTGACCTCCAGGCATCAGTGTTACTAGAAAAACTTGATAATTAGTTAAATTTGCGATATACCTCAGTTATTTCGATGTCCCAAGATAAAGGCTTTGCTCTGTGTTTTGCTGTCAAACACAGTGGTACAAATGGAAGAGCTTGGCCTGTGCGATAACAGTGCAAACGTGATAACTCGGCCATTAATGATATTATTGATGGCGCAATAGAACTAAATTGACCTCCAGGCATCAGTGTTACTAGAAAAACTGTATAATTAGTTGAATTTGCGATATATCTCAGTTATTTCGATGTCCCAATATAAAGGCTTTGCTCTGTGTTTTGTTGTCAAACACAGTGGTACAAATGGAAGAGCTTGGTCTGTGCCCTAACACCGCAAACGTGACATCTCACCCATTAATGATAGTATTAATGGCGCAATAGAACTAAATATACCTCCAGGCATCAGTTTTACTAGAAAAACATGATAATTAGTTGAATTTGCGATATACCTCAGTTATTTCGATGTCCCAAAATAAAGGAGTTGCTCTGTGTTTTATTGTCAAAGAGACCGGTACAAATGGAAGAGCTTGGGCTGTGCCATTTCACTGCAAATGTAACAACTCCGTCATTAATGATAGTATTGATGGCGCAATAGAACTAAATATACCTCCAGGCATCAGTGTTACTAGAAAAACTTGATAATTAGTTGAATTTGCGATATACCTCAGTTATTTCGAAGTCCCAAAATAAAGAATTTGCTCTGTGTTTTGTTGTCAAACACAGCGGTACAAATGGAAGAGCTTTGGCTGTGCCATACCACTGCAAATGTAACAACTCCGTCATTAATGATAGTATTGATGGCGCAATAGAACTAAATTGACCTCCAGGCATCAGTGTTACTAGAAAAACTTGATAATTAGTTAAATTTGCGATATACCTCAGTTATTTCGATGTCCCAAGATAAAGGAGTTGCTCTGTGTTTTGTTGTCAAACACAGCGGTACAAATGGAAGAGCTTGGCCTGTGCCATAACACTGAAAATGTGACAACTCCGCCATTAATGATAGTATTGATGGCGTAATAGAACTAAATTGACCTCCAGGCATCAGTGTTACTAGAAAAACTTGATAATTAGTTCAATTTGCGATATACCTCAGTTATTTCGATGTCCCAATATAAAGGCTTTGCACTGTGTTTTGTTGTCAAACACAGTGGTACAAATGGAAGAGCTTTGGCTGTGCCATACCACTGCAAATGTAACAACTCCGTCATTAATGATAGTATTGATGGCGCAATAGAACTAAATTGAACTCCAGGCATCAGTGTTACCAGAAAAACTTGATAATTAGTTAAATTTGCGATATACCTCAGTTATTTCGATGTCCCAATATAAAGGCTTTGCTCTGTGTTTTGGTGTCAAACACAGTGGTACAAATGGAAGAGCTTGGCCTGTGCCATAACACTTCAAATGTGACAACTCGGCCATTAATGATAGTATTGATGGCGCAATAAAACTAAATTGACCTCCAGGCATCAGTGTTACTAGAAAAACTTGATAATTAGTTGAATTTGCGATATACCTCAGTTATTTCGATGTCCCAAGATAAAGGAGTTGCTCTCTGTTTTATTGTCAAAGAGACCGGTACAAATGGCATAGCTTGGACTGTGCCATAACACTGCAAATATGACAACTCCGCCATTAATGATAGTATTGATGGCGCATTAGAACTAAATTGACCTCCAGGCATCAGTGTTACTAGAAAAACTTGATAATTAGTTAAATTTGCGATATACCTCAGTTATTTCGATGTCGCAAGATAAATGCTTTGCTCTGTGTTTTGTTGTCAAACACAGTGGTACAAATGGAAGAGCTTGGCCTGTGCCATAACAGTGCAATCGTGATTACTCGGCCATTAATGATAGTATTGATGGCGCAATAGAACTAAATTGACCTCCAGGCATCAGTGTTACTAGAAAATCTTGATAATTAGTTGAATTTGCGATATAATACAGTTATTTCGAAGTCCCAAGATAAAGGAGTTGCTCTGTGTTTTGTTGTCAAACACAGTGGTACAAATGGAAGAGCTTGACCTGTGCCATAACAGTGCAAACGTGACATCTCACCCATTAATGATAGTATTGATGGCGCAATAGAACTAATTTGACCTCCAGGCATCAGTGTTACTAGAAAAACGTGATAATTAGTTGAATTTGCGATATAACACAGTTATTTCGAAGTCCCAAGATAAAGGAGTCGCTCTGTGTTTTGTTGTCAAAGCCACCGGTACAAATGGCATAGCATGAACTGTGCCATAACACTGCAAATGTGACAACTCGGCCATTAATGATAGTATTGATGGCGCAATAGAACTAAATTGACCTCCAGGCATCAGTGTTACTAGAAAAACTTGATAATTAGTTGAATGTGCGATATACCTCAGTTATTTCGATGTCCCAAGATAAAGGAGTTGCTCTGTGTTTTATTGTCAAAGAGACCGGTACAAATGGAAGAGCTTGGGCTGTGCCATTTCACTGCAAATGTAACAACTCCGTCATTAATGATAGTATTGATGGCGCAATAGAACTAAATTGACCTCCAGGCATCAGTGTTACTAGAAAAACTTGATAATTAGTTGAATTTGCGATATACCTCAGTTATTTCGAAGTCCCAAAATAAAGAATTTGCTCTGTGTTTTGTTGTCAAACACAGTGGTACAAATGGAAGAGCTTGGCCTGTGCCATAACAGTGCAAACGTGATAACTCGGCCATTAATGATAGTATTGATGGCGCAATAGAACTAATTTGACCTCCAGGCATCAGTGTTACTAGAAAAACGTGATAATTAGTTGAATTTGCGATATAACACAGTTATTTCGAAGTCCCAAGATAAAGGAGTCGCTCTGTGTTTTGTTGTCAAAGCCACCGGTACAAATGGCATAGCATGAACTGTGCCATAACACTGCAAATGTGACAACTCGGCCATTAATGATAGTATTGATGGCGCAATAGAACTAAATTGACCTCCAGGCATCAGTGTTACTAGAAAAACTTGATAATTAGTTGAATGTGCGATATACCTCAGTTATTTCGATGTCCCAAGATAAAGGAGTTGCTCTGTGTTTTATTGTCAAAGAGACCGGTACAAATGGAAGAGCTTGGGCTGTGCCATTTCACTGCAAATGTAACAACTCCGTCATTAATGATAGTATTGATGGCGCAATAGAACTAAATTGACCTCCAGGCATCAGTGTTACTAGAAAAACTTGATAATTAGTTGAATTTGCGATATACCTCAGTTATTTCGAAGTCCCAAAATAAAGAATTTGCTCTGTGTTTTGTTGTCAAACACAGTGGTACAAATGGAAGAGCTTGGCCTGTGCCATAACAGTGCAAACGTGATAACTCGGCCATTAATGATAGTATTGATGGCGCAATAGAACTAAATTGACCTCCAGGCATCAGTGTTACTAGAAAAACTTGATAATTAGTTGAATGTGCGATATAATACAGTTATTTCGAAGTCCCAAAATAAAGGATTTGCTCTGTGTTTTGTTGTCAAACACACCGGTACAAATGGAAGAGCTTGGGCTGTGCCATACCACTGCAAATGTAACAACTCCGTCATTAATGATAGTATTGATGGCGCAATAGAACTAAATTGACCTCCAGGCATCAGTGTTACCAGAAAAACTTGATAATTAGTTAAATTTGCGATATACCTCAGTTATTTCGATGTCCCAAGATAAAGGATTTGCTCTGTGTTTTGTTGTCAAACACAGTGGTACAAATGGAAGAGCTTGGCCTGTGCCATAACAGTGCAAACATGATTACTCGGCCATTAATGATAGTATTGATGGCGCAATAGAACTAAATTGACCTCCAGGCATCAGTGTTACTAGAAAATCTTGATAATTAGTTGAATTTGCGATATAATACAGTTATTTCGAAGTCCCAAGATAAAGGAGTTGCTCTGTGTTTTGTTGTCAAACACAGTGCTACAAATGGAAGAGCTTGGCCTGTGCCATAACAGTGCAAACGTGATAACTCAGCCATTAATGATAGTATTGATGGCGCAATAGAACTAAATTGACCTCCAGGCATCAGTGTTATTAAAACAAATTGATAATTAGTTAAATTTGCGATATACCTCAGTTATTTCGATGTCCCAAAATAAAGGAGTTGCTCTGTGTTTTGTTGTCAAACACAGTGGTACAAATGGAAGAGCTTGGTCTGGGCCATAACAGTGCAAAGGTGATTACTCGGCCATTAATGATAGTATTGATGGCGCAATAGAACTAAATTGACCTCCAGGCATCAGTGTTACTAGAAAAACTTGATAATTAGTTGAATTTGCGATATAATACAGTTATTTCGAAGTCCCAAGATAAAGGAGTTGCTCTGTGTTTTGTTGTCAAACACAGTGGTACAAATGGAAGAGCTTGGCCTGTGCCATAACAGTGCAAACGTGATTATTCGGCCATTAATGATAGTATTGATGGCGCAATAGAACTAAATTGACCTCCAGGCATCAGTGTTACTAGAAAATCTTGATAATTAGTTGAATTTGCGATATAATACAGTTATTTCGAAGTCCCAAGATAAAGGAGTTGCTCTGTGTTTTGTTGTCAAACACAGTGGTACAAATGGAAGAGCTTGGTCTGTGCCATAACAGTGCAAACGTGGCATCTCACCCATTAATGATAGTATTGATGGCGCAATAGAACTAATTTGACCTCCAGGCATCAGTGTTACTAGAAAAACGTGATAATTAGTTGAATTTGCGATATAACACAGTTATTTCGAAGTCCCAAGATAAAGGAGTTGCTCTGTGTTTTGTTGTCAAAGCCACCGGTACAAATGGCATAGCATGAACTGTGCCATAACACTGCAAATGTGACAACTCGGCCATTAATGATAGTATTGATGGCGCAATAGAACTAAATTGACCTCCAGGCATCAGTGTTACTAGAAAAACTTGATAATTAGTTGAATGTGCGATATACCTCAGTTATTTCGATGTCCCAAGATAAAGGAGTTGCTCTGTGTTTTATTGTCAAAGAGACCGGTACAAATGGAAGAGCTTGGGCTGTGCCATTTCACTGCAAATGTAACAACTCCGTCATTAATGATAGTATTGATGGCGCAATAGAACTAAATTGACCTCCAGGCATCAGTGTTACTAGAAAAACTTGATAATTAGTTGAATTTGCGATATACCTCAGTTATTTCGAAGTCCCAAAATAAAGAATTTGCTCTGTGTTTTGTTGTCAAACACAGCGGTACAAATGGAAGAGCTTTGGCTGTGCCATACCACTGCAAATGTAACAACTCCGTCATTAATGATAGTATTGATGGCGCAATAGAACTAAATTGACCTCCAGGCATCAGTGTTACCAGAAAAACTTGATAATTAGTTAAATTTGCGATATACCTCAGTTATTTCGATGTCCCAAGATAAAGGCTTTGCTCTGTGTTTTGTTGTCAAACACAGTGGTACAAATGGAAGAGCTTGGCCTGTGCCATAACAGTGCAAACGTGATAACTCGGCCATTAATGATAGTATTGATGGCGCAATAGAACTAAATTGACCTCCAGGCATCAGTGTTACTAGAAAAACTTGATAATTAGTTGAATGTGCGATATAATACAGTTATTTCGAAGTCCCAAGATAAAGGAGTTGCTCTGTGTTTTGTTGTCAAACACAGTGGTACAAATGGAAGAGCTTGGCCTGTGCCATAACAGTGCAAACGTGACATCTCACCCATTAATGATAGTATTGATGGCGCAATAGAACTAATTTGACCTCCAGGCATCAGTGTTACTAGAAAAACGTGATAATTAGTTGAATTTGCGATATAACACAGTTATTTCGAAGTCCCAAGATAAAGGAGTTGCTCTGTGTTTTGTTGTCAAAGCCACCGGTACAAATGGCATAGCATGAACTGTGCCATAACACTGCAAATGTGACAACTCGGCCATTAATGATAGTATTGATGGCGCAATAGAACTAAATTGACCTCCAGGCATCAGTGTTACTAGAAAAACTTGATAATTAGTTAAATTTGCGATATACCTCAGTTATTTCGAAGTCCCAACATAAAGGATTTGCTCTGTGTTTTGTTGTGAAACACACCTGTACAAATGGAAGAGCTTGGCCTGTGCCATAACAGTGCAAACGTGATAACTCGGCCATTCATGATAGTATTGATGGCGCAATAGAACTAAATTGACCTCCAGGCATCAGTGTTACCAGAAAAACTTGATAATTAGTTAAATTTGCGATATACCTCAGTTATTTCGATGTCCCAAGATAAAGGCTTTGCTCTGTGGTTTGTTGTCAAACACAGTGGTACAAATGGAAGAGCTTGGCCTGTGCCATAACTGTGCAAACGTGATAACTCGGCCATTAATGATAGTATTGATGGCGCAATAGAACTAAATTGACCTCCAGGCATCAGTGTTACTAGAAAAACTTGATAATTAGTTGAATGTGCGATATAATACAGTTATTTCGAAGTCCCAAGATAAAGGAGTTGCTCTGTGTTTTGTTGTCAAACACAGCGGTACAAATGGAAGAGCTTGGGCTGTGCCATACCACTGCAAATGTAACAACTCCGCCATTAATGATAGTATTGATGGCGCAATAGAACTAAATTGACCTCCAGGCATCAGTGTTACCAGAAAAACTTGATAATTAGTTAAATTTGCGATATACCTCAGTTATTTCGATGTCCCAAGATAAAGGAGTTGCTCTGTGTTTTGTTGTCAAACACAGTGGTACAAATGGAAGAGATTGGCCTGTGCCATAACAGTGCAAACGTGATTACTCGGCCATTAATGATAGTATTGATGGCGCAATAGAACTAAATTGACCTCCAGGCATCAGTTTTACCAGAAAAACTTGATAATTAGTTAAATTTGCGATATACCTCAGTTATTTCGATGTCCCAAGATAAAGGCGTTGCTCTGTGTTTTGTTGTCAAACACAGTGCTACAAATGGAAGAGCTTGGCCTGTGCCATAACAGTGCAAACGTGATTACTCGGCCATTAATGATAGTATTGATGGCGCAATAGAACTAAATTGACCTCCAGGCATCAGTGTTACTAGAAAAACTTGATAATTAGTTAAATTTGCGATATACCTCAGTTATTTCGAAGTCCCAACATAAAGGATTTGCTCTGTGTTTTGTTGTGAAACACACCTGTACAAATGGAAGAGCTTGGCCTGTGCCATAACAGTGCAAATGTGATAACTCGGTCATTAATGATAGTATTGATGGCGCAATAGAACTAAATTGACCTCCAGGCATCAGTGTAACCAGAAAAACTTGATAATTAGTTAAATTTGCGATATACCTCAGTTATTTCGATGTCCCAAGATAAAGGCTTTGCTCTGTGTTTTGTTGTCAAACACAGTGGTACAAATGGAAGAGCTTGGCCTGTGCCATAACAGTGCAAACGTGATTACTCGGCCATTAATGATAGTATTGATGGCGCAATAGAACTAAATTGACCTACAATACCAGACTAAATTGACCTACAATACCAGATATGCTGCCAAATTTTTTTTCTACAAACACAAAGTGAGAACAAATTATGGGATTCATACATTTCGGTCCTCTGCACCCAAACTCTGGGAATCTATACCAACAGAACTTAAAGACCTTCCATACCATGCTTTCAAACAAAAATACAAAAAGTTTCTTTTGAATGACCAAATCTAATTGTAAACAACTAAAACACCTTACATATTTGCATATGTATTTAATAAATGTATAGCTATAATACCATTATAACTATACTTGTTTACTTACAATATCTATATATACTAGTTACTCATCTTATTGAATATTATCTAGTAGTCATAATCAATTTTAATGGCTCCAGTTCTTTCCTTTTATCCTTCTCTCTTTTTTTTTTCCTTCATTCACATAATACGTGTCTCAATCGTCCTTACTAGTAACATAGGCGGTGACCAACTCGAAAGCATTTCTGCTACTTTGGTCTCTGCACACCTATTTTGTATATTTCTTATTATGTTATATGTCTTTTTTAATAACTGTAATTAATTATTTGTACCTATTATATATCATGTAAACAGTGTGAAAATAAAAAAAACTTGAAACTTGAAAAAACTTGAAAACTTGACCTCCAGGCATCAGTGTTACTAGAAAATCTTGATAATTAGTTGAATTTGCGATATAATACAGTTATTTCGAAGTCCCAAGATAAAGGAGTTGCTCTGTGTTTTGTTGTCAAACACAGTGGTACAAATGGAAGAGCTTGGCCTGTGCCATAACAGTGCAAACGTGACATCTCACCCATTAATGATAGTATTGATGGCGCAATAGAACTAATTTGACCTCCAGGCTTCAGTGTTACTAGAAAAACGTGATAATTAGTTGAATTTGCGATATAACACAGTTATTTCGAAGTCCCAAGATAAAGGAGTTGCTCTGTGTTTTGTTGTCAAAGCCACCGGTACAAATGGCATAGCATGAACTGTGCCATAACACTGCAAATGTGACAACTCGGCCATTAATGATAGTATTGATGGCGCAATAGAACTAAATTGACCTCCAGGCATCAGTGTCACTAGAAAAACTTGATAATTAGTTGAATGTGCGATATACCTCAGTTATTTCGATGTCCCAAGATAAAGGAGTTGCTCTGTGTTTTATTGTCAAAGAGACCGGTACAAATGGAAGAGCTTGGGCTGTGCCATTTCACTGCAAATGTAACAACTCCGTCATTAATGATAGTATTGATGGCGCAATAGAACTAAATTGACCTCCAGGCATCAGTGTTACTAGAAAAACTTGATAATTAGTTGAATTTGCGATATACCTCAGTTATTTCGAAGTCCCAAAATAAAGAATTTGCTCTGTGTTTTGTTGTCAAACACAGCGGTACAAATGGAAGAGCTTTGGCTGTGCCATACCACTGCAAATGTAACAACTCCGTCATTAATGATAGTATTGATGGCGCAATAGAACTAAATTGACCTCCAGGCATCAGTGTTACCAGAAAAACTTGATAATTAGTTAAATTTGCGATATACCTCAGTTATTTCGATGTCCCAAGATAAAGGCTTTGCTCTGTGTTTTGTTGTCAAACACAGTGGTACAAATGGAAGAGCTTGGCCTGTGCCATAACAGTGCAAACGTGATAACTCGGCCATTAATGATAGTATTGATGGCGCAATAGAACTAAATTGACCTCCAGGCATCAGTGTTACTAGAAAAACTTGATAATTAGTTGAATGTGCGATATAATACAGTTATTTCGAAGTCCCAAAATAAAGGATTTGCTCTGTGTTTTGTTGTCAAACACACCGGTACAAATGGAAGAGCTTGGGCTGTGCCATACCACTGCAAATGTAACAACTCCGTCATTAATGATAGTATTGATGGCGCAATAGAACTAAATTGACCTCCAGGCATCAGTGTTACCAGAAAAACTTGATAATTAGTTAAATTTGCGATATACCTCAGTTATTTCGATGTCCCAAGATAAAGGCTTTGCTCTGTGTTTTGTTGTCAAACACAGTGGTACAAATGGAAGAGCTTGGCCTGTGCCATAACAGTGCAAACATGATTACTCGGCCATTAATGATAGTATTGATGGCGCAATAGAACTAAATTGACCTCCAGGCATCAGTGTTACTAGAAAATCTTGATAATTAGTTGAATTTGCGATATAATACAGTTATTTCGAAGTCCCAAGATAAAGGAGTTGCTCTGTGTTTTGTTGTCAAACACAGTGCTACAAATGGAAGAGCTTGGCCTGTGCCATAACAGTGCAAACGTGATAACTCAGCCATTAATGATAGTATTGATGGCGCAATAGAACTAAATTGACCTCCAGGCATCAGTGTTATTAAAACAAATTGATAATTAGTTAAATTTGCGATATACCTCAGTTATTTCGATGTCCCAAGATAAAGGAGTTGCTCTGTGTTTTGTTGTCAAACACAGTGGTACAAATGGAAGAGCTTGGTCTGGGCCATAACAGTGCAAAGGTGATTACTCGGCCATTAATGATAGTATTGATGGCGCAATAGAACTAAATTGACCTCCAGGCATCAGTGTTACTAGAAAAACTTGATAATTAGTTGAATTTGCGATATAATACAGTTATTTCGAAGTCCCAAGATAAAGGAGTTGCTCTGTGTTTTGTTGTCAAACACAGTGGTACAAATGGAAGAGCTTGGCCTGTGCCATAACAGTGCAAACGTGACATCTCACCCATTAATGATAGTATTGATGGCGCAATAGAACTAATTTGACCTCCAGGCATCAGTGTTACTAGAAAAACGTGATAATTAGTTGAATTTGCGATATAACACAATTATTTCGAAGTCCCAAGATAAAGGAGTTGCTCTGTGTTTTGTTGTCAAAGCCACCGGTACAAATGGCATAGCATGAACTGTGCCATAACACTGCAAATGTGACAACTCGGCCATTAATGATAGTATTGATGGCGCAATAGAACTAAATTGACCTCCAGGCATCAGTGTTACTAGAAAAACTTGATAATTAGTTAAATTTGCGATATACCTCAGTTATTTCGAAGTCCCAACATAAAGGATTTGCTCTGTGTTTTGTTGTGAAACACACCTGTACAAATGGAAGAGCTTGGCCTGTGCCATAACAGTGCAAACGTGATAACTCGGCCATTAATGATAGTATTGATGGCGCAATAGAACTAAATTGACCTCCAGGCATCAGTGTTACCAGAACAACTTGATAATTAGTTAAATTTGCGATATACCTCAGTTATTTCGATGTCCCAAGATAAAGGCTTTGCTCTGTGGTTTGTTGTCAAACACAGTGGTACAAATGGAAGAGCTTGGCCTGTGCCATAACTGTGCAAACGTGATAACTCGGCCATTAATGATAGTATTGATGGCGCAATAGAACTAAATTGACCTCCAGGCATCAGTGTTACTAGAAAAACTTGATAATTAGTTGAATGTGCGATATAATACAGTTATTTCGAAGTCCCAAGATAAAGGAGTTGCTCTGTGTTTTGTTGTCAAACACAGCGGTACAAATGGAAGAGCTTGGCCTGTGCCATAACACTGCAAATGTGACAACTCCGCCATTAATGATAGTATTGATGGCGCAATAGAACTAAATTGACCTCCAGGCATCAGTGTTACTAGAAAAACTTGATAATTAGTTGAATGTGCGATATAATACAGTTATTTCGAAGTCCCAAAATAAAGGATTTGCTCTGTGTTTTGTTGTCAAACACACCGGTACAAATGGAAGAGCTTGGGCTGTGCCATACCACTGCAAATGTAACAACTCCGTCATTAATGATAGTATTGATGGCGCAATAGAACTAAATTGACCTCCAGGCATCAGTGTTACCAGAAAAAACTTGATAATTAGTTAAATTTGCGATATACCTCAGTTATTTCGATGTCCCAAGATAAAGGCTTTGCTCTGTGTTTTGTTGTCAAACACAGTGGTACAAATGGAAGAGCTTGGCCTGTGCCATAACAGTGCAAACGTGATTACTCGGCCATTAATGATAGTATTGATGGCGCAATAGAACTAAATTGACCTCCAGGCATCAGTGTTACCAGAAAAACTTGATAATTAGTTAAATTTGCGATATACCTCAGTTATTTCGATGTCCCAAGATAAAGGCTTTGCTCTGTGTTTTGTTGTCAAACACAGTGGTACAAATGGAAGAGCTTGGCCTGTGCCATAACAGTGCAAACGTGATTACTCGGCCATTAATGATAGTATTGATGGCGCAATAGAACTAACTTGACCTCCAGGCATCAGTGTTACTAGAAAATCTTGATAATTAGTTGAATTTGCGATATAATACAGTTATTTCGAAGTCCCAAGATAAAGGAGTTGCTCTGTGTTTTGTTGTCAAACACAGTGCTACAAATGGAAGAGCTTGGCCTGTGCCATAACAGTGCAAACGTGATAACTCAGCCATTAATGATAGTATTGATGGCGCAATAGAACTAAATTGACCTCCAGGCATCAGTGTTATTAAAACAAATTGATAATTAGTTAAATTTGCGATATACCTCAGTTATTTCGATGTCCCAAGATAAAGGAGTTGCTCTGTGTTTTGTTGTCAAACACAGTGGTACAAATGGAAGAGCTTGGTCTGGGCCATAACAGTGCAAAGGTGATTACTCGGCCATTAATGATAGTATTGTTGGCGCAATAGAACTAAATTGACCTCCAGGCATCAGTGTTACTAGAAAAACTTGATAATTAGTTGAATTTGCGATATAATACAGTTATTTCGAAGTCCCAAAATAAAGGAGTTGCTCTGTGTTTTGTTGTCAAACACAGTGGTACAAATGGAAGAGCTTGGCCTGTGCCATACTAGTGCAAACGTGACATCTCACCCATTAATGATAGTATTGATGGCGCAATAGAACTAATTTGACCTCCAGGCATCAGTGTTACTAGAACAACGTGATAATTAGTTGAATTTGCGATATAACACAGTTATTTCGAAGTCCCAAAATAAAGGAGTTGCTCTGTGTTTTGTTGTCAAAGCCACCGGTACAAATGGCATAGCATGAACTGTGCCATAACACTGCAAATGTGACAACTCGGCCATTAATGATAGTATTGATGGCGCAATAGAACTAAATTGACCTCCAGGCATCAGTGTTACTAGAAAAACTTGATAATTAGTTAAATTTGCGATATACCTCAGTTATTTCGAAGTCCCAACATAAAGGATTTGCTCTGTGTTTTGTTGTGAAACACACCTGTACAAATGGAAGAGCTTGGCCTGTGCCATAACAGTGCAAACGTGATAACTCGGCCATTAATGATAGTATTGATGGCGCAATAGAATTAAATTGACCTCCAGGCATCAGTGTTACCAGAAAAACTTGATAATTAGTTAAATTTGCGATATACCTCAGTTATTTCGATGTCCCAAGATAAAGCCTTTGCTCTGTGGTTTGTTGTCAAACACAGTGGTACAAATGGAAGAGCTTGGCCTGTGCCATAACTGTGCAAACGTGATAACTCGGCCATTAATGATAGTATTGATGGCGCAATAGAACTAAATTGACCTCCAGGCATCAGTGTTACTAGAAAAACTTGATAATTAGTTGAATGTGCGATATAATACAGTTATTTCGAAGTCCCAAGATAAAGGAGTTGCTCTGTGTTTTGTTGTCAAACACAGCGGTACAAATGGAAGAGCTTGGCCTGTGCCATAACACTGCAAATGTGACAACTCCGCCATTAATGATAGTATTGATGGCGCAATAGAACTAAATTGACCTCCAGGCATCAGTGTTACTAGAAAAACTGTATAATTAGTTGAATTTGCGATATATCTCAGTTATTTCGATGTCCCAATATAAAGGCTTTGCTCTGTGTTTTGTTGTCAAACACAGTGGTACAAATGGAAGAGCTTGGTCTGTGCCCTAACACCGCAAACGTGACATCTCACCCATTAATGATAGTATTAATGGCGCAATAGAACTAAATATACCTCCAGGCATCAGTTTTACTAGAAAAACATGATAATTAGTTGAATTTGCGATATACCTCAGTTATTTCGATGTCCCAAAATAAAGGAGTTGCTCTGTTTTTTATTATCAAAGAGACCGGTACAAATGGAAGAGCTTGGGCTGTGCCATTTCACTGCAAATGTAACAACTCCGTCATTAATGATAGTATTGATGGCGCAATAGAACTAAATTGACCTCCAGGCATCAGTGTTTTAAAACAAATTGATAATTAGTTAAATTTGCGATATACCTCAGTTATTTCGATGTCCCAAGATAAAGGAGTTGCTCTGTGTTTTGTTGTCAAACACAGTGGTACAAATGGAAGAGCTTGGTCTGGGCCATAACAGTGCAAAGGTGATTACTCGGCCATTAATGATAGTATTGATGGCGCAATAGAACTAATTTGACCTCCAGGCATCAGTGTTACTAGAAAAACGTGATAATTAGTTGAATTTGCGATATAACACAGTTATTTCGAAGTCCCAAGATAAAGGAGTTGCTCTGTGTTTTGTTGTCAAAGCCACCGGTACAAATGACATAGCATGAACTGTGCCATAACACTGCAAATGTGACAACTCGGCCATTAATGATAGTATTGATGGCGCAATAGAACTAAATTGACCTCCAGGCATCAGTGTTACTAGAAAAACTTGATAATTAGTTAAATTTGCGATCTACCTCAGTTATTTCGAAGTCCCAACATAAAGGATTTGCTCTGTGTTTTGTTGTGAAACACACCTGTACAAATGGAAGAGCTTGGCCTGTGCCATAACAGTGCAAACGTGATAACTCGGCCATTAATGATAGTATTGATGGCGCAATAGAACTAAATTGACCTCCAGGCATCAGTGTTACCAGAAAAACTTGATAATTAGTTAAATTTGCGATATACCTCAGTTATTTCGATGTCCCAAGATAAAGGCTTTGCTCTGTGGTTTGTTGTCAAACACAGTGGTACAAATGGAAGAGCTTGGCCTGTGCCATAACTGTGCAAACGTGCTAACTCGGCCATTAATGATAGTATTGATGGCGCAATAGAACTAAATTGACCTCCAGGCATCAGTGTTACTAGAAAAACTTGATAATTAGTTGAATGTGCGATATAATACAGTTATTTCGAAGTCCCAAGATAAAGGAGTTGCTCTGTGTTTTGTTGTCAAACACAGCGGTACAAATGGAAGAGCTTGGCCTGTGCCATAACACTGCAAATGTGACAACTCCGCCATTAATGATAGTATTGATGGCGCAATAGAACTAAATTGACCTCCAGGCATCAGTGTTACTAGAAAAACTTGATAATTAGTTGAATGTGCGATATAATACAGTTATTTCGAAGTCCCAAAATAAAGGATTTGCTCTGTGTTTTGTTGTCAAACACACCGGTACAAATGGAAGAGCTTGGGCTGTGCCATACCACTGCAAATGTAACAACTCCGTCATTAATGATAGTATTGATGGCGCAATAGAACTAAATTGACCTCCAGGCATCAGTGTTACCAGAAAAACTTGATAATTAGTTAAATTTGCGATATACCTCAGTTATTTCGATGTCCCAAGATAAAGGCTTTGCTCTGTGTTTTGTTGTCAAACACAGTGGTACAAATGGAAGAGCTTGGCCTGTGCCATAACAGTGCAAACGTGATTACTCGGCCATTAATGATAGTATTGATGGCGCAATAGAACTAAATTGACCTCCAGGCATCAGTGTTACTAGAAAATCTTGATAATTAGTTGAATTTGCGATATAATACAGTTATTTCGAAGTCCCAAGATAAAGGAGTTGATCTGTGTTTTGTTGTCAAACACAGTGCTACAAATGGAAGAGCTTGGCCTGTGCCATAACAGTGCAAACGTGATAACTCAGCCATTAATGATAGTATTGATGGCGCAATAGAACTAAATTGACCTCCAGGCATCAGTGTTATTAAAACAAATTGATAATTAGTTAAATTTGCGATATACCTCAGTTATTTCGATGTCCCAAGATAAAGGAGTTGCTCTGTGTTTTGTTGTCAAACACAGTGGTACAAATGGAAGAGCTTGGTCTGGGCCATAACAGTGCAAAGGTGATTACTCGGCCATTAATGATAGTATTGATGGCGCAATAGAACTAAATTGACCTCCAGGCATCAGTGTTACTAGAAAAACTTGATAATTAGTTGAATTTGCGATATAATACAGTTATTTCGAAGTCCCAAGATAAAGGAGTTGCTCTGTGTTTTGTTGTCAAACACAGTGGTACAAATGGAAGAGCTTGGCCTGTGCCATAATAGTGCAAACGTGACATCTCACCCATTAATGATAGTATTGATGGCGCAATAGAACTAATTTGACCTCCAGGCATCAGTGTTACTAGAAAAACGTGATAATTAGTTGAATTTGCGATATAACACAGTTATTTCGAAGTCCCAAGATAAAGGAGTTGCTCTGTGTTTTGTTGTCAAAGCCACCGGTACAAATGGCATAGCATGAACTGTGCCATAACACTGCAAATGTGACAACTCGGCCATTAATGATAGTATTGATGGCGCAATAGAACTAAATTGACCTCCAGGCATCAGTGTTACTAGAAAAACTTGATAATTAGTTGAATGTGCGATATAATACAGTTATTTCGAAGTCCCAAGATAAAGGAGTTGCTCTGTGTTTTGTTGTCAAACACAGCGGTACAAATGGAAGAGCTTGGCCTGTGCCATAACACTGCAAATGTGACAACTCCGCCATTAATGATAGTATTGATGGCGCAATAGAACTAAATTGACCTCCAGGCATCAGTGTTACTAGAAAAACTTGATAATTAGTTGAATGTGCGATATAATACAGTTATTTCGAAGTCCCAAAATAAAGGATTTGCTCTGTGTTTTGTTGTCAAACACACCGGTACAAATGGAAGAGCTTGGGCTGTGCCATACCACTGCAAATGTAACAACTCCGTCATTAATGATAGTATTGATGGCGCAATAGAACTAAATTGACCTCCAGGCATCAGTGTTACCAGAAAAACTTGATAATTAGTTAAATTTGCGATATACCTCAGTTATTTCGATGTCCCAAGATAAAGGCTTTGCTCTGTGTTTTGTTGTCAAACACAGTGGTACAAATGGAAGAGCTTGGCCTGTGCCATAACAGTGCAAACGTGATTACTCGGCCATTAATGATAGTATTGATGGCGCAATAGAACTAAATTGACCTCCAGGCATCAGTGTTACTAGAAAATCTTGATAATTAGTTGAATTTGCGATATAATACAGTTATTTCGAAGTCCCAAGATAAAGGAGTTGATCTGTGTTTTGTTGTCAAACACAGTGCTACAAATGGAAGAGCTTGGCCTGTGCCATAACAGTGCAAACGTGATAACTCAGCCATTAATGATAGTATTGATGGCGCAATAGAACTAAATTGACCTCCAGGCATCAGTGTTATTAAAACAAATTGATAATTAGTTAAATTTGCGATATACCTCAGTTATTTCGATGTCCCAAGATAAAGGAGTTGCTCTGTGTTTTGTTGTCAAACACAGTGGTACAAATGGAAGAGCTTGGTCTGGGCCATAACAGTGCAAAGGTGATTACTCGGCCATTAATGATAGTATTGATGGCGCAATAGAACTAAATTGACCTCCAGGCATCAGTGTTACTAGAAAAACTTGATAATTAGTTGAATTTGCGATATAATACAGTTATTTCGAAGTCCCAAGATAAAGGAGTTGCTCTGTGTTTTGTTGTCAAACACAGTGGTACAAATGGAAGAGCTTGGCCTGTGCCATAATAGTGCAAACGTGACATCTCACCCATTAATGATAGTATTGATGGCGCAATAGAACTAATTTGACCTCCAGGCATCAGTGTTACTAGAAAAACGTGATAATTAGTTGAATTTGCGATATAACACAGTTATTTCGAAGTCCCAAGATAAAGGAGTTGCTCTGTGTTTTGTTGTCAAAGCCACCGGTACAAATGGCATAGCATGAACTGTGCCATAACACTGCAAATGTGACAACTCGGCCATTAATGATAGTATTGATGGCGCAATAGAACTAAATTGACCTCCAGGCATCAGTGTTACCAGAAAAACTTGATAATTAGTTAAATTTGCGATATACCTCAGTTATTTCGATGTCCCAAGATAAAGGCTTTGCTCTGTGTTTTGTTGTCAAACACAGTGGTACAAATGGAAGAGCTTGGCCTGTGCCATAACAGTGCAAACGTGATTACTCGGCCATTAATGATAGTATTGATGGCGCAATAGAACTAAATTGACCTCCAGGCATCAGTGTTACTAGAAAATCTTGATAATTAGTTGAATTTGCGATATAATACAGTTATTTCGAAGTCCCAAGATAAAGGAGTTGATCTGTGTTTTGTTGTCAAACACAGTGCTACAAATGGAAGAGCTTGGCCTGTGCCATAACAGTGCAAACGTGATAACTCAGCCATTAATGATAGTATTGATGGCGCAATAGAACTAAATTGACCTCCAGGCATCAGTGTTATTAAAACAAATTGATAATTAGTTAAATTTGCGATATACCTCAGTTATTTCGATGTCCCAAGATAAAGGAGTTGCTCTGTGTTTTGTTGTCAAACACAGTGGTACAAATGGAAGAGCTTGGTCTGGGCCATAACAGTGCAAAGGTGATTACTCGGCCATTAATGATAGTATTGATGGCGCAATAGAACTAAATTGACCTCCAGGCATCAGTGTTACTAGAAAAACTTGATAATTAGTTGAATTTGCGATATAATACAGTTATTTCGAAGTCCCAAGATAAAGGAGTTGCTCTGTGTTTTGTTGTCAAACACAGTGGTACAAATGGAAGAGCTTGGCCTGTGCCATAATAGTGCAAACGTGACATCTCACCCATTAATGATAGTATTGATGGCGCAATAGAACTAATTTGACCTCCAGGCATCAGTGTTACTAGAAAAACGTGATAATTAGTTGAATTTGCGATATAACACAGTTATTTCGAAGTCCCAAGATAAAGGAGTTGCTCTGTGTTTTGTTGTCAAAGCCACCGGTACAAATGGCATAGCATGAACTGTGCCATAACACTGCAAATGTGACAACTCGGCCATTAATGATAGTATTGATGGCGCAATAGAACTAAATTGACCTCCAGGCATCAGTGTTACTAGAAAAACTTGATAATTAGTTGAATGTGCGATATAATACAGTTATTTCGAAGTCCCAAGATAAAGGAGTTGCTCTGTGTTTTGTTGTCAAACACAGCGGTACAAATGGAAGAGCTTGGCCTGTGCCATAACACTGCAAATGTGACAACTCCGCCATTAATGATAGTATTGATGGCGCAATAGAACTAAATTGACCTCCAGGCATCAGTGTTACTAGAAAAACTTGATAATTAGTTGAATGTGCGATATAATACAGTTATTTCGAAGTCCCAAAATAAAGGATTTGCTCTGTGTTTTGTTGTCAAACACACCGGTACAAATGGAAGAGCTTGGGCTGTGCCATACCACTGCAAATGTAACAACTCCGTCATTAATGATAGTATTGATGGCGCAATAGAACTAAATTGACCTCCAGGCATCAGTGTTACCAGAAAAACTTGATAATTAGTTAAATTTGCGATATACCTCAGTTATTTCGATGTCCCAAGATAAAGGCTTTGCTCTGTGTTTTGTTGTCAAACACAGTGGTACAAATGGAAGAGCTTGGCCTGTGCCATAACAGTGCAAACGTGATTACTCGGCCATTAATGATAGTATTGATGGCGCAATAGAACTAAATTGACCTCCAGGCATCAGTGTTACTAGAAAATCTTGATAATTAGTTGAATTTGCGATATAATACAGTTATTTCGAAGTCCCAAGATAAAGGAGTTGATCTGTGTTTTGTTGTCAAACACAGTGCTACAAATGGAAGAGCTTGGCCTGTGCCATAACAGTGCAAACGTGATAACTCAGCCATTAATGATAGTATTGATGGCGCAATAGAACTAAATTGACCTCCAGGCATCAGTGTTATTAAAACAAATTGATAATTAGTTAAATTTGCGATATACCTCAGTTATTTCGATGTCCCAAGATAAAGGAGTTGCTCTGTGTTTTGTTGTCAAACACAGTGGTACAAATGGAAGAGCTTGGTCTGGGCCATAACAGTGCAAAGGTGATTACTCGGCCATTAATGATAGTATTGATGGCGCAATAGAACTAAATTGACCTCCAGGCATCAGTGTTACTAGAAAAACTTGATAATTAGTTGAATTTGCGATATAATACAGTTATTTCGAAGTCCCAAGATAAAGGAGTTGCTCTGTGTTTTGTTGTCAAACACAGTGGTACAAATGGAAGAGCTTGGCCTGTGCCATAATAGTGCAAACGTGACATCTCACCCATTAATGATAGTATTGATGGCGCAATAGAACTAATTTGACCTCCAGGCATCAGTGTTACTAGAAAAACGTGATAATTAGTTGAATTTGCGATATAACACAGTTATTTCGAAGTCCCAAGATAAAGGAGTTGCTCTGTGTTTTGTTGTCAAAGCCACCGGTACAAATGGCATAGCATGAACTGTGCCATAACACTGCAAATGTGACAACTCGGCCATTAATGATAGTATTGATGGCGCAATAGAACTAAATTGACCTCCAGGCATCAGTGTTACTAGAAAAACTTGATAATTAGTTAAATTTGCGATATACCTCAGTTATTTCGAAGTCCCAACATAAAGGATTTGCTCTGTGTTTTGTTGTGAAACACACCTGTACAAATGGAAGAGCTTGGCCTGTGCCATAACAGTGCAAACGTGATAACTCGGCCATTAATGATAGTATTGATGGCGCAATAGAATTAAATTGACCTCCAGGCATCAGTGTTACCAGAAAAACTTGATAATTAGTTAAATTTGCGATATACCTCAGTTATTTCGATGTCCCAAGATAAAGCCTTTGCTCTGTGGTTTGTTGTCAAACACAGTGGTACAAATGGAAGAGCTTGGCCTGTGCCATAACTGTGCAAACGTGATAACTCGGCCATTAATGATAGTATTGATGGCGCAATAGAACTAAATTGACCTCCAGGCATCAGTGTTACTAGAAAAACTTGATAATTAGTTGACTGTGCGATATAATACAGTTATTTCGAAGTCCCAAGATAAAGGAGTTGCTCTGTGTTTTGTTGTCAAAAACAGCGGTACAAATGGAAGAGCTTGGCCTGTGCCATAACACTGCAAATGTGACAACTCCGCCATTAATGATAGTATTGATGGCGCAATAGAACTAAATTGACCTCCAGGCATCAGTGTTACTAGAAAAACTGTATAATTAGTTGAATTTGCGATATATCTCAGTTATTTCGATGTCCCAATATAAAGGCTTTGCTCTGTGTTTTGTTGTCAAACACAGTGGTACAAATGGAAGAGCTTGGTCTGTGCCCTAACACCGCAAACGTGACATCTCACCCATTAATGATAGTATTAATGGCGCAATAGAACTAAATATACCTCCAGGCATCAGTTTTACTAGAAAAACATGATAATTAGTTGAATTTGCGATATACCTCAGTTATTTCGATGTCCCAAAATAAAGGAGTTGCTCTGTGTTTTATTATCAAAGAGACCGGTACAAATGGAAGAGCTTGGGCTGTGCCATTTCACTGCAAATGTAACAACTCCGTCATTAATGATAGTATTGATGGCGCAATAGAACTAAATTGACCTCCAGGCATCAGTGTTTTAAAACAAATTGATAATTAGTTAAATTTGCGATATACCTCAGTTATTTCGATGTCCCAAGATAAAGGAGTTGCTCTGTGTTTTGTTGTCAAACACAGTGGTACAAATGGAAGAGCTTGGTCTGGGCCATAACAGTGCAAAGGTGATTACTCGGCCATTAATGATAGTATTGATGGCGCAATAGAACTAAATTGACCTCCAGGCATCAGTGTTACTAGAACAACTTGATAATTAGTTGAATTTGCGATATAATACAGTTATTTCGAAGTCCCAAGATAAAGGAGTTGCTCTGTGTTTTGTTGTCAAACACAGTGGTACAAATGGAAGAGCTTGGCCTGTGCCATAACAGTGCAAACGTGACATCTCACCCATTAATGATAGTATTGATGGCGCAATAGAACTAATTTGACCTCCAGGCATCAGTGTTACTAGAAAAACGTGATAATTAGTTGAATTTGCGATATAACACAGTTATTTCGAAGTCCCAAGATAAAGGAGTTGCTCTGTGTTTTGTTGTCAAAGCCACCGGTACAAATGACATAGCATGAACTGTGCCATAACACTGCAAATGTGACAACTCGGCCATTAATGATAGTATTGATGGCGCAATAGAACTAAATTGACCTCCAGGCATCAGTGTTACTAGACAAACTTGATAATTAGTTAAATTTGCGATATACCTCAGTTATTTCGAAGTCCCAACATAAAAGATTTGCTCTGTGTTTTGTTGTGAAACACACCTGTACAAATGGAAGAGCTTGGCCTGTGCCATAACAGTGCAAACGTGATAACTCGGCCATTAATGATAGTATTGATGGCGCAATAGAACTAAATTGACCTCCAGGCATCAGTGTTACCAGAAAAACTTGATAATTAGTTAAATTTGCGATATACCTCAGTTATTTCGATGTCCCAAGATAAAGGCTTTGCTCTGTGGTTTGTTGTCAAACACAGTGGTACAAATGGAAGAGCTTGGCCTGTGCCATAACTGTGCAAACGTGATAACTCGGCCATTAATGATAGTATTGATGGCGCAATAGAACTAAATATACCTCCAGGCATCAGTTTTACTAGAAAAACATGATAATTAGTTGAATTTTGCGATATACCTCAGTTATTTCGATGTCCAAAAATAAAGGAGTTGCTCTGTGTTTTATTATCAAAGAGACCGGTACAAATGGAAGAGCTTGGGCTGTGCCATTTCACTGCAAATGTAGCAACTCCGTCATTAATGATAGTATTGATGGCGCAATAGAACTAAATTGACCTCCAGGCATCAGTGTTTTAAAACAAATTGATAATTAGTTAAATTTGCGATATACCTCAGTTATTTCGATGTCCCAAGATAAAGAAGTTGCTCTGTGTTTTGTTGTCAAACACAGTGGTACAAATGGAAGAGCTTGGTCTGGGCCATAACAGTGCAAAGGTTATTACTCGGCCATTAATGATAGTATTGATGGCGCAATAGAACTAAATTGACCTCCAGGCATCAGTGTTACTAGAACAACTTGATAATTAGTTGAATTTGCGATATAATACAGTTATTTCGAAGTCCCAAGATAAAGGAGTTGCTCTGTGTTTTGTTGTCAAACACAGTGGTACAAATGGAAGAGCTTGGCCTGTGCCATAACAGTGCAAACGTGACATCTCACCCATTAATGATAGTATTGATGGCGCAATAGAACTAATTTGACCTCCAGGCATCAGTGTTACTAGAAAAACGTGATAATTAGTTGAATTTGCGATATAACACAGTTATTTCGAAGTCCCAAGATAAAGGAGTTGCTCTGTGTTTTGTTGTCAAAGCCACCGGTACAAATGACATAGCATGAACTGTGCCATAACACTGCAAATGTGACAACTCGGCCATTAATGATAGTATTGATGGCGCAATAGAACTAAATTGACCTCCAGGCATCAGTGTTACTAGAAAAACTTGATAATTAGTTAAATTTGCGATATACCTCAGTTATTTCGAAGTCCCAACATAAAGGATTTGCTCTGTGTTTTGTTGTGAAACACACCTGTACAAATGGAAGAGCTTGGCCTGTGCCATAACAGTGCAAACGTGATAACTCGGCCATTAATGATAGTATTGATGGCGCAATAGAACTAAATTGACCTCCAGGCATCAGTGTTACCAGAAAAACTTGATAATGAGTTAAATTTGCGATATACCTCAGTTATTTCGATGTCCCAAGATAAAGGCTTTGCTCTGTGGTTTGTTGTCAAACACAGTGGTACAAATGGAAGAGCTTGGCCTGTGCCATAACTGTGCAAACGTGATAACTCGGCCATTAATGATAGTATTGATGGCGCAATAGAACTAAATTGACCTCCAGGCATCAGTGTTACTAGAAAAACTTGATAATTAGTTGAATGTGCGATATAATACAGTTATTTCGAAGTCCCAAGATAAAGGAGTTGCTCTGTGTTTTGTTGTCAAACAGAGCGGTACAAATGGAAGAGCTTGGCCTGTGCCATAACACTGCAAATGTGACAACTCCGCCATTAATGATAGTATTGATGGCGCAATAGAACTAAATTGACCTCCAGGCATCAGTGTTACTAGAAAAACTTGATAATTAGTTGAATGTGCGATATAATACAGTTATTTCGAAGTCCCAAAATAAAGGAGTTGCTCTGTGTTTTGTTGTCAAACACACCGGTACAAATGGAAGAGCTTGGGCTGTGCCATACCACTGCAAATGTAACAACTCCGTCATTAATGATAGTATTGATGGCGCAATAGAACTAAATTGACCTCCAGGCATCAGTGTTACTAGAAAAACGTGATAATTAGTTGAATTTGCGATATAACACAATTATTTCGAAGTCCCAAGATAAAGGAGTTGCTCTGTGTTTTGTTGTCAAAGCCACCGGTACAAATGGCATAGCATGAACTGTGCCATAACACTGCAAATGTGACAACTCGGCCATTAATGATAGTATTGATGGCGCAATAGAACTAAATTGACCTCCAGGCATCAGTGTTACTAGAAAAACTTGATAATTAGTTAAATTTGCGATATACCTCAGTTATTTCGAAGTCCCAACATAAAGGATTTGCTCTGTGTTTTGTTGTGAAACACACCTGTACAAATGGAAGAGCTTGGCCTGTGCCATAACAGTGCAAACGTGATAACTCGGCCATTAATGATAGTATTGATGGCGCAATAGAACTAAATTGACCTCCAGGCATCAGTGTTACCAGAACAACTTGATAATTAGTTAAATTTGCGATATACCTCAGTTATTTCGATGTCCCAAGATAAAGGCTTTGCTCTGTGGTTTGTTGTCAAACACAGTGGTACAAATGGAAGAGCTTGGCCTGTGCCATAACTGTGCAAACGTGATAACTCGGCCATTAATGATAGTATTGATGGCGCAATAGAACTAAATTGACCTCCAGGCATCAGTGTTACTAGAAAAACTTGATAATTAGTTGAATGTGCGATATAATACAGTTATTTCGAAGTCCCAAGATAAAGGAGTTGCTCTGTGTTTTGTTGTCAAACACAGCGGTACAAATGGAAGAGCTTGGCCTGTGCCATAACACTGCAAATGTGACAACTCCGCCATTAATGATAGTATTGATGGCGCAATAGAACTAAATTGACCTCCAGGCATCAGTGTTACTAGAAAAACTTGATAATTAGTTGAATGTGCGATATAATACAGTTATTTCGAAGTCCCAAAATAAAGGATTTGCTCTGTGTTTTGTTGTCAAACACACCGGTACAAATGGAAGAGCTTGGGCTGTGCCATACCACTGCAAATGTAACAACTCCGTCATTAATGATAGTATTGATGGCGCAATAGAACTAAATTGACCTCCAGGCATCAGTGTTATCAGAAAAAACTTGATAATTAGTTAAATTTGCGATATACCTCAGTTATTTCGATGTCCCAAGATAAAGGCTTTGCTCTGTGTTTTGTTGTCAAACACAGTGGTACAAATGGAAGAGCTTGGCCTGTGCCATAACAGTGCAAACGTGATTACTCGGCCATTAATGATAGTATTGATGGCGCAATAGAACTAAATTGACCTCCAGGCATCAGTGTTACCAGAAAAACTTGATAATTAGTTAAATTTGCGATATACCTCAGTTATTTCGATGTCCCAAGATAAAGGCTTTGCTCTGTGTTTTGTTGTCAAACACAGTGGTACAAATGGAAGAGCTTGGCCTGTGCCATAACAGTGCAAACGTGATTACTCGGCCATTAATGATAGTATTGATGGCGCAATAGAACTAAATTGACCTCCAGGCATCAGTGTTACTAGAAAATCTTGATAATTAGTTGAATTTGCGATATAATACAGTTATTTCGAAGTCCCAAGATAAAGGAGTTGCTCTGTGTTTTGTTGTCAAACACAGTGCTACAAATGGAAGAGCTTGGCCTGTGCCATAACAGTGCAAACGTGATAACTCAGCCATTAATGATAGTATTGATGGCGCAATAGAACTAAATTGACCTCCAGGCATCAGTGTTATTAAAACAAATTGATAATTAGTTAAATTTGCGATATACCTCAGTTATTTCGATGTCCCAAGATAAAGGAGTTGCTCTGTGTTTTGTTGTCAAACACAGTGGTACAAATGGAAGAGCTTGGTCTGGGCCATAACAGTGCAAAGGTGATTACTCGGCCATTAATGATAGTATTGTTGGCGCAATAGAACTAAATTGACCTCCAGGCATCAGTGTTACTAGAAAAACTTGATAATTAGTTGAATTTGCGATATAATACAGTTATTTCGAAGTCCCAAAATAAAGGAGTTGCTCTGTGTTTTGTTGTCAAACACAGTGGTACAAATGGAAGAGCTTGGCCTGTGCCATACTAGTGCAAACGTGACATCTCACCCATTAATGATAGTATTGATGGCGCAATAGAACTAATTTGACCTCCAGGCATCAGTGTTACTAGAAAAACGTGATAATTAGTTGAATTTGCGATATAACACAGTTATTTCGAAGTCCCAAAATAAAGGAGTTGCTCTGTGTTTTGTTGTCAAAGCCACCGGTACAAATGGCATAGCATGAACTGTGCCATAACACTGCAAATGTGACAACTCGGCCATTAATGATAGTATTGATGGCGCAATAGAACTAAATTGACCTCCAGGCATCAGTGTTACTAGAAAAACTTGATAATTAGTTAAATTTGCGATATACCTCAGTTATTTCGAAGTCCCAACATAAAGGATTTGCTCTGTGTTTTGTTGTGAAACACACCTGTACAAATGGAAGAGCTTGGCCTGTGCCATAACAGTGCAAACGTGATAACTCGGCCATTAATGATAGTATTGATGGCGCAATAGAATTAAATTGACCTCCAGGCATCAGTGTTACCAGAAAAACTTGATAATTAGTTAAATTTGCGATATACCTCAGTTATTTCGATGTCCCAAGATAAAGCCTTTGCTCTGTGGTTTGTTGTCAAACACAGTGGTACAAATGGAAGAGCTTGGCCTGTGCCATAACTGTGCAAACGTGATAACTCGGCCATTAATGATAGTATTGATGGCGCAATAGAACTAAATTGACCTCCAGGCATCAGTGTTACTAGAAAAACTTGATAATTAGTTGAATGTGCGATATAATACAGTTATTTCGAAGTCCCAAGATAAAGGAGTTGCTCTGTGTTTTGTTGTCAAACACAGCGGTACAAATGGAAGAGCTTGGCCTGTGCCATAACACTGCAAATGTGACAACTCCGCCATTAATGATAGTATTGATGGCGCAATAGAACTAAATTGACCTCCAGGCATCAGTGTTACTAGAAAAACTGTATAATTAGTTGAATTTGCGATATATCTCAGTTATTTCGATGTCCCAATATAAAGGCTTTGCTCTGTGTTTTGTTGTCAAACACAGTGGTACAAATGGAAGAGCTTGGTCTGTGCCCTAACACCGCAAACGTGACATCTCACCCATTAATGATAGTATTAATGGCGCAATAGAACTAAATATACCTCCAGGCATCAGTTTTACTAGAAAAACATGATAATTAGTTGAATTTGCGATATACCTCAGTTATTTCGATGTCCCAAAATAAAGGAGTTGCTCTGTTTTTTATTATCAAAGAGACCGGTACAAATGGAAGAGCTTGGGCTGTGCCATTTCACTGCAAATGTAACAACTCCGTCATTAATGATAGTATTGATGGCGCAATAGAACTAAATTGACCTCCAGGCATCAGTGTTTTAAAACAAATTGATAATTAGTTAAATTTGCGATATACCTCAGTTATTTCGATGTCCCAAGATAAAGGAGTTGCTCTGTGTTTTGTTGTCAAACACAGTGGTACAAATGGAAGAGCTTGGTCTGGGCCATAACAGTGCAAAGGTGATTACTCGGCCATTAATGATAGTATTGATGGCGCAATAGAACTAAATTGAACTCCAGGCATCAGTGTTACTAGAACAACTTGATAATTAGTTGAATTTGCGATATAATACAGTTATTTCGAAGTCCCAAGATAAAGGAGTTGCTCTGTGTTTTGTTGTCAAACACAGTGGTACAAATGGAAGAGCTTGGCCTGTGCCATAACAGTGCAAACGTGACATCTCACCCATTAATGATAGTATTGATGGCGCAATAGAACTAATTTGACCTCCAGGCATCAGTGTTACTAGAAAAACGTGATAATTAGTTGAATTTGCGATATAACACAGTTATTTCGAAGTCCCAAGATAAAGGAGTTGCTCTGTGTTTTGTTGTCAAAGCCACCGGTACAAATGACATAGCATGAACTGTGCCATAACACTGCAAATGTGACAACTCGGCCATTAATGATAGTATTGATGGCGCAATAGAACTAAATTGACCTCCAGGCATCAGTGTTACTAGAAAAACTTGATAATTAGTTAAATTTGCGATCTACCTCAGTTATTTCGAAGTCCCAACATAAAGGATTTGCTCTGTGTTTTGTTGTGAAACACACCTGTACAAATGGAAGAGCTTGGCCTGTGCCATAACAGTGCAAACGTGATAACTCGGCCATTAATGATAGTATTGATGGCGCAATAGAACTAAATTGACCTCCAGGCATCAGTGTTACCAGAAAAACTTGATAATTAGTTAAATTTGCGATATACCTCAGTTATTTCGATGTCCCAAGATAAAGGCTTTGCTCTGTGGTTTGTTGTCAAACACAGTGGTACAAATGGAAGAGCTTGGCCTGTGCCATAACTGTGCAAACGTGATAACTCGGCCATTAATGATAGTATTGATGGCGCAATAGAACTAAATTGACCTCCAGGCATCAGTGTTACTAGAAAAACTTGATAATTAGTTGAATGTGCGATATAATACAGTTATTTCGAAGTCCCAAGATAAAGGAGTTGCTCTGTATTTTGTTGTCAAACACAGCGGTACAAATGGAAGAGCTTGGCCTGTGCCATAACACTGCAAATGTGACAACTCCGCCATTAATGATAGTATTGATGGCGCAATAGAACTAAATTGACCTCCAGGCATCAGTGTTACTAGAAAAACTTGATAATTAGTTGAATGTGCGATATAATACAGTTATTTCGAAGTCCCAAAATAAAGGATTTGCTCTGTGTTTTGTTGTCAAACACACCGGTACAAATGGAAGAGCTTGGGCTGTGCCATACCACTGCAAATGTAACAACTCCGTCATTAATGATAGTATTGATGGCGCAATAGAACTAAATTGACCTCCAGGCATCAGTGTTACCAGAAAAACTTGATAATTAGTTAAATTTGCGATATACCTCAGTTATTTCGATGTCCCAAGATAAAGGCTTTGCTCTGTGTTTTGTTGTCAAACACAGTGGTACAAATGGAAGAGCTTGGCCTGTGCCATAACAGTGCAAACGTGATTACTCGGCCATTAATGATAGTATTGATGGCGCAATAGAACTAAATTGACCTCCAGGCATCAGTGTTACTAGAAAATCTTGATAATTAGTTGAATTTGCGATATAATACAGTTATTTCGAAGTCCCAAGATAAAGGAGTTGATCTGTGTTTTGTTGTCAAACACAGTGCTACAAATGGAAGAGCTTGGCCTGTGCCATAACAGTGCAAACGTGATAACTCAGCCATTAATGATAGTATTGATGGCGCAATAGAACTAAATTGACCTCCAGGCATCAGTGTTATTAAAACAAATTGATAATTAGTTAAATTTGCGATATACCTCAGTTATTTCGATGTCCCAAGATAAAGGAGTTGCTCTGTGTTTTGTTGTCAAACACAGTGGTACAAATGGAAGAGCTTGGTCTGGGCCATAACAGTGCAAAGGTGATTACTCGGCCATTAATGATAGTATTGATGGCGCAATAGAACTAAATTGACCTCCAGGCATCAGTGTTACTAGAAAAACTTGATAATTAGTTGAATTTGCGATATAATACAGTTATTTCGAAGTCCCAAGATAAAGGAGTTGCTCTGTGTTTTGTTGTCAAACACAGTGGTACAAATGGAAGAGCTTGGCCTGTGCCATAATAGTGCAAACGTGACATCTCACCCATTAATGATAGTATTGATGGCGCAATAGAACTAATTTGACCTCCAGGCATCAGTGTTACTAGAAAAACGTGATAATTAGTTGAATTTGCGATATAACACAGTTATTTCGAAGTCCCAAGATAAAGGAGTTGCTCTGTGTTTTGTTGTCAAAGCCACCGGTACAAATGGCATAGCATGAACTGTGCCATAACACTGCAAATGTGACAACTCGGCCATTAATGATAGTATTGATGGCGCAATAGAACTAAATTGACCTCCAGGCATCAGTGTTACTAGAAAAACTTGATAATTAGTTGAATGTGCGATATAATACAGTTATTTCGAAGTCCCAAGATAAAGGAGTTGCTCTGTGTTTTGTTGTCAAACACAGCGGTACAAATGGAAGAGCTTGGCCTGTGCCATAACACTGCAAATGTGACAACTCCGCCATTAATGATAGTATTGATGGCGCAATAGAACTAAATTGACCTCCAGGCATCAGTGTTACTAGAAAAACTTGATAATTAGTTGAATGTGCGATATAATACAGTTATTTCGAAGTCCCAAAATAAAGGATTTGCTCTGTGTTTTGTTGTCAAACACACCGCTACAAATGGAAGAGCTTGGGCTGTGCCATACCACTGCAAATGTAACAACTCCGTCATTAATGATAGTATTGATGGCGCAATAGAACTAAATTGACCTCCAGGCATCAGTGTTACCAGAAAAACTTGATAATTAGTTAAATTTGCGATATACCTCAGTTATTTCGATGTCCCAAGATAAAGGCTTTGCTCTGTGTTTTGTTGTCAAACACAGTGGTACAAATGGAAGAGCTTGGCCTGTGCCATAACAGTGCAAACGTGATTACTCGGCCATTAATGATAGTATTGATGGCGCAATAGAACTAAATTGACCTCCAGGCATCAGTGTTACTAGAAAATCTTGATAATTAGTTGAATTTGCGATATAATACAGTTATTTCGAAGTCCCAAGATAAAGGAGTTGATCTGTGTTTTGTTGTCAAACACAGTGCTACAAATGGAAGAGCTTGGCCTGTGCCATAACAGTGCAAACGTGATAACTCAGCCATTAATGATAGTATTGATGGCGCAATAGAACTAAATTGACCTCCAGGCATCAGTGTTATTAAAACAAATTGATAATTAGTTAAATTTGCGATATACCTCAGTTATTTCGATGTCCCAAGATAAAGGAGTTGCTCTGTGTTTTGTTGTCAAACACAGTGGTACAAATGGAAGAGCTTGGTCTGGGCCATAACAGTGCAAAGGTGATTACTCGGCCATTAATGATAGTATTGATGGCGCAATAGAACTAAATTGACCTCCAGGCATCAGTGTTACTAGAAAAACTTGATAATTAGTTGAATTTGCGATATAATACAGTTATTTCGAAGTCCCAAGATAAAGGAGTTGCTCTGTGTTTTGTTGTCAAAGCCACCGGTACAAATGGAAGAGCTTGGCCTGTGCCATAACACTGCAAATGTGACAACTCGGCCATTAATGATAGTATTGATGGCGCAATAGAACTAAATTGACCTCCAGGCATCAGTGTTACTAGAAAAACTTGATAATTAGTTAAATTTGCGATATACCTCAGTTATTTCGAAGTCCCAACATAAAGGATTTGCTCTGTGTTTTGTTGTGAAACACACCTGTACAAATGGAAGAGCTTGGCCTGTGCCATAACAGTGCAAACGTGATAACTCGGCCATTAATGATAGTATTGATGGCGCAATAGAATTAAATTGACCTCCAGGCATCAGTGTTACCAGAAAAACTTGATAATTAGTTAAATTTGCGATATACCTCAGTTATTTCGATGTCCCAAGATAAAGCCTTTGCTCTGTGGTTTGTTGTCAAACACAGTGGTACAAATGGAAGAGCTTGGCCTGTGCCATAACTGTGCAAACGTGATAACTCGGCCATTAATGATAGTATTGATGGCGCAATAGAACTAAATTGACCTCCAGGCATCAGTGTTACTAGAAAAACTTGATAATTAGTTGACTGTGCGATATAATACAGTTATTTCGAAGTCCCAAGATAAAGGAGTTGCTCTGTGTTTTGTTGTCAAAAACAGCGGTACAAATGGAAGAGCTTGGCCTGTGCCATAACACTGCAAATGTGACAACTCCGCCATTAATGATAGTATTGATGGCGCAATAGAACTAAATTGACCTCCAGGCATCAGTGTTACTAGAAAAACTGTATAATTAGTTGAATTTGCGATATATCTCAGTTATTTCGATGTCCCAATATAAAGGCTTTGCTCTGTGTTTTGTTGTCAAACACAGTGGTACAAATGGAAGAGCTTGGTCTGTGCCCTAACACCGCAAACGTGACATCTCACCCATTAATGATTGTATTAATGGCGCAATAGAACTAAATATACCTCCAGGCATCAGTTTTACTAGAAAAACATGATAATTAGTTGAATTTTGCGATATACCTCAGTTATTTCGATGTCCAAAAATAAAGGAGTTGCTCTGTGTTTTATTATCAAAGAGACCGGTACAAATGGAAGAGCTTGGGCTGTGCCATTTCACTGCAAATGTAACAACTCCGTCATTAATGATAGTATTGATGGCGCAATAGAACTAAATTGACCTCCAGGCATCAGTGTTTTAAAACAAATTGATAATTAGTTAAATTTGCGATATACCTCAGTTATTTCGATGTCCCAAGATAAAGAAGTTGCTCTGTGTTTTGTTGTCAAACACAGTGGTACAAATGGAAGAGCTTGGTCTGGGCCATAACAGTGCAAAGGTGATTACTCGGCCATTAATGATAGTATTGATGGCGCAATAGAACTAAATTGACCTCCAGGCATCAGTGTTACTAGAACAACTTGATAATTAGTTGAATTTGCGATATAATACAGTTATTTCGAAGTCCCAAGATAAAGGAGTTGCTCTGTGTTTTGTTGTCAAACACAGTGGTACAAATGGAAGAGCTTGGCCTGTGCCATAACAGTGCAAACGTGACATCTCACCCATTAATGATAGTATTGATGGCGCAATAGAACTAATTTGACCTCCAGGCATCAGTGTTACTAGAAAAACGTGATAATTAGTTGAATTTGCGATATAACACAGTTATTTCGAAGTCCCAAGATAAAGGAGTTGCTCTGTGTTTTGTTGTCAAAGCCACCGGTACAAATGACATAGCATGAACTGTGCCATAACACTGCAAATGTGACAACTCGGCCATTAATGATAGTATTGATGGCGCAATAGAACTAAATTGACCTCCAGGCATCAGTGTTACTAGAAAAACTTGATAATTAGTTAAATTTGCGATATACCTCAGTTATTTCGAAGTCCCAACATAAAGGATTTGCTCTGTGTTTTGTTGTGAAACACACCTGTACAAATGGAAGAGCTTGGCCTGTGCCATAACAGTGCAAACGTGATAACTCGGCCATTAATGATAGTATTGATGGCGCAATAGAACTAAATTGACCTCCAGGCATCAGTGTTACCAGAAAAACTTGATAATGAGTTAAATTTGCGATATACCTCAGTTATTTCGATGTCCCAAGATAAAGGCTTTGCTCTGTGGTTTGTTGTCAAACACAGTGGTACAAATGGAAGAGCTTGGCCTGTGCCATAACTGTGCAAACGTGATAACTCGGCCATTAATGATAGTATTGATGGCGCAATAGAACTAAATTGACCTCCAGGCATCAGTGTTACTAGAAAAACTTGATAATTAGTTGAATGTGCGATATAATACAGTTATTTCGAAGTCCCAAGATAAAGGAGTTGCTCTGTGTTTTGTTGTCAAACAGAGCGGTACAAATGGAAGAGCTTGGCCTGTGCCATAACACTGCAAATGTGACAACTCCGCCATTAATGATAGTATTGATGGCGCAATAGAACTAAATTGACCTCCAGGCATCAGTGTTACTAGAAAAACTTGATAATTAGTTGAATGTGCGATATAATACAGTTATTTCGAAGTCCCAAAATAAAGGATTTGCTCTGTGTTTTGTTGTCAAACACACCGGTACAAATGGAAGAGCTTGGGCTGTGCCATACCACTGCAAATGTAACAACTCCGTCATTAATGATAGTATTGATGGCGCAATAGAACTAAATTGACCTCCAGGCATCAGTGTTACCAGAAAAACTTGATAATTAGTTAAATTTGCGATATACCTCAGTTATTTCGATGTCCCAAGATAAAGGCTTTGCTCTGTGTTTTGTTGTCAAACACAGTGGTACAAATGGAAGAGCTTGGCCTGTGCCATAACAGTGCAAACGTGATAACTCAGCCATTAATGAGAGTATTGATGGCGCAATAGAACTAAATTGACCTCCAGGCATCAGTGTTATTAAAACAAATTGATAATTAGTTAAATTTGCGATATACCTCAGTTATTTCGATGTCCCAAGATAAAGGAGTTGCTCTGTGTTTTGTTGTCAAACACAGTGGTACAAATGGAAGAGCTTGGTCTGGGCCATAACAGTGCAAAGGTGATTACTCGGCCATTAATGATAGTATTGATGGCGCAATAGAACTAAATTGACCTCCAGGCATCAGTGTTACTAGAAAAACTTGATAATTAGTTGAATTTGCGATATAACACAGTTATTTCGAAGTCCCAAGATAAAGGAGTTGCTCTGTGTTTTGTTGTCAAAGCCACCGGTACAAATGGCATAGCATGAACTGTGCCATAACACTGCAAATGTGACAACTCGGCCATTAATGATAGTATTGATGGCGCAATAGAACTAAATTGACCTCCAGGCATCAGTGTTACTAGAAAAACTTGATAATTAGTTAAATTTGCGATATACCTCAGTTATTTCGAAGTCCCAACATAAAGGATTTGCTCTGTGTTTTGTTGTGAAACACACCTGTACAAATGGAAGAGCTTGGCCTGTGCCATAACAGTGCAAACGTGATAACTCGGCCATTAATTATAGTATTGATGGCGCAATATAATTAAATTGACCTCCAGGCATCAGTGTTACCAGAAAAACTTGATAATTAGTTAAATTTGCGATATACCTCAGTTATTTCGATGTCCCAAGATAAAGCCTTTGCTCTGTGGTTTGTTGTCAAACACAGTGGTACAAATGGAAGAGCTTGGCCTGTGCCATAACTGTGCAAACGTGATAACTCGGCCATTAATGATAGTATTGATGGCGCAATAGAACTAAATTGACCTCCAGGCATCAGTGTTACTAGAAAAACTTGATAATTAGTTGAATGTGCGATATAATACAGTTATTTCGAAGTCCCAAGATAAAGGAGTTGCTCTGTGTTTTGTTGTCAAACACAGTGGTACAAATGGAAGAGCTTGGTCTGTGCCCTAACACCGCAAACGTGACATCTCACCCATTAATGATAGTATTAATGGCGCAATAGAACTAAATATACCTCCAGGCATCAGTTTTACTAGAAAAACATGATAATTAGTTGAATTTGCGATATACCTCAGTTATTTCGATGTCCCAAAATAAAGGAGTTGCTCTGTGTTTTATTATCAAAGAGACCGGTACAAATGGAAGAGCTTGGGCTGTGCCATTTCACTGCAAATGTAGCAACTCCGTCATTAATGATAGTATTGATGGCGCAATAGAACTAAATTGACCTCCAGGCATCAGTGTTTTAAAACAAATTGATAATTAGTTAAATTTGCGATATACCTCAGTTATTTCGATGTCCCAAGATAAAGGAGTTGCTCTGTGTTTTGTTGTCAAACACAGTGGTACAAATGGAAGAGCTTGGTCTGGGCCATAACAGTGCAAAGGTGATTACTCGGCCATTAATGATAGTATTGATGGCGCAATAGAACTAAATTGACCTCCAGGCATCAGTGTTACTAGAACAACTTGATAATTAGTTGAATTTGTGATATAATACAGTTATTTCGAAGTCCCAAGATAAAGGAGTTGCTCTGTGTTTTGTTGTCAAACACAGTGGTACAAATGGAAGAGCTTGGCCTGTGCCATAACAGTGCAAACGTGACATCTCACCCATTAATGATAGTATTGATGGCGCAATAGAACTAATTTGACCTCCAGGCATCAGTGTTACTAGAAAAACGTGATAATTAGTTGAATTTGCGATATAACACAGTTATTTCGAAGTCCCAAGATAAAGGAGTTGCTCTGTGTTTTGTTGTCAAAGCCACCGGTACAAATGACATAGCATGAACTGTGCCATAACACTGCAAATGTGACAACTCGGCCATTAATGATAGTATTGATGGCGCAATAGAACTAAATTGACCTCCAGGCATCAGTGTTACTAGAAAAACTTGATAATTAGTTAAATTTGCGATATACCTCAGTTATTTCGAAGTCCCAACATAAAGGATTTGCTCTGTGTTTTGTTGTGAAACACACCTGTACAAATGGAAGAGCTTGGCCTGTGCCATAACAGTGCAAACGTGATAACTCGGCCATTAATGATAGTATTGATGGCGCAATAGAACTAAATTGACCTCCAAAATCAGTGTTACCAGAAAAACTTGATAATTAGTTAAATTTGCGATATACCTCAGTTATTTCGATGTCCCAAGATAAAGGCTTTGCTCTGTGGTTTGTTGTCAAACACAGTGGTACAAATGGAAGAGCTTGGCCTGTGCCATAACTGTGCAAACGTGATAACTCGGCCATTAATGATAGTATTGATGGCGCAATAGAACTAAATTGACCTCCAGGCATCAGTGTTACTAGAAAAACTTGATAATTAGTTGAATGTGCGATATAATACAGTTATTTCGAAGTCCCAAGATAAAGGAGTTGCTCTGTGTTTTGTTGTCAAACACAGCGGTACAAATGGAAGAGCTTGGCCGGTGCCATAACACTGCAAATGTGACAACTCCGCCATTAATGATAGTATTGATGGCGCAATAGAACTAAATTGACCTCCAGGCATCAGTGTTACTAGAAAAACTTGATAATTAGTTGAATGTGCGATATAATACAGTTATTTCGAAGTACCAAAATAAAGGATTTGCTCTGTGTTTTGTTGTCAAACACACCGGTACAAATGGAAGAGCTTGGGCTGTGCCATACCACTGCAAATGTAACAACTCCGTCATTAATGATAGTATTGATGGCGCAATAGAACTAAATTGACCTCCAGGCATCAGTGTTACCAGAAAAACTTGATAATTAGTTAAATTTGCGATATACCTCAGTTATTTCGATGTCCCAAGATAAAGGCTTTGCTCTGTGTTTTGTTGTCAAACACAGTGGTACAAATGGAAGAGCTTGGCCTGTGCCATAACAGTGCAAACGTGATTACTCGGCCATTAATGATAGTATTGATGGCGCAATAGAACTAAATTGACCTCCAGGCATCAGTGTTACTAGAAAATCTTGATAATTAGTTGAATTTGCGATATAATACAGTTATTTCGAAGTCCCAAGATAAAGGAGTTGCTCTGTGTTTTGTTGTCAAACACAGTGCTACAAATGGAAGAGCTTGGCCTGTGCCATAACAGTGCAAACGTGATAACTCAGCCATTAATGATAGTATTGATGGCGCAATAGAACTAAATTGACCTCCAGGCATCAGTGTTATTAAAACAAATTGATAATTAGTTAAATTTGCGATATACCTCAGTTATTTCGATGTCCCAAGATAAAGGAGTTGCTCTGTGTTTTGTTGTCAAACACAGTGGTACAAATGGAAGAGCTTGGTCTGGGCCATAACAGTGCAAAGGTGATTACTCGGCCATTAATGATAGTATTGATGGCGCAATAGAACTAAATTGACCTCCAGGCATCAGTGTTACTAGAAAATCTTGATAATTAGTTGAATTTGCGATATAATACAGTTATTTCGAAGTCCCAACATAAAGGATTTGCTCTGTGTTTTGTTGTGAAACACACCTGTACAAATGGAAGAGCTTGGCCTGTGCCATAACAGTGCAAACGTGATAACTCGGCCATTAATGATAGTATTGATGGCGCAATAGAACTAAATTGACCTCCAGGCATCAGTGTTACCAGAAAAACTTGATAATTAGTTAAATTTGCGATATACCTCAGTTATTTCGATGTCCCAAGATAAAGGCTTTGCTCTGTGGTTTGTTGTCAAACACAGTGGTACAAATGGAAGAGCTTGGCCTGTGCCATAACTGTGCAAACGTGATAACTCGGCCATTAATGATAGTATTGATGGCGCAATAGAACTAAATTGACCTCCAGGCATCAGTGTTACTAGAAAAACTTGATAATTAGTTGAATGTGCGATATAATACAGTTATTTCGAAGTCCCAAGATAAAGGAGTTGCTCTGTGTTTTGTTGTCAAACACAGCGGTACAAATGGAAGAGCTTGGCCGGTGCCATAACACTGCAAATGTGACAACTCCGCCATTAATGATAGTATTGATGGCGCAATAGAACTAAATTGACCTCCAGGCATCAGTGTTACTAGAAAAACTTGATAATTAGTTGAATGTGCGATATAATACAGTTATTTCGAAGTACCAAAATAAAGGATTTGCTCTGTGTTTTGTTGTCAAACACACCGGTACAAATGGAAGAGCTTGGGCTGTGCCATACCACTGCAAATGTAACAACTCCGTCATTAATGATAGTATTGATGGCGCAATAGAACTAAATTGACCTCCAGGCATCAGTGTTACCAGAAAAACTTGATAATTAGTTAAATTTGCGATATACCTCAGTTATTTCGATGTCCCAAGATAAAGGCTTTGCTCTGTGTTTTGTTGTCAAACACAGTGGTACAAATGGAAGAGCTTGGCCTGTGCCATAACAGTGCAAACGTGATTACTCGGCCATTAATGATAGTATTGATGGCGCAATAGAACTAAATTGACCTCCAGGCATCAGTGTTACTAGAAAATCTTGATAATTAGTTGAATTTGCGATATAATACAGTTATTTCGAAGTCCCAAGATAAAGGAGTTGCTCTGTGTTTTGTTGTCAAACACAGTGCTACAAATGGAAGAGCTTGGCCTGTGCCATAACAGTGCCAACGTGATAACTCAGCCATTAATGATAGTATTGATGGCGCAATAGAACTAAATTGACCTCCAGGCATCAGTGTTATTAAAACAAATTGATAATTAGTTAAATTTGCGATATACCTCAGTTATTTCGATGTCCCAAGATAAAGGAGTTGCTCTGTGTTTTGTTGTCAAACACAGTGGTACAAATGGAAGAGCTTGGTCTGGGCCATAACAGTGCAAAGGTGATTACTCGGCCATTAATGATAGTATTGATGGCGCAATAGAACTAAATTGACCTCCAGGCATCAGTGTTACTAGAAAAACTTGATAATTAGTTGAATTTGCGATATAATACAGTTATTTCGAAGTCCCAAGATAAAGGAGTTGCTCTGTATATTGTTGTCAAACACAGTGGTACAAATGGAAGAGCTTGGCCTGTGCCATAATAGTGCAAACGTGACATCTCACCCATTAATGATAGTATTGATGGCGCAATAGAACTAATTTGACCTCCAGGCATCAGTGTTACTAGAAAAACGTGATAATTAGTTGAATTTGCGATATAACACAGTTATTTCGAAGTCCCAAGATAAAGGAGTTGCTCTGTGTTTTGTTGTCAAAGCCACCGGTACAAATGGCATAGCATGAACTGTGCCATAACACTGCAAATGTGACAACTCGGCCATTAATGATAGTATTGATGGCGCAATAGAAATAAATTGACCTCCAGGCATCAGTGTTACTAGAAAAACTTGATAATTAGTTAAATTTGCGATATACCTCAGTTATTTCGAAGTCCCAACATAAAGGATTTGCTCTGTGTTTTGTTGTGAAACACACCTGTACAAATGGAAGAGCTTGGCCTGTGCCATAACAGTGCAAACGTGATAACTCGGCCATTAATGATAGTATTGATGGCGCAATAGAATTAAATTGACCTCCAGGCATCAGTGTTACCAGAAAAACTTGATAATTAGTTAAATTTGCGATATACCTCAGTTATTTCGATGTCCCAAGATAAAGCCTTTGCTCTGTGGTTTGTTGTCAAACACAGTGGTACAAATGGAAGAGCTTGGCCTGTGCCATAACTGTGCAAACGTAATAACTCGGCCATTAATGATAGTATTGATGGCGCAATAGAACTAAAGTGACCTCCAGGCATCAGTGTTACTAGAAAAACTTGATAATTAGTTGAATGTGCGATATAATACAGTTATTTCGAAGTCCCAAGATAAAGGAGTTGCTCTGTGTTTTGTTGTCAAACACAGCGGTACAAATGGAAGAGCTTGGCCTGTGCCATAACACTGCAAATGTGACAACTCCGCCATTAATGATAGTATTGATGGCGCAATAGAACTAAATTGACCTCCAGGCATCAGTGTTACTAGAAAAACTGTATAATTAGTTGAATTTGCGATATATCTCAGTTATTTCGATGTCCCAATATAAAGGCTTTGCTCTGTGTTTTGTTGTCAAACACAGTGGTACAAATGGAAGAGCTTGGTCTGTGCCCTAACACCGCAAACGTGACATCTCACCCATTAATGATAGTATTAATGGCGCAATATAACTAAATATACCTCCAGGCATCAGTTTTACTAGAAAAACATGATAATTAGTTAAATTTGCGATATACCTCAGTTATTTCGATGTCCCAAGATAAAGGAGTTGCTCTGTGTTTTGTTGTCAAACACAGTGGTACAAATGGAAGAGCTTGGCCTGTGCCATAACAGTGCAAACGTGACATCTCACCCATTAATGATAGTATTGATGGCGCAATAGAACTAATTTGACCTCCAGGCATCAGTGTTACTAGAAAAACGTGATAATTAGTTGAATTTGCGATATAACACAGTTATTTCGAAGTCCCAAGATAAAGGAGTTGCTCTGTGTTTTGTTGTCAACGCCACCGGTACAAATGGCATAGCATGAACTGTGCCATAACACTGCAAATGTGACAACTCGGCCATTAATGATAGTATTGATGGCGCAATAGAACTAAATTGACCTCCAGGCATCAGTGTTACTAGAAAAACTTGATAATTAGTTAAATTTGCGATATACCTCAGTTATTTCGAAGTCCCAACATAAAGGATTTGCTCTGTGTTTTGTTGTGAAACACACCTGTACAAATGGAAGAGCTTGGCCTGTGCCATAACAGTGCAAACGTGATAACTCGGCCATTAATGATAGTATTGATGGCGCAATAGAACTAAATTGACCTCCAGGCATCAGTGTTACCAGAAAAACTTGATAATTAGTTAAATTTGCGATATACCTCAGTTATTTCGATGTCCCAAGATAAAGGAGTTGCTCTGTGTTTTATTGTCAAAGAGACCGGTACAAATGGAAGAGCTTGGGCTGTGCCATTTCACTGCAAATGTAACAACTCCGTCATTAATGATAGTATTGATGGCGCAATAGAACTAAATTGACCTCCAGGCATCAGTGTTACCAGAAAAACTTGATAATTAGTTACATTTGCGATATACCTCAGTTATTTCGATGTCCCAAGATAAAGGCTTTGCTCTGTGTTTTGTTGTCAAACACAGTGGTACAAATGGAAGAGCTTGGCCTGTGCCATAACAGTGCAAACGTGATAACTCGGCCATTAATGATAGTATTGATGGCGCAATATAACTAAATTGACCTCCAGGCATCAGTGTTACTAGAAAAACTTGATAATTAGTTGAATGTGCGATATAATACAGTTATTTCGAAGTCCCAAAATAAAGGAGTTGCTCTGTGTTTTGTTGTCAAACACAGTGCTACAAATGGAAGAGCTTGGCCTGTGCCATAACAGTGCAAACCTGATAACTCAGCCATTAATGATAGTATTGATGGCGAAATAGAACTAAATTGACCTCCAGGCATCAGTGTTATTAAAACAAATTGATAATTAGTTAAATTTGCGATATACCTCAGTTATTTCGATGTCCCAAGATAAAGGAGTTGCTCTGTGTTTTGTTGTCAAACACAGTGGTACAAATGGAAGAGCTTGGTCTGGGCCATAACAGTGCAAAGGTGATTACTCGGCCATTAATGATAGTATTGATGGCGCAATAGAACTAAATTGACCTCCAGGCATCAGTGTTACTAGAAAAACTTGATAATTAGTTGAATTTGCGATATAATACAGTTATTTCGAAGTCCCAAGATAAAGGAGTTGCTCTGTGTTTTGTTGTCAAACACAGTGGTACAAATGGAAGAGCTTGGCCTGTGCCATAACAGTGCAAACGTGACATCTCACCCATTAATGATAGTATTGATGGCGCAATAGAACTAATTTGACCTCCAGGCATCAGTGTTACTAGAAAAACGTGATAATTAGTTGAATTTGCGATATAACACAGTTATTTCGAAGTCCCAAGATAAAGGAGTTGCTCTGTGTTTTGTTGTCAAAGCCACCGGTACAAATGGCATAGCATGAACTGTGCCATAACACTGCAAATGTGACAACTCGGCCATTAATGATAGTATTGATGGCGCAATAGAACTAAATTGACCTCCAGGCATCAGTGTTACTAGAAAAACTTGATAATTAGTTGAATGTGCGATATAATACAGTTATTTCGAAGTCCCAAGATAAAGGAGTTGCTCTGTGTTTTGTTGTCAAACACAGCGGTACAAATGGAAGAGCTTGGCCTGTGCCATAACACTGCAAATGTGACAACTCCGCCATTAATGATAGTATTGATGGCGCAATAGAACTAAATTGACCTCCAGGCATCAGTGTTACTAGAAAAACTTGATAATTAGTTGAATGTGCGATATAATACAGTTATTTCGAAGTCCCAAAATAAAGGAGTTGCTCTGTGTTTTGTTGTCAAACACAGTGGTACAAATGGAAGAGCTTGGCTTGTGCCATAATAGTGCAAACGTGACATCTCACCCATTAATGATAGTATTGATGGCGCAATAGAACTAATTTGACCTCCAGGCATCAGTGTTACTAGAAAAACGTGATAATTAGTTGAATTTGCGATATAACACAGTTATTTCGAAGTCCCAAGATAAAGGAGTTGCTCTGTGTTTTGTTGTCAAAGCCACCGGTACAAATGGCATAGCATGAACTGTGCCATAACACTGCAAATGTGACAACTCGGCCATTAATGATAGTATTGATGGCGCAATAGAAATAAATTGACCTCCAGGCATCAGTGTTACTAGAAAAACTTGATAATTAGTTAAATTTGCGATATACCTCAGTTATTTCGAAGTCCCAACATAAAGGATTTGCTCTGTGTTTTGTTGTGAAACACACCTGTACAAATGGAAGAGCTTGGCCTGTGCCATAACAGTGCAAACGTGATAACTCGGCCATTAATGATAGTATTGATGGCGCAATAGAATTAAATTGACCTCCAGGCATCAGTGTTACCAGAAAAACTTGATAATTAGTTAAATTTGCGATATACCTCAGTTATTTCGATGTCCCAAGATAAAGCCTTTGCTCTGTGGTTTGTTGTCAAACACAGTGGTACAAATGGAAGAGCTTGGCCTGTGCCATAACTGTGCAAACGTGATAACTCGGCCATTAATGATAGTATTGATGGCGCAATAGAACTAAATTGACCTCCAGGCATCAGTGTTACTAGAAAAACTTGATAATTAGTTGAATGTGCGATATAATACAGTTATTTCGAAGTCCCAAGATAAAGGAGTTGCTCTGTGTTTTGTTGTCAAACACAGCGGTACAAATGGAAGAGCTTGGCCTGTGCCATAACACTGCAAATGTGACAACTCCGCCATTAATGATAGTATTGATGGCGCAATAGAATTAAATTGACCTCCAGGCATCAGTGTTACTAGAAAAACTGTATCATTAGTTGAATTTGCGATATATCTCAGTTATTTCGATGTCCCAATATAAAGGCTTTGCTCTGTGTTTTGTTGTCAAACACAGTGGTACAAATGGAAGAGCTTGGTCTGTGCCCTAACACCGCAAACGTGACATCTCACCCATTAATGATAGTATTAATGGCGCAATAGAACTAAATATACCTCCAGGCATCAGTTTTACTAGAAAAACATGATAATTAGTTAAATTTGCGATATACCTCAGTTATTTCGATGTCCCAAGATAAAGGAGTTGCTCTGTGTTTTGTTGTCAAACACAGTGGTACAAATGGAAGAGCTTGGTCTGGGCCATAACAGTGCAAAGGTGATTACTCGGCCATTAATGATAGTATTGATGGCGCAATAGAACTAAATTGACCTCCAGGCATCAGTGTTACTTGAAAAACTTGATAATTAGTTGAATTTGCGATATAATACAGTTATTTCGAAGTCCCAAGATAAAGGAGTTGCTCTGTGTTTTGTTGTCAAACACAGTGGTACAAATGGAAGAGCTTGGCCTGTGCCATAACAGTGCAAACGTGACATCTCACCCATTAATGATAGTATTGATGGCGCAATAGAACTAATTTGACCTCCAGGCATCAGTGTTACTAGAAAAACGTGATAATTAGTTGAATTTACGATATAACACAGTTATTTCGAAGTCCCAAGATAAAGGAGTTGCTCTGTGTTTTGTTGTCAAAGCCACCGGTACAAATGGCATAGCATGAACTGTGCCATAACACTGCAAATGTGACAACTCGGCCATTAATGATAGTATTGATGGCGCAATAGAACTAAATTGACCTCCAGGCATCAGTGTTACTAGAAAAACTTGATAATTAGTTAAATTTGCGATATACCTCAGTTATTTCGAAGTCCCAACATAAAGGATTTGCTCTGTGTTTTGTTGTGAAACACACCTGTACAAATGGAAGAGCTTGGCCTGTGCCATAACACTGCAAATGTGACAACTCCGCCATTAATGATAGTATTGATGGCGCAATAGAACTAAATTGACCTCCAGGCATCAGTGTTACTAGAAAAACTTGATAATTAGTTGAATGTGCGATATAATACAGTTATTTCGAAGTCCCAAAATAAAGGATTTGCTCTGTGTTTTGTTGTCAAACACACCGGTACAAATGGAAGAGCTTGGGCTGTGCCATACCACTGCAAATGTAACAACTCCGTCATTAATGATAGTATTGATGGCGCAATAGAACTAAATTGACCTCCAGGCATCAGTGTTACCAGAAAAACTTGATAATTAGTTAAATTTGCGATATACCTCAGTTATTTCGATGTCCCAAGATAAAGGCTTTGCTCTGTGTTTTGTTGTCAAACACAGTGGTACAAATGGAAGAGCTTGGCCTGTGCCATAACAGTGCAAACGTGATTACTCGGCCATTAATGATAGTATTGATGGCGCAATAGAACTAAATTGACCTCCAGGCATCAGTGTTATTAAAACAAATTGATAATTAGTTAAATTTGCGATATACCTCAGTTATTTCGATGTCCCAAGATAAAGGAGTTGCTCTGTGTTTTGTTGTCAAACACAGTGGTACAAATGGAAGAGCTTGGTCTGGGCCATAACAGTGCAAAGGTGATTACTCGGCCATTAATGATAGTATTGATGGCGCAATAGAACTAAATTGACCTCCAGGCATCAGTGTTACTAGAAAAACTTGATAATTAGTTGAATTTGCGATATAATACAGTTATTTCGAAGTCCCAAAATAAAGGAGTTGCTCTGTGTTTTGTTGTCAAACACAGTGGTACAAATGGAAGAGCTTGGCTTGTGCCATAATAGTGCAAACGTGACATCTCACCCATTAATGATAGTATTGATGGCGCAATAGAACTAATTTGACCTCCAGGCATCAGTGTTACTAGAAAAACGTGATAATTAGTTGAATTTGCGATATAACACAGTTATTTCGAAGTCCCAAGATAAAGGAGTTGCTCTGTGTTTTGTTGTCAAAGCCACCGGTACAAATGGCATAGCATGAACTGTGCCATAACACTGGAAATGTGACAACTCGGCCATTAATGATAGTATTGATGGCGCAATAGAAATAAATTGACCTCCAGGCATCAGTGTTACTAGAAAAACTTGATAATTAGTTAAATTTGCGATATACCTCAGTTATTTCGAAGTCCCAACATAAAGGATTTGCTCTGTGTTTTGTTGTGAAACACACCTGTACAAATGGAAGAGCTTGGCCTGTGCCATAACAGTGCAAACGTGATAACTCGGCCATTAATGATAGTATTGATGGCGCAATAGAATTAAATTGACCTCCAGGCATCAGTGTTACCAGAAAAACTTGATAATTAGTTAAATTTGCGATATACCTCAGTTATTTCGATGTCCCAAGATAAAGCCTTTGCTCTGTGGTTTGTTGTCAAACACAGTGGTACAAATGGAAGAGCTTGGCCTGTGCCATAACTGTGCAAACGTGATAACTCGGCCATTAATGATAGTATTGATGGCGCAATAGAACTAAATTGACCTCCAGGCATCAGTGTTACTAGAAAAACTTGATAATTAGTTGAATGTGCGATATAATACAGTTATTTCGAAGTCCCAAGATAAAGGAGTTGCTCTGTGTTTTGTTGTCAAACACAGCGGTACAAATGGAAGAGCTTGGCCTGTGCCATAACACTGCAAATGTGACAACTCCGCCATTAATGATAGTATTGATGGCGCAATAGAACTAAATTGACCTCCAGGCATCAGTGTTACTAGAGAAACTGTATCATTAGTTGAATTTGCGATATATCTCAGTTATTTCGATGTCCCAATATAAAGGCTTTGCTCTGTGTTTTGTTGTCAAACACAGTGGTACAAATGGAAGAGCTTGGTCTGTGCCCTAACACCGCAAACGTGACATCTCACCCATTAATGATAGTATTAATGGCGCAATAGAACTAAATATACCTCCAGGCATCAGTTTTACTAGAAAAACATGATAATTAGTTAAATTTGCGATATACCTCAGTTATTTCGATGTCCCAAGATAAAGGAGTTGCTCTGTGTTTTGTTGTCAAACACAGTGGTACAAATGGAAGAGCTTGGTCTGGGCCATAACAGTGCAAAGGTGATTACTCGGCCATTAATGATAGTATTGATGGCGCAATAGAACTAAATTGACCTCCAGGCATCAGTGTTACTAGAAAAACTTGATAATTAGTTGAATTTGCGATATAATACAGTTATTTCGAAGTCCCAAGATAAAGGAGTTGCTCTGTGTTTTGTTGTCAAACACAGTGGTACAAATGGAAGAGCTTGGCCTGTGCCATAACAGTGCAAACGTGACATCTCACCCATTAATGATAGTATTGATGGCGCAATAGAACTAATTTGACCTCCAGGCATCAGTGTTACTAGAAAAACGTGATAATTAGTTGAATTTACGATATAACACAGTTATTTCGAAGTCCCAAGATAAAGGAGTTGCTCTGTGTTTTGTTGTCAAAGCCACCGGTACAAATGGCATAGCATGAACTGTGCCATAACACTGCAAATGTGACAACTCGGCCATTAATGATAGTATTGATGGCGCAATAGAACTAAATTGACCTCCAGGCATCAGTGTTACTAGAAAAACTTGATAATTAGTTAAATTTGCGATATACCTCAGTTATTTCGAAGTCCCAACATAAAGGATTTGCTCTGTGTTTTGTTGTGAAACACACCTGTACAAATGGAAGAGCTTGGCCTGTGCCATAACAGTGCAAACGTGATAACTCGGCCATTAATGATAGTATTGATGGCGCAATAGAACTAAATTGACCTCCAGGCATCAGTGTTACTAGAAAAACTTGATAATTAGTTAAATTTGCGATATACCTCAGTTATTTCGAAGTCCCAACATAAAGGATTTGCTCTGTGTTTTGTTGTGAAACACACCTGTACAAATGGAAGAGCTTGGCCTGTGCCATAACACTGCAAATGTGACAACTCCGCCATTAATGATAGTATTGATGGCGCAATAGAACTAAATTGACCTCCAGGCATCAGTGTTACTAGAAAAACTTGATAATTAGTTGAATGTGCGATATAATACAGTTATTTCGAAGTCCCAAAATAAAGGATTTGCTCTGTGTTTTGTTGTCAAACACACCGGTACAAATGGAAGAGCTTGGGCTGTGCCATACCACTGCAAATGTAACAACTCCGTCATTAATGATAGTATTGATGGCGCAATAGAACTAAATTGACCTCCAGGCATCAGTGTTACCAGAAAAACTTGATAATTAGTTAAATTTGCGATATACCTCAGTTATTTCGATGTCCCAAGATAAAGGCTTTGCTCTGTGTTTTGTTGTCAAACACAGTGGTACAAATGGAAGAGCTTGGCCTGTGCCATAACAGTGCAAACGTGATTACTCGGCCATTAATGATAGTATTGATGGCGCAATAGAACTAAATTGACCTCCAGGCATCAGTGTTATTAAAACAAATTGATAATTAGTTAAATTTGCGATATACCTCAGTTATTTCGATGTCCCAAGATAAAGGAGTTGCTCTGTGTTTTGTTGTCAAACACAGTGGTACAAATGGAAGAGCTTGGTCTGGGCCATAACAGTGCAAAGGTGATTACTCGGCCATTAATGATAGTATTGATGGCGCAATAGAACTAAATTGACCTCCAGGCATCAGTGTTACTAGAAAAACTTGATAATTAGTTGAATTTGCGATATAATACAGTTATTTCGAAGTCCCAAAATAAAGGAGTTGCTCTGTGTTTTGTTGTCAAACACAGTGGTACAAATGGAAGAGCTTGGCTTGTGCCATAATAGTGCAAACGTGACATCTCACCCATTAATGATAGTATTGATGGCGCAATAGAACTAATTTGACCTCCAGGCATCAGTGTTACTAGAAAAACGTGATAATTAGTTGAATTTGCGATATAACACAGTTATTTCGAAGTCCCAAGATAAAGGAGTTGCTCTGTGTTTTGTTGTCAAAGCCACCGGTACAAATGGCATAGCATGAACTGTGCCATAACACTGGAAATGTGACAACTCGGCCATTAATGATAGTATTGATGGCGCAATAGAAATAAATTGACCTCCAGGCATCAGTGTTACTAGAAAAACTTGATAATTAGTTAAATTTGCGATATACCTCAGTTATTTCGAAGTCCCAACATAAAGGATTTGCTCTGTGTTTTGTTGTGAAACACACCTGTACAAATGGAAGAGCTTGGCCTGTGCCATAACAGTGCAAACGTGATAACTCGGCCATTAATGATAGTATTGATGGCGCAATAGAATTAAATTGACCTCCAGGCATCAGTGTTACCAGAAAAACTTGATAATTAGTTAAATTTGCGATATACCTCAGTTATTTCGATGTCCCAAGATAAAGCCTTTGCTCTGTGGTTTGTTGTCAAACACAGTGGTACAAATGGAAGAGCTTGGCCTGTGCCATAACTGTGCAAACGTGATAACTCGGCCATTAATGATAGTATTGATGGCGCAATAGAACTAAATTGACCTCCAGGCATCAGTGTTACTAGAAAAACTTGATAATTAGTTGAATGTGCGATATAATACAGTTATTTCGAAGTCCCAAGATAAAGGAGTTGCTCTGTGTTTTGTTGTCAAACACAGCGGTACAAATGGAAGAGCTTGGCCTGTGCCATAACACTGCAAATGTGACAACTCCGCCATTAATGATAGTATTGATGGCGCAATAGAACTAAATTGACCTCCAGGCATCAGTGTTACTAGAAAAACTGTATCATTAGTTGAATTTGCGATATATCTCAGTTATTTCGATGTCCCAATATAAAGGCTTTGCTCTGTGTTTTGTTGTCAAACACAGTGGTACAAATGGAAGAGCTTGGTCTGTGCCCTAACACCGCAAACGTGACATCTCACCCATTAATGATAGTATTAATGGCGCAATAGAACTAAATATACCTCCAGGCATCAGTTTTACTAGAAAAACATGATAATTAGTTAAATTTGCGATATACCTCAGTTATTTCGATGTCCCAAGATAAAGGAGTTGCTCTGTGTTTTGTTGTCAAACACAGTGGTACAAATGGAAGAGCTTGGTCTGGGCCATAACAGTGCAAAGGTGATTACTCGGCCATTAATGATAGTATTGATGGCGCAATAGAACTAAATTGACCTCCAGGCATCAGTGTTACTAGAAAAACTTGATAATTAGTTGAATTTGCGATATAATACAGTTATTTCGAAGTCCCAAGATAAAGGAGTTGCTCTGTGTTTTGTTGTCAAACACAGTGGTACAAATGGAAGAGCTTGGCCTGTGCCATAACAGTGCAAACGTGACATCTCACCCATTAATGATAGTATTGATGGCGCAATAGAACTAATTTGACCTCCAGGCATCAGTGTTACTAGAAAAACGTGATAATTAGTTGAATTTACGATATAACACAGTTATTTCGAAGTCCCAAGATAAAGGAGTTGCTCTGTGTTTTGTTGTCAAAGCCACCGGTACAAATGGCATAGCATGAACTGTGCCATAACACTGCAAATGTGACAACTCGGCCATTAATGATAGTATTGATGGCGCAATAGAACTAAATTGACCTCCAGGCATCAGTGTTACTAGAAAAACTTGATAATTAGTTAAATTTGCGATATACCTCAGTTATTTCGAAGTCCCAACATAAAGGATTTGCTCTGTGTTTTGTTGTGAAACACACCTGTACAAATGGAAGAGCTTGGCCTGTGCCATAACAGTGCAAACGTGATAACTCGGCCATTAATGATAGTATTGATGGCGCAATAGAACTAAATTGACCTCCAGGCATCAGTGTTACCAGAAAAACTTGATAATTAGTTTAATTTGCGATATACCTCAGTTATTTCGATGTCCCAAGATAAAGGAGTTGCTCTGTGTTTTATTGTCAAAGAGACCGGTACAAATGGAAGAGCTTGGGCTGTGCCATTTCACTGCAAATGTAACAACTCCGTCATTAATGATAGTATTGATGGCGCAATAGAACTAAATTGACCTCCAGGCATCAGTGTTACTAGAAAAACTTGATAATTAGTTGAATTTGCGATATACCTCAGTTATTTCGAAGTCCCAAAATAAAGAATTTGCTCTGTGTTTTGTTGTCAAACACAGCGGTACAAATGGAAGAGCTTTGGCTGTGCCATACCACTGCAAATGTAACAACTCCGTCATTAATGATAGTATTGATGGCGCAATAGAACTAAATTGACCTCCAGGCATCAGTGTTACCAGAAAAATTTGATAATTAGTTAAATTTGCGATATACCTCAGTTATTTCGATGTCCCAAGATAAAGGCTTTGCTCTGTGTTTTGTTGTCAAACACAGTGGTACAAATGGAAGAGCTTGGCCTGTGCCATAACAGTGCAAACGTGATAACTCGGCCATTAATGATAGTATTGATGGCGCAATAGAACTAAATTGACCTCCAGGCATCAGTGTTACTAGAAAAACTTGATAATTAGTTGAATGTGCGATATAATACAGTTATTTCGATGTCCCAAGATAAAGGCTTTGCTCTGTGGTTTGTTGTCAAAGCCACCGGTACAAATGGCATAGCATGAACTGTGCCATACCACTGCAAATGTGACAACTCGGCCATTAATGATAGTATTGATGGCGCAATAGAACTAAATTGACCTCCAGGCATCAGTGTTACCAGAAAAACTTGATAATTAGTTAAATTTGCGATATACCTCAGTTATTTCGAAGTCCCAACATAAAGGATTTGCTCTGTGTTTTGTTGTGAAACACACGTGTACAAATGGAAGAGCTTGGCCTGTGCCATAACAGTGCAAACGTGATAACTCGGCCATTAATGATAGTATTGATGGCGCAATAGAACTAAATTGACCTCCAGGCATCAGTGTTACCAGAAAAACTTGATAATTAGTTAAATTTGCGATATACCTCAGTTATTTCGATGTCCCAAGATAAAGGAGTTGCTCTGTGTTTTATTGTCAAAGAGACCGGTACAAATGGAAGAGCTTGGGCTGTGCCATTTCACTGCAAATGTAACAACTCCGTCATTAATGATAGTATTGATGGCGCAATAGAACTAAATTGACCTCCAGGCATCAGTGTTACTAGAAAAACTTGATAATTAGTTGAATTTGCGATATACCTCAGTTATTTCGAAGTCCCAAAATAAAGAATTTGCTCTGTGTTTTGTTGTCAAACACAGCGGTACAAATGGAAGAGCTTTGGCTGTGCCATACCACTGCAAATGTAACAACTCCGTCATTAATGATAGTATTGATGGCGCAATAGAACTAAATTGACCTCCAGGCATCAGTGTTACCAGAAAAACTTCATAATTAGTTGAATTTGCGATATAATACAGTTATTTCGAAGTCCCAAGATAAAGGAGTTGCTCTGTATTTTGTTGTCAAACACAGTGGTACAAATGGAAGAGCTTGGCCTGTGCCATAATAGTGCAAACGTGACATCTCACCCATTAATGATAGTATTGATGGCGCAATAGAACTAATTTGACCTCCAGGCATCAGTGTTACTAGAAAAACGTGATAATTAGTTGAATTTGCGATATAACACAGTTATTTCGAAGTCCCAAGATAAAGGAGTTGCTCTGTGTTTTGTTGTCAAAGCCACCGGTACAAATGGCATAGCATGAACTGTGCCATAACACTGCAAATGTGACAACTCGGCCATTAATGATAGTATTGATGGCGCAATAGAAATAAATTGACCTCCAGGCATCAGTGTTACTAGAAAAACTTGATAATTAGTTAAATTTGCGATATACCTCAGTTATTTCGAAGTCCCAACATAAAGGATTTGCTCTGTGTTTTGTTGTGAAACACACCTGTACAAATGGAAGAGCTTGGCCTGTGCCATAACAGTGCAAACGTGATAACTCGGCCATTAATGATAGTATTGATGGCGCAATAGAATTAAATTGACCTCCAGGCATCAGTGTTACCAGAAAAACTTGATAATTAGTTAAATTTGCGATATACCTCAGTTATTTCGATGTCCCAAGATAAAGCCTTTGCTCTGTGGTTTGTTGTCAAACACAGTGGTACAAATGGAAAAGCTTGGCCTGTGCCATAACTGTGCAAATGTGACAACTCCGCCATTAATGATAGTATTGATGGCGCAATAGAACTAAATTGACCTCCAGGCATCAGTGTTACTAGAAAAACTTGATAATTAGTTGAATTTGCGATATACCTCAGTTATTTCGAAGTCCCAAAATAAAGAATTTGCTCTGTGTTTTGTTGTCAAACACAGCGGTACAAATGGAAGAGCTTTGGCTGTGCCATACCACTGCAAATGTAACAACTCCGTCATTAATGATAGTATTGATGGCGCAATAGAACTAAATTGACCTCCAGGCATCAGTGTTACCAGAAAAACTTGATAATTAGTTAAATTGGCGATATACCTCAGTTATTTCGATGTCCCAAGATAAAGGCTTTGCTCTGTGTTTTGTTGTCAAACACAGTGGTACAAATGGAAGAGCTTGGCCTGTGCCATAACAGTGCAAACGTGATAACTCGGCCATTAATGATAGTATTGATGGCGCAATAGAACTAAATTGACCTCCAGGCATCAGTGTTACTAGAAAAACTTGATAATTAGTTGAATGTGCGATATAATACAGTTATTTCGATGTCCCAAGATAAGGCTTTGCTCTGTGGTTTGTTGTCAAAGCCACCGGTACAAATGGCATAGCATGAACTGTGCCATACCACTGCAAATGTGACAACTCGGCCATTAATGATAGTATTGATGGCGCAATAGAACTAAATTGACCTCCAGGCATCAGTGTTACCAGAAAAACTTGATAATTAGTTAAATTTGCAATATACCTCAGTTATTTCGATGTCCCAAGATAAAGGAGTTGCTCTGTGTTTTATTGTCAAAGAGACCGGTACAAATGGAAGAGCTTGGGCTGTGCCATTTCACTGCAAATGTAAGAACTCCGTCATTAATGATAGTATTGATGGCGCAATAGAACTAAATTGACCTCCAGGCATCAGTGTTACTAGAAAAACTTGATAATTAGTTGAATTTGCGATATACCTCAGTTATTTCGAAGTCCCAAAATAAAGAATTTGCTCTGTGTTTTGTTGTCAAACACAGCGGTACAAATGGAAGAGCTTTGGCTGTGCCATACCACTGCAAATGTAACAACTCCGTCATTAATGATAGTATTGATGGCGCAATAGAACTAAATTGACCTCCAGGCATCAGTGTTACCAGAAAAACTTGATAATTAGTTAAATTTGCGATATACCTCAGTTATTTCGATGTCCCAAGATAAAGGCTTTGCTCTGTGTTTTGTTGTCAAACACAGTGGTACAAATGGAAGAGCTTGGCCTGTGCCATAACAGTGCAAACGTGATAACTCGGCCATTAATGATAGTATTGATGGCGCAATAGAACTAAATTGACCTCCAGGCATCAGTGTTACTAGAAAAACTTGATAATTAGTTGAATGTGCGATATAATACAGTTATTTCGATGTCCCAAGATAAGGCTTTGCTCTGTGGTTTGTTGTCAAAGCCACCGGTACAAATGGCATAGCATGAACTGTGCCATACCACTGCAAATGTGACAACTCGGCCATTAATGATAGTATTGATGGCGCAATAGAACTAAATTGACCTCCAGGCATCAGTGTTACCAGAAAAACTTGATAATTAGTTAAATTTGCGATATACCTCAGTTATTTCGAAGTCCCAACATAAAGGATTTGCTCTGTGTTTTGTTGTCAAACACAGTGGTACAAATGGAAGAGCTTGGGCTGTGCCATACCACTGCAAATGTATCAACTCCGTCATTAATGATAGTATTGATGGCGCAATAGAACTAAATTGACCTCCAGGCATCAGTGTTACCAGAAAAACTTGATAATTAGTTAAATTTGCGATATACCTCAGTTATTTCGATGTCCCAAGATAAAGGCTTTGCTCTGTGTTTTGTTGTCATTCACAGTGGTACAAATGGAAGAGCTTGGCCTGTGCCATAACAGTGCAAACGTGATTACTCGGCCATTAATGATAGTATTGATGGCGCAATAGAACTAAATTGACCTCCAGGCATCAGCGTTATTAAAACAAATTGATAATTAGTTAAATTTGCGATATACCTCAGTTATTTCGATGTCCCAAGAAAAAGGAGTTGCTCTGTGTTTTGTTGTCAAACACAGTGGTACAAATGGAAGAGCTTGGTCTGGGCCATAACAGTGCAAAGGTGATTACTCGGCCATTAATGATAGTATTGATGGCGCAATAGAACTAAATTGACCTCCAGGCATCAGTGTTACTAGAAAAACTTGATAATTAGTTGAATTTGCGATATAATACAGTTATTTCGAAGTCCCAAAATAAAGGAGTTGCTCTGTGTTTTGTTGTCAAACACAGTGGTACAAATGGAAGAGCTTGGCCTGTGCCATAATAGTGCAAACGTGACATCTCACCCATTAATGATAGTATTGATGGCGCAATAGAACTAATTTGACCTCCAGGCATCAGTGTTACTAGAAAAACGTGATAATTAGTTGAATTTGCGATATAACACAGTTATTTCGAAGTCCCAAGATAAAGGAGTTGCTCTGTGTTTTGTTGTCAAAGCCACCGGTACAAATGGCATAGCATGAACTGTGCCATAACACTGCAAATGTGACAACTCGGCCATTAATGATAGTATTGATGGCGCAATAGAAATAAATTGACCTCCAGGCATCAGTGTTACTAGAAAAACTTGATAATTAGTTAAATTTGCGATATACCTCAGTTATTTCGATGTCCCAAGATAAAGGCGTTGCTCTGTGTTTTGTTGTCAAACACAGTGGTACAAATGGAAGAGCTTGGCCTGTGCCATAACAGTGCAAACGTGATTACTCGGCCATTAATGATAGTATTGATGGCGCAATAGAACTAAATTGACCTCCAGGCATCAGCGTTATTAAAACAAATTGATAATTAGTTAAATTTGCGATATACCTCAGTTATTTCGATGTCCCAAGATAAAGGAGTTGCTCTGTGTTTTGTTGTCAAACACAGTGGTACAAATGGAAGAGCTTGGTCTGGGCCATAACAGTGCAAAGGTGATTACTCGGCCATTAATGATAGTATTGATGGCGCAATAGAACTAATTTGACCTCCAGGCATCAGTGTTACTAGAAAAACGTGATAATTAGTTGAATTTGCGATATAACACAGTTATTTCGAAGTCCCAAGATAAAGGAGTTGCTCTGTGTTTTGTTGTCAAAGCCACCGGTACAAATGGCATAGCATGAACTGTGCCATAACACTGCAAATGTGACAACTCGGCCATTAATGATAGTATTGATGGCGCAATAGAAATAAATTGACCTCCAGGCATCAGTGTTACTAGAAAAACTTGATAATTAGTTAAATTTGCGATATACCTCAGTTATTTCGAAGTCCCAACATAAAGGATTTGCTCTGTGTTTTGTTGTGAAACACACCTGTACAAATGGAAGAGCTTGGCCTGTGCCATAACAGTGCAAACGTGATAACTCGGCCATTAATGATAGTATTGATGGCGCAATAGAATTAAATTGACCTCCAGGCATCAGTGTTACCAGAAAAACTTGATAATTAGTTAAATTTGCGATATACCTCAGTTATTTCGATGTCCCAAGATAAAGCCTTTGCTCTGTGGTTTGTTGTCAAACACAGTGGTACAAATGGAAGAGCTTGGCCTGTGCCATAACTGTGCAAACGTGATAACTCGGCCATTAATGATAGTATTGATGGCGCAATAGAACTAAATTGACCTCCAGGCATCAGTGTTACTAGAAAAACTTGATAATTAGTTGAATGTGCGATATAATACAGTTATTTCGAAGTCCCAAGATAAAGGAGTTGCTCTGTGTTTTGTTGTCAAACACAGCGGTACAAATGGAAGAGCTTGGCCTGTGCCATAACACTGCAAATGTGACAACTCCGCCATTAATGATAGTATTGATGGCGCAATAGAACTAAATTGACCTCCAGGCATCAGTGTTACTAGAAAAACTGTATAATTAGTTGAATTTGCGATATATCTCAGTTATTTCGATGTCCCAATATAAAGGCTTTGCTCTGTGTTTTGTTGTCAAACACAGTGGTACAAATGGAAGAGCTTGGTCTGTGCCCTAACACCGCAAACGTGACATCTCACCCATTAATGATAGTATTAATGGCGCAATAGAACTAAATATACCTCCAGGCATCAGTTTTACTAGAAAAACATGATAATTAGTTAAATTTGCGATATACCTCAGTTATTTCGATGTCCCAAGATAAAGGAGTTGCTCTGTGTTTTGTTGTCAAACACAGTGGTACAAATGGAAGAGCTTGGTCTGGGCCATAACAGTGCAAAGGTGATTACTCGGGCATTAATGATAGTATTGATGGCGCAATAGAACTAAATTGACCTCCAGGCATCAGTGTTACTAGAAAAACTTGATAATTAGTTGAATTTGCGATATAATACAGTTATTTCGAAGTCCCAAGATAAAGGAGTTGCTCTGTGTTTTGTTGTCAAACACAGTGGTACAAATGGAAGAGCTTGGCCTGTGCCATAACAGTGCAAACGTGACATCTCACCCATTAATGATAGTATTGATGGCGCAATAGAACTAATTTGACCTCCAGGCATCAGTGTTACTAGAAAAACGTGATAATTAGTTGAATTTACGATATAACACAGTTATTTCGAAGTCCCAAGATAAAGGAGTTGCTCTGTGTTTTGTTGTCAAAGCCACCGGTACAAATGGCATAGCATGAACTGTGCCATAACACTGCAAATGTGACAACTCGGCCATTAATGATAGTATTGATGGCGCAATAGAACTAAATTGACCTCCAGGCATCAGTGTTACTAGAAAAACTTGATAATTAGTTAAATTTGCGATATACCTCAGTTATTTCGAAGTCCCAACATAAAGGATTTGCTCTGTGTTTTGTTGTGAAACACACCTGTACAAATGGAAGAGCTTGGCCTGTGCCATAACAGTGCAAACGTGATAACTCGGCCATTAATGATAGTATTGATGGCGCAATAGAACTAAATTGACCTCCAGGCATCAGTGTTACCAGAAAAACTTGATAATTAGTTAAATTTGCGATATACCTCAGTTATTTCGATGTCCCAAGATAAAGGAGTTGCTCTGTGTTTTATTGTCAAAGAGACCGGTACAAATGGAAGAGCTTGGGCTGTGCCATTTCACTGCAAATGTAACAACTCCGTCATTAATGATAGTATTGATCGCGCAATAGAACTAAATTGACCTCCAGGCATCAGTGTTACTAGAAAAACTTGATAATTAGTTGAATTTGCGATATACCTCAGTTATTTCGAAGTCCCAAAATAAAGAATTTGCTCTGTGTTTTGTTGTCAAACACAGCGGTACAAATGGAAGAGCTTTGGCTGTGCCATACCACTGCAAATGTAACAACTCCGTCATTAATGATAGTATTGATGGCGCAATAGAACTAAATTGACCTCCAGGCATCAGTGTTACCAGAAAAACTTGATAATTAGTTAAATTGGCGATATACCTCAGTTATTTCGATGTCCCAAGATAAAGGCTTTGCTCTGTGTTTTGTTGTCAAACACAGTGGTACAAATGGAAGAGCTTGGCCTGTGCCATAACAGTGCAAACGTGATAACTCGGCCATTAATGATAGTATTGATGGCGCAATAGAACTAAATTGACCTCCAGGCATCAGTGTTACTAGAAAAACTTGATAATTAGTTGAATGTGCGATATAATACAGTTATTTCGATGTCCCAAGATAAGGCTTTGCTCTGTGGTTTGTTGTCAAAGCCACCGGTACAAATGGCATAGCATGAACTGTGCCATACCACTGCAAATGTGACAACTCGGCCATTAATGATAGTATTGATGGCGCAATAGAACTAAATTGACCTCCAGGCATCAGTGTTACCAGAAAAACTTGATAATTAGTTAAATTTGCAATATACCTCAGTTATTTCGATGTCCCAAGATAAAGGAGTTGCTCTGTGTTTTATTGTCAAAGAGACCGGTACAAATGGAAGAGCTTGGGCTGTGCCATTTCACTGCAAATGTAAGAACTCCGTCATTAATGATAGTATTGATGGCGCAATAGAACTAAATTGACCTCCAGGCATCAGTGTTACTAGAAAAACTTGATAATTAGTTGAATTTGCGATATACCTCAGTTATTTCGAAGTCCCAAAATAAAGAATTTGCTCTGTGTTTTGTTGTCAAACACAGCGGTACAAATGGAAGAGCTTTGGCTGTGCCATACCACTGCAAATGTAACAACTCCGTCATTAATGATAGTATTGATGGCGCAATAGAACTAAATTGACCTCCAGGCATCAGTGTTACCAGAAAAACTTGATAATTAGTTAAATTTGCGATATACCTCAGTTATTTCGATGTCCCAAGATAAAGGCTTTGCTCTGTGTTTTGTTGTCAAACACAGTGGTACAAATGGAAGAGCTTGGCCTGTGCCATAACAGTGCAAACGTGATAACTCGGCCATTAATGATAGTATTGATGGCGCAATAGAACTAAATTGACCTCCAGGCATCAGTGTTACTAGAAAAACTTGATAATTAGTTGAATGTGCGATATAATACAGTTATTTCGATGTCCCAAGATAAGGCTTTGCTCTGTGGTTTGTTGTCAAAGCCACCGGTACAAATGGCATAGCATGAACTGTGCCATACCACTGCAAATGTGACAACTCGGCCATTAATGATAGTATTGATGGCGCAATAGAACTAAATTGACCTCCAGGCATCAGTGTTACCAGAAAAACTTGATAATTAGTTAAATTTGCGATATACCTCAGTTATTTCGAAGTCCCAACATAAAGGATTTGCTCTGTGTTTTGTTGTGAAACACACCTGTACAAATGGAAGAGCTTGGCCTGTGCCATAACAGTGCAAACGTGATAACTCGGCCATTAATGATAGTATTGATGGCGCAATAGAACTAAATTGACCTCCAGGCATCAGTGTTACCAGAAAAACTTGATAATTAGTTAAATTTGCGATATACCTCAGTTATTTCGATGTCCCAAGATAAAGGAGTTGCTCTGTGTTTTATTGTCAAAGAGACCGGTACAAATGGAAGAGCTTGGGCTGTGCCATTTCACTGCAAATGTAACAACTCCGTCATTAATGATAGTATTGATGGCGCAATAGAACTAAATTGACCTCCAGGCATCAGTGTTACTAGAAAAACTTGATAATTAGTTGAATTTGCGATATACCTCAGTTATTTCGAAGTCCCAAAATAAAGAATTTGCTCTGTGTTTTGTTGTCAATCACAGCGGTACAAATGGAAGAGCTTTGGCTGTGCCATACCACTGCAAATGTAACAACTCCGTCATTAATGATAGTATTGATGGCGCAATAGAACTAAATTGACCTCCAGGCATCAGTGTTACCAGAAAAACTTGATAATTAGTTAAATTTGCGATATACCTCAGTTATTTCGATGTCCCAAGATAAAGGCTTTGCTCTGTGTTTTGTTGTCAAACACAGTGGTACAAATGGAAGAGCTTGGCCTGTGCCATAACAGTGCAAACGTGATAACTCGGCCATTAATGATAGTATTGATGGCGCAATAGAACTAAATTGACCTCCAGGCATCAGTGTTGCTAGAAAAACTTGATAATTAGTTGAATGTGCGATATAATACAGTTATTTCGAAGTCCCAAAATAAAGGATTTGCTCTGTGTTTTGTTGTCAAACACAGTGGTACAAATGGAAGAGCTTGGCCTGTGCCATAACAGTGCAAACGTGACATCTCACCCATTAATGATAGTATTGATGGCGCAATAGAACTAATTTGACCTCCAGGCATCAGTGTTACTAGAAAAACGTGATAATTAGTTGAATTTGCGATATAACACAGTTATTTCGAAGTCCCAAGATAAAGGAGTTGCTCTGTGTTTTGTTGTCAAAGCCACCGGTACAAATGGAAGAGCTTGGCCTGTGCCATAACAGTGCAAACGTGATTACTCGGCCATTAATGATAGTATTGATGGCGCAATAGAACTAAATTGACCTCCAGGCATCAGTGTTACTAGAAAAACTTGATAATTAGTTAAATTTGCGATATACCTCAGTTATTTCGAAGTCCCAACATAAAGGATTTGCTCTGTGTTTTGTTGTGAAACACACCTGTACAAATGGAAGAGCTTGGCCTGTGCCATAACAGTGCAAACGTGATAACTCGGTCATTAATGATAGTATTGATGGCGCAATAGAACTAAATTGATCTCCAGGCATCAGTGTAACCAGAAAAACTTGATAATTAGTTAAATTTGCGATATACCTCAGTTATTTCGATGTCCCAAGATAAAGGCTTTGCTCTGTGTTTTGTTGTCAAACACAGTGGTACAAATGGAAGAGCTTGGCCTGTGCCATAACAGTGCAAACGTGATTACTCGGCCATTAATGATAGTATTGATGGCGCAATAGAACTAAATTGACCTCCAGGCATCAGTGTTACTAGAAAATCTTGATAATTAGTTGAATTTGCGATATAATACAGTTATTTCGAAGTCCCAAGATAAAGGAGTTGCTCTGTGTTTTGTTGTCAAACACAGTGGTACAAATGGAAGAGCTTGGCCTGTGCCATAACAGTGCAAACGTGAAATCTCACCCATTAATGATAGTATTGATGGCGCAATAGAACTAATTTGACCTCCAGGCATCAGTGTTACTAGAAAAACGTGATAATTAGTTGAATTTGCGATATAACACAGTTATTTCGAAGTCCCAAGATAAAGGAGTTGCTCTGTGTTTTGTTGTCAAAGCCACCGGTACAAATGGCATAGCATGAACTGTGCCATAACACTGCAAATGTGACAACTCGGCCATTAATGATAGTATTGATGGCGCAATAGAACTAAATTGACCTCCAGGCATCAGTGTTACTAGAAAAACTTGATAATTAGTTAAATTTGCGATATACCTCAGTTATTTCGAAGTCCCAACATAAAGGATTTGCTCTGTGTTTTGTTGTGAAACACACCTGTACAAATGGAAGAGCTTGGCCTGTGCCATAACAGTGCAAACGTGATAACTCGGTCATTAATGATAGTATTGATGGCGCAATAGAACTAAATTGACCTCCAGGCATCAGTGTTACCAGAAAAACTTGATAATTAGTTAAATTTGCGATATACCTCAGTTATTTCGATGTCCCAAGATAAAGGCTTTGCTCTGTGTTTTGTTGTCAAACACAGTGGTACAAATGGAAGAGCTTGGCCTGTGCCATAACAGTGCAAACGTGATTACTCGGCCATTAATGATAGTATTGATGGCGCAATAGAACTAAATTGACCTCCAGGCATCAGTGTTACTAGAAAAAACTTGATAATTAGTTAAATTTGCGATATACCTCAGTTATTTCGAAGTCCCAACATAAAGGATTTGCTCTGTGTTTTGTTGTGAAACACACCTGTACAAATGGAAGAGCTTGGCCTGTGCCATAACAGTGCAAACGTGATAACTCGGTCATTAATGATAGTATTGATGGCGCAATAGAACTAAATTGACCTCCAGGCATCAGTGTAACCAGAAAAACTTGATAATTAGTTAAATTTGCGATATACCTCAGTTATTTCGATGTCCCAAGATAAAGGCTTTGCTCTGTGTTTTGTTGTCAAACACAGTGGTACAAATGGAAGAGCTTGGCCTGTGCCATAACAGTGCAAACGTGATTACTCGGCCATTAATGATAGTATTGATGGCGCAATAGAACTAAATTGACCTCCAGGCATCAGTGTTACTAGAAAATCTTGATAATTAGTTGAATTTGCGATATAATACAGTTATTTCGAAGTCCCAAAATAAAGGAGTTGCTCTGTGTTTTGTTGTCAAACACAGTGGTACAAATGGAAGAGCTTGGCCTGTGCCATAACAGTGCAAACGTGACATCTCACCCATTAATGATAGTATTGATGGCGCAATAGAACTGATTTGACCTCCAGGCATCAGTGTTACTAGAAAAACGTGATAATTAGTTGAATTTGCGATATAACACAGTTATTTCGAAGTCCCAAGATAAAGGAGTTGCTCTGTGTTTTGTTGTCAAACACAGTGGTACAAATGGAAGAGCTTGGCCTGTGCCATAACAGTGCAAACGTGATTACTCGGCCATTAATGATAGTATTGATGGCGCAATAGAACTAAATTGACCTCCAGGCATCAGTGTTACTAGAAAATCTTGATAATTAGTTGAATTTGCGATATAATACAGTTATTTCGAAGTCCCAAGATAAAGGAGTTGCTCTGTGTTTTGTTGTCAAACACAGTGCTACAAATGGAAGAGCTTGGCCTGTGCCATAACAGTGCAAACGTGATAACTCAGCCATTAATGATAGTATTGATGGCGCAATAGAACTAAATTGACCTCCAGGCATCAGTGTTATTAAAACAAATTGATAATTAGTTAAATTTGCGATATACCTCAGTTATTTCGATGTCCCAAGATAAAGGAGTTGCTCTGTATTTTGTTGTCAAACACAGTGGTACAAATGGAAGAGCTTGGTCTGGGCCATAACAGTGCAAAGGTGATTACTCGGCCATTAATGATAGTATTGATGGCGCAATAGAACTAAATTGACCTCCAGGCATCAGTGTTACTAGAAAAACTTGATAATTAGTTGAATTTGCGATATAATACAGTTATTTCGAAGTCCCAAGATAAAGGAGTTGCTCTGTGTTTTGTTGTCAAACACAGTGGTACAAATGGAAGAGCTTGGCCTGTGCCATAACAGTGCAAACGTGACATCTCACCCATTAATGATAGTATTGATGGCGCAATAGAACTAATTTGACCTCCAGGCATCAGTGTTACTAGAAAAACGTGATAATTAGTTGAATTTGCGATATAACACAGTTATTTCGAAGTCCCAAGATAAAGGAGTTGCTCTCTGTTTTGTTGTCAAAGCCACCGGTACAAATGGCATAGCATGAACTGTGCCATAACACTGCAAATGTGACAACTCGGCCATTAATGATAGTATTGATGGCGCAATAGAACTAAATTGACCTCCAAGCATCAGTGTTACTAGAAAAACTTGATAATTAGTTAAATTTGCGATATACCTCAGTTATTTCGAAGTCCCAACATAAAGGATTTGCTCTGTGTTTTGTTGTGAAACACACCTGTACAAATGGAAGAGCTTGGCCTGTGCCATAACAGTGCAAACGTGATAACACGGCCATTAATGATAGTATTGATGGCGCAATAGAACTAAATTGACCTCCAAGCATCAGTGTTACTAGAAAAACTTGATAATTAGTTAAATTTGCGATATACCTCAGTTATTTCGAAGTCCCAACATAAAGGATTTGCTCTGTGTTTTGTTGTGAAACACACCTGTACAAATGGAAGAGCTTGGCCTGTGCCATAACAGTGCAAACGTGATAACTCGGCCATTAATGATAGTATTGATGGCGCAATAGAACTAAATTGACCTCCAGGCATCAGTGTTACCAGAAAAACTTGATAATTAGTTAAATTTGCGATATACCTCAGTTATTTCGAAGTCCCAAGATAAAGGAGTTGCTCTGTGTTTTATTGTCAAAGAGACCGGTACAAATGGAAGAGCTTGGGCTGTGCCATTTCACTGCAAATGTAACAACTCCGTCATTAATGATAGTATTGATGGCGCAATAGAACTAAATTGACCTCCAGGCATCAGTGTTACCAGAAAAACTTGATAATTAGTTAAATTTGCGATATACCTCAGTTATTTCGATGTCCCAAGATAAAGGCTTTGCTCTGTGTTTTGTTGTCAAACACAGTGGTACAAATGGAAGAGCTTGGCCTGTGCCATAACAGTGCAAACGTGATTACTCGGCCATTAATGATAGTATTGATGGCGCAATAGAACTAAATTGACCTCCAGGCATCAGTGTTACTAGAAAAAACTTGATAATTAGTTAAATTTGCGATATACCTCAGTTATTTCGAAGTCCCAACATAAAGGATTTGCTCTGTGTTTTGTTGTGAAACACACCTGTACAAATGGAAGAGCTTGGCCTGTGCCATAACAGTGCAAACGTGATAACTCGGTCATTAATGATAGTATTGATGGCGCAATAGAACTAAATTGACCTCCAGGCATCAGTGTAACCAGAAAAACTTGATAATTAGTTAAATTTGCGATATACCTCAGTTATTTCGATGTCCCAAGATAAAGGCTTTGCTCTGTGTTTTGTTGTCAAACACAGTGGTACAAATGGAAGAGCTTGGCCTGTGCCATAACAGTGCAAACGTGATTACTCGGCCATTAATGATAGTATTGATGGCGCAATAGAACTAAATTGACCTCCAGGCATCAGTGTTACTAGAAAATCTTGATAATTAGTTGAATTTGCGATATAATACAGTTATTTCGAAGTCCCAAAATAAAGGAGTTGCTCTGTGTTTTGTTGTCAAACACAGTGGTACAAATGGAAGAGCTTGGCCTGTGCCATAACAGTTCAAACGTGACATCTCACCCATTAATGATAGTATTGATGGCGCAATAGAACTAATTTGACCTCCAGGCATCAGTGTTACTAGAAAAACGTGATAATTAGTTGAATTTGCGATATAACACAGTTATTTCGAAGTCCCAAGATAAAGGAGTTGCTCTGTGTTTTGTTGTCAAACACAGTGGTACAAATGGAAGAGCTTGGCCTGTGCCATAACAGTGCAAACGTGATTACTCGGCCATTAATGATAGTATTGATGGCGCAATAGAACTAAATTGACCTCCAGGCATCAGTGTTACTAGAAAATCTTGATAATTAGTTGAATTTGCGATATAATACAGTTATTTCGAAGTCCCAAGATAAAGGAGTTGCTCTGTGTTTTGTTGTCAAACACAGTGCTACAAATGGAAGAGCTTGGCCTGTGCCATAACAGTGCAAACGTGATAACTCAGCCATTAATGATAGTATTGATGGCGCAATAGAACTAAATTGACCTCCAGGCATCAGTGTTATTAAAACAAATTGATAATTAGTTAAATTTGCGATATACCTCAGTTATTTCGATGTCCCAAGATAAAGGAGTTGCTCTGTGTTTTGTTGTGAAACACAGTGGTACAAATGGAAGAGCTTGGTCTGGGCCATAACAGTGCAAAGGTGATTACTCGGCCATTAATGATAGTATTGATGGCGCAATAGAACTAAATTGACCTCCAGGCATCAGTGTTACTAGAAAAACTTGATAATTAGTTGAATTTGCGATATAATACAGTTATTTCGAAGTCCCAAGATAAAGGAGTTGCTCTGTGTTTTGTTGTCAAACACAGTGGTACAAATGGAAGAGCTTGGCCTGTGCCATAACAGTGCAAACGTGACATCTCACCCATTAATGATAGTATTGATGGCGCAATAGAACTAATTTGACCTCCAGGCATCAGTGTTACTAGAAAAACGTGATAATTAGTTGAATTTGCGATATAACACAGTTATTTCGAAGTCCCAAGATAAAGGAGTTGCTCTGTGTTTTGTTGTCAAAGCCACCGGTACAAATGGCATAGCATGAACTGTGCCATAACACTGCAAATGTGACAACTCGGCCATTAATGATAGTATTGATGGCGCAATAGAACTAAATTGACCTCCAAGCATCAGTGTTACTAGAAAAACTTGATAATTAGTTAAATTTGCGATATACCTCAGTTATTTCGAAGTCCCAACATAAAGGATTTGCTCTGTGTTTTGTTGTGAAACACACCTGTACAAATGGAAGAGCTTGGCCTGTGCCATAACAGTGCAAACGTGATAACTCGGCCATTAATGATAGTATTGATGGCGCAATAGAACTAAATTGACCTCCAGGCATCAGTGTTACCAGAAAAACTTGATAATTAGTTAAATTTGCGATATACCTCAGTTATTTCGATGTCCCAAGATAAAGGAGTTGCTCTGTGTTTTATTGTCAAAGAGACCGGTACAAATGGAAGAGCTTGGGCTGTGCCATTTCACTGCAAATGTAACAACTCCGTCATTAATGATAGTATTGATCGCGCAATAGAACTAAATTGACCTCCAGGCATCAGTGTTACTAGAAAAACTTGATAATTAGTTGAATTTGCGATATACCTCAGTTATTTCGAAGTCCCAAAATAAAGAATTTGCTCTGTGTTTTGTTGTCAAACACAGCGGTACAAATGGAAGAGCTTTGGCTGTGCCATACCACTGCAAATGTAACAACTCCGTCATTAATGATAGTATTGATGGCGCAATAGAACTAAATTGACCTCCAGGCATCAGTGTTACCAGAAAAACTTGATAATTAGTTAAATTTGCGATATACCTCAGTTATTTCGATGTCCCAAGATAAAGGCTTTGCTCTGTGTTTTGTTGTCAAACACAGTGGTACAAATGGAAGAGCTTGGCCTGTGCCATAACAGTGCAAACGTGATAACTCGGCCATTAATGATAGTATTGATGGCGCAATAGAACTAAATTGACCTCCAGGCATCAGTGTTACTAGAAAAACTTGATAATTAGTTGAATGTGCGATATAATACAGTTATTTCGATGTCCCAAGATAAGGCTTTGCTCTGTGGTTTGTTGTCAAAGCCACCGGTACAAATGGCATAGCATGAACTGTGCCATACCACTGCAAATGTGACAACTCGGCCATTAATGATAGTATTGATGGCGCAATAGAACTAAATTGACCTCCAGGCATCAGTGTTACCAGAAAAACTTGATAATTAGTTAAATTTGCGATATACCTCAGTTATTTCGAAGTCCCAACATAAAGGATTTGCTCTGTGTTTTGTTGTGAAACACACCTGTACAAATGGAAGAGCTTGGCCTGTGCCATAACAGTGCAAACGTGATAACTCGACCATTAATGATAGTATTGATGGCGCAATAGAACTAAATTGACCTCCAGGCATCAGTGTTACTAGAAAAACTTGATAATTAGTTGAATGTGCGATATAATACAGTTATTTCGATGTCCCAAGATAAGGCTTTGCTCTGTGGTTTGTTGTCAAAGCCACCGGTACAAATGGCATAGCATGAACTGTGCCATACCACTGCAAATGTGACAACTCGGCCATTAATGATAGTATTGATGGCGCAATAGAACTAAATTGACCTCCAGGCATCAGTGTTACCAGAAAAACTTGATAATTAGTTAAATTTGCGATATACCTCAGTTATTTCGAAGTCCCAACATAAAGGATTTGCTCTGTGTTTTGTTGTGAAACACACCTGTACAAATGGAAGAGCTTGGCCTGTGCCATAACAGTGCAAACGTGATAACTCGGCCATTAATGATAGTATTGATGGCGCAATAGAACTAAATTGACCTCCAGGCATCAGTGTTACCAGAAAAACTTGATAATTAGTTAAATTTGCAATATACCTCAGTTATTTCGATGTCCCAAGATAAAGGAGTTGCTCTGTGTTTTATTGTCAAAGAGACCGGTACAAATGGAAGAGCTTGGGCTGTGCCATTTCACTGCAAATGTAACAACTCCGTCATTAATGATAGTATTGATGGCGCAATATAACTAAATTGACCTCCAGGCATCAGTGTTACTAGAAAAACTTGATAATTAGTTGAATTTGCGATATACCTCAGTTATTTCGAAGTCCCAAAATAAAGAATTTGCTCTGTGTTTTGTTGTCAAACACAGCGGTACAAATGGAAGAGCTTTGGCTGTGCCATACCACTGCAAATGTAACAACTCCGTCATTAATGATAGTATTGATGGCGCAATAGAACTAAATTGACCTCCAGGCATCAGTGTTACCAGAAAAACTTGATAATTAGTTAAATTTGCGATATACCTCAGTTATTTCGATGTCCCAAGATAAAGGCTTTGCTCTGTGTTTTGTTGTCAAACACAGTGGTACAAATGGAAGAGCTTGGCCTGTGCCATAACAGTGCAAACGTGATAACTCGGCCATTAATGATAGTATTGATGGCGCAATAGAACTAAATTGACCTCCAGGCATCAGTGTTACTAGAAAAACTTGATAATTAGTTGAATGTGCGATATAATACAGTTATTTCGATGTCCCAAGATAAGGCTTTGCTCTGTGGTTTGTTGTCAAAGCCACCGGTACAAATGGCATAGCATGAACTGTGCCATACCACTGCAAATGTGACAACTCGGCCATTAATGATAGTATTGATGGCGCAATAGAACTAAATTGACCTCCAGGCATCAGTGTTACCAGAAAAACTTGATAATTAGTTAAATTTGCGATATACCTCAGTTATTTCGAAGTCCCAACATAAAGGATTTGCTCTGTGTTTTGTTGTGAAACACACCTGTACAAATGGAAGAGCTTGGCCTGTGCCATAACAGTGCAAACGTGATAACTCGGCCATTAATGATAGTATTGATGGCGCAATAGAACTAAATTGACCTCCAGGCATCAGTGTTACCAGAAAAACTTGATAATTAGTTAAATTTGCGATATACCTCAGTTATTTCGATGTCCCAAGATAAAGGAGTTGCTCTGTGTTTTATTGTCAAAGAGACCGGTACAAATGGAAGAGCTTGGGCTGTGCCATTTCACTGCAAATGTAACAACTCCGTCATTAATGATAGTATTGATGGCGCAATAGAACTAAATTGACCTCCAGGCATCAGTGTTACTAGAAAAACTTGATAATTAGTTGAATTTGCGATATACCTCAGTTATTTCGAAGTCCCAAAATAAAGAATTTGCTCTGTGTTTTGTTGTCAAACACAGCGGTACAAATGGAAGAGCTTTGGCTGTGCCATACCACTGCAAATGTAACAACTCCGTCATTAATGATAGTATTGATGGCGCAATAGAACTAAATTGACCTCCAGGCATCAGTGTTACCAGAAAAACTTGATAATTAGTTAAATTTGCGATATACCTCAGTTATTTCGATGTCCCAAGATAAAGGCTTTGCTCTGTGTTTTGTTGTCAAACACAGTGGTACAAATGGAAGAGCTTGGCCTGTGCCATAACAGTGCAAACGTGATAACTCGGCCATTAATGATAGTATTGATGGCGCAATAGAACTAAATTGACCTCCAGGCATCAGTGTTACTAGAAAAACTTGATAATTAGTTGAATGTGCGATATAATACAGTTATTTCGAAGTCCCAAAATAAAGGATTTGCTCTGTGTTTTGTTGTCAAACACAGTGGTACAAATGGAAGAGCTTGGCCTGTGCCATAACAGTGCAAACGTGACATCTCACCCATTAATGATAGTATTGATGGCGCAATAGAACTAATTTGACCTCCAGGCATCAGTGTTACTAGAAAAACGTGATAATTAGTTGAATTTGCGATATAACACAGTTATTTCGAAGTCCCAAGATAAAGGAGTTGCTCTGTGTTTTGTTGTCAAAGCCACCGGTACAAATGGCATAGCATGAACTGTGCCATAACACTGCAAATGTGACAACTCGGCCATTAATGATAGTATTGATGGCGCAATAGAACTAAATTGACCTCCAGGCATCAGTGTTACTAGAAAAACTTGATAATTAGTTAAATTTGCGGTATACCTCAGTTATTTCGAAGTCCCAACATAAAGGATTTGCTCTGTGTTTTGTTGTGAAACACACCTGTACAAATGGAAGAGCTTGGCCTGTGCCATAACAGTGCAAACGTGATAACTCGGTCATTAATGATAGTATTGATGGCGCAATAGAACTAAATTGACCTCCAGGCATCAGTGTTACCAGAAAAACTTGATAATTAGTTAAATTTGCGATATACCTCAGTTATTTCGATGTCCCAAGATAAAGGCTTTGCTCTGTGTTTTGTTGTCAAACACAGTGGTACAAATGGAAGAGCTTGGCCTGTGCCATAACAGTGCAAACGTGATTACTCGGCCATTAATGATAGTATTGATGGCGCAATAGAACTAAATTGACCTCCAGGCATCAGTGTTACTAGAAAAACTTGATAATTAGTTAAATTTGCGATATACCTCAGTTATTTCGAAGTCCCAACATAAAGGATTTGCTCTGTGTTTTGTTGTGAAACACACCTGTACAAATGGAAGAGCTTGGCCTGTGCCATAACAGTGCAAACGTGATAACTCGGTCATTAATGATAGTATTGATGGCGCAATAGAACTAAATTGACCTCCAGGCATCAGTGTAACCAGAAAAACTTGATAATTAGTTAAATTTGCGATATACCTCAGTTATTTCGATGTCCCAAGATAAAGGCTTTGCTCTGTGTTTTGTTGTCAAACACAGTGGTACAAATGGAAGAGCTTGGCCTGTGCCATAACAGTGCAAACGTGATTACTCGGCCATTAATGATAGTATTGATGGCGCAATAGAACTAAATTGACCTCCAGGCATCAGTGTTACTAGAAAATCTTGATAATTAGTTGAATTTGCGATATAATACAGTTATTTCGAAGTCCCAAGATAAAGGAGTTGCTCTGTGTTTTGTTGTCAAACACAGTGGTACAAATGGAAGAGCTTGGCCTGTGCCATAACAGTGCAAACGTGACATCTCACCCATTAATGATAGTATTGATGGCGCAATAGAACTAATTTGACCTCCAGGCATCAGTGTTACTAGAAAAACGTGATAATTAGTTGAATTTGCGATATAACACAGTTATTTCGAAGTCCCAAGATAAAGGAGTTGCTCTGTGTTTTGTTGTCAAAGCCACCGGTACAAATGGCATAGCATGAACTGTGCCATAACACTGCAAATGTGACAACTCGGCCATTAATGATAGTATTGATGGCGCAATAGAACTAAATTGACCTCCAGGCATCAGTGTTACTAGAAAAACTTGATAATTAGTTAAATTTGCGATATACCTCAGTTATTTCGAAGTCCCAACATAAAGGATTTGCTCTGTGTTTTGTTGTGAAACACACCTGTACAAATGGAAGAGCTTGGCCTGTGCCATAACAGTGCAAACGTGATAACTCGGTCATTAATGATAGTATTGATGGCGCAATAGAACTAAATTGACCTCCAGGCATCAGTGTTACCAGAAAAACTTGATAATTAGTTAAATTTGCGATATACCTCAGTTATTTCGATGTCCCAAGATAAAGGCTTTGCTCTGTGTTTTGTTGTCAAACACAGTGGTACAAATGGAAGAGCTTGGCCTGTGCCATAACAGTGCAAACGTGATTACTCGGCCATTAATGATAGTATTGATGGCGCAATAGAACTAAATTGACCTCCAGGCATCAGTGTTACTAGAAAAACTTGATAATTAGTTAAATTTGCGATATACCTCAGTTATTTCGAAGTCCCAACATAAAGGATTTGCTCTGTGTTTTGTTGTGAAACACACCTGTACAAATGGAAGAGCTTGGCCTGTGCCATAACAGTGCAAACGTGATAACTCGGTCATTAATGATAGTATTGATGGCGCAATAGAACTAAATTGACCTCCAGGCATCAGTGTAACCAGAAAAACTTGATAATTAGTTAAATTTGCGATATACCTCAGTTATTTCGATGTCCCAAGATAAAGGCTTTGCTCTGTGTTTTGTTGTCAAACACAGTGGTACAAATGGAAGAGCTTGGCCTGTGCCATAACAGTGCAAACGTGATTACTCGGCCATTAATGATAGTATTGATGGCGCAATAGAACTAAATTGACCTCCAGGCATCAGTGTTACTAGAAAATCTTGATAATTAGTTGAATTTGCGATATAATACAGTTATTTCGAAGTCCCAAGATAAAGGAGTTGCTCTGTGTTTTGTTGTCAAACACAGTGGTACAAATGGAAGAGCTTGGCCTGTGCCATAACAGTGCAAACGTGACATCTCACCCATTAATGATAGTATTGATGGCGCAATAGAACTAATTTGACCTCCAGGCATCAGTGTTACTAGAAAAACGTGATAATTAGTTGAATTTGCGATATAACACAGTTATTTCGAAGTCCCAAGATAAAGGAGTTGCTCTGTGTTTTGTTGTCAAAGCCACCGGTACAAATGGCATAGCATGAACTGTGCCATAACACTGCAAATGTGACAACTCGGCCATTAATGATAGTATTGATGGCGCAATAGAACTAAATTGACCTCCAGGCATCAGTGTTACTAGAAAAACTTGATAATTAGTTAAATTTGCGATATACCTCAGTTATTTCGAAGTCCCAACATAAAGGATTTGCTCTGTGTTTTGTTGTGAAACACACCTGTACAAATGGAAGAGCTTGGCCTGTGCCATAACAGTGCAAACGTGATAACTCGGTCATTAATGATAGTATTGATGGCGCAATAGAACTAAATTGACCTCCAGGCATCAGTGTTACCAGAAAAACTTGATAATTAGTTAAATTTGCGATATACCTCAGTTATTTCGATGTCCCAAGATAAAGGCTTTGCTCTGTGTTTTGTTGTCAAACACAGTGGTACAAATGGAAGAGCTTGGCCTGTGCCATAACAGTGCAAACGTGATTACTCGGCCATTAATGATAGTATTGATGGCGCAATAGAACTAAATTGACCTCCAGGCATCAGTGTTACTAGAAAAACTTGATAATTAGTTAAATTTGCGATATACCTCAGTTATTTCGAAGTCCCAACATAAAGGATTTGCTCTGTGTTTTGTTGTGAAACACACCTGTACAAATGGAAGAGCTTGGCCTGTGCCATAACAGTGCAAACGTGATAACTCGGTCATTAATGATAGTATTGATGGCGCAATAGAACTAAATTGACCTCCAGGCATCAGTGTAACCAGAAAAACTTGATAATTAGTTAAATTTGCGATATACCTCAGTTATTTCGATGTCCCAAGATAAAGGCTTTGCTCTGTGTTTTGTTGTCAAACACAGTGGTACAAATGGAAGAGCTTGGCCTGTGCCATAACAGTGCAAACGTGATTACTCGGCCATTAATGATAGTATTGATGGCGCAATAGAACTAAATTGACCTCCAGGCATCAGTGTTACTAGAAAATCTTGATAATTAGTTGAATTTGCGATATAATACAGTTATTTCGAAGTCCCAAAATAAAGGAGTTGCTCTGTGTTTTGTTGTCAAACACAGTGGTACAAATGGAAGAGCTTGGCCTGTGCCATAACAGTGCAAACGTGACATCTCACCCATTAATGATAGTATTGATGGCGCAATAGAACTAATTTGACCTCCAGGCATCAGTGTTACTAGAAAAACGTGATAATTAGTTGAATTTGCGATATAACACAGTTATTTCGAAGTCCCAAGATAAAGGAGTTGCTCTGTGTTTTGTTGTCAAACACAGTGGTACAAATGGAAGAGCTTGGCCTGTGCCATAACAGTGCAAACGTGATTACTCGGCCATTAATGATAGTATTGATGGCGCAATAGAACTAAATTGACCTCCAGGCATCAGTGTTACTAGAAAATCTTGATAATTAGTTGAATTTGCGATATAATACAGTTATTTCGAAGTCCCAAGATAAAGGAGTTGCTCTGTGTTTTGTTGTCAAACACAGTGCTACAAATGGAAGAGCTTGGCCTGTGCCATAACAGTGCAAACGTGATAACTCAGCCATTAATGATAGTATTGATGGCGCAATAGAACTAAATTGACCTCCAAGCATCAGTGTTATTAAAACAAATTGATAATTAGTTAAATTTGCGATATACCTCAGTTATTTCGATGTCCCAAGATAAAGGAGTTGCTCTGTGTTTTGTTGTCAAACACAGTGGTACAAATGGAAGAGCTTGGTCTGGGCCATAACAGTGCAAAGGTGATTACTCGGCCATTAATGATAGTATTGATGGCGCAATAGAACTAAATTGACCTCCAGGCATCAGTGTTACTAGAAAAACTTGATAATTAGTTGAATTTGCGATATAATACAGTTATTTCGAAGTCCCAAGATAAAGGAGTTGCTCTGTGTTTTGTTGTCAAACACAGTGGTACAAATGGAAGAGCTTGGCCTGTGCCATAACAGTGCAAACGTGACATCTCACCCATTAATGATAGTATTGATGGCGCAATAGAACTAATTTGACCTCCAGGCATCAGTGTTACTAGAAAAACGTGATAATTAGTTGAATTTGCGATATAACACAGTTATTTCGAAGTCCCAAGATAAAGGAGTTGCTCTGTGTTTTGTTGTCAAAGCCACCGGTACAAATGGCATAGCATGAACTGTGCCATAACACTGCAAATGTGACAACTCGGCCATTAATGATAGTATTGATGGCGCAATAGAACTAAATTGACCTCCAAGCATCAGTGTTACTAGAAAAACTTGATAATTAGTTAAATTTGCGATATACCTCAGTTATTTCGAAGTCCCAACATAAAGGATTTGCTCTGTGTTTTGTTGTGAAACACACCTGTACAAATGGAAGAGCTTGGCCTGTGCCATAACAGTGCAAACGTGATAACTCAGCCATTAATGATAGTATTGATGGCGCAATAGAACTAAATTGACCTCCAGGCATCAGGGTTATTAAAACAAATTGATAATTAGTTAAATTTGCGATATACCTCAGTTATTTCGATGTCCCAAGATAAAGGAGTTGCTCTGTGTTTTGTTGTCAAACACAGTGGTACAAATGGAAGAGCTTGGTCTGGGCCATAACAGTGCAAAGGTGATTACTCGGCCATTAATGATAGTATTGATGGCGCAATAGAACTAAATTGACCTCCAGGCATCAGTGTTACTAGAAAAACTTGATAATTAGTTGAATTTGCGATATAATACAGTTATTTCGAAGTCCCAAGATAAAGGAGTTGCTCTGTGTTTTGTTGTCAAACACAGTGGTACAAATGGAAGAGCTTGGCCTGTGCCATAACAGTGCAAACGTGACATCTCACCCATTAATGATAGTATTGATGGCGCAATAGAACTAATTTGACCTCCAGGCATCAGTGTTACTAGAAAAACGTGATAATTAGTTGAATTTGCGATATAACACAGTTATTTCGAAGTCCCAAGATAAAGGAGTTGCTCTGTGTTTTGTTGTCAAACACAGTGGTACAAATGGAAGAGCTTGGCCTGTGCCATAACAGTGCAAACGTGATTACTCGGCCATTAATGATAGTATTGATGGCGCAATAGAACTAAATTGACCTCCAGGCATCAGTGTTACTAGAACAAATTGATAATTAGTTAAATTTGCGATATACCTCAGTTATTTCGATGTCCCAAGATAAAGGAGTTGCTCTGTGTTTTGTTGTCAAACACAGTGGTACAAATGGAAGAGCTTGGTCTGGGCCATAACAGTGCAAAGGTGATTACTCGGCCATTAATGATAGTATTGATGGCGCAATAGAACTAAATTGACCTCCAGGCATCAGTGTTACTAGAAAAACTTGATAATTAGTTGAATTTGCGATATAATACAGTTATTTCGAAGTCCCAAGATAAAGGAGTTGCTCTGTGTTTTGTTGTCAAACACAGTGGTACAAATGGAAGAGCTTGGCCTGTGCCATAACAGTGCAAACGTGACATCTCACCCATTAATGATAGTATTGATGGCGCAATAGAACTAATTTGACCTCCAGGCATCAGTGTTACTAGAAAAACGTGATAATTAGTTGAATTTGCGATATAACACAGTTATTTCGAAGTCCCAAGATAAAGGAGTTGCTCTGTGTTTTGTTGTCAAAGCCACCGGTACAAATGGCATAGCATGAACTGTGCCATAACACTGCAAATGTGACAACTCGGCCATTAATGATAGTATTGATGGCGCAATAGAACTAAATTGACCTCCAAGCATCAGTGTTACTAGAAAAACTTGATAATTAGTTAAATTTGCGATATACCTCAGTTATTTCGAAGTCCCAACATAAAGGATTTGCTCTGTGTTTTGTTGTGAAACACACCTGTACAAATGGAAGAGCTTGGCCTGTGCCATAACAGTGCAAACGTGATAACTCGGCCATTAATGATAGTATTGATGGCGCAATAGAACTAAATTGACCTCCAGGCATCAGTGTTACCAGAAAAACTTGATAATTAGTTAAATTTGCGATATACCTCAGTTATTTCGATGTCCCAAGATAAAGGCTTTGCTCTGTGGTTTGTTGTCAAACACAGTGGTACAAATGGAAGAGCTTGGCCTGTGCCATAACTGTGCAAACGTGATAACTCGGCCTTTAATGATAGTATTGATGGCGCAATAGAACTAAATTGACCTCCAGGCATCAGTGTTACTAGAAAAACTTGATAATTAGTTGAATGTGCGATATAATACAGTTATTTCGAAGTCCCAAGATAAAGGAGTTGCTCTGTGTTTTGTTGTCAAACACAGCGGTACAAATGGAAGAGCTTGGCCTGTGCCATAACACTGCAAATGTGACAACTCCGCCATTAATGATAGTATTGATGGCGCAATAGAACTAAATTGACCTCCAGGCATCAGTGTTACTAGAAAATCTTGATAATTAGTTGAATGTGCGATATAATACAGTTATTTCGAAGTCCCAAAATAAAGGATTTGCTCTGTGTTTTGTTGTCAAACACAGTGGTACAAATGGAAGAGCTTGTCCTGTGCCATAACAGTGTAAACGTGATTACTCGGCCATTAATGATAGTATTGATTGCGCAATAGAACTAAATTGACCTCCAGGCATCAGTGTTACTAGAAAATCTTGATAATTAGTTGAATTTGCGATATAATACAGTTATTTCGAAGTCCCAAGATAAAGGAGTTGCTCTGTGTTTTGTTGTCAAACACAGTGCTACAAATGGAAGAGCTTGGCCTGTGCCATAACAGTGCAAACGTGATAACTCAGCCATTAATGATAGTATTGATGGCGCAATAGAACTAAATTGACCTCCAGGCATCAGTGTTATTAAAACAAATTGATAATTAGTTAAATTTGCGATATACCTCAGTTATTTCGATGTCCCAAGATAAAGGAGTTGCTCTGTGTTTTGTTGTCAAACACAGTGGTACAAATGGAAGAGCTTGGTCTGGGCCATAACAGTGCAAAGGCGATTACTCGGCCATTAATGATAGTATTGATGGCGCAATAGAACTAAATTGACCTCCAGGCATCAGTGTTACTAGAAAAACTTGATAATTAGTTGAATTTGCGATATAATACAGTTATTTCGAAGTCCCAAGATAAAGGAGTTGCTCTGTGTTTTGTTGTCAAAGCCACCGGTACAAATGGCATAGCATGAACTGTGCCATAACACTGCAAATGTGACAACTCGGCCATTAATGATAGTATTGATGGCGCAATAGAACTAAATTGACCTCCAAGCATCAGTGTTACTAGAAAAACTTGATAATTAGTTAAATTTGCGATATACCTCAGTTATTTCGAAGTCCCAACATAAAGGATTTGCTCTGTGTTTTGTTGGGAAACACACCTGTACAAATGGAAGAGCTTGGCCTGTGCCATAACAGTGCAAACGTGATAACTCGGCCATTAATGATAGTATTGATGGCGCAATAGAACTAAATTGACCTCCAGGCATCAGTGTTACCAGAAAAACTTGATAATTAGTTAAATTTGCGATATACCTCAGTTATTTCGATGTCCCAAGATAAAGGCTTTGCTCTGTGGTTTGTTGTCAAACACAGTGGTACAAATGGAAGAGCTTGGCCTGTGCCATAACTGTGCAAACGTGATAACTCGGCCTTTAATGATAGTATTGATGGCGCAATAGAACTAAATTGACCTCCAGGCATCAGTGTTACTAGAAAAACTTGATAATTAGTTGAATGTGCGATATAATACAGTTATTTCGAAGTCCCAAGATAAAGGAGTTGCTCTGTGTTTTGTTGTCAAACACAGCGGTACAAATGGAAGAGCTTGGCCTGTGCCATAACACTGCAAATGTGACAACTCCGCCATTAATGATAGTATTGATGGCGCAATAGAACTAAATTGACCTCCAGGCATCAGTGTTACTAGAAAATCTTGATAATTAGTTGAATGTGCGATATAATACAGTTATTTCGAAGTCCCAAAATAAAGGATTTGCTCTGTGTTTTGTTGTCAAACACAGTGGTACAAATGGAAGAGCTTGGCCTGTGCCATAACAGTGCAAACGTGATTACTCGGCCATTAATGATAGTATTAATGGCGCAATAGAACTAAATTGACCTCCAGGCATCAGTGTTACTAGAAAATCTTGATAATTAGTTGAATTTGCGATATAATACAGTTATTTCGAAGTCCCAAGATAAAGGAGTTGCTCTGTGTTTTGTTGTCAAACACAGTGCTACAAATGGAAGAGCTTGGCCTGTGCCATAACAGTGCAAACGTGATAACTCAGCCATTAATGATAGTATTGATGGCGCAATAGAACTAAATTGACCTCCAGGCATCAGTGTTATTAAAACAAATTGATAATTAGTTAAATTTGCGATATACCTCAGTTATTTCGATGTCCCAAGATAAAGGAGTTGCTCTGTGTTTTGTTGTCAAACACAGTGGTACAAATGGAAGAGCTTGGTCTGGGCCATAACAGTGCAAAGGCGATTACTCGGCCATTAATGATAGTATTGATGGCGCAATAGAACTAAATTGACCTCCAGGCATCAGTGTTACTAGAAAAACTTGATAATTAGTTGAATTTGCGATATAATACAGTTATTTCGAAGTCCCAAGATAAAGGAGTTGCTCTGTGTTTTGTTGTCAAACACAGTGGTACAAATGGAAGAGCTTGGCCTGTGCCATAACAGTGCAAACGTGACATCTCACCCATTAATGATAGTATTGATGGCGCAATAGAACTAATTTGACCTCCAGGCATCAGTGTTACTAGAAAAACGTGATAATTAGTTGAATTTGCGATATAACACAGTTATTTCGAAGTCCCAAGATAAAGGAGTTGCTCTGTGTTTTGTTGTCAAAGCCACCGGTACAAATGGCATAGCATGAACTGTGCCATAACACTGCAAATGTGACAACTCGGCCATTAATGATAGTATTGATGGCGCAATAGAACTAAATTGACCTCCAAGCATCAGTGTTACTAGAAAAACTTGATAATTAGTTGAATTTGCGATATAATACAGTTATTTCGAAGTCCCAAGATAAAGGAGTTGCTCTGTGTTTTGTTGTCAAACACAGTGCTACAAATGGAAGAGCTTGGCCTGTGCCATAACAGTGCAAACGTGATAACTCAGCCATTAATGATAGTATTGATGGCGCAATAGAACTAAATTGACCTCCAGGCATCAGGGTTATTAAAACAAATTGATAATTAGTTAAATTTGCGATATACCTCAGTTATTTCGATGTCCCAAGATAAAGGAGTTGCTCTGTGTTTTGTTGTCAAACACAGTGGTACAAATGGAAGAGCTTGGTCTGGGCCATAACAGTGCAAAGGTGATTACTCGGCCATTAATGATAGTATTGATGGCGCAATAGAACTAAATTGACCTCCAGGCATCAGTGTTACTAGAAAAACTTGATAATTAGTTGAATTTGCGATATAATACAGTTATTTCGAAGTCCCAAGATAAAGGAGTTGCTCTGTGTTTTGTTGTCAAACACAGTGGTACAAATGGAAGAGCTTGGCCTGTGCCATAACAGTGCAAACGTGACATCTCACCCATTAATGATAGTATTGATGGCGCAATAGAACTAATTTGACCTCCAGGCATCAGTGTTACTAGAAAAACGTGATAATTAGTTGAATTTGCGATATAACACAGTTATTTCGAAGTCCCAAGATAAAGGAGTTGCTCTGTGTTTTGTTGTCAAACACAGTGGTACAAATGGAAGAGCTTGGCCTGTGCCATAACAGTGCAAACGTGATTACTCGGCCATTAATGATAGTATTGATGGCGCAATAGAACTAAATTGACCTCCAGGCATCAGTGTTACTAGAACAAATTGATAATTAGTTAAATTTGCGATATACCTCAGTTATTTCGATGTCCCAAGATAAAGGAGTTGCTCTGTGTTTTGTTGTCAAACACAGTGGTACAAATGGAAGAGCTTGGTCTGGGCCATAACAGTGCAAAGGTGATTACTCGGCCATTAATGATAGTATTGATGGCGCAATAGAACTAAATTGACCTCCAGGCATCAGTGTTACTAGAAAAACTTGATAATTAGTTGAATTTGCGATATAATACAGTTATTTCGAAGTCCCAAGATAAAGGAGTTGCTCTGTGTTTTGTTGTCAAACACAGTGGTACAAATGGAAGAGCTTGGCCTGTGCCATAACAGTGCAAACGTGACATCTCACCCATTAATGATAGTATTGATGGCGCAATAGAACTAATTTGACCTCCAGGCATCAGTGTTACTAGAAAAACGTGATAATTAGTTGAATTTGCGATATAACACAGTTATTTCGAAGTCCCAAGATAAAGGAGTTGCTCTGTGTTTTGTTGTCAAAGCCACCGGTACAAATGGCATAGCATGAACTGTGCCATAACACTGCAAATGTGACAACTCGGCCATTAATGATAGTATTGATGGCGCAATAGAACTAAATTGACCTCCAAGCATCAGTGTTACTAGAAAAACTTGATAATTAGTTAAATTTGCGATATACCTCAGTTATTTCGAAGTCCCAACATAAAGGATTTGCTCTGTGTTTTGTTGTGAAACACACCTGTACAAATGGAAGAGCTTGGCCTGTGCCATAACAGTGCAAACGTGATAACTCGGCCATTAATGATAGTATTGATGGCGCAATAGAACTAAATTGACCTCCAGGCATCAGTGTTACCAGAAAAACTTGATAATTAGTTAAATTTGCGATATACCTCAGTTATTTCGATGTCCCAAGATAAAGGCTTTGCTCTGTGGTTTGTTGTCAAACACAGTGGTACAAATGGAAGAGCTTGGCCTGTGCCATAACTGTGCAAACGTGATAACTCGGCCTTTAATGATAGTATTGATGGCGCAATAGAACTAAATTGACCTCCAGGCATCAGTGTTACTAGAAAAACTTGATAATTAGTTGAATGTGCGATATAATACAGTTATTTCGAAGTCCCAAGATAAAGGAGTTGCTCTGTGTTTTGTTGTCAAACACAGCGGTACAAATGGAAGAGCTTGGCCTGTGCCATAACACTGCAAATGTGACAACTCCGCCATTAATGATAGTATTGATGGCGCAATAGAACTAAATTGACCTCCAGGCATCAGTGTTACTAGAAAATCTTGATAATTAGTTGAATGTGCGATATAATACAGTTATTTCGAAGTCCCAAAATAAAGGATTTGCTCTGTGTTTTGTTGTCAAACACAGTGGTACAAATGGAAGAGCTTGTCCTGTGCCATAACAGTGTAAACGTGATTACTCGGCCATTAATGATAGTATTGATTGCGCAATAGAACTAAATTGACCTCCAGGCATCAGTGTTACTAGAAAATCTTGATAATTAGTTGAATTTGCGATATAATACAGTTATTTCGAAGTCCCAAGATAAAGGAGTTGCTCTGTGTTTTGTTGTCAAACACAGTGCTACAAATGGAAGAGCTTGGCCTGTGCCATAACAGTGCAAACGTGATAACTCAGCCATTAATGATAGTATTGATGGCGCAATAGAACTAAATTGACCTCCAGGCATCAGTGTTATTAAAACAAATTGATAATTAGTTAAATTTGCGATATACCTCAGTTATTTCGATGTCCCAAGATAAAGGAGTTGCTCTGTGTTTTGTTGTCAAACACAGTGGTACAAATGGAAGAGCTTGGTCTGGGCCATAACAGTGCAAAGGCGATTACTCGGCCATTAATGATAGTATTGATGGCGCAATAGAACTAAATTGACCTCCAGGCATCAGTGTTACTAGAAAAACTTGATAATTAGTTGAATTTGCGATATAATACAGTTATTTCGAAGTCCCAAGATAAAGGAGTTGCTCTGTGTTTTGTTGTCAAAGCCACCGGTACAAATGGCATAGCATGAACTGTGCCATAACACTGCAAATGTGACAACTCGGCCATTAATGATAGTATTGATGGCGCAATAGAACTAAATTGACCTCCAAGCATCAGTGTTACTAGAAAAACTTGATAATTAGTTAAATTTGCGATATACCTCAGTTATTTCGAAGTCCCAACATAAAGGATTTGCTCTGTGTTTTGTTGGGAAACACACCTGTACAAATGGAAGAGCTTGGCCTGTGCCATAACAGTGCAAACGTGATAACTCGGCCATTAATGATAGTATTGATGGCGCAATAGAACTAAATTGACCTCCAGGCATCAGTGTTACCAGAAAAACTTGATAATTAGTTAAATTTGCGATATACCTCAGTTATTTCGATGTCCCAAGATAAAGGCTTTGCTCTGTGGTTTGTTGTCAAACACAGTGGTACAAATGGAAGAGCTTGGCCTGTGCCATAACTGTGCAAACGTGATAACTCGGCCTTTAATGATAGTATTGATGGCGCAATAGAACTAAATTGACCTCCAGGCATCAGTGTTACTAGAAAAACTTGATAATTAGTTGAATGTGCGATATAATACAGTTATTTCGAAGTCCCAAGATAAAGGAGTTGCTCTGTGTTTTGTTGTCAAACACAGCGGTACAAATGGAAGAGCTTGGCCTGTGCCATAACACTGCAAATGTGACAACTCCGCCATTAATGATAGTATTGATGGCGCAATAGAACTAAATTGACCTCCAGGCATCAGTGTTACTAGAAAATCTTGATAATTAGTTGAATGTGCGATATAATACAGTTATTTCGAAGTCCCAAAATAAAGGATTTGCTCTGTGTTTTGTTGTCAAACACAGTGGTACAAATGGAAGAGCTTGGCCTGTGCCATAACAGTGCAAACGTGATTACTCGGCCATTAATGATAGTATTAATGGCGCAATAGAACTAAATTGACCTCCAGGCATCAGTGTTACTAGAAAATCTTGATAATTAGTTGAATTTGCGATATAATACAGTTATTTCGAAGTCCCAAGATAAAGGAGTTGCTCTGTGTTTTGTTGTCAAACACAGTGCTACAAATGGAAGAGCTTGGCCTGTGCCATAACAGTGCAAACGTGATAACTCAGCCATTAATGATAGTATTGATGGCGCAATAGAACTAAATTGACCTCCAGGCATCAGTGTTATTAAAACAAATTGATAATTAGTTAAATTTGCGATATACCTCAGTTATTTCGATGTCCCAAGATAAAGGAGTTGCTCTGTGTTTTGTTGTCAAACACAGTGGTACAAATGGAAGAGCTTGGTCTGGGCCATAACAGTGCAAAGGCGATTACTCGGCCATTAATGATAGTATTGATGGCGCAATAGAACTAAATTGACCTCCAGGCATCAGTGTTACTAGAAAAACTTGATAATTAGTTGAATTTGCGATATAATACAGTTATTTCGAAGTCCCAAGATAAAGGAGTTGCTCTGTGTTTTGTTGTCAAACACAGTGGTACAAATGGAAGAGCTTGGCCTGTGCCATAACAGTGCAAACGTGACATCTCACCCATTAATGATAGTATTGATGGCGCAATAGAACTAATTTGACCTCCAGGCATCAGTGTTACTAGAAAAACGTGATAATTAGTTGAATTTGCGATATAACACAGTTATTTCGAAGTCCCAAGATAAAGGAGTTGCTCTGTGTTTTGTTGTCAAAGCCACCGGTACAAATGGCATAGCATGAACTGTGCCATAACACTGCAAATGTGACAACTCGGCCATTAATGATAGTATTGATGGCGCAATAGAACTAAATTGACCTCCAAGCATCAGTGTTACTAGAAAAACTTGATAATTAGTTAAATTTGCGATATACCTCAGTTATTTCGAAGTCCCAACATAAAGGATTTGCTCTGTGTTTTGTTGTGAAACACACCTGTACAAATGGAAGAGCTTGGCCTGTGCCATAACAGTGCAAACGTGATAACTCGGCCATTAATGATAGTATTGATGGCGCAATAGAACTAAATTGACCTCCAGGCATCAGTGTTACCAGAAAAACTTGATAATTAGTTAAATTTGCGATATACCTCAGTTATTTCGATGTCCCAAGATAAAGGCTTTGCTCTGTGGTTTGTTGTCAAACACAGTGGTACAAATGGAAGAGCTTGGCCTGTGCCATAACTGTGCAAACGTGATAACTCGGCCATTAATGAGAGTATTGATGGCGCAATAGAACTAAATTGACCTCCAGGCATCAGTGTTACTAGAAAAACTTGATAATTAGTTGAATGTGCGATATAATACAGTTATTTCGAAGTCCCAAGATAAAGGAGTTGCTCTGTGTTTTGTTGTCAAACACAGCGGTACAAATGGAAGAGCTTGGCCTGTGCCATAACACTGCAAATGTGACAACTCCGCCATTAATGATAGTATTGATGGCGCAATAGAACTAAATTGACCTCCAGGCATCAGTGTTACTAGAAAAACTTGATAATTAGTTGAATGTGCGATATAATACAGTTATTTCGAAGTCCCAAAATAAAGGATTTGCTCTGTGTTTTGTTGTCAAACACACCGGTACAAATGGAAGATCTTGGGCTGTGCCATACCACTGCAAATGTAACAACTCCGTCATTAATGATAGTATTGAGGGCGCAATAGAACTAAATTGACCTCCAGGCATCAGTGTTACCAGAAAAACTTGATAATTAGTTAAATTTGCGATATACCTCAGTTATTTCGATGTCCCAAGATAAAGGCTTTGCTCTGTGTTTTGTTGTCAAACACAGTGGTACAAATGGAAGAGCTTGGCCTGTGCCATAACAGTGCAAACGTGATTACTCGGCCATTAATGATAGTATTGATGGCGCAATAGAACTAAATTGACCTCCAGGCATCAGTGTTACTAGAAAAACTTGATAATTAGTTAAATTTGCGATATACCTCAGTTATTTCGAAGTCCCAACATAAAGGATTTGCTCTGTGTTTTGTTGTGAAACACACCTGTACAAATGGAAGAGCTTGGCCTGTGCCATAACAGTGCAAACGTGATAACTCGGCCATTAATGATAGTATTGATGGCGCAATAGAATTAAATTGACCTCCAGGCATCAGTGTTACCAGAAAAACTTGATAATTAGTTAAATTTGCGATATACCTCAGTTATTTCGATGTCCCAAGATAAAGCCTTTGCTCTGTGGTTTGTTGTCAAACACAGTGGTACAAATGGAAGAGCTTGGTCTGTGCCATAACTGTGCAAACGTGATAACTCGGCCATTAATGATAGTATTGATGGCGCAATAGAACTAAATTGACCTCCAGGCATCAGTGTTACTAGAAAAACTTGATAATTAGTTGAATGTGCGAAATAATACAGTTATTTCGAAGTCCCAAGATAAAGGAGTTGCTCTGTGTTTTGTTGTCAAACACAGCGGTACAAATGGAAGAGCTTGGCCTGTGCCATAACACTGCAAATGTGACAACTCCGCCATTAATGATAGTATTGATGGCGCAATAGAACTAAATTGACCTCCAGGCATCAGTGTTACTAGAAAAACTTGATAATTAGTTGAATGTGCGATATAATACAATTATTTCGAAGTCCCAAGATAAAGGAGTTGCTCTGTGTTTTGTTGTCAAACACAGCGGTACAAATGGAAGAGCTTGGCCTGTGCCATAACACTGCAAATGTGACAACTCCGCCATTAATGATAGTATTGATGGCGCAATAGAACTAAATTGACCTCCAGCCATCAGTGTTACCAGAAAAACTTGATAATTAGTTAAATTTGCGATATACCTCAGTTATTTCGATGTCCCAAGATAAAGGAGTTGCTCTGTGTTTTATTGTCAAAGAGACCGGTACAAATGGAAGAGCTTGGGCTGTGCCATTTCACTGCAAATGTAACAACTCCGTCATTAATGATAGTATTTATGGCGCAATAGAACTAAATTGACCTCCAGGCATCAGTGTTACTAGAAAAACATGATAATTAGTTAAATTTGCGATATACCTCAGTTATTTCGATGTCCCAAGATAAAGGAGTTGCTCTGTGTTTTGTTGTCAAACACAGTGGTACAAATGGAAGAGCTTGGTCTGGGCCATAACAGTGCAAAGGTGATTACTCGGCCATTAATGATAGTATTGATGGCGCAATAGAACTAAATTGACCTCCAGGCATCAGTGTTACTAGAAAAACTTGATAATTAGTTGAATTTGCGATATAATACAGTTATTTCGAAGTCCCAAGATAAAGGAGTTGCTCTGTGTTTTGTTGTCAAACACAGTGGTACAAATGGAAGAGCTTGGCCTGTGCCATAACAGTGCAAACGTGACATCTCACCCATTAATGATAGTATTGATGGCGCAATAGAACTAATTTGACCTCCAGGCATCAGTGTTACTAGAAAAACGTGATAATTAGTTGAATTTGCGATATAACACAGTTATTTCGAAGTCCCAAGATAAAGGAGTTGCTCTGTGTTTTGTTGTCAAAGCCACCGGTACAAATGGCATAGCATGAACTGTGCCATAACACTGCAAATGTGACAACTCGGCCATTAATGATAGTATTGATGGCGCAATAGAACTAAATTGACCTCCAGGCATCAGTGTTACTAGAAAAACTTGATAATTAGTTAAATTTGCGATATACCTCAGTTATTTCGAAGTCCCAACATAAAGGATTTGCTCTGTGTTTTGTTGTGAAACACACCTGTACAAATGGAAGAGCTTGGCCTGTGCCATAACAGTGCAAACGTGATAACTCGGCCATTAATGATAGTATTGATGGCGCAATAGAACTAAATTGACCTCCAGGCATCAGTGTTACCAGAAAAACTTGATAATTAGTTAAATTTGCGATATACCTCAGTTATTTCGATGTCCCAAGATAAAGGAGTTGCTCTGTGTTTTATTGTCAAAGAGACCGGTACAAATGGAAGAGCTTGGGCTGTGCCATTTCACTGCAAATGTAACAACTCCGTCATTAATGATAGTATTGATGGCGCAATAGAACTAAATTGACCTCCAGGCATCAGTGTTACTAGAAAAACTTGATAATTAGTTGAATTTGCGATATAATACAGTTATTTCGAAGTCCCAAAATAAAGGATTTGCTCTGTGTTTTGTTGTCAAACACACCGGTACAAATGGAAGAGCTTGGCCTGTGCCATACCACTGCAAATGTAACAACTCCGTCATTAATGATAGTATTGATGGCGCAATAGAACTAAATTGACCTCCAGGCATCAGTGTTACCAGAAAAACTTGATAATTAGTTAAATTTGCGATATACCTCAGTTATTTCGATGTCCCAAGATAAAGGCTTTGCTCTGTGTTTTGTTGTCAAACACACCGGTACAAATGGAAGAGCTTGGGCTGTGCCATACCACTGCAAATGTAACAACTCCGTCATTAATGATAGTATTGAGGGCGCAATAGAACTAAATTGACCTCCAGGCATCAGTGTTACCAGAAAAACTTGATAATTAGTTAAATTTGCGATATACCTCAGTTATTTCGATGTCCCAAGATAAAGGCTTTGCTCTGTGTTTTGTTGTCAAACACAGTGGTACAAATGGAAGAGCTTGGCCTGTGCCATAACAGTGCAAACGTGATTACTCGGCCATTAATGATAGTATTGATGGCGCAATAGAACTAAATTGACCTCCAGGCATCAGTGTTACTAGAAAAACTTGATAATTAGTTAAATTTGCGATATACCTCAGTTATTTCGAAGTCCCAACATAAAGGATTTGCTCTGTGTTTTGTTGTGAAACACACCTGTACAAATGGAAGAGCTTGGCCTGTGCCATAACAGTGCAAACGTGATAACTCGGCCATTAATGATAGTATTGATGGCGCAATAGAATTAAATTGACCTCCAGGCATCAGTGTTACCAGAAAAACTTGATAATTAGTTAAATTTGCGATATACCTCAGTTATTTCGATGTCCCAAGATAAAGCCTTTGCTCTGTGGTTTGTTGTCAAACACAGTGGTACAAATGGAAGAGCTTGGCCTGTGCCATAACTGTGCAAACGTGATAACTCGGCCATTAATGATAGTATTGATGGCGCAATAGAACTAAATTGACCTCCAGGCATCAGTGTTACTAGAAAAACTTGATAATTAGTTGAATGTGCGATATAATACAGTTATTTCGAAGTCCCAAGATAAAGGAGTTGCTCTGTGTTTTGTTGTCAAACACAGCGGTACAAATGGAAGAGCTTGGCCTGTGCCATAACACTGCAAATGTGACAACTCCGCCATTAATGATAGTATTGATGGCGCAATAGAACTAAATTGACCTCCAGGCATCAGTGTTACTAGAAAAACTTGATAATTAGTTGAATGTGCGATATAATACAGTTATTTCGAAGTCCCAAGATAAAGGAGTTGCTCTGTGTTTTGTTGTCAAACACAGCGGTACAAATGGAAGAGCTTGGCCTGTGCCATAACACTGCAAATGTGACAACTCCGCCATTAATGATAGTATTGATGGCGCAATAGAACTAAATTGACCTCCAGCCATCAGTGTTACTAGAAAAACTGTATAATTAGTTGAATTTGCGATATATCTCAGTTATTTCGATGTCCCAATATAAAGGCTTTGCTCTGTGTTTTGTTGTCAAACACAGTGGTACAAATGGAAGAGCTTGGTCTGTGCCCTAACACCGCAAACGTGACATCTCACCCATTAATGATAGTATTAATGGCGCAATAGAACTAAATATACCTCCAGGCATCAGTTTTACGAGAAAAACATGATAATTAGTTAAATTTGCGATATACCTCAGTTATTTCGATGTCCCAAGATAAAGGAGTTGCTCTGTGTTTTGTTGTCAAACACAGTGGTACAAATGGAAGAGCTTGGTCTGGGCCATAACAGTGCAAAGGTGATTACTCGGCCATTAATGATAGCATTGATGGCGCAATAGAGCTAAATTGACCTCCAGGCATCAGTGTTACTAGAAAAACTTGATAATTAGTTGAATTTGCGATATAATACAGTTATTTCGAAGTTCCAAGATAAAGGAGTTGCTCTGTGTTTTGTTGTCAAACACAGTGGTACAAATGGAAGAGCTTGGCCTGTGCCATAACAGTGCAAACGTGACATCTCACCCATTAATGATAGTATTGATGGCGCAATAGAACTAATTTGACCTCCAGGCATCAGTGTTACTAGAAAAACGTGATAATTAGTTGAATTTGCGATATAACACAGTTATTTCGAAGTCCCAAGATAAAGGAGTTGCTCTGTGTTTTGTTGTCAAAGCCACCGGTACAAATGGCATAGCATGAACTGTGCCATAACACTGCAAATGTGACAACTCGGCCATTAATGATAGTATTGATGGCGCAATAGAACTAAATTGACCTCCAGGCATCAGTGTTACTAGAAAAACTTGATAATTAGTTAAATTTGCGATATACCTCAGTTATTTCGAAGTCCCAACATAAAGGATTTGCTCTGTGTTTTGTTGTGAAACACACCTGTACAAATGGAAGAGCTTGGCCTGTGCCATAACAGTGCAAACGTGATAACTCGGCCATTAATGATAGTATTGATGGCGCAATAGAACTAAATTGACCTCCAGGCATCAGTGTTACCAGAAAAACTTGATAATTAGTTAAATTTGCGATATACCTCAGTTATTTCGATGTCCCAAGATAAAGGAGTTGCTCTGTGTTTTATTGTCAAAGAGACCGGTACAAATGGAAGAGCTTGGGCTGTGCCATTTCACTGCAAATGTAACAACTCCGTCATTAATGATAGTATTTATGGCGCAATAGAACTAAATTGACCTCCAGGCATCAGTGTTACTAGAAAAACATGATAATTAGTTAAATTTGCGATATACCTCAGTTATTTCGATGTCCCAAGATAAAGGAGTTGCTCTGTGTTTTGTTGTCAAACACAGTGGTACAAATGGAAGAGCTTGGTCTGGGCCATAACAGTGCAAAGGTGATTACTCGGCCATTAATGATAGTATTGATGGCGCAATAGAACTAAATTGACCTCCAGGCATCAGTGTTACTAGAAAAACTTGATAATTAGTTGAATTTGCGATATAATACAGTTATTTCGAAGTCCCAAGATAAAGGAGTTGCTCTGTGTTTTGTTGTCAAACACAGTGGTACAAATGGAAGAGCTTGGCCTGTGCCATAACAGTGCAAACGTGACATCTCACCCATTAATGATAGTATTGATGGCGCAATAGAACTAATTTGACCTCCAGGCATCAGTGTTACTAGAAAAACGTGATAATTAGTTGAATTTGCGATATAACACAGTTATTTCGAAGTCCCAAGATAAAGGAGTTGCTCTGTGTTTTGTTGTCAAAGCCACCGGTACAAATGGCATAGCATGAACTGTGCCATAACACTGCAAATGTGACAACTCGGCCATTAATGATAGTATTGATGGCGCAATAGAACTAAATTGACCTCCAGGCATCATGTTACTAGAAAAACTTGATAATTAGTTAAATTTGCGATATACCTCAGTTATTTCGAAGTCCCAACATAAAGGATTTGCTCTGTGTTTTGTTGTGAAACACACCTGTACAAATGGAAGAGCTTGGCCTGTGCCATAACAGTGCAAACGTGATAACTCGGCCATTAATGATAGTATTGATGGCGCAATAGAACTAAATTGACCTCCAGGCATCAGTGTTACCAGAAAAACTTGATAATTAGTTAAATTTGCGATATACCTCAGTTATTTCGATGTCCCAAGATAAAGGAGTTGCTCTGTGTTTTATTGTCAAAGAGACCGGTACAAATGGAAGAGCTTGGGCTGTGCCATTTCACTGCAAATGTAACAACTCCGTCATTAATGATAGTATTGATGGCGCAATAGAACTAAATTGACCTCCAGGCATCAGTGTTACTAGAAAAACTTGATAATTAGTTGAATTTGCGATATAATACAGTTATTTCGAAGTCCCAAAATAAAGGATTTGCTCTGTGTTTTGTTGTCAAACACACCGGTACAAATGGAAGAGCTTGGCCTTTGCCATACCACTGCAAATGTAACAACTCCGTCATTAATGATAGTATTGATGGCGCAATAGAACTAAATTGACCTCCAGGCATCAGTGTTACCAGAAAAACTTGATAATTAGTTAAATTTGCGATATACCTCAGTTATTTCGATGTCCCAAGATAAAGGCTTTGCTCTGTGTTTTGTTGTCAAACACAGTGGTACAAATGGAAGAGCTTGGCCTGTGCCATAACAGTGCAAACGTGATAACTCGGCCATTAATGATAGTATTGATGGCGCAATAGAACTAAATTGACCTCCAGGCATCAGTGTTACTAGAAAAACTTGATAATTAGTTGAATGTGCGATATAATACAGTTATTTCGAAGTCCCAAAATAAAGGATTTGCTCTGTGTTTTGTTGTCAAACACACCGGTACAAATGGAAGAGCTTGGGCTGTGCCATACCACTGCAAATGTAACAACTCCGTCATTAATGATAGTATTGATGGCGCAATAGAACTAAATTGACCTCCAGGCATCAGTGTTACTAGAAAAACGTGATAATTAGTTGAATTTGCGATATAACACAGTTATTTCGAAGTCCCAAGATAAAGGAGTTGCTCTGTGTTTTGTTGTCAAAGCCACCGGTACAAATGGCATAGCATGAACTGTGCCATAACACTGCAAATGTGACAACTCGGCCATTAATGATAGTATTGATGGCGCAATAGAACTAAATTGACCTCCAGGCATCAGTGTTACTAGAAAAACTTGATAATTAGTTGAATTTGCGATATAATACAGTTATTTCGAAGTCCCAAGATAAAGGAGTTGCTCTGTGTTTTGTTGTCAAACACAGTGGTACAAATGGAAGAGCTTGGCCTGTGCCATAACAGTGCAAACGTGACATCTCACCCATTAATGATAGTATTCATGGCGCAATAGAACTAATTTGACCTCCAGGCATCAGTGTTACTAGAAAAACGTGATAATTAGTTGAATTTGCGATATAACACAGTTATTTCGAAGTCCCAAAATAAAGGAGTTGCTCTGTGTTTTGTTGTCAAAGCCACCGGTACAAATGGAAGAGCTTGGGCTGTGCCATACCACTGCAAATGTAACAACTCCGTCATTAATGATAGTATTGATGGCGCAATAGAACTAAATTGACCTCCAGGCATCAGTGTTACCAGAAAAACTTGATAATTAGTTAAATTTGCGATATACCTCAGTTATTTCGATGTCCCAAGATAAAGGCTTTGCTCTGTGTTTTGTTGTCAAACACAGTGCTACAAATGGAAGAGCTTGGCCTGTGCCATAACAGTGCAAACGTGATAACTCAGCCATTAATGATAGTATTGATGGCGAAATAGAACTAAATTGACCTCCAGGCATCAGTGTTATTAAAACAAATTGATAATTAGTTAAATTTGCGATATACCTCAGTTATTTCGATGTCCCAAGATAAAGGAGTTGCTCTGTGTTTTGTTGTCAAACACAGTGGTACAAATGGAAGAGCTTGGTCTGGGCCATAACAGTGCAAAGGTGATTACTCGGCCATTAATGATAGTATTGATGGCGCAATAGAACTAAATTGACCTCCATGCATCAGTGTTACTAGAAAAACTTGATAATTAGTTGAATTTGCGATATAATACAGTTATTTCGAAGTCCCAAGATAAAGGAGTTGCTCTGTGTTTTGTTGTCAAACACAGTGGTACAAATGGAAGAGCTTGGCCTGTGCCATAACAGTGCAAACGTGACATCTCACCCATTAATGATAGTATTGATGGCGCAATAGAACTAATTTGACCTCCAGGCATCAGTGTTACTAGAAAAACGTGATAATTAGTTGAATTTGCGATATAACACAGTTATTTCGAAGTCCCAAGATAAAGGAGTTGCTCTGTGTTTTGTTGTCAAAGCCACCGGTACAAATGGCATAGCATGAACTGTGCCATAACACTGCAAATGTGACAACTCGGCCATTAATGATAGTATTGATGGCGCAATAGAACTAAATTGACCTCCAGGCATCAGTGTTACTAGAAAAACTTGATAATTAGTTGAATGTGCGATATACCTCAGTTATTTCGATGTCCCAAGATAAAGGAGTTGCTCTGTGTTTTATTGTCAAAGAGACCGGTACAAATGGAAGAGCTTGGGCTGTGCCATTTCACTGCAAATGTAACAACTCCGTCATTAATGATAGTATTGATGGCGCAATAGAACTAAATTGACCTCCAGGCATCAGTGTTACTAGAAAAACTTGATAATTAGTTGAATTTGCGATATACCTCAGTTATTTCGAAGTCCCAAAATAAAGAATTTGCTCTGTGTTTTGTTGTCAAACACAGTGGTACAAATGGAAGAGCTTGGCCTGTGCCATAACAGTGCAAACGTGATTACTCGGCCATTAATGATAGTATTGATGGCGCAATAGAACTAAATTGACCTCCAGGCATCAGTGTTACTAGAAAATCTTGATAATTAGTTGGATTTGCGATATAATACAGTTATTTCGAAGTCCCAAGATAAAGGAGTTGCTCTGTGTTTTGTTGTCAAACACAGTGCTACAAATGGAAGAGCTTGGCCTGTGCGATAACAGTGCAAACGTGATAACTCAGCCATTAATGATAGTATTGATGGCGCAATAGAACTAAATTGACCTCCAGGCATCAGTGTTATTAAAACAAATTGATAATTAGTTAAATTTGCGATATACCTCAGTTATTTCGATGTCCCAAGATAAAGGAGTTGCTCTGTGTTTTGTTGTCAAACACAGTGGTACAAATGGAAGAGCTTGGTCTGGGCCATAACAGTGCAAAGGTGATTACTCGGCCATTAATGATAGTATTGATGGCGCAATAGAACTAAATTGACCTCCAGGCATCAGTGTTACTAGAAAAACTTGATAATTAGTTGAATTTGCGATATAATACTGTTATTTCGAAGTCCCAAGATAAAGGAGTTGCTCTGTGTTTTGTTGTCAAACACAGTGGTACAAATGGAAGAGCTTGGCCTGTGCCATAACAGTGCAAACGTGACATCTCACCCATTAATGATAGTATTGATGGCGCAATAGAACTAATTTGACCTCCAGGCATCAGTGTTACTAGAAAAACGTGATAATTAGTTGAATTTGCGATATAACACAGTTATTTCGAAGTCCCAAGATAAAGGAGTTGCTCTGTGTTTTGTTGTCAAAGCCACCGGTACAAATGGCATAGCATGAACTGTGCCATAACACTGCAAATGTGACAACTCGGCCATTAATGATAGTATTGATGGCGCAATAGAACTAAATTGACCTCCAAGCATCAGTGTTACTAGAAAAACTTGATAATTAGTTAAATTTGCGATATACCTCAGTTATTTCGAAGTCCCAACATAAAGGATTTGCTCTGTGTTTTGTTGTGAAACACACCTGTACAAATGGAAGAGCTTGGCCTGTGCCATAACAGTGCAAACGTGATAACTCGGCCATTAATGATAGTATTGATGGCGCAATAGAACTAAATTGACCTCCAGGCATCAGTGTTACCAGAAAAACTTGATAATTAGTTAAATTTGCGATATACCTCAGTTATTTCGATGTCCCAAGATAAAGGCTTTGCTCTGTGGTTTGTTGTCAAACACAGTGGTACAAATGGAAGAGCTTGGCCTGTGCCATAACTGTGCAAACGTGATAACTCGGCCATTAATGATAGTATTGATGGCGCAATAGAACTAAATTGACCTCCAGGCATCAGTGTTACTAGAAAAACTTGATAATTAGTTGAATGTGCGATATAATACAGTTATTTCGAAGTCCCAAGATAAAGGAGTTGCTCTGTGTTTTGTTGTCAAACACAGCGGTACAAATGGAAGAGCTTGGCCTGTGCCATAACACTGCAAATGTGACAACTCCGCCATTAATGATAGTATTGATGGCGCAATAGAACTAAATTGACCTCCAGGCATCAGTGTTACTAGAAAAACTTGATAATTAGTTGAATATGCGATATAATACAGTTATTTCGAAGTCCCAAAATAAAGGATTTGCTCTGTGTTTTGTTGTCAAACACAGTGGTACAAATGGAAGAGCTTGGCCTGTGCCATAACAGTGCAAACGTGATTACTCGGCCATTAATGATAGTATTGATGGCGCAATAGAACTAAATTGACCTCCAGGCATCAGTGTTACTAGAAAATCTTGATAATTAGTTGAATTTGCGATATAATACAGTTATTTCGAAGTCCCAAGATAAAGGAGTTGCTCTGTGTTTTGTTGTCAAACACAGTGCTACAAATGGAAGAGCTTGGCCTGTGCCATAACAGTGCAAACGTGATAACTCAGCCATTAATGATAGTATTGATGGCGCAATAAAACTAAATTGACCTCCAGGCATGAGTGTTTTAAAACAAATTGATAATTAGTTAAATTTGCGATATACCTCAGTTATTTCGATGTCCCAAGATAAAGGAGTTGCTCTGTGTTTTGTTGTCAAACACTGTGGTACAAATGGAAGAGCTTGGTCTGGGCCATAACAGTGCAAAGGTGATTACTCGGCCATTAATGATAGTATTGATGGCGCAATAGAACTAAATTGACCTCCAGGCATCAGTGTTACTAGAAAAACTTGATAATTAGTTGAATTTGCGATATAATACAGTTATTTCGAAGTCCCAAGATAAAGGAGTTGCTCTCTGTTTTGTTGTCAAACACAGTGGTACAAATGGAAGAGCTTGGCCTGTGCCATAACAGTGCAAACGTGACATCTCACCCATTAATGATAGTATTGATGGCGCAATAGAACTAATTTGACCTCCAGGCATCAGTGTTACTAGAAAAACGTGATAATTAGTTGAATTTGCGATATAACACAGTTATTTCGAAGTCCCAAGATAAAGGACTTGCTCTGTGTTTTGTTGTCAAAGCCACCGGTACAAATGGCATAGCATGAACTGTGCCATAACACTGCAAATGTGACAACTCGGCCATTAATGATAGTATTGATGGCGCAATAGAACTAAATTGACCTCCAAGCATCAGTGTTACTAGAAAAACTTGATAATTAGTTAAATTTGCGATATACCTCAGTTATTTCGAAGTCCCAACATAAAGGATTTGCTCTGTGTTTTGTTGTGAAACACACCTGTACAAATGGAAGAGCTTGGCCTGTGCCATAACAGTGCAAACGTGATAACTCGGCCATTAATGATAGTATTGATGGCGCAATAGAACTAAATTGACCTCCAGGCATCAGTGTTACCAGAAAAACTTGATAATTAGTTAAATTTGCGATATACCTCAGTTATTTCGATGTCCCAAGATAAAGGCTTTGCTCTGTGGTTTGTTGTCAAACACAGTGGTACAAATGGAAGAGCTTGGCCTGTGCCATAACTGTGCAAACGTGATAACTCGGCCATTAATGATAGTATTGATGGCGCAATAGAACTAAATTGACCTCCAGGCATCAGTGTTACTAGAAAAACTTGATAATTAGTTGAATGTGCGATATAATTCAGTTATTTCGAAGTCCCAAGATAAAGGAGTTGCTCTGTGTTTTGTTGTCAAACACAGCGGTACAAATGGAAGAGCTTGGCCTGTGCCATAACACTGCAAATGTAACAACTCCGCCATTAATGATAGTATTGATGGCGCAATAGAACTAAATTGACCTCCAGGCATCAGTGTTACTAGAAAAACTTGATAATTAGTTGAATGTGCGATATAATACAGTTATTTCGAAGTCCCAAAATAAAGGATTTGCTCTGTGTTTTGTTGTCAAACACACCGGTACAAATGGAAGAGCTTGGGGTGTGCCATACCACTGCAAATGTAACAACTCCGTCATTAATGATAGTATTGAGGGCGCAATAGAACTAAATTGACCTCCAGGCATCAGTGTTACCAGAAAAACTTGATAATTAGTTAAATTTGCGATATACCTCAGTTATTTCGATGTCCCAAGATAAAGGCTTTGCTCTGTGTTTTGTTGTCAAACACAGTGGTACAAATGGAAGAGCTTGGCCTGTGCCATAACAGTGCAAACGTGATTACTCGGCCATTAATGATAGTATTGATGGCGCAATAGAACTAAATTGACCTCCAGGCATCAGTGTTACTAGAAAATCTTGATAATTAGTTGAATTTGCGATATAATACAGTTATTTCGAAGTCCCAAGATAAAGGAGTTGCTCTGTGTTTTGTTGTCAAACACAGTGCTACAAATGGAAGAGCTTGGCCTGTGCCATAACAGTGCAAACGTGATAACTCAGCCATTAATGATAGTATTGATGGCGCAATATAACTAAATTGACCTCCAGGCATCAGTGTTATTAAAACAAATTGATAATTAGTTAAATTTGCGATATACCTCAGTTATTTCGATGTCCCAAGATAAAGGAGTTGCTCTGTGTTTTGTTGTCAAACACAGTGGTACAAATGGAAGAGCTTGGTCTGGGCCATAACAGTGCAAAGGTGATTACTCGGCCATTAATGATAGTATTGATGGCGCAATAGAACTAAATTGACCTCCAGGCATCAGTGTTACTAGAAAAACTTGATAATTAGTTGAATTTGCGATATAATACAGTTATTTCGAAGTCCCAAGATAAAGGAGTTGCTCTGTGTTTTGTTGTCAAACACAGTGGTACAAATGGAAGAGCTTGGCCTGTGCCATAATAGTGCAAACGTGACATCTCACCCATTAATGATAGTATTGATGGCGCAATAGAACTAATTTGACCTCCAGGCATCAGTGTTACTAGAAAAACGTGATAATTAGTTGAATTTGCGATATAACACAGTTATTTCGAAGTCCCAAGATAAAGGAGTTGCTCTGTGTTTTGTTGTCAAAGCCACCGGTACAAATGGCATAGCATGAACTGTGCCATAACACTGCAAATGTGACAACTCGGCCATTAATGATAGTATTGATGGCGCAATATAACTAAATTGACCTCCAGGCATCAGTGTTACTAGAAAAACTTGATAATTAGTTAAATTTGCGATATACCTCAGTTATTTCGAAGTCCCAACATAAAGGATTTGCTCTGTGTTTTGTTGTGAAACACACCTGTACAAATGGAAGAGCTTGGCCTGTGCCATAACAGTGCAAACGTGATAACTCGGCCATTAATGATAGTATTGATGGCGCAATAGAATTAAATTGACCTCCAGGCATCAGTGTTACCAGAAAAACTTGATAATTAGTTAAATTTGCGATATACCTCAGTTATTTCGATGTCCCAAGATAAAGCCTTTGCTCTGTGGTTTGTTGTCAAACACAGTGGTACAAATGGAAGAGCTTGGCCTGTGCCATAACTGTGCAAACGTGATAACTCGGCCATTAATGATAGTATTGATGGCGCAATAGAACTAAATTGACCTCCAGGCATCAGTGTTACTAGAAAAACTTGATAATTAGTTGAATGTGCGATATAATACAGTTATTTCGAAGTCCCAAGATAAAGGAGTTGCTCTGTGTTTTGTTGTCAAACACAGCGGTACAAATGGAAGAGCTTGGCCTGTGCCATAACACTGCAAATGTGACAACTCCGCCATTAATGATAGTATTGATGGCGCAATAGAACTAAATTGACCTCCAGGCATCAGTGTTACCAGAAAAACTTGATAATTAGTTAAATTTGCGATATACCTCAGTTATTTCGAAGTCCCAACATAAAGGATTTGCTCTGTGTTTTGTTGTGAAACACACCTGTACAAATGGAAGAGCTTGGCCTGTGCCATAACAGTGCAAACGTGATAACTCGGTCTTTAATGATAGTATTGATGGCGCAATAGAACTAAATTGACCTCCAGGCATCAGTGTAACCAGAAAAACTTGATAATTAGTTAAATTTGCGATATACCTCAGTTATTTCGATGTCCCAAGATAAAGGCTTTGCTCTGTGTTTTGTTGTCAAACACAGTGGTACAAATGGAAGAGCTTGGCCTGTGCCATAACAGTGCAAACGTGATTACTCGGCCATTAATGATAGTATTGATGGCGCAATAGAACTAAATTGACCTCCAGGCATCAGTGTTACTAGAAAATCTTGATAATTAGTTGAATTTGCGATATACCTCAGTTATTTCGAAGTCCCAAAATAAAGAATTTGCTCTGTGTTTTGTTGTCAAACACAGTGGTACAAATGGAAGAGCTTGGCCTGTGCCATAACAGTGCAAACGTGATAACTCGGCCATTAATGATAGTATTGATGGCGCAATAGAACTAAATTGACCTCCAGGCATCAGTGTTACTAGAAAAACTTGATAATTAGTTGAATGTGCGATATAATACAGTTATTTCGAAGTCCCAAGATAAAGGATTTGCTCTGTGTTTTGTTGTCAAACACACCGGTACAAATGGCATAGCATGAACTGTGCCATAACACTGCAAATGTGACAACTCGGCCATTAATGATAGTATTGATGGCGCAATAGAACTAAATTGACCTCCAGGCATCAGTGTTACTAGAAAAACTTGATAATTAGTTGAATGTGCGATATACCTCAGTTATTTCGATGTCCCAAGATAAAGGAGTTGCTCTGTGTTTTATTGTCAAAGAGACCGGTACAAATGGAAGAGCTTGGGCTGTGCCATTTCACTGCAAATGTAACAACTCCGTCATTAATGATAGTATTGATGGCGCAATAGAACTAAATTGACCTCCAGGCATCAGTGTTACTAGAAAAACTTGATAATTAGTTGAATTTGCGATATACCTCAGTTATTTCGAAGTCCCAAAATAAAGAATTTGCTCTGTGTTTTGTTGTCAAACACAGTGGTACAAATGGAAGAGCTTGGCCTGTGCCATAACAGTGCAAACGTGATAACTCGGCCATTAATGATAGTATTGATGGCGCAATAGAACTAAATTGACCTCCAGGCATCAGTGTTACTAGAAAAACTTGATAATTAGTTGAATGTGCGATATAATACAGTTATTTCGAAGTCCCAAGATAAAGGATTTGCTCTGTGTTTTGTTGTCACACACACCGGTACAAATGGAAGAGCTTGGGCTGTGCCATACCACTGCAAATGTAACAACTCCGTCATTAATGATAGTATTGATGGCGCAATAGAACTAAATTGACCTCCAGGCATCAGTGTTACCAGAAAAACTTGATAATTAGTTAAATTTGCGATATACCTCAGTTATTTCGATGTCCCAAGATAAAGGCTTTGCTCTGTGTTTTGTTGTCAAACACAGTGGTACAAATGGAAGAGCTTGGCCTGTGCCATAACAGTGCAAACGTGATTACTCGGCCATTAATGATAGTATTGATGGCGCAATAGAACTAAATTGACCTCCAGGCATCAGTGTTACTAGAAAATCTTGATAATTAGTTGAATTTGCGATATAATACAGTTATTTCGAAGTCCCAAGATAAAGGAGTTGCTCTGTGTTTTGTTGTCAAACACAGTGCTACAAATGGAAGAGCTTGGCCTGTGCGATAACAGTGCAAACGTGATAACTCAGCCATTAATGATAGTATTGATGGCGCAATAGAACTAAATTGACCTCCAGGCATCAGTGTTATTAAAACAAATTGATAATTAGTTAAATTTGCGATATACCTCAGTTATTTCGATGTCCCAAGATAAAGGAGTTGCTCTGTGTTTTGTTGTCAAACACAGTGGTACAAATGGAAGAGCTTGGTCTGGGCCATAACAGTGCAAAGGTGATTACTCGGCCATTAATGATAGTATTGATGGCGCAATAGAACTAAATTGACCTCCAGGCATCAGTGTTACTAGAAAAACTTGATAATTAGTTGAATTTGCGATATAATACAGTTATTTCGAAGTCCCAATATAAAGGAGTTGCTCTGTGTTTTGTTGTCAAACACAGTGGTACAAATGGAAGAGCTTGGCCTGTGCCATAACAGTGCAAACGTGACATCTCACCCATTAATGATAGTATTGATGGCGCAATAGAACTAATTTGACCTCCAGGCATCAGTGTTACTAGAAAAACGTGATAATTAGTTGAATTTGCGATATAACACAGTTATTTCGAAGTCCCAAGATAAAGGAGTTGCTCTGTGTTTTGTTGTCAAAGCCACCGGTACAAATGGCATAGCATGAACTGTGCCATAACACTGCAAATGTGACAACTCGGCCATTAATGATAGTATTGATGGCGCAATAGAACTAAATTGACCTCCAAGCATCAGTGTTACTAGAAAAACTTGATAATTAGTTAAATTTGCGATATACCTCAGTTATTTCGAAGTCCCAACATAAAGGATTTGCTCTGTGTTTTGTTGTGAAACACACCTGTACAAATGGAAGAGCTTGGCCTGTGCCATAACAGTGCAAACGTGATAACTCGGCCATTAATGATAGTATTGATGGCGCAATAGAACTAAATTGACCTCCAGGCATCAGTGTTACCAGAAAAACTTGATAATTAGTTAAATATGCGATATACCTCAGTTATTTCGATGTCCCAAGATAAAGGCTTTGCTCTGTGGTTTGTTGTCAAACACAGTGGTACAAATGGAAGAGCTTGGCCTGTGCCATAACTGTGCAAACGTGATAACTCGGCCATTAATGATAGTATTGATGGCGCAATAGAACTAAATTGACCTCCAGGCATCAGTGTTACTAGAAAAACTTGATAATTAGTTGAATGTGCGATATAATACAGTTATTTCGAAGTCCCAAGATAAAGGAGTTGCTCTGTGTTTTGTTGTCAAACACAGCGGTACAAATGGAAGAGCTTGGCATGTGCCATAACACTGCAAATGTGACAACTCCGCCATTAATGATAGTATTGATGGCGCAATAGAACTAAATTGACCTCCAGGCATCAGTGTTACTAGAAAAACTTGATAATTAGTTGAATATGCGATATAATACAGTTATTTCGAAGTCCCAAAATAAAGGATTTGCTCTGTGTTTTGTTGTCAAACACAGTGGTACAAATGGAAGAGCTTGGCCTGTGCCATAACAGTGCAAACGTGATTACTCGGCCATTAATGATAGTATTGATGGCGCAATAGAACTAAATTGACCTCCAGGCATCAGTGTTACTAGAAAATCTTGATAATTAGTTGAATTTGCGATATAATACAGTTATTTCGAAGTCCCAAGATAAAGGAGTTGCTCTGTGTTTTGTTGTCAAACACAGTGCTACAAATGGAAGAGCTTGGCCTGTGCCATAACAGTGCAAACGTGATAACTCAGCCATTAATGATAGTATTGATGGCGCAATAAAACTAAATTGACCTCCAGGCATCAGTGTTTTAAAACAAATTGATAATTAGTTAAATTTGCGATATACCTCAGTTATTTCGATGTCCCAAGATAAAGGAGTTGCTCTGTGTTTTGTTGTCAAACACTGTGGTACAAATGGAAGAGCTTGGTCTGGGCCATAACAGTGCAAAGGTGATTACTCGGCCATTAATGATAGTATTGATGGCGCAATAGAACTAAATTGACCACCAGGCATCAGTGTTACTAGAAAAACTTGATAATTAGTTGAATTTGCGATATAATACAGTTATTTCGAAGTCCCAAGATAAAGGAGTTGCTCTGTGTTTTGTTGTCAAACACAGTGGTACAAATGGAAGAGCTTGGCCTGTGCCATAACAGTGCAAACGTGACATCTCACCCATTAATGATAGTATTGATGGCGCAATAGAACTAATTTGACCTCCAGGCATCAGTGTTACTAGAAAAACGTGATAATTAGTTGAATTTGCGATATAACACAGTTATTTCGAAGTCCCAAGATAAAGGAGTTGCTCTGTGTTTTGTTGTCAAAGCCACCGGTACAAATGGCATAGCATGAACTGTGCCATAACACTGCAAATGTGACAACTCGGCCATTAATGATAGTATTGATGGCGCAATAGAACTAAATTGACCTCCAAGCATCAGTGTTACTAGAAAAACTTGATAATTAGTTAAATTTGCGATATACCTCAGTTATTTCGAAGTCCCAACATAAAGGATTTGCTCTGTGTTTTGTTGTGAAACACACCTGTACAAATGGAAGAGCTTGGCCTGTGCCATAACAGTGCAAACGTGATAACTCGGCCATTAATGATAGTATTGATGGCGCAATAGAACTAAATTGACCTCCAGGCATCAGTGTTACCAGAAAAACTTGATAATTAGTTAAATTTGCGATATACCTCAGTTATTTCGATGTCCCAAGATAAAGGCTTTGCTCTGTGGTTTGTTGTCAAACACAGTGGTACAAATGGAAGAGCTTGGCCTGTGCCATAACTGTGCAAACGTGATAACTCGGCCATTAATGATAGTATTGATGGCGCAATAGAACTAAATTGACCTCCAGGCATCAGTGTTACTAGAAAAACTTGATAATTAGTTGAATGTGCGATATAATTCAGTTATTTCGAAGTCCCAAGATAAAGGAGTTGCTCTGTGTTTTGTTGTCAAACACAGCGGTACAAATGGAAGAGCTTGGCCTGTGCCATAACACTGCAAATGTGACAACTCCGCCATTAATGATAGTATTGATGGCGCAATAGAACTAAATTGACCTCCAGGCATCAGTGTTACTAGAAAAACTTGATAATTAGTTGAATGTGCGATATAATACAGTTATTTCGAAGTCCCAAAATAAAGGATTTGCTCTGTGTTTTGTTGTCAAACACACCGGTACAAATGGAAGAGCTTGGGGTGTGCCATACCACTGCAAATGTAACAACTCCGTCATTAATGATAGTATTGAGGGCGCAATAGAACTAAATTGACCTCCAGGCATCAGTGTTACCAGAAAAACTTGATAATTAGTTAAATTTGCGATATACCTCAGTTATTTCGATGTCCCAAGATAAAGGCTTTGCTCTGTGTTTTGTTGTCAAACACAGTGGTACAAATGGAAGAGCTTGGCCTGTGCCATAACAGTGCAAACGTGATTACTCGGCCATTAATGATAGTATTGATGGCGCAATAGAACTAAATTAACCTCCAGGCATCAGTGTTACTAGAAAATCTTGATAATTAGTTGAATTTGCGATATAATACAGTTATTTCGAAGTCCCAAGATAAAGGAGTTGCTCTGTGTTTTGTTGTCAAACACAGTGCTACAAATGGAAGAGCTTGGCCTGTGCCATAACAGTGCAAACGTGATAACTCAGCCATTAATGATAGTATTGATGGCGCAATAGAACTAAATTGACCTCCAGGCATCAGTGTTATTAAAACAAATTGATAATTAGTTAAATTTGCGATATACCTCAGTTATTTCGATGTCCCAAGATAAAGGAGTTGCTCTGTGTTTTGTTGTCAAACACAGTGGTACAAATGGAAGAGCTTGGTCTGGGCCATAACAGTGCAAAGGTGATTACTCGGCCATTAATGATAGTATTGATGGCGCAATAGAACTAAATTGACCTCCAGGCATCAGTGTTACCAGAAAAACTTGATAATTAGTTAAATTTGCGATATACCTCAGTTATTTCGATGTCCCAAGATAAAGCCTTTGCTCTGTGGTTTGTTGTCAAACACAGTGGTACAAATGGAAGAGCTTGGCCTGTGCCATAACTGTGCAAACGTGATAACTCGGCCATTAATGATAGTATTGATGGCGCAATAGAACTAAATTGACCTCCAGGCATCAGTGTTACTAGAAAAACTTGATAATTAGTTGAATGTGCGATATAATACAGTTATTTCGAAGTCCCAAGATAAAGGAGTTGCTCTGTGTTTTGTTATCAAACACAGCGGTACAAATGGAAGAGCTTGGCCTGTGCCATAACACTGCAAATGTGACAACTCCGCCATTAATGATAGTATTGATGGCGCAATAGAACTAAATTGACCTCCAGGCATCAGTGTTACTAGAAAATCTTGATAATTAGTTGAATTTGCGATATAATACAGTTATTTCGAAGTCCCAAGATAAAGGAGTTGCTCTGTGTTTTGTTGTCAAACACAGTGCTACAAATGGAAGAGCTTGGCCTGTGCCATAACAGTGCAAACGTGATAACTCAGCCATTAATGATAGTATTGATGGCGCAATAAAACTAAATTGACCTCCAGGCATCAGTGTTTTAAAACAAATTGATAATTAGTTAAATTTGCGATATACCTCAGTTATTTCGATGTCCCAAGATAAAGGAGTTGCTCTGTGTTTTGTTGTCAAACACTGTGGTACAAATGGAAGAGCTTGGTCTGGGCCATAACAGTGCAAAGGTCATTACTCGGCCATTAATGATAGTATTGATGGCGCAATAGAACTAAATTGACCTCCAGGCATCAGTGTTACTAGAAAAACTTGATAATTAGTTGAATTTGCGATATAATACAGTTATTTCGAAGTCCCAAGATAAAGGAGTTGCTCTGTGTTTTGTTGTCAAACACAGTGGTACAAATGGAAGAGCTTGGCCTGTGCCATAACAGTGCAAACGTGACATCTCACCCATTAATGATAGTATTGATGGCGCAATAGAACTAATTTGACCTCCAGGCATCAGTGTTACTAGAAAAACGTGATAATTAGTTGAATTTGCGATATAACACAGTTATTTCGAAGTCCCAAGATAAAGGAGTTGCTCTGTGTTTTGTTGTCAAAGCCACCGGTACAAATGGCATAGCATGAACTGTGCCATAACACTGCAAATGTGACAACTCGGCCATTAATGATAGTATTGATGGCGCAATAGAACTAAATTGACCTCCAAGCATCAGTGTTACTAGAAAAACTTGATAATTAGTTAAATTTGCGATATACCTCAGTTATTTCGAAGTCCCAACATAAAGGATTTGCTCTGTGTTTTGTTGTGAAACACACCTGTACAAATGGAAGAGCTTGGCCTGTGCCATAACAGTGCAAACGTGATAACTCGGCCATTAATGATAGTATTGATGGCGCAATAGAACTAAATTGACCTCCAGGCATCAGTGTTACCAGAAAAACTTGATAATTAGTTAAATTTGCGATATACCTCAGTTATTTCGATGTCCCAAGATAAAGGCTTTGCTCTGTGGTTTGTTGTCAAACACAGTGGTACAAATGGAAGAGCTTGGCCTGTGCCATAACTGTGCAAACGTGATAACTCGGCCATTAATGATAGTATTGATGGCGCAATAGAACTAAATTGACCTCCAGGCATCAGTGTTACTAGAAAAACTTGATAATTAGTTGAATGTGCGATATAATTCAGTTATTTCGAAGTCCCAAGATAAAGGAGTTGCTCTGTGTTTTGTTGTCAAACACAGCGGTACAAATGGAAGAGCTTGGCCTGTGCCATAACACTGCAAATGTGACAACTCCGCCATTAATGATAGTATTGATGGCGCAATAGAACTAAATTGACCTCCAGGCATCAGTGTTACTAGAAAAACTTGATAATTAGTTGAATGTGCGATATAATACAGTTATTTCGAAGTCCCAAAATAAAGGATTTGCTCTGTGTTTTGTTGTCAAACACACCGGTACAAATGGAAGAGCTTGGGGTGTGCCATACCACTGCAAATGTAACAACTCCGTCATTAATGATAGTATTGAGGGCGCAATAGAACTAAATTGACCTCCAGGCATCAGTGTTACCAGAAAAACTTGATAATTAGTTAAATTTGCGATATACCTCAGTTATTTCGATGTCCCAAGATAAAGGCTTTGCTCTGTGTTTTGTTGTCAAACACAGTGGTACAAATGGAAGAGCTTGGCCTGTGCCATAACAGTGCAAACGTGATTACTCGGCCATTAATGATAGTATTGATGGCGCAATAGAACTAAATTAACCTCCAGGCATCAGTGTTACTAGAAAATCTTGATAATTAGTTGAATTTGCGATATAATACAGTTATTTCGAAGTCCCAAGATAAAGGAGTTGCTCTGTGTTTTGTTGTCAAACACAGTGCTACAAATGGAAGAGCTTGGCCTGTGCCATAACAGTGCAAACGTGATACCTCAGCCATTAATGATACTATTGATGGCGCAATAGAACTAAATTGACCTCCAGGCATCAGTGTTATTAAAACAAATTGATAATTAGTTAAATTTGCGATATACCTCAGTTATTTCGATGTCCCAAGATAAAGGAGTTGCTCTGTGTTTTGTTGTCAAACACAGTGGTACAAATGGAAGAGCTTGGTCTGGGCCATAACAGTGCAAAGGTGATTACTCGGCCATTAATGATAGTATTGATGGCGCAATAGAACTAAATTGACCTCCAGGCATCAGTGTTACTAGAAAAACTTGATAATTAGTTGAATTTGCGATATAATACAGTTATTTCGAAGTCCCAAGATAAAGGAGTTGCTCTGTGTTTTGTTGTCAAACACAGTGGTACAAATGGAAGAGCTTGGCCTGTGCCATAATAGTGCAAACGTGACATCTCACCCATTAATGATAGTATTGATGGCGCAATAGAACTAATTTGACCTCCAGGCATCAGTGTTACTAGAAAAACGTGATAATTAGTTGAATTTGCGATATAACACAGTTATTTCGAAGTCCCAAGATAAAGGAGTTGCTCTGTGTTTTGTTGTCAAAGCCACCGGTACAAATGGCATAGCATGAACTGTGCCATAACACTGCAAATGTGACAACTCGGTCATTAATGATAGTATTGATGGCGCAATATAACTAAATTGACCTCCAGGCATCAGTGTTACTAGAAAAACTTGATAATTAGTTAAATTTGCGATATACCTCAGTTATTTCGAAGTCCCAACATAAAGGATTTGCTCTGTGTTTTGTTGTGAAACACACCTGTACAAATGGAAGAGCTTGGCCTGTGCCATAACAGTGCAAACGTGATAACTCGGCCATTAATGATAGTATTGATGGCGCAATAGAATTAAATTGACCTCCAGGCATCAGTGTTACCAGAAAAACTTGATAATTAGTTAAATTTGCGATATACCTCAGTTATTTCGATGTCCCAAGATAAAGCCTTTGCTCTGTGGTTTGTTGTCAAACACAGTGGTACAAATGGAAGAGCTTGGCCTGTGCCATAACTGTGCAAACGTGATAACTCGGCCATTAATGATAGTATTGATGGCGCAATAGAACTAAATTGACCTCCAGGCATCAGTGTTACTAGAAAAACTTGATAATTAGTTGAATGTGCGATATAATACAGTTATTTCGAAGTCCCAAGATAAAGGAGTTGCTCTGTGTTTTGTTGTCAAACACAGCGGTACAAATGGAAGAGCTTGGCCTGTGCCATAACACTGCAAATGTGACAACTCCGCCATTAATGATAGTATTGATGGCGCAATAGAACTAAATTGACCTCCAGGCATCAGTGTTACTAGAAAAACTGTATAATTAGTTGAATTTGCGATATATCTCAGTTATTTCGATGTCCCAATATAAAGGCTTTGCTCTGTGTTTTGTTGTCAAACACAGTGGTACAAATGGAAGAGCTTGGTCTGTGCCCTAACACCGCAAACGTGACATCTCACCCATTAATGATAGTATTAATGGCGCAATAGAACTAAATATACCTCCAGGCATCAGTTTTACTAGAAAAACATGATAATTAGTTGAATTTGCGATATACCTCAGTTATTTCGATGTCCCAAAATAAAGGAGTTGCGTTGTGTTTTATTGTCAAAGAGACCGGTACAAATGGAAGAGCTTGGGCTGTGCCATTTCACTGCAAATGTAACAACTCCGTCATTAATGATAGTATTGATGGCGCAATAGAACTAAATTGACCTCCAGGCATCAGTGTTTTAAAACAAATTGATAATTAGTTAAATTTGCGATATACCTCAGTTATTTCGATGTCCCAAGATAAAGGAGTTGCTCTGTGTTTTGTTGTCAAACACAGTGGTACAAATGGAAGAGCTTGGTCTGGGCCATAACAGTGCAAAGGTGATTACTCGGCCATTAATGATAGTATTGATGGCGCAATAGAACTAAATTGACCTCCAGGCATCAGTGTTACTAGAAAAACTTGATAATTAGTTGAATTTGCGATATAATACAGTTATTTCGAAGTCCCAAGATAAAGGAGTTGCTCTGTGTTTTGTTGTCAAACACAGTGGTACAAATGGAAGAGCTTGGCCTGTGCCATAACAGTGCAAACGTGACATCTCACCCATTAATGATAGTATTGATGGCGCAATAGAACTAAATTGACCTCCAGGCATCAGTGTTACTAGAAAAACTTGATAATTAGTTGAATGTGCGATATAATACAGTTATTTCGAAGTCCCAAGATAAAGGAGTTGCTCTGTGTTTTGTTGTCAAACACAGCGGTACAAATGGAAGAGCTTGGCCTGTGCCATAACACTGCAAATGTGACAACTCCGCCATTAATGATAGTATTGATGGCGCAATAGAACTAAATTGACCTCCAGGCATCAGTGTTACTAGAAAAACTTGATAATTAGTTGAATGTGCGATATAATACAGTTATTTCGAAGTCCCAAAATAAAGGATTTGCTCTGTGTTTTGTTGTCAAACACACCGGTACAAATGGAAGAGCTTGGGCTGTGCCATACCACTGCAAATGTAACAACTCCGTCATTAATGATAGTATTGATGGCGCAATAGAACTAAATTGACCTCCAGGCATCAGTGTTACCAGAAAAACTTGATAATTAGTTAAATTTGCGATATACCTCAGTTATTTCGATGTCCCAAGATAAAGGCTTTGCTCTGTGTTTTGTTGTCAAACACAGTGGTACAAATGGAAGAGCTTGGCCTGTGCCATAACAGTGCAAACGTGATTACTCGGCCATTAATGATAGTATTGATGGCGCAATAGAACTAAATTGACCTCCAGGCATCAGTGTTACTAGAAAATCTTGATAATTAGTTGGATTTGCGATATAATACAGTTATTTCGAAGTCCCAAGATAAAGGAGTTGCTCTGTGTTTTGTTGTCAAACACAGTGCTACAAATGGAAGAGCTTGGCCTGTGCCATAACAGTGCAAACGTGATAACTCAGCCATTAATGATAGTATTGATGGCGCAATAGAACTAAATTGACCTCCAGGCATCAGTGTTATTAAAACAAATTGATAATTAGTTAAATTTGCGATATACCTCAGTTATTTCGATGTCCCAAGATAAAGGAGTTGCTCTGTGTTTTGTTGTCAAACACAGTGGTACAAATGGAAGAGCTTGGTCTGGGCCATAACAGTGCAAAGGTGATTACTCGGCCATTAATGATAGTATTGATGGCGCAATAGAACTAAATTGACCTCCAGGCATCAGTGTTACTAGAAAAACTTGATAATTAGTTGAATTTGCGATATAATACAGTTATTTCGAAGTCCCAAGATAAAGGAGTTGCTCTGTGTTTTGTTGTCAAACACAGTGGTACAAATGGAAGAGCTTGGCCTGTGCCATAATAGTGCAAACGTGACATCTCACCCATTAATGATAGTATTGATGGCGCAATAGAACTAATTTGACCTCCAGGCATCAGTGTTACTAGAAAAACGTGATAATTAGTTGAATTTGCGATATAACACAGTTATTTCGAAGTCCCAAGATAAAGGAGTTGCTCTGTGTTTTGTTGTCAAAGCCACCGGTACAAATGGCATAGCATGAACTGTGCCATAACACTGCAAATGTGACAACTCGGCCATTAATGATAGTATTGATGGCGGAATAGAACTAAATTGACCTCCAGGCATCAGTGTTACTAGAAAAAACTTGATAATTAGTTAAATTTGCGATATACCTCAGTTATTTCGAAGTCCCAACATAAAGGATTTGCTCTGTGTTTTGTTGTGAAACACACCTGTACAAATGGAAGAGCTTGGCCTGTGCCATAACAGTGCAAACGTGATAACTCGGCCATTAATGATAGTATTGATGGCGCAATAGAACTAAATTGACCTCCAGGCATCAGTGTTACTAGAAAAACTTGATAATTAGTTAAATTTGCGATATACCTCAGTTATTTCGAAGTCCCAACATAAAGGATTTGCTCTGTGTTTTGTTGTGAAACACACCTGTACAAATGGAAGAGCTTGGCCTGTGCCATAACAGTGCAAACGTGATAACTCGGCCATTAATGATAGTATTGATGGCGCAATAGAATTAAATTGACCTCCAGGCATCAGTGTTACCAGAAAAACTTGATAATTAGTTAAATTTGCGATATACCTCAGTTATTTCGATGTCCCAAGATAAAGCCTTTGCTCTGTGGTTTGTTGTCAAACACAGTGGTACAAATGGAAGAGCTTGGCCTGTGCCATAACTGTGCAAACGTGATAACTCGGCCATTAATGATAGTATTGATGGCGCAATAGAACTAAATTGACCTCCAGGCATCAGTGTTACTAGAAAAACTTGATAATTAGTTGAATGTGCGATATAATACAGTTATTTCGAAGTCCCAAGATAAAGGAGTTGCTCTGTGTTTTGTTGTCAAACACAGCGGTACAAATGGAAGAGCTTGGCCTGTGCCATAACACTGCAAATGTGACAACTCCGCCATTAATGATAGTATTGATGGCGCAATAGAACTAAATTGACCTCCAGGCATCAGTGTTACTAGAAAAACTGTATAATTAGTTGAATTTGCGATATATCTCAGTTATTTCGATGTCCCAATATAAAGGCTTTGCTCTGTGTTTTGTTGTCAAACACAGTGGTACAAATGGAAGAGCTTGGTCTGTGCCCTAACACCGCAAACGTGACATCTCACCCATTAATGATAGTATTAATGGCGCAATAGAACTAAATATACCTCCAGGCATCAGTTTTACTAGAAAAACATGATAATTAGTTGAATTTGCGATATACCTCAGTTATTTCGATGTCCCAAAATAAAGGAGTTGCGTTGTGTTTTATTGTCAAAGAGACCGGTACAAATGGAAGAGCTTGGGCTGTGCCATTTCACTGCAAATGTAACAACTCCGTCATTAATGATAGTATTGATGGCGCAATAGAACTAAATTGACCTCCAGGCATCAGTGTTTTAAAACAAATTGATAATTAGTTAAATTTGCGATATACCTCAGTTATTTCGATGTCCCAAGATAAAGGAGTTGCTCTGTGTTTTGTTGTCAAACACAGTGGTACAAATGGAAGAGCTTGGTCTGGGCCATAACAGTGCAAAGGTGATTACTCGGCCATTAATGATAGTATTGATGGCGCAATAGAACTAAATTGACCTCCAGGCATCAGTGTTACTAGAAAAACTGTATAATTAGTTGAATTTGCGATATAATACAGTTATTTCGAAGTCCCAAGATAAAGGCTTTGCTCTGTGTTTTGTTGTCAAACACAGTGGTACAAATGGAAGAGCTTGGTCTGTGCCCTAACACCGCAAACGTGACATCTCACCCATTAATGATAGTATTAATGGCGCAATAGAACTAAATATACCTCCAGGCATCAGTTTTACTAGAAAAACATGATAATTAGTTGAATTTGCGATATACCTCAGTTATTTCGATGTCCCAAAATAAAGGAGTTGCGTTGTGTTTTATTGTCAAAGAGACCGGTACAAATGGAAGAGCTTGGGCTGTGCCATTTCACTGCAAATGTAACAACTCCGTCATTAATGATAGTATTGATGGCGCAATAGAACTAAATTGACCTCCAGGCATCAGTGTTTTAAAACAAATTGATAATTAGTTAAATTTGCGATATACCTCAGTTATTTCGATGTCCCAAGATAAAGGAGTTGCTCTGTGTTTTGTTGTCAAACACAGTGGTACAAATGGAAGAGCTTGGTCTGGGCCATAACAGTGCAAAGGTGATTACTCGGCCATTAATGATAGTATTGATGGCGCAATAGAACTAAATTGACCTCCAGGCATCAGTGTTACTAGAAAAACTTGATAATTAGTTGAATTTGCGATATAATACAGTTATTTCGAAGTCCCAAGATAAAGGAGTTGCTCTGTGTTTTGTTGTCAAACACAGTGGTACAAATGGAAGAGCTTGGCCTGTGCCATAACAGTGCAAACGTGACATCTCACCCATTAATGATAGTATTGATGGCGCAATAGAACTAAATTGACCTCCAGGCATCAGTGTTACTAGAAAAACTTGATAATTAGTTGAATGTGCGATATAATACAGTTATTTCGAAGTCCCAAGATAAAGGAGTTGCTCTGTGTTTTGTTGTCAAACACAGCGGTACAAATGGAAGAGCTTGGCCTGTGCCATAACACTGCAAATGTGACAACTCCGCCATTAATGATAGTATTGATGGCGCAATAGAACTAAATTGACCTCCAGGCATCAGTGTTACTAGAAAAACTTGATAATTAGTTGAATGTGCGATATAATACAGTTATTTCGAAGTCCCAAAATAAAGGATTTGCTCTGTGTTTTGTTGTCAAACACACCGGTACAAATGGAAGAGCTTGGGCTGTGCCATACCACTGCAAATGTAACAACTCCGTCATTAATGATAGTATTGATGGCGCAATAGAACTAAATTGACCTCCAGGCATCAGTGTTACCAGAAAAACTTGATAATTAGTTAAATTTGCGATATACCTCAGTTATTTCGATGTCCCAAGATAAAGGCTTTGCTCTGTGTTTTGTTGTCAAACACAGTGGTACAAATGGAAGAGCTTGGCCTGTGCCATAACAGTGCAAACGTGATTACTCGGCCATTAATGATAGTATTGATGGCGCAATAGAACTAAATTGACCTCCAGGCATCAGTGTTACTAGAAAATCTTGATAATTAGTTGGATTTGCGATATAATACAGTTATTTCGAAGTCCCAAGATAAAGGAGTTGCTCTGTGTTTTGTTGTCAAACACAGTGCTACAAATGGAAGAGCTTGGCCTGTGCCATAACAGTGCAAACGTGATAACTCAGCCATTAATGATAGTATTGATGGCGCAATAGAACTAAATTGACCTCCAGGCATCAGTGTTATTAAAACAAATTGATAATTAGTTAAATTTGCGATATACCTCAGTTATTTCGATGTCCCAAGATAAAGGAGTTGCTCTGTGTTTTGTTGTCAAACACAGTGGTACAAATGGAAGAGCTTGGTCTGGGCCATAACAGTGCAAAGGTGATTACTCGGCCATTAATGATAGTATTGATGGCGCAATAGAACTAAATTGACCTCCAGGCATCAGTGTTACTAGAAAAACTTGATAATTAGTTGAATTTGCGATATAATACAGTTATTTCGAAGTCCCAAGATAAAGGAGTTGCTCTGTGTTTTGTTGTCAAACACAGTGGTACAAATGGAAGAGCTTGGCCTGTGCCATAATAGTGCAAACGTGACATCTCACCCATTAATGATAGTATTGATGGCGCAATAGAACTAATTTGACCTCCAGGCATCAGTGTTACTAGAAAAACGTGATAATTAGTTGAATTTGCGATATAACACAGTTATTTCGAAGTCCCAAGATAAAGGAGTTGCTCTGTGTTTTGTTGTCAAAGCCACCGGTACAAATGGCATAGCATGAACTGTGCCATAACACTGCAAATGTGACAACTCGGCCATTAATGATAGTATTGATGGCGGAATAGAACTAAATTGACCTCCAGGCATCAGTGTTACTAGAAAAAACTTGATAATTAGTTAAATTTGCGATATACCTCAGTTATTTCGAAGTCCCAACATAAAGGATTTGCTCTGTGTTTTGTTGTGAAACACACCTGTACAAATGGAAGAGCTTGGCCTGTGCCATAACAGTGCAAACGTTATTCTAGAGAAACTGAAGGAGGTAGAACATTTGCTGTTACTAGTTGTAAATTGTGGAACTCTCTACCATTAGATTTAAGGAAGCAAGACTCTTTACATTCTTTTAGACGTAACATGTGGAATCGAATTTTTAGTGAGCAAAAATTTATACATCATTTTGTTATTTAATTCAATTTTATCCGTTATCTTTTCCTGTTGTCCATTTTTATGCCTAGTCTAGTTTTATATATTCTTGCATTTTTATACTTAAATTTAGCTAGTTATAGATTAGTAGTTTTTTAGATTTTAATATTGTATATGTAGAACGTAGAGCTTTTTATATCACTGTTTGTATTTTAACTACTAGGAGGGCCACAAGTTTATTAGCGTTGCTATTATGTGTTACCCTCGCTAAATAAAGTCTTTATTATTATTATTATTATAACTCGGCCATTAATGATAGTATTGATGGCGCAATAGAATTAAATTGACCTCCAGGCATCAGTGTTACCAGAAAAACTTGATAATTAGTTAAATTTGCGATATACCTCAGTTATTTCGATGTCCCAAAATAAAGGAGTTGCGTTGTGTTTTATTGTCAAAGAGACCGGTACAAATGGAAGAGCTTGGGCTGTGCCATTTCACTGCAAATGTAACAACTCCGTCATTAATGATAGTATTGATGGCGCAATAGAACTAAATTGACCTCCAGGCATCAGTGTTTTAAAACAAATTGATAATTAGTTAAATTTGCGATATACCTCAGTTATTTCGATGTCCCAAGATAAAGGAGTTGCTCTGTGTTTTGTTGTCAAACACAGTGGTACAAATGGAAGAGCTTGGTCTGGGCCATAACAGTGCAAAGGTGATTACTCGGCCATTAATGATAGTATTGATGGCGCAATAGAACTAAATTGACCTCCAGGCATCAGTGTTACTAGAAAAACTTGATAATTAGTTGAATTTGCGATATAATACAGTTATTTCGAAGTCCCAAGATAAAGGAGTTGCTCTGTGTTTTGTTGTCAAACACAGTGGTACAAATGGAAGAGCTTGGCCTGTGCCATAACAGTGCAAACGTGACATCTCACCCATTAATGATAGTATTGATGGCGCAATAGAACTAATTTGACCTCCAGGCAACAGTGTTACTAGAAAAACGTGATAATTAGTTGAATTTGCGATATACCTCAGTTATTTCGAAGTCCCAACATAAAGGATCTGCTCTGTGTTTTGTTGTGAAACACACCTGTACAAATGGAAGAGCTTGGCCTGTGCCATAACAGTGCAAACGTGATAACTCGGCCATTAATGATAGTATTGATGGCGCAATAGAATTAAATTGACCTCCAGGCATCAGTGTTACCAGAACAACTTGATAATTAGTTAAATTTGCGATATACCTCAGTTATTTCGATGTCCCAAGATAAAGCCTTTGCTCTGTGGTTTGTTGTCAAACACAGTGGTACAAATGGAAGAGCTTGGCCTGTGCCATAACTGTGCAAACGTGATAAATCGGCCATTAATGATAGTATTGATGGCGCAATAGAACTAAATTGACCTCCAGGCATCAGTGTTACTAGAAAAACTTGATAATTAGTTGAATGTGCGATATAATACAGTTATTTCGAAGTCCCAAGATAAAGGAGTTGCTCTGTGTTTTGTTGTCAAACACAGCGGTACAAATGGAAGAGCTTGGCCTGTGCCATAACACTGCAAATGTGACAACTCCGCCATTAATGATAGTATTGATGGCGCAATAGAACTAATTTGACCTCCAGGCATCAGTGTTACTAGAAAAACTGTATAATTAGTTGAATTTGCGATATATCTCAGTTATTTCGATGTCCCAATATAAAGGCTTTGCTCTGTGTTTTGTTGTCAAACACAGTGGTACAAATGGAAGAGCTTGGTCTGTGCCCTAACACCGCAAACGTGACATCTCACCCATTAATGATAGTATTAATGGCGCAATAGAACTAAATATACCTCCAAGCATCAGTTTTACTAGAAAAACATGATAATTAGTTGAATTTGCGATATACCTCAGTTATTTCGATGTCCCAAAATAAAGGAGTTGCTCTGTGTTTTATTGTCAAAGAGACCGGTACAAATGGAAGAGCTTGGGCTGTGCCATTTCACTGCAAATGTAACAACTCCGTCATTAATGATAGTATTGATGGCGCAATAGAACTAAATTGACCTCCAGGCATCAGTGTTACTAGAAAAACTTGATAATTAGTTGAATTTGCGATATACCTCAGTTATTTCGAAGTCCCAAAATAAAGAATTTGCTCTGTGTTTTGTTGTCAAACACAGCGGTACAAATGGAAGAGCTTTGGCTGTGCCATACCACTGCAAATGTAACAACTCCGTCATTAATGATAGTATTGATGGCGCAATAGAACTAAATTGACCTCCAGGCATCAGTGTTACCAGAAAAACTTGATAATTAGTTAAATTTGCGATATACCTCAGTTATTTCGATGTCCCAAGATAAAGGCTTTGCTCTGTGTTTTGTTGTCAAACACAGTGGTACAAATGGAAGAGCTTGGCCTGTGCCATAACAGTGCAAACGTGATAACTCGGCCATTAATGATAGTATTGATGGCGCAATAGAACTAAATTGACCTCCAGGCATCAGTGTTACATGAAAAACTTGATAATTAGTTGAATGTGCGATATAATACAGTTATTTCGAAGTCCCAAGATAAAGGAGTTGCTCTGTGTTTTGTTGTCAAACACAGCGGTACAAATGGAAGAGCTTGGCCTGTGCCATAACACTGAAAATGTGACAACTCCGCCATTAATGATAGTATTGATGGCGTAATAGAACTAAATTGACCTCCAGGCATCAGTGTTACTAGAAAAACTTGATAATTAGTTGAATTTGCGATATACCTCAGTTATTTCGATGTCCCAATATAAAGGCTTTGCTCTGTGCTTTGTTGTCAAACACAGTGGTACAAATGGAAGAGCTTTGGCTGTGCCATACCACTGCAAATGTAACAACTCCGTCATTAATGATAGTATTGATGGCGCAATAGAACTAAATTGAACTCCAGGCATCAGTGTTACCAGAAAAACTTGATAATTAGTTAAATTTGCGATATACCTCAGTTATTTCGATGTCCCAAGATAAAGGCTTTGCTCTGTGTTTTGTTGTCAAACACAGTGGTACAAATGGAAGAGCTTGGCCTGTGCCATAACACTTCAAATGTGACAACTCGGCCATTAATGATAGTATTGATGGCGCAATAGAACTAAATTGACCTCCAGGCATCAGTGTTACTAGAAAAACTTGATAATTAGTTGAATTTGCGATATACCTCAGTTATTTCGATGTCCCAAGATAAAGGAGTTGCTCTCTGTTTTATTGTCAAAGAGACCGGTACAAATGGCATAGCTTGGACTGTGCCATAACACTGCAAATATGACAACTCCGCCATCAATGATAGTATTGATGGCGCAATAGAACTAAATTGACCTCCAGGCATCAGTGTTACTAGAAAAACTTAATAACTAGTTAAATTTGCGATATACCTCAGTTATTTCGATGTTCCAAGATAAAGGCTTTGCTCTGTGTTTTGTTGTCAAACACAGCGGTACAAATGGAAGAGCTTGGCCTGTGCCATAACAGTGCAAACGTGATTACTCGGCCATTAATGATAGTATTGATGGCGCAATAGAACTAAATTGACCTCCAGGCATCAGTGTTACTAGAAAATCTTGATAATTAGTTGAATTTGCGATATAATACAGTTATTTCGATGTCCCAAGATAAAGGAGTTGCTCTGTGTTTTGTTGTCAAACACAGTGCTACAAATGGAAGAGCTTGGCCTGTGCCATAACAGTGCAAACGTGATAACTCAGCCATTAATGATAGTATTGATGGCGCAATAGAACTAAATTGACCTCCAGGCATCAGTGTTTTAAAACAAATTGATAATTAGTTAAATTTGCGATATACCTCAGTTATTTCGATGTCCCAAGATAAAGGAGTTGCTCTGTGTTTTGTTGTCAAACACAGTGGTACAAATGGAAGAGCTTGGTCTGGGCCATAACAGTGCAAAGGTGATTACTCGGCCATTAATGATAGTATTGATGGCGCAATAGAACTAAATTGACCTCCAGGCATCAGTGTTACTAGAAAAACTTGATAATTAGTTGAATGTGCGATATAATACAGTTATTTCGAAGTCCCAAGATAAAGGAGTTGCTCTGTGTTTTGTTGTCAAACACAGTGGTACAAATGGAAGAGCTTGGCCTGTCCCATAACAGTGCAAACGTGACATCTCACCCATTAATGATAGTATTGGTGGCGCAATAGAACTAATTTGACCTCCAGGCATCAGTGTTACTAGAAAAACGTGATAATTAGTTGAATTTGCGACATAACACAGTTATTTCGAAGTCCCAAGATAAAGGAGTTGCTCTGTGTTTTGTTGTCAAAGCCACCGGTACAAATGGCATAGCATGAACTGTGCCTTAACACTGCAAATGTGACAACTCGGCCATTAATGATAGTATTGATGGCGCAATAGAACTAAATTGACCTCCAGGCATCAGTGTTACTAGAAAAAACTTGATAATTAGTTGAATGTGCGATATACCTCAGTTATTTCGATGTCCCTAGATAAAGGAGTTGCTCTGTGTTTTATTGTCAAAGAGACCGGTACAAATGGAAGAGCTTGGGCTGTGCCATTTCACTGCAAATGTAACAACTCCGTCATTAATGATAGTATTGATGGCGCAATAGAACTAAATTGACCTCCAGGCATCAGTGTTACTAGAAAAACTTAATAATTAGTTAAATTTGCGATATACCTCAGTTATTTCGATGTCCCAAGATAAAGGCTTTGCTCTGTGTTTTGTTGTCAAACACAGCGGTACAAATGGAAGAGCTTGGCCTGTGCCATAACAGTGCAAACGTGATTACTCGGCCATTAATGATAGTATTGATGGCGCAATAGAACTAAATTGACCTCCAGGCATCAGTGTTACTAGAAAATCTTGATAATTAGTTGAATTTGCGATATAATACAGTTATTTCGATGTCCCAAGATAAAGGAGTTGCTCTGTGTTTTGTTGTCAAACACAGTGCTACAAATGGAAGAGCTTGGCCTGTGCCATAACAGTGCAAACGTGATAACTCAGCCATTAATGATAGTATTGATGGCGCAATAGAACTAAATTGACCTCCAGGCATCAGTGTTTTAAAACAAATTGATAATTAGTTAAATTTGCGATATACCTCAGTTATTTCGATGTCCCAAGATAAAGGAGTTGCTCTGTGTTTTGTTGTCAAACACAGTGGTACAAATGGAAGAGCTTGGTCTGGGCCATAACAGTGCAAAGGTGATTACTCGGCCATTAATGATAGTATTGATGGCGCAATAGAACTAAATTGACCTCCAGGCATCAGTGTTACTAGAAAAACTTGATAATTAGTTGAATTTGCGATATAATACAGTTATTTCGAAGTCCCAAGATAAAGGAGTTGCTCTGTGTTTTGTTGTCAAAGCCACCGGTACAAATGGCATAGCATGAACTGTGCCATAACACTGCAAATGTGACAACTCGGCCATTAATGATAGTATTGATGGCGCAATAGAACTAAATTGACCTCCAGGCATCAGTGTTACTAGAAAAACGTGATAATTAGTTGAATTTGCGATATAACACAGTTATTTCGAAGTCCCAAGATAAAGGAGTTGCTCTGTGTTTTGTTGTCAAAGCCACCGGTACAAATGGCATAGCATGAACTGTGCCATAACACTGCAAATGTGACAACTCGGCCATTAATGATAGTATTGATGGCGCAATAGAACTAAATTGACCTCCAGGCATCAGTGTTATTAGAAAAACTTGATAATTAGTTAAATTTGCGATATACCTCAGTTATTTCGAAGTCCCAACATAAAGGATTTGCTCTGTGTTTTGTTGTGAAACACACCTGTACAAATGGAAGAGCTTGGCCTGTGCCATAACAGTGCAAACGTGATAACTCGGCCATTAATGATAGTATTGATGGCGCAATAGAACTAAATTGACCTCCAGGCATCAGTGTTACTAGAAAAACTTGATAATTAGTTGAATGTGCGATATAATACAGTTATTTCGAAGTCCCAAGATAAAGGAGTTGCTCTGTGTTTTGTTGTCAAACACAGTGGTACAAATGGAAGAGCTTGGCCTGTCCCATAACAGTGCAAACGTGACATCTCACCCATTAATGATAGTATTGGTGGCGCAATAGAACTAATTTGACCTCCAGGCATCAGTGTTACTAGAAAAACGTGATAATTAGTTGAATTTGCGACATAACACAGTTATTTCGAAGTCCCAAGATAAAGGAGTTGCTCTGTGTTTTGTTGTCAAAGCCACCGGTACAAATGGCATAGCATGAACTGTGCCTTAACACTGCAAATGTGACAACTCGGCCATTAATGATAGTATTGATGGCGCAATAGAACTAAATTGACCTCCAGGCATCAGTGTTACTAGAAAAAACTTGATAATTAGTTGAATGTGCGATATACCTCAGTTATTTCGATGTCCCAAGATAAAGGAGTTGCTCTGTGTTTTATTGTCAAAGAGACCGGTACAAATGGAAGAGCTTGGGCTGTGCCATTTCACTGCAAATGTAACAACTCCGTCATTAATGATAGTATTGATGGCGCAATAGAACTAAATTGACCTCCAGGCATCAGTGTTACTAGAAAAACTTAATAATTAGTTAAATTTGCGATATACCTCAGTTATTTCGATGTCCCAAGATAAAGGCTTTGCTCTGTGTTTTGTTGTCAAACACAGCGGTACAAATGGAAGAGCTTGGCCTGTGCCATAACAGTGCAAACGTGATTACTCGGCCATTAATGATAGTATTGATGGCGCAATAGAACTAAATTGACCTCCAGGCATCAGTGTTACTAGAAAATCTTGATAATTAGTTGAATTTGCGATATAATACAGTTATTTCGATGTCCCAAGATAAAGGAGTTGCTCTGTGTTTTGTTGTCAAACACAGTGCTACAAATGGAAGAGCTTGGCCTGTGCCATAACAGTGCAAACGTGATAACTCAGCCATTAATGATAGTATTGATGGCGCAATAGAACTAAATTGACCTCCAGGCATCAGTGTTTTAAAACAAATTGATAATTAGTTAAATTTGCGATATACCTCAGTTATTTCGATGTCCCAAGATAAAGGAGTTGCTCTGTGTTTTGTTGTCAAACACAGTGGTACAAATGGAAGAGCTTGGTCTGGGCCATAACAGTGCAAAGGTGATTACTCGGCCATTAATGATAGTATTGATGGCGCAATAGAACTAAATTGACCTCCAGGCATCAGTGTTACTAGAAAAACTTGATAATTAGTTGAATTTGCGATATAATACAGTTATTTCGAAGTCCCAAGATAAAGGAGTTGCTCTGTGTTTTGTTGTCAAAGCCACCGGTACAAATGGCATAGCATGAACTGTGCCATAACACTGCAAATGTGACAACTCGGCCATTAATGATAGTATTGATGGCGCAATAGAACTAAATTGACCTCCAGGCATCAGTGTTACTAGAAAAACGTGATAATTAGTTGAATTTGCGATATAACACAGTTATTTCGAAGTCCCAAGATAAAGGAGTTGCTCTGTGTTTTGTTGTCAAAGCCACCGGTACAAATGGCATAGCATGAACTGTGCCATAACACTGCAAATGTGACAACTCGGCCATTAATGATAGTATTGATGGCGCAATAGAACTAAATTGACCTCCAGGCATCAGTGTTATTAGAAAAACTTGATAATTAGTTAAATTTGCGATATACCTCAGTTATTTCGAAGTCCCAACATAAAGGATTTGCTCTGTGTTTTGTTGTGAAACACACCTGTACAAATGGAAGAGCTTGGCCTGTGCCATAACAGTGCAAACGTGATAACTCGGCCATTAATGATAGTATTGATGGCGCAATAGAACTAAATTGACCTCCAGGCATCAGTGTTACTAGAAAAACTTGATAATTAGTTGAATGTGCGATATACCTCAGTTATTTCGATGTCCCAAGATAAAGGAGTTGCTCTGTGTTTTATTGTCAAAGAGACCGGTACAAATGGAAGAGCTTGGGCTGTGCCATTTCACTGCAAATGTAACAACTCCGTCATTAATGATAGTATTGATGGCGCAATAGAACTAAATTGACCTCCAGGCATCAGTGTTACTAGAAAAACTTGATAATTAGTTGAATTTGCGATATAACACAGTTATTTCGAAGTCCCAAGATAAAGGAGTTGCTCTGTGTTTTGTTGTCAAAGCCACCGGTACAAATGGCATAGCATGAACTGTGCCATAACACTGCAAATGTGACAACTCGGCCATTAATGATAGTATTGATGGCGCAATAGAACTAAATTGACCTCCAGGCATCAGTGTTATTAGAAAAACTTGATAATTAGTTAAATTTGCGATATACCTCAGTTATTTCGAAGTCCCAACATAAAGGATTTGCTCTGTGTTTTGTTGTGAAACACACCTGTACAAATGGAAGAGCTTGGCCTGTGCCATAACAGTGCAAACGTGATAACTCGGCCATTAATGATAGTATTGATGGCGCAATAGAACTAAATTGACCTCCAGGCATCAGTGTTACTAGAAAAACTTGATAATTAGTTGAATGTGCGATATACCTCAGTTATTTCGATGTCCCAAGATAAAGGAGTTGCTCTGTGTTTTATTGTCAAAGAGACCGGTACAAATGGAAGAGCTTGGGCTGTGCCATTTCACTGCAAATGTAACAACTCCGTCATTAATGATAGTATTGATGGCGCAATAGAACTAAATTGACCTCCAGGCATCAGTGTTACTAGAAAAACTTGATAATTAGTTGAATTTGCGATATACCTCAGTTATTTCGAAGTCCCAAAATAAAGAATTTGCTCTGTGTTTTGTTGTCAAACACAGCGGTACAAATGGAAGAGCTTTGGCTGTGCCATACCACTGCAAATGTAACAACTCCGTCATTAATGATAGTATTGATGGCGCAATAGAACTAAATTGACCTCCAGGCATCAGTGTTACCAGAAAAACTTGATAATTAGTTAAATTTGCGATATACCTCAGTTATTTCGATGTCCCAAGATAAAGGCTTTGCTCTGTGTTTTGTTGTCAAACACAGTGGTACAAATGGAAGAGCTTGGCCTGTGCCATAACAGTGCAAACGTGATAACTCGGCCATTAATGATAGTATTGATGGCGCAATAGAACTAAATTGACCTCCAGGCATCAGTGTTACTAGAAAAACTTGATAATTAGTTGAATGTGCGATATAATACAGTTATTTCGAAATCCCAAGATAAAGGAGTTGCTCTGTGTTTTGTTGTCAAACACAGCGGTACAAATGGAAGAGATTGGCCTGTGCCATAACACTGCAAATGTGACAACTCCGCCATTAATGATAGTATTGATGGCGTAATAGAACTAAATTGACCTCCAGGCATCAGTGTTACTAGAAAAACTTGATAATTAGTTGAATTTGCGATATACCTCAGTTATTTCGATGTCCCAATATAAAGGCTTTGCTCTGTGTTTTGTTGTCAAACACAGTGGTACAAATGGAAGAGCTTTGGCTGTGCCATACCACTGCAAATGTAACAACTCCGTCATTAATGATAGTATTGATGGCGCAATAGAACTAAATTGAACTCCAGGCATCAGTGTTACCAGAAAAACTTGATAATTAGTTAAATTTGCGATATACCTCAGTTATTTCGATGTCCCAAGATAAAGGCTTTGCTCTGTGTTTTGTTGTCCAACACAGTGGTACAAATGGAAGAGCTTGGCCTGTGCCATAACACTTCAAATGTGACAACTCGGCCATTAATGATAGTATTGATGGCGCAATAGAACTAAATTGACCTCCAGGCATCAGTGTTACTAGAAAAACTTGATAATTAGTTGAATTTGCGATATACCTCAGTTATTTCGAAGTCTGTAAAAATAAAGGCTTTGCTCTGTGTTTTGTTGTTAAACACAGTGTTACAAATGGAAGAGCTTGGCCTGTGCCATAACAGTGCAAACGTGATAACTCGCCCATTAATGATAGTATTGTTGGCGCAATAGAACTAAATTGACCTCCAGGCATCAGTGTTACTAGAAAAACTTGATAATTAGTTGAATGTGCGATATAATACAGTTATTTCGAAGTCCCAAGATAAAGGAGTTGCTCTGTGTTTTGTTGTCAAACACAGCGGTACAAATGGAAGAGCTTGGCCTGTGCCATAACACTGCAAATGTGACAACTCCGCCATTAATGATAGTATTGATGGCGTAATAGAACTAAATTGACCTCCAGGCATCAGTGTTACTAGAAAAACTTGATAATTAGTTGAATTTGCGATATACCTCAGTTATTTCGATGTCCCAATATAAAGGCTTTGCTCTGTGTTTTGTTGTCAAACACAGTGGTACAAATGGAAGAGCTTTGGCTGTGCCATACCACTGCAAATGTAACAACTCCGTCATTAATGATAGTATTGATGGCGCAATAGAACTAAATTGAACTCCAGGCATCAGTGTTACCAGAAAAACTTGATAATTAGTTAAATTTGCGATATACCTCAGTTATTTCGATGTCCCAAGATAAAGGCTTTGCTCTGTGTTTTGTTGTCCAACACAGTGGTACAAATGGAAGAGCTTGGCCTGTGCCATAACACTTCAAATGTGACAACTCGGCCATTAATGATAGTATTGATGGCGCAATAGAACTAAATTGACCTCCAGGCATCAGTGTTACTAGAAAAACTTGATAATTAGTTGAATTTGCGATATACCTCAGTTATTTCGAAGTCTGTAAAAATAAAGGCTTTGCTCTGTGTTTTGTTGTTAAACACAGTGGTACAAATGGAAGAGCTTGGCCTGTGCCATAACAGTGCAAACGTGATAACTCGCCCATTAATGATAGTATTGTTGGCGCAATAGAACTAAATTGACCTCCAGGCATCAGTGTTACTAGAAAAACTTGATAATTAGTTAAATTTGCGATATGCCTCAGTTATTTCGATGTCCCAAGATAAAGGAGTTGCTCTCTGTTTTATTGTCAAAGAGACCGGTACAAACGGCATAGCTTGGACTGTGCCATAACACTGCAAATGTGACAACTCCGCCATTAATGATAGTATTGATGGCGCAATATAACTAAATTGACATCCAGGCATCAGTGTTACTAGAAAAACTTGATAATTAGTTAACTTTGCGATATAACTCGGTTATTTCGAAGTCCCAAATAAAGTGTTTGCTCTGTGTTATGTTGTCAAACAGCGGTACAAATGGAAGAGCTTGGTCTGTGCCATAACACCGCAAACGTGACATCTCACCCATTAATGATAGTATTGATGGCGCAATAGAACTAAATATACCTCCAGGCATCAGTGTTACTAGAAAAACATGATAATTAGTTGAATTTGCGATATACCTCAGTTATTTCGAAGTCCCAAAATAAAGGATTTGCTCTGTGTTTTGTTGTCAAACACACCGGTACAAATGGAAGAGCTTGGGCTGTGCCATAACAGTGCAAACGTGATTACTCGGCCATTAATGATAGTATTGATGGCGCAATAGAACTAAATTGACCTCCAGGCATCAGTGTTACCAGAAACACTTGATAATTAGTTAAATTTGCGATATACCTCAGATATTTCGATGTCCCAAGATAAAGGCTTTGCTCTGTGTTTTGTTGTCAAACACAGTGGTACAAATGGAAGAGCTTGGCCTGTGCCATAACAGTGCAAATGTGAATACTCGGCCATTAATGATAGTATTGATGGCGCAATAGAACTAAATTGACCTCCAGGCATCAGTGTTACTAGAAAAACTTGATAATTAGTTGAATTTGCGATATACCTCAGTTATTTCGAAGTCTGTAAAAATAAAGGCTTTGCTCTGTGTTTTGTTGTTAAACACAGTGGTACAAATGGAAGAGCTTGGCCTGTGCCATAACAGTGCAAACGTGATAACTCGCCCATTAATGATAGTATTGTTGGCGCAATAGAACTAAATTGACCTCCAGGCATCAGTGTTACTAGAAAAACTTGATAATTAGTTAAATTTGCGATATGCCTCAGTTATTTCGATGTCCCAAGATAAAGGAGTTGCTCTCTGTTTTATTGTCAAAGAGACCGGTACAAACGGCATAGCTTGGACTGTGCCATAACACTGCAAATGTGACAACTCCGCCATTAATGATAGTATTGATGGCGCAATATAACTAAATTGACCTCCAGGCATCAGTGTTACTAGAAAAACTTGATAATTAGTTAACTTTGCGATATAACTCGGTTATTTCGAAGTCCCAAATAAAGTGTTTGCTCTGTGTTATGTTGTCAAACAGCGGTACAAATGGAAGAGCTTGGTCTGTGCCATAACACCGCAAACGTGACATCTCACCCATTAATGATAGTATTGATGGCGCAATAGAACTAAATATACCTCCAGGCATCAGTGTTACTAGAAAAACATGATAATTAGTTGAATTTGCGATATACCTCAGTTATTTCGAAGTCCCAAAATAAAGGATTTGCTCTGTGTTTTGTTGTCAAACACACCGGTACAAATGGAAGAGCTTGGGCTGTGCCATAACAGTGCAAACGTGATTACTCGGCCATTAATGATAGTATTGATGGCGCAATAGAACTAAATTGACCTCCAGGCATCAGTGTTACCAGAAACACTTGATAATTAGTTAAATTTGCGATATACCTCAGATATTTCGATGTCCCAAGATAAAGGCTTTGCTCTGTGTTTTGTTGTCAAACACAGTGGTACAAATGGAAGAGCTTGGCCTGTGCCATAACAGTGCAAACGTGAATACTCGGCCATTAATGATAGTATTGATGGCGCAATAGAACTAAATTGACCTCCAGGCATCAGTGTTACTAGAAAAACTTGATAATTAGTTGAATTTGCGATATAATACAGTTATTTCGAAGTCCCAAAATAAAGAATTTGGTCTGTGTTTTGTTGTCAAACACAGCGGTACAAATGGAAGAGCTTTGGCTGTGCCATACCACTGCAAATGTAACAACTCCGTCATTAATGATAGTATTGATGGCGCAATAGAACTAAATTGACCTCCAGGCATCAGTGTTACTAGAAAAACTGTATAATTAGTTGAATTTGCGATATATCTCAGTTATTTCGATGTCCCAATATAAAGGCTTTGCTCTGTGTTTTGTTGTCAAACACAGTGGTACAAATGGAAGAGCTTGGTCTGTGCCCTAACACCGCAAACGTGACATCTCACCCATTAATGATAGTATTAATGGCGCAATAGAACTAAATATACCTCCAGGCATCAGTTTTACTAGAAAAACATGATAATTAGTTGAATTTGCGATATACCTCAGTTATTTCGATGTCCCAAAATAAAGGAGTTGCGTTGTGTTTTATTGTCAAAGAGACCGGTACAAATGGAAGAGCTTGGGCTGTGCCATTTCACTGCAAATGTAACAACTCCGTCATTAATGATAGTATTGATGGCGCAATAGAACTAAATTGACCTCCAGGCATCAGTGTTTTAAAACAAATTGATAATTAGTTAAATTTGCGATATACCTCAGTTATTTCGATGTCCCAAGATAAAGGAGTTGCTCTGTGTTTTGTTGTCAAACACAGTGGTACAAATGGAAGAGCTTGGTCTGGGCCATAACAGTGCAAAGGTGATTACTCGGCCATTAATGATAGTATTGATGGCGCAATAGAACTAAATTGACCTCCAGGCATCAGTGTTACTAGAAAAACTTGATAATTAGTTGAATTTGCGATATAATACAGTTATTTCGAAGTCCCAAGATAAAGGAGTTGCTCTGTGTTTTGTTGTCAAACACAGTGGTACAAATGGAAGAGCTTGGCCTGTGCCATAACAGTGCAAACGTGACATCTCACCCATTAATGATAGTATTGATGGCGCAATATAACTAATTTGACCTCCAGGCAACAGTGTTACTAGAAAAACGTGATAATTAGTTGAATTTGCGATATAACACAGTTATTTCGAAGTCCCAAGATAAAGGAGTTGCTCTGTGTTTTGTTGTCAAAGCCACCGGTACAAATGGCATAGCATGAACTGTGCCATAACACTGCAAATGTGACAACTCGGCCATTAATGATAGTATTGATGGCGCAATAGAACTAAATTGACCTCCAGGCATCAGTGTTACTAGAAAAACTTGATAATTAGTTAAATTTGCGATATACCTCAGTTATTTCGAAGTCCCAACATAAAGGATTTGCTCTGTGTTTTGTTGTGAAACACACCTGTACAAATGGAAGAGCTTGGCCTGTGCCATAACAGTGCAAACGTGATAACTCGGCCATTAATGATAGTATTGATGGCGCAATAGAACTAAATTGACCTCCAGGCATCAGTGTTACCAGAAAAACTTGATAATTAGTTAAATTTGCGATATACCTCAGTTATTTCGATGTCCCAAGATAAAGGCTTTGCTCTGTGGTTTGTTGTCAAACACAGTGGTACAAATGGAAGAGCTTGGCCTGTGCCATAACTGTGCAAACGTGATAACTCGGCCATTAATGATAGTATTGATGGCGCAATAGAACTAAATTGACCTCCAGTCATCAGTGTTACTAGAAAAACTTGATAATTAGTTGAATGTGCGATATAATACAGTTATTTCGAAGTCCCAAGATAAAGGAGTTGCTCTGTGTTTTGTTGTCAAACACAGCGGTACAAATGGAAGAGCTTGGCCTGTGCCATAACACTGCAAATGTGACAACTCCGCCATTAATGATAGTATTGATGGCGCAATAGAACTAAATTGACCTCCAGGCATCAGTGTTACTAGAAAAACTTGATAATTAGTTGAATGTGCGATATAATACAGTTATTTCGAAGTCCCAAAATAAAGGATTTGCTCTGTGTTTTGTTGTCAAACACACCGGTACAAATGGAAGAGCTTGGGCTGTGCCATACCACTGCAAATGTAACAACTCCGTCATTAATGATAGTATTGATGGCGCAATAGAACTAAATTGACCTCCAGGCATCAGTGTTACCAGAAAAACTTGATAATTAGTTAAATTTGCGATATACCTCAGTTATTTCGATGTCCCAAGATAAAGGCTTTGCTCTGTGTTTTGTTGTCAAACACAGTGGTACAAATGGAAGAGCTTGGTCTGTGCCCTAACACCGCAAACGTGACATCTCACCCATTAATGATAGTATTAATGGCGCAATAGAACTAAATATACCTCCAGGCATCAGTTTTACTAGAAAAACATGATAATTAGTTGAATTTGCGATATACCTCAGTTATTTCGATGTCCCAAAATAAAGGAGTTGCGTTGTGTTTTATTGTCAAAGAGACCGGTACAAATGGAAGAGCTTGGGCTGTGCCATTTCACTGCAAATGTAACAACTCCGTCATTAATGATAGTATTGATGGCGCAATAGAACTAAATTGACCTCCAGGCATCAGTGTTTTAAAACAAATTGATAATTAGTTAAATTTGCGATATACCTCAGTTATTTCGATGTCCCAAGATAAAGGAGTTGCTCTGTGTTTTGTTGTCAAACACAGTGGTACAAATGGAAGAGCTTGGTCTGGGCCATAACAGTGCAAAGGTGATTACTCGGCCATTAATGATAGTATTGATGGCGCAATAGAACTAAATTGACCTCCAGGCATCAGTGTTACTAGAAAAACTTGATAATTAGTTGAATTTGCGATATAATACAGTTATTTCGAAGTCCCAAGATAAAGGAGTTGCTCTGTGTTTTGTTGTCAAACACAGTGGTACAAATGGAAGAGCTTGGCCTGTGCCATAACAGTGCAAACGTGACATCTCACCCATTAATGATAGTATTGATGGCGCAATATAACTAATTTGACCTCCAGGCAACAGTGTTACTAGAAAAACGTGATAATTAGTTGAATTTGCGATATAACACAGTTATTTCGAAGTCCCAAGATAAAGGAGTTGCTCTGTGTTTTGTTGTCAAAGCCACCGGTACAAATGGCATAGCATGAACTGTGCCATAACACTGCAAATGTGACAACTCGGCCATTAATGATAGTATTGATGGCGCAATAGAACTAAATTGACCTCCAGGCATCAGTGTTACTAGAAAAACTTGATAATTAGTTAAATTTGCGATATACCTCAGTTATTTCGAAGTCCCAACATAAAGGATTTGCTCTGTGTTTTGTTGTGAAACACACCTGTACAAATGGAAGAGCTTGGCCTGTGCCATAACAGTGCAAACGTGATAACTCGGCCATTAATGATAGTATTGATGGCGCAATAGAACTAAATTGACCTCCAGGCATCAGTGTTACCAGAAAAACTTGATAATTAGTTAAATTTGCGATATACCTCAGTTATTTCGATGTCCCAAGATAAAGGCTTTGCTCTGTGGTTTGTTGTCAAACACAGTGGTACAAATGGAAGAGCTTGGCCTGTGCCATAACTGTGCAAACGTGATAACTCGGCCATTAATGATAGTATTGATGGCGCAATAGAACTAAATTGACCTCCAGTCATCAGTGTTACTAGAAAAACTTGATAATTAGTTGAATGTGCGATATAATACAGTTATTTCGAAGTCCCAAGATAAAGGAGTTGCTCTGTGTTTTGTTGTCAAACACAGCGGTACAAATGGAAGAGCTTGGCCTGTGCCATAACACTGCAAATGTGACAACTCCGCCATTAATGATAGTATTGATGGCGCAATAGAACTAAATTGACCTCCAGGCATCAGTGTTACTAGAAAAACTTGATAATTAGTTGAATGTGCGATATAATACAGTTATTTCGAAGTCCCAAAATAAAGGATTTGCTCTGTGTTTTGTTGTCAAACACACCGGTACAAATGGAAGAGCTTGGGCTGTGCCATACCACTGCAAATGTAACAACTCCGTCATTAATGATAGTATTGATGGCGCAATAGAACTAAATTGACCTCCAGGCATCAGTGTTACCAGAAAAACTTGATAATTAGTTAAATTTGCGATATACCTCAGTTATTTCGATGTCCCAAGATAAAGGCTTTGCTCTGTGTTTTGTTGTCAAACACAGTGGTACAAATGGAAGAGCTTGGCCTGTGCCATAACAGTGCAAACGTGATTACTCGGCCATTAATGATAGTATTGATGGCGCAATAGAACTAAATTGACCTCCAGGCATCAGTGTTACTAGAAAATCTTGATAATTAGTTGGATTTGCGATATAATACAGTTATTTCGAAGTCCCAAGATAAAGGAGTTGCTCTGTGTTTTGTTGTCAAACACAGTGCTACAAATGGAAGAGCTTGGCCTGTGCCATAACAGTGCAAACGTGATAACTCAGCCATTAATGATAGTATTGATGGCGCAATAGAACTAAATTGACCTCCAGGCATCAGTGTTATTAAAACAAATTGATAATTAGTTAAATTTGCGATATACCTCAGTTATTTCGATGTCCCAAGATAAAGGAGTTGCTCTGTGTTTTGTTGTCAAACACAGTGGTACAAATGGAAGAGCTTGGTCTGGGTCATAACAGTGCAAAGGTGATTACTCGGCCATTAATGATAGTATTGATGGCGCAATAGAACTAAATTGACCTCCAGGCATCAGTGTTACTAGAAAAACTTGATAATTAGTTGAATTTGCGATATAATACAGTTATTTCGAAGTCCCAAGATAAAGGAGTTGCTCTGTGTTTTGTTGTCAAACACAGTGGTACAAATGGAAGAGCTTGGCCTGTGCCATAATAGTGCAAACGTGACATCTCACCCATTAATGATAGTATTGATGGCGCAATAGAACTAATTTCACCTCCAGGCATCAGTGTTACTAGAAAAACGTGATAATTAGTTGAATTTGCGATATAACACAGTTATTTCGAAGTCCCAAGATAAAGGAGTTGCTCTGTGTTTTGTTGTCAAAGCCACCGGTACAAATGGCATAGCATGAACTGTGCCATAACACTGCAAATGTGACAACTCGGCCATTAATGATAGTATTGATGGCGCAATAGAACTAAATTGACCTCCAGGCATCAGTGTTACTAGAAAAACTTGATAATTAGTTAAATTTGCGATATACCTCAGTTATTTCGAAGTCCCAACATAAAGGATTTGCTCTGTGTTTTGTTGTGAAACACACCTGTACAAATGGAAGAGCTTGGCCTGTGCCATAACAGTGCAAACGTGATAACTCGGCCATTAATGATAGTATTGATGGCGCAATAGAATTAAATTGACCTCCAGGCATCAGTGTTACCAGAACAACTTGATAATTAGTTAAATTTGCGATATACCTCAGTTATTTCGATGTCCCAAGATAAAGCCTTTGCTCTGTGGTTTGTTGTCAAACACAGTGGTACAAATGGAAGAGCTTGGCCTGTGCCATAACTGTGCAAAGGTGATAAATCGGCCATTAATGATAGTATTGATGGCGCAATAGAACTAAATTGACCTCCAGGCATCAGTGTTACTAGAAAAACTTGATAATTAGTTGAATGTGCGATATAATACAGTTATTTCGAAGTCCCAAGATAAAGGAGTTGCTCTGTGTTTTGTTGTCAAACACAGCGGTACAAATGGAAGAGCTTGGCCTGTGCCATAACACTGCAAATGTGACAACTCCGCCATTAATGATAGTATTGATGGCGCAATAGAACTAAATTGACCTCCAGGCATCAGTGTTACTAGAAAAACTGTATAATTAGTTGAATTTGCGATATATCTCAGTTATTTCGATGTCCCAATATAAAGGCTTTGCTCTGTGTTTTGTTGTCAAACACAGTGGTACAAATGGAAGAGCTTGGTCTGTGCCCTAACACCGCAAACGTGACATCTCACCCATTAATGCTAGTATTAATGGCGCAATAGAACTAAATATACCTCCAAGCATCAGTTTTACTAGAAAAACATGATAATTAGTTGAATTTGCGATATACCTCAGTTATTTCGATGTCCCAAAATAAAGGAGTTGCTCTGTGTTTTATTGTCAAAGAGACCGGTACAAATGGAAGAGCTTGGGCTGTGCCATTTCACTGCAAATGTAACAACTCCGTCATTAGTGATAGTATTGATGGCGCAATAGAACTAAATTGACCTCCAGGCATCAGTGTTACTAGAAAAACTTGATAATTAGTTGAATTTGCGATATACCTCAGTTATTTCGAAGTCCCAAAATAAAGAATTTGCTCTGTGTTTTGTTGTCAAACACAGCGGTACAAATGGAAGAGCTTTGGCTGTGCCATACCACTGCAAATGTAACAACTCCGTCATTAATGATAGTATTGATGGCGCAATAGAACTCAATTGACCTCCAGGCATCAGTGTTACCAGAAAAACTTGATAATTAGTTAAATTTGCGATATACCTCAGTTATTTCGATGTCCCAAGATAAAGGCTTTGCTCTGTGTTTTGTTGTCAAACACAGTGGTACAAATGGAAGAGCTTGGCCTGTGCCATAACAGTGCAAACGTGATAACTCGGCCATTAATGATAGTATTGATGGCGCAATAGAACTAAATTGACCTCCAGGCATCAGTGTTACATGAAAAACTTGATAATTAGTTGAATGTGCGATATAATACAGTTATTTCGAAGTCCCAAGATAAAGGAGTTGCTCTGTGTTTTGTTGTCAAACACAGCGGTACAAATGGAAGAGCTTGGCCTGTGCCATAACACTGAAAATGTGACAACTCCGCCATTAATGATAGTATTGATGGCGTAATAGAACTAAATTGACCTCCAGGCATCAGTGTTACTAGAAAAACTTGATAATTAGTTGAATTTGCGATATACCTCAGTTATTTCGATGTCCCAATATAAAGGCTTTGCTCTGTGCTTTGTTGTCAAACACAGTGGTACAAATGGAAGAGCTTTGGCTGTGCCATACCACTGCAAATGTAACAACTCCGTCATTAATGATAGTATTGATGGCGCAATAGAACTAAATTGAACTCCAGGCATCAGTGTTACCAGAAAAACTTGATAATTAGTTAAATTTGCGATATACCTCAGTTATTTCGATGTCCCAAGATAAAGGCTTTGCTCTGTGTTTTGTTGTCAAACACAGTGGTACAAATGGAAGAGCTTGGCCTGTGCCATAACACTTCAAATGTGACAACTCGGCCATTAATGATAGTATTGATGGCGCAATAGAACTAAATTGACCTCCAGGCATCAATGTTACTAGAAAAACTTGATAATTAGTTGAATTTGCGATATACCTCAGTTATTTCGATGTCCCAAGATAAAGGAGTTGCTCTCTGTTTTATTGTCAAAGAGACCGGTACAAATGGCATAGCTTGGACTGTGCCATAACACTGCAAATATGACAACTCCGCCATCAATGATAGTATTGATGGCGCAATAGAACTAAATTGACCTCCAGGCATCAGTGTTACTAGAAAAACTTAATAATTAGTTAAATTTGCGATATACCTCAGTTATTTCGATGTTCCAAGATAAAGGCTTTGCTCTGTGTTTTGTTGTCAAACACAGCGGTACAAATGGAAGAGCTTGGCCTGTGCCATAACAGTGCAAACGTGATTACTCGGCCATTAATGATAGTATTGATGGCGCAATAGAACTAAATTGACCTCCAGGCATCAGTGTTACTAGAAAATCTTGATAATTAGTTGAATTTGCGATATAATACAGTTATTTCGATGTCCCAAGATAAAGGAGTTGCTCTGTGTTTTGTTGTCAAACACAGTGCTACAAATGGAAGAGCTTGGCCTGTGCCATAACAGTGCAAACGTGATAACTCAGCCATTAATGATAGTATTGATGGCGCAATAGAACTAAATTGACCTCCAGGCATCAGTGTTTTAAAACAAATTGATAATTAGTTAAATTTGCGATATACCTCAGTTATTTCGATGTCCCAAGATAAAGGAGTTGCTCTGTGTTTTGTTGTCAAACACAGTGGTACAAATGGAAGAGCTTGGTCTGGGCCATAACAGTGCAAAGGTGATTACTCGGCCATTAATGATAGTATTGATGGCGCAATAGAACTAAATTGACCTCCAGGCATCAGTGTTACTAGAAAAACTTGATAATTAGTTGAATTTGCGATATAATACAGTTATTTCGAAGTCCCAAGATAAAGGAGTTGCTCTGTGTTTTGTTGTCAAACACAGTGGTACAAATGGAAGAGCTTGGCCTGTCCCATAACAGTGCAAACGTGACATCTCACCCATTAATGATAGTATTGGTGGCGCAATAGAACTAATTTGACCTCCAGGCATCAGTGTTACTAGAAAAACGTGATAATTAGTTGAATTTGCGACATAACACAGTTATTTCGAAGTCCCAAGATAAAGGAGTTGCTCTGTGTTTTGTTGTCAAAGCCACCGGTACAAATGGCATAGCATGAACTGTGCCATAACACTGCAAATGTGACAACTCGGCCATTAATGATAGTATTGATGGCGCAATAGAACTAAATTGACCTCCAGGCATCAGTGTTACTAGAAAAACTTGATAATTAGTTAAATTTGCGATATACCTCAGTTATTTCGAAGTCCCAACATAAAGGATTTGCTCTGTGTTTTGTTGTGAAACACACCTGTACAAATGGAAGAGCTTGGCCTGTGCCATAACAGTGCAAACGTGATAACTCGGCCATTAATGATAGTATTGATGGCGCAATAGAATTAAATTGACCTCCAGGCATCAGTGTTACTAGAAAAAACTTGATAATTAGTTGAATGTGCGATATACCTCAGTTATTTCGATGTCCCAAGATAAAGGAGTTGCTCTGTGTTTTATTGTCAAAGAGACCGGTACAAATGGAAGAGCTTGGGCTGTGCCATTTCACTGCAAATGTAACAACTCCGTCATTAATGATAGTATTGATGGCGCAATAGAACTAAATTGACCTCCAGGCATCAGTGTTACTAGAAAAACTTAATAATTAGTTAAATTTGCGATATACCTCAGTTATTTCGATGTCCCAAGATAAAGGCTTTGCTCTGTGTTTTGTTGTCAAACACAGCGGTACAAATGGAAGAGCTTGGCCTGTGCCATAACAGTGCAAACGTGATTACTCGGCCATTAATGATAGTATTGATGGCGCAATAGAACTAAATTGACCTCCAGGCATCAGTGTTACTAGAAAATCTTGATAATTAGTTGAATTTGCGATATAATACAGTTATTTCGATGTCCCAAGATAAAGGCTTTGCTCTGTGTTTTGTTGTCAAACACAGTGGTACAAATGGAAGAGCTTGGCCTGTGCCATAACAGTGCAAACGTGATTACTCGGCCATTAATGATAGTATTGATGGCGCAATAGAACTAAATTGACCTCCAGGCATCAGTGTTACTAGAAAATCTTGATAATTAGTTGGATTTGCGATATAATACAGTTATTTCGAAGTCCCAAGATAAAGGAGTTGCTCTGTGTTTTGTTGTCAAACACAGTGCTACAAATGGAAGAGCTTGGCCTGTGCCATAACAGTGCAAACGTGATAACTCAGCCATTAATGATAGTATTGATGGCGCAATAGAACTAAATTGACCTCCAGGCATCAGTGTTATTAAAACAAATTGATAATTAGTTAAATTTGCGACATACCTCAGTTATTTCGATGTCCCAAGATAAAGGAGTTGCTCTGTGTTTTGTTGTCAAACACAGTGGTACAAATGGAAGAGCTTGGTCTGGGTCATAACAGTGCAAAGGTGATTACTCGGCCATTAATGATAGTATTGATGGCGCAATAGAACTAAATTGACCTCCAGGCATCAGTGTTACTAGAAAAACTTGATAATTAGTTGAATTTGCGATATAATACAGTTATTTCGAAGTCCCAAGATAAAGGAGTTGCTCTGTGTTTTGTTGTCAAACACAGTGGTACAAATGGAAGAGCTTGGCCTGTGCCATAATAGTGCAAACGTGACATCTCACCCATTAATGATAGTATTGATGGCGCAATAGAACTAATTTCACCTCCAGGCATCAGTGTTACTAGAAAAACGTGATAATTAGTTGAATTTGCGATATAACACAGTTATTTCGAAGTCCCAAGATAAAGGAGTTGCTCTGTGTTTTGTTGTCAAAGCCACCGGTACAAATGGCATAGCATGAACTGTGCCATAACACTGCAAATGTGACAACTCGGCCATTAATGATAGTATTGATGGCGCAATAGAACTAAATTGACCTCCAGGCATCAGTGTTACTAGAAAAACTTGATAATTAGTTAAATTTGCGATATACCTCAGTTATTTCGAAGTCCCAACATAAAGGATTTGCTCTGTGTTTTGTTGTGAAACACACCTGTACAAATGGAAGAGCTTGGCCTGTGCCATAACAGTGCAAACGTGATAACTCGGCCATTAATGATAGTATTGATGGCGCAATAGAATTAAATTGACCTCCAGGCATCAGTGTTACCAGAACAACTTGATAATTAGTTAAATTTGCGATATACCTCAGTTATTTCGATGTCCCAAGATAAAGCCTTTGCTCTGTGGTTTGTTGTCAAACACAGTGGTACAAATGGAAGAGCTTGGCCTGTGCCATAACTGTGCAAACGTGATAAATCGGCCATTAATGATAGTATTGATGGCGCAATAGAACTAAATTGACCTCCAGGCATCAGTGTTACTAGAAAAACTTGATAATTAGTTGAATGTGCGATATAATACAGTTATTTCGAAGTCCCAAGATAAAGGAGTTGCTCTGTGTTTTGTTGTCAAACACAGCGGTACAAATGGAAGAGCTTGGCCTGTGCCATAACACTGCAAATGTGACAACTCCGCCATTAATGATAGTATTGATGGCGCAATAGAACTAAATTGACCTCCAGGCATCAGTGTTACTAGAAAAACTGTATAATTAGTTGAATTTGCGATATATCTCAGTTATTTCGATGTCCCAATATAAAGGCTTTGCTCTGTGTTTTGTTGTCAAACACAGTGGTACAAATGGAAGAGCTTGGTCTGTGCCCTAACACCGCAAACGTGACATCTCACCCATTAATGCTAGTATTAATGGCGCAATAGAACTAAATATACCTCCAAGCATCAGTTTTACTAGAAAAACATGATAATTAGTTGAATTTGCGATATACCTCAGTTATTTCGATGTCCCAAAATAAAGGAGTTGCTCTGTGTTTTATTGTCAAAGAGACCGGTACAAATGGAAGAGCTTGGGCTGTGCCATTTCACTGCAAATGTAACAACTCCGTCATTAATGATAGTATTGATGGCGCAATAGAACTAAATTGACCTCCAGGCATCAGTGTTACTAGAAAAACTTGATAATTAGTTGAATTTGCGATATACCTCAGTTATTTCGAAGTCCCAAAATAAAGAATTTGCTCTGTGTTTTGTTGTCAAACACAGCGGTACAAATGGAAGAGCTTTGGCTGTGCCATACCACTGCAAATGTAACAACTCCGTCATTAATGATAGTATTGATGGCGCAATAGAACTAAATTGACCTCCAGGCATCAGTGTTACCAGAAAAACTTGATAATTAGTTAAATTTGCGATATACCTCAGTTATTTCGATGTCCCAAGATAAAGGCTTTGCTCTGTGTTTTGTTGTCAAACACAGTGGTACAAATGGAAGAGCTTGGCCTGTGCCATAACAGTGCAAACGTGATAACTCGGCCATTAATGATAGTATTGATGGCGCAATAGAACTAAATTGACCTCCAGGCATCAGTGTTACTAGAAAAACGTGATAATTAGTTGAATTTGCGATATAACACAGTTATTTCGAAGTCCCAAGATAAAGGAGTTGCTCTGTGTTTTGTTGTCAAAGCCACCGGTACAAATGGCATAGCATGAACTGTGCCATAACACTGCAAATGTGACAACTCGGCCATTAATGATAGTATTGATGGCGCAATAGAACTAAATTGACCTCCAGGCATCAGTGTTACTAGAAAAACTTGATAATTAGTTAAATTTGCGATATACCTCAGTTATTTCGAAGTCCCAACATAAAGGATTTGCTCTGTGTTTTGTTGTGAAACACACCTGTACAAATGGAAGAGCTTGGCCTGTGCCATAACAGTGCAAACGTGATAACTCGGCCATTAATGATAGTATTGATGGCGCAATAGAATTAAATTGACCTCCAGGCATCAGTGTTACCAGAACAACTTGATAATTAGTTAAATTTGCGATATACCTCAGTTATTTCGATGTCCCAAGATAAAGCCTTTGCTCTGTGGTTTGTTGTCAAACACAGTGGTACAAATGGAAGAGCTTGGCCTGTGCCATAACTGTGCAAACGTGATAAATCGGCCATTAATGATAGTATTGATGGCGCAATAGAACTAAATTGACCTCCAGGCATCAGTGTTACTAGAAAAACTTGATAATTAGTTGAATGTGCGATATAATACAGTTATTTCGAAGTCCCAAGATAAAGGAGTTGCTCTGTGTTTTGTTGTCAAACACAGCGGTACAAATGGAAGAGCTTGGCCTGTGCCATAACACTGCAAATGTGACAACTCCGCCATTAATGATAGTATTGATGGCGCAATAGAACTAAATTGACCTCCAGGCATCAGTGTTACTAGAAAAACTGTATAATTAGTTGAATTTGCGATATATCTCAGTTATTTCGATGTCCCAATATAAAGGCTTTGCTCTGTGTTTTGTTGTCAAACACAGTGGTACAAATGGAAGAGCTTGGTCTGTGCCCTAACACCGCAAACGTGACATCTCACCCATTAATGCTAGTATTAATGGCGCAATAGAACTAAATATACCTCCAAGCATCAGTTTTACTAGAAAAACATGATAATTAGTTGAATTTGCGATATACCTCAGTTATTTCGATGTCCCAAAATAAAGGAGTTGCTCTGTGTTTTATTGTCAAAGAGACCGGTACAAATGGAAGAGCTTGGGCTGTGCCATTTCACTGCAAATGTAACAACTCCGTCATTAATGATAGTATTGATGGCGCAATAGAACTAAATTGACCTCCAGGCATCAGTGTTACTAGAAAAACTTGATAATTAGTTGAATTTGCGATATACCTCAGTTATTTCGAAGTCCCAAAATAAAGAATTTGCTCTGTGTTTTGTTGTCAAACACAGCGGTACAAATGGAAGAGCTTTGGCTGTGCCATACCACTGCAAATGTAACAACTCCGTCATTAATGATAGTATTGATGGCGCAATAGAACTAAATTGACCTCCAGGCATCAGTGTTACCAGAAAAACTTGATAATTAGTTAAATTTGCGATATACCTCAGTTATTTCGATGTCCCAAGATAAAGGCTTTGCTCTGTGTTTTGTTGTCAAACACAGTGGTACAAATGGAAGAGCTTGGCCTGTGCCATAACAGTGCAAACGTGATAACTCGGCCATTAATGATAGTATTGATGGCGCAATAGAACTAAATTGACCTCCAGGCATCAGTGTTACATGAAAAACTTGATAATTAGTTGAATGTGCGATATAATACAGTTATTTCGAAGTCCCAAGATAAAGGAGTTGCTCTGTGTTTTGTTGTCAAACACAGCGGTACAAATGGAAGAGCTTGGCCTGTGCCATACCACTGCAAATGTAACAACTCCGTCATTAATGATAGTATTGATGGCGCAATAGAACTAAATTGAACTCCAGGCATCAGTGTTACCAGAAAAACTTGATAATTAGTTAAATTTGCGATATACCTCAGTTATTTCGATGTCCCAAGATAAAGGCTTTGCTCTGTGTTTTGTTGTCAAACACAGTGGTACAAATGGAAGAGCTTGGCCTGTGCCATAACACTTCAAATGTGACAACTCGGCCATTAATGATAGTATTGATGGCGCAATAGAACTAAATTGACCTCCAGGCATCAATGTTACTAGAAACACTTGATAATTAGTTGAATTTGCGATATACCTCAGTTATTTCGATGTCCCAAGATAAAGGAGTTGCTCTCTGTTTTATTGTCAAAGAGACCGGTACAAATGGCATAGCTTGGACTGTGCCATAACACTGCAAATATGACAACTCCGCCATCAATGATAGTATTGATGGCGCAATAGAACTAAATTGACCTCCAGGCATCAGTGTTACTAGAAAAACTTAATAATTAGTTAAATTTGCGATATACCTCAGTTATTTCGATGTTCCAAGATAAAGGCTTTGCTCTGTGTTTTGTTGTCAAACACAGCGGTACAAATGGAAGAGCTTGGCCTGTGCCATAACAGTGCAAACGTGATTACTCGGCCATTAATGATAGTATTGATGGCGCAATAGAACTAAATTGACCTCCAGGCATCAGTGTTACTAGAAAATCTTGATAATTAGTTGAATTTGCGATATAATACAGTTATTTCGATGTCCCAAGATAAAGGAGTTGCTCTGTGTTTTGTTGTCAAACACAGTGCTACAAATGGAAGAGCTTGGCCTGTGCCATAACAGTGCAAACGTGATAACTCAGCCATTAATGATAGTATTGATGGCGCAATAGAACTAAATTGACCTCCAGGCATCAGTGTTTTAAAACAAATTGATAATTAGTTAAATTTGCGATATACCTCAGTTATTTCGATGTCCCAAGATAAAGGAGTTGCTCTGTGTTTTGTTGTCAAACACAGTGGTACAAATGGAAGAGCTTGGTCTGGGCCATAACAGTGCAAAGGTGATTACTCGGCCATTAATGATAGTATTGATGGCGCAATAGAACTAAATTGACCTCCAGGCATCAGTGTTACTAGAAAAACTTGATAATTAGTTGAATTTGCGATATAATACAGTTATTTCGAAGTCCCAAGATAAAGGAGTTGCTCTGTGTTTTGTTGTCAAACACAGTGGTACAAATGGAAGAGCTTGGCCTGTCCCATAACAGTGCAAACGTGACATCTCACCCATTAATGATAGTATTGGTGGCGCAATAGAACTAATTTGACCTCCAGGCATCAGTGTTACTAGAAAAACGTGATAATTAGTTGAATTTGCGACATAACACAGTTATTTCGAAGTCCCAAGATAAAGGAGTTGCTCTGTGTTTTGTTGTCAAAGCCACCGGTACAAATGGCATAGCATGAACTGTGCCATAACACTGCAAATGTGACAACTCGGCCATTAATGATAGTATTGATGGCGCAATAGAACTAAATTGACCTCCAGGCATCAGTGTTACTAGAAAAACTTGATAATTAGTTAAATTTGCGATATACCTCAGTTATTTCGAAGTCCCAACATAAAGGATTTGCTCTGTGTTTTGTTGTGAAACACACCTGTACAAATGGAAGAGCTTGGCCTGTGCCATAACAGTGCAAACGTGATAACTCGGCCATTAATGATAGTATTGATGGCGCAATAGAATTAAATTGACCTCCAGGCATCAGTGTTACTAGAAAAAACTTGATAATTAGTTGAATGTGCGATATACCTCAGTTATTTCGATGTCCCAAGATAAAGGAGTTGCTCTGTGTTTTATTGTCAAAGAGACCGGTACAAATGGAAGAGCTTGGGCTGTGCCATTTCACTGCAAATGTAACAACTCCGTCATTAATGATAGTATTGATGGCGCAATAGAACTAAATTGACCTCCAGGCATCAGTGTTACTAGAAAAACTTAATAATTAGTTAAATTTGCGATATACCTCAGTTATTTCGATGTCCCAAGATAAAGGCTTTGCTCTGTGTTTTGTTGTCAAACACAGCGGTACAAATGGAAGAGCTTGGCCTGTGCCATAACAGTGCAAACGTGATTACTCGGCCATTAATGATAGTATTGATGGCGCAATAGAACTAAATTGACCTCCAGGCATCAGTGTTACTAGAAAATCTTGATAATTAGTTGAATTTGCGATATAATACAGTTATTTCGATGTCCCAAGATAAAGGAGTTGCTCTGTGTTTTGTTGTCAAACACAGTGCTACAAATGGAAGAGCTTGGCCTGTGCCATAACAGTGCAAACGTGATAACTCAGCCATTAATGATAGTATTGATGGCGCAATAGAACTAAATTGACCTCCAGGCATCAGTGTTTTAAAACAAATTGATAATTAGTTAAATTTGCGATATACCTCAGTTATTTCGATGTCCCAAGATAAAGGAGTTGCTCTGTGTTTTGTTGTCAAACACAGTGGTACAAATGGAAGAGCTTGGTCTGGGCCATAACAGTGCAAAGGTGATTACTCGGCCATTAATGATAGTATTGATGGCGCAATAGAACTAAATTGACCTCCAGGCATCAGTGTTACTAGAACAACTTGATAATTAGTTGAATTTGCGATATAATACAGTTATTTCGAAGTCCCAAGATAAAGGAGTTGCTCTGTGTTTTGTTGTCAAACACAGTGGTACAAATGGAAGAGCTTGGCCTGTGCCATAACAGTGCAAACGTGACATCTCACCCATTAATGATAGTATTGATGGCGCAATAGAACTAATTTGACCTCCAGGCATCAGTGTTACTAGAAAAACGTGATAATTAGTTGAATTTGCGATATAACACAGTTATTTCGAAGTCCCAAGATAAAGGAGTTGCTCTGTGTTTTGTTGTCAAAGCCACCGGTACAAATGGCATAGCATGAACTGTGCCATAACACTGCAAATGTGACAACTCGGCCATTAATGATAGTATTGATGGCGCAATAGAACTAAATTGACCTCCAGGCATCAGTGTTACTAGAAAAACGTGATAATTAGTTGAATTTGCGATATAACACAGTTATTTCGAAGTCCCAAGATAAAGGAGTTGCTCTGTGTTTTGTTGTCAAAGCCACCGGTACAAATGGCATAGCATGAACTGTGCCATAACACTGCAAATGTGACAACTCGGCCATTAATGATAGTATTGATGGCGCAATAGAACTAAATTGACCTCCAGGCATCAGTGTTATTAGAAAAACTTGATAATTAGTTAAATTTGCGATATACCTCAGTTATTTCGAAGTCCCAACATAAAGGATTTGCTCTGTGTTTTGTTGTGAAACACACCTGTACAAATGGAAGAGCTTGGCCTGTGCCATAACAGTGCAAAGGTGATAACTCGGCCATTAATGATAGTATTGATGGCGCAATAGAACTAAATTGACCTCCAGGCATCAGTGTTACTAGAACAACTTGATAATTAGTTGAATTTGCGATATACCTCAGTTATTTCGATGTCCCAAGATAAAGGAGTTGCTCTGTGTTTTGTTGTCAAACACAGTGGTACAAATGGAAGAGCTTGGGCTGTGCCATTTCACTGCAAATGTAACAACTCCGTCATTAATGATAGTATTGATGGCGCAATAGAACTAAATTGACCTCCAGGCATCAGTGTTACTAGAAAAACGTGATAATTAGTTGAATTTGCGATATAACACAGTTATTTCGAAGTCCCAAGATAAAGGAGTTGCTCTGTGTTTTGTTGTCAAAGCCACCGGTACAAATGGCATAGCATGAACTGTGCCATAACACTGCAAATGTGACAACTCGGCCATTAATGATAGTATTGATGGCGCAATAGAACTAAATTGACCTCCAGGCATCAGTGTTACTAGAAAAACGTGATAATTAGTTGAATTTGCGATATAACACAGTTATTTCGAAGTCCCAAGATAAAGGAGTTGCTCTGTGTTTTGTTGTCAAAGCCACCGGTACAAATGGCATAGCATGAACTGTGCCATAACACTGCAAATGTGACAACTCGGCCATTAATGATAGTATTGATGGCGCAATAGAACTAAATTGACCTCCAGGCATCAGTGTTATTAGAAAAACTTGATAATTAGTTAAATTTGCGATATACCTCAGTTATTTCGAAGTCCCAACATAAAGGATTTGCTCTGTGTTTTGTTGTGAAACACACCTGTACAAATGGAAGAGCTTGGCCTGTGCCATAACAGTGCAAACGTGATAACTCGGCCATTAATGATAGTATTGATGGCGCAATAGAACTAAATTGACCTCCAGGCATCAGTGTTACTAGAAAAACTTGATAATTAGTTGAATGTGCGATATACCTCAGTTATTTCGATGTCCCAAGATAAAGGAGTTGCTCTGTGTTTTATTGTCAAAGAGACCGGTACAAATGGAAGAGCTTGGGCTGTGCCATTTCACTGCAAATGTAACAACTCCGTCATTAATGATAGTATTGATGGCGCAATAGAACTAAATTGACCTCCAGGCATCAGTGTTACTAGAAAAACTTGATAATTAGTTGAATTTGCGATATACCTCAGTTATTTCGAAGTCCCAAAATAAAGAATTTGCTCTGTGTTTTGTTGTCAAACACAGCGGTACAAATGGAAGAGCTTTGGCTGTGCCATACCACTGCAAATGTAACAACTCCGTCATTAATGAAAGTATTGATGGCGCAATAGAACTAAATTGACCTCCAGGCATCAGTGTTACCAGAAAAACTTGATAATTAGTTAAATTTGCGATATACCTCAGTTATTTCGATGTCCCAAGATAAAGGCTTTGCTCTGTGTTTTGTTGTCAAACACAGTGGTACAAATGGAAGAGCTTGGCCTGTGCCATAACAGTGCAAACGTGATAACTCGGCCATTAATGATAGTATTGATGGCGCAATAGAACTAAATTGACCTCCAGGCATCAGTGTTACTAGAAAAACTTGATAATTAGTTGAATGTGCGATATAATACAGTTATTTCGAAGTCCCAAGATAAAGGAGTTGCTCTGTGTTTTGTTGTCAAACACAGCGGTACAAATGGAAGAGCTTGGCCTGTGCCATAACACTGCAAATGTGACAACTCCGCCATTAATGATAGTATTGATGGCGTAATAGAACTAAATTGACCTCCAGGCATCAGTGTTACTAGAAAAACTTGATAATTAGTTGAATTTGCGATATACCTCAGTTATTTCGATGTCCCAATATAAAGGCTTTGCTCTGTGTTTTGTTGTCAAACACAGTGGTACAAATGGAAGAGCTTTGGCTGTGCCATACCACTGCAAATGTAACAACTCCGTCATTAATGATAGTATTGATGGCGCAATAGAACTAAATTGAACTCCAGGCATCAGTGTTACCAGAAAAACTTGATAATTAGTTAAATTTGCGATATACCTCAGTTATTTCGATGTCCCAAGATAAAGGCTTTGCTCTGTGTTTTGTTGTCCAACACAGTGGTACAAATGGAAGAGCTTGGCCTGTGCCATAACACTTCAAATGTGACAACTCGGCCATTAATGATAGTATTGATGGCGCAATAGAACTAAATTGACCTCCAGGCATCAGTGTTACTAGAAAAACTTGATAATTAGTTGAATTTGCGATATACCTCAGTTATTTCGAAGTCTGTAAAAATAAAGGCTTTGCTCTGTGTTTTGTTGTTAAACACAGTGGTACAAATGGAAGAGCTTGGCCTGTGCCATAACAGTGCAAACGTGATAACTCGCCCATTAATGATAGTATTGTTGGCGCAATAGAACTAAATTGACCTCCAGGCATCAGTGTTACTAGAAAAACTTGATAATTAGTTGAATGTGCGATATAATACAGTTATTTCGAAGTCCCAAAATAAAGGATTTGCTCTGTGTTTTGTTGTCAAACACAGCGGTACAAATGGAAGAGCTTGGCCTGTGCCATAACACTGCAAACGTGATTACTCGGCCATTAATGATAGTATTGATGGCGCAATAGAACTAAATTGACCTCCAGGCATCAGTGTTACCAGAAACACTTGATAATTAGTTAAATTTGCGATATACCTCAGATATTTCGATGTCCCAAGATAAAGGCTTTGCTCTGTGTTTTGTTGTCAAACACAGTGGTACAAATGGAAGAGCTTGGCCTGTGCCATAACAGTGCAAACGTGATTACTCGACCATTAATGATAGTATTGATGGAGCAATAGAACTAAATTGACCTCCAGGCATCAGTGTTACTAGAAAAACTTGATAATTAGTTGAATTTGCGATATAATACAGTTATTTCGAAGTCCCAAAATAAAGAATTTGGTCTGTGTTTTGTTGTCAAACACAGCGGTACAAATGGAAGAGCTTTGGCTGTGCCATACCACTGCAAATGTAACAACTCCGTCATTAATGATAGTATTGATGGCGCAATAGAACTAAATTGACCTCCAGGCATTAGTGTTACTAGAAAAACTTGATAATTAGTTGAATTTGCGATATACCTCAGTTATTTCGATGTCCCAATATAAAGGCTTTGCTCTGTGTTTTGTTGTCAAACACAGTGGTACAAATGGAAGAGCTTTGGCTGTGCCATACCACTGCAAATGTAACAACTCCGTCATTAATGATAGTATTGATGGCGCAATAGAACTAAATTGAACTCCAGGCATCAGTGTTACCAGAAAAACTTGATAATTAGTTAAATTTGCGATATACCTCAGTTATTTCGATGTCCCAAGATAAAGGCTTTGCTCTGTGTTTTGTTGTCAAACACAGTGGTACAAATGGAAGAGCTTGGCCTGTGCCATAACACTGCAAATGTGACAACTCGGCCATTAATGATAGTATTGATGGCGCAATAGAACTAAATTGACCTCCAGGCATCAGTGTTACTAGAAAAACTTGATAATTAGTTGAATTTGCGATATACCTCAGTTATTTCGAAGTCCCAAAATAAAGGCTTTGCTCTGTGTTTTGTTGTTAAACACAGTGGTACAAATGGAAGAGCTTGGCCTGTGCCATAACAGTGCAAACGTGATAACTCGCCCATTAATGATAGTATTGTTGGCGCAATAGAACTAAATTGACCTCCAGGCATCAGTGTTACTAGAAAAACATGATAATTAGTTGAATTTGCGATATAACTCGGTTATTTCGAAGTCCCAAATAAAGTATTTGCTCTGTGTTATGTTGTCAAACAGCGGTACAAATGGAAGAGCTTGGTCTGTGCCATAATACCGCAAACGTGACATCTCACCCATTAATGATAGTATTGATGGCGCAATAGAACTAAATATACCTCCAGGCATCAGTGTTACTAGAAACACATGATAATTAGTTGAATTTGCGATATACCTCAGTTATTTCGATGTCCCAAAATAAAGGATTTGCTCTGTGTTTTGTTGTCAAACACACCGGTACAAATGGAAGAGCTTGGGCTGTGCCATAACAGTGCAAACGTGATTACTCGGCCATTAATGATAGTATTGATGGCGCAATAGAACTAAATTGACCTCCAGGCATCAGTGTTACCAGAAAAACTTGATAATTAGTTAATTTTGCGATATACCTCAGTTATTTCGATGTCCCAAGATAAAGGCTTTGCTCTGTGTTTTGTTGTCAAACACAGTGGTACAAATGGAAGAGCTTGGCCTGTGCCATAACACTGCAAATGTGACAACTCGGCCATTAATGATAGTATTGATGGCGCAATAGAACTAAATTGACCTCCAGGCATCAGTGTTACTAGAAAAACATGATAATTAGTTGAATTTGCGATATAACTCGGTTATTTCGAAGTCCCAAATAAAGTATTTGCTCTGTGTTATGTTGTCAAACAGCGGTACAAATGGAAGAGCTTGGTCTGTGCCATAACACCGCAAACGTGACATCTCACCCATTAATGATAGTATTGATGGCGCAATAGAACTAAATATACCTCCAGGCATCAGTGTTACTAGAAAAACATGATAATTAGTTGAATTTGCGATATACCTCAGTTATTTCGAAGTCCCAAAATAAAGGATTTGCTCTGTGTTTTGTTGTCAAACACACCGGTACAAATGGAAGAGCTTGGGCTGTGCCATAACAGTGCAAACGTGATTACTCGGCCATTAATGATAGTATTGATGGCGCAATAGAACTAAATTGACCTCCAGGCATCAGTGTTACCAGAAAAACTTGATAATTAGTTAAATTTGCGATATACCTCAGATATTTCGATGTCCCAAGATAAAGGCTTTGCTCTGTGTTTTGTGGTCAAACACAGTGGTAGAAATGGAAGAGCTTGGCCTGTGCCATAACAGTGCAAACGTGATTACTCGGCCATTAATGATAGTATTGATGGCGCAATAGAACTAAATTGACCTCCAGGCATCAGTGTTACTAGAAAAATTTGATAATTAGTTGAATTTGCGATATAATACAGTTATTTCGAAGTCCCAAAATAAAGAATTTGCTCTGTGTTTTGTTGTCAAACACAGCGGTACAAATGGAAGAGCTTTGGCTGTGCCATACCACTGCAAATGTAACAACTCCGTCACTAATGATAGTATTGATGGCGCAATAGAACTAAATTGACCTCCAGGCATCAGTGTTACTAGAAAAACTTGATAATTAGTTGAATTTGCGATATACCTCAGTTATTTCGAAGTCCTAAAATAAAGAATTTGCTCTGTGTTTTGTTGTCAAACACAGCGGTACAAATGGAAGAGCTTTGGCTGTGCCATACCACTGCAAATGTAACAACTCCGTCATTAATGATAGTATTGATGGCGCAATAGAACTAAATTGAACTCCAGGCATAAGTGTTACCAGAAAAACTTGATAATTAGTTAAATTTGCGATATAATACAGTTATTTCGAAGTCCCAAAATAAAGGAGTTGCTCTGTGTTTTGTTGTCAATTACAGATGTACAAATGGAAGAGCTTGGCCTGTGCCATAACACTGCAAATGTGACAACTCCGCCATTAATGATAGTATTGATGGCGCAATAGAACTAAATTGACCTCCAGGCATCAGTGTTACCAGAAAAACTTGATAATTAGTTAAATTTGCGATATACCTCAGTTATTTCGATGTCCCAAGATAAAGGCTTTGCTCTGTGTTTTGTTGTCAAACACAGTGGTACAAATGGAAGAGCTTGGCCTGTGCCATAACAGTGCAAACGTGATTACTCGGCCATTAATGATAGTATTGATGGCGCAATAGAACTAAATTGACTTCCAGGCATCAGTGTTACTAGAAAATCTTGATAATTATTTGAATTTGCGATATAATACAGTTATTTCGAAGTCCCAAGATAAAGGGGTTGCTCTGTGTTTTGTTGTCAAACACAGTGGTACAAATGGAAGAGCTTGGCCTGTGCCATAACAGTGCAAACGTGATAACTCAGCCATTAATGATAGTATTGATGGCGCAATAGAACTAAATTGACCTCCAGGCATCAGTGTTATTAAAACAAATTGATAATTAGTTAAATTTGCAATATACCTCAGTTATTTCGATGTCCCAAGATAAAGGAGTTGCTCTGTGTTTTGTTGTCAAACACAGTGGTACAAATGGAAGAGCTTGGTCTGGGCCATAACAGTGCAAAGGTGATTACTCGGCCATTAATGATAGTATTGATGGCGCAATAGAACTAAATTGACCTCCAGGCATCAGTGTTACTAGAAAAACTTGATAATTAGTTGAATTTGCGATATAATACAGTTATTTCGAAGTCCCAAAATAAAGAATTTGCTCTGTGTTTTGTTGTCAAACACAGCGGTACAAATGGAAGAGCTTTGGCTGTGCCATACCACTGCAAATGTAACAACTCCGTCATTAATGATAGTATTGATGGCGCAATAGAATTAATTGACCTCCAGGCATCAGTGTTACTAGAAAAACTTGATAATTAGTTGAATTTGCGATATACCTCAGTTATTTCGAAGTCCCAAAATAAAGAATTTGCTCTGTGTTTTGTTGTCAAACACAGCGGTACAAATGGAAGAGCTTTGGCTGTGCCATACCACTGCAAATGTAACAACTCCGTCATTAATGATAGTATTGATGGCGCAATAGAACTAAATTGAACTCCAGGCATCAGTGTTACCAGAAAAAACTTGATAATTAGTTAAATTTGCGATATACCTCAGTTATTTCGATGTCCCAAGATAAAGGCTTTGCTCTGTGTTTTGTTGTCCAACACAGTGGTACAAATGGAAGAGCTTGGCCTGTGCCATAACACTTCAAATGTGACAACTCGGCCATTAATGATAGTATTGATGGCGCAATAGAACTAAATTGACCTCCAGGCATCAGTGTTACTAGAAAAACTTGATAATTAGTTGAATTTGCGATATACCTCAGTTATTTCGAAGTCTGTAAAAATAAAGGCTTTGCTCTGTGTTTTGTTGTTAAACACAGTGGTACAAATGGAAGAGCTTGGCCTGTGCCATAACAGTGCAAACGTGATAACTCGCCCATTAATGATAGTATTGTTGGCGCAATAGAACTAAATTGACCTCCAGGCATCAGTGTTACTAGAAAAACTTGATAATTAGTTAAATTTGCGATATGCCTCAGTTATTTCGATGTCCCAAGATAAAGGAGTTGCTCTGTGTTATGTTGTCAAACAGCGGTACAAATGGAAGAGCTTGGTCTGTGCCATAACACCGCAAACGTGACATCTCACCCATTAATGATAGTATTGATGGCGCAATAGAACTAAATTGACCTCCAGGCATCAGTGTTACTAGAAAAACTTGATAATTAGTTGAATTTGCGATATAATACAGTTATTTCGAAGTCCCAAAATAAAGAATTTGCTCTGTGTTTTGTTGTCAAACACAGCGGTACAAATGGAAGAGCTTTGGCTGTGCCATACCACTGCAAATGTAACAACTCCGTCATTAATGATAGTATTGATGGCGCAATAGAATTAATTGACCTCCAGGCATCAGTGTTACTAGAAAAACTTGATAATTAGTTAAATTTGCGATATACCTCAGTTATTTCGATGTCCCAAGATAAAGGCTTTGCTCTGTGTTTTGTTGTCAAACACAGTGGTACAAATGGAAGAGCTTGGCCTGTGCCATAACACTGCAAATGTGACAACTCGGCCATTAATGATAGTATTGATGGCGCAATAGAACTAAATTGACCTCCAGGCATCAGTGTTACTAGAAAAACTTGATAATTAGTTGAATTTGCGATATACCTCAGTTATTTCGAAGTCCCAAAATAAAGGCTTTGCTCTGTGTTTTGTTGTTAAACACAGTGGTACAAATGGAAGAGCTTGGCCTGTGCCATAACAGTGCAAACGTGATAACTCGCCCATTAATGATAGTATTGTTGGCGCAATAGAACTAAATTGACCTCCAGGCATCAGTGTTACTAGAAAAACATGATAATTAGTTGAATTTGCGATATAACTCGGTTATTTCGAAGTCCCAAATAAAGTATTTGCTCTGTGTTATGTTGTCAAACAGCGGTACAAATGGAAGAGCTTGGTCTGTGCCATAATACCGCAAACGTGACATCTCACCCATTAATGATAGTATTGATGGCGCAATAGAACTAAATATACCTCCAGGCATCAGTGTTACTAGAAACACATGATAATTAGTTGAATTTGCGATATACCTCAGTTATTTCGATGTCCCAAAATAAAGGATTTGCTCTGTGTTTTGTTGTCAAACACACCGGTACAAATGGAAGAGCTTGGGCTGTGCCATAACAGTGCAAACGTGATTACTCGGCCATTAATGATAGTATTGATGGCGCAATAGAACTAAATTGACCTCCAGGCATCAGTGTTACCAGAAAAACTTGATAATTAGTTAATTTTGCGATATACCTCAGTTATTTCGATGTCCCAAGATAAAGGCTTTGCTCTGTGTTTTGTTGTCAAACACAGTGGTACAAATGGAAGAGCTTGGCCTGTGCCATAACACTGCAAATGTGACAACTCGGCCATTAATGATAGTATTGATGGCGCAATAGAACTAAATTGACCTCCAGGCATCAGTGTTACTAGAAAAACATGATAATTAGTTGAATTTGCGATATAACTCGGTTATTTCGAAGTCCCAAATAAAGTATTTGCTCTGTGTTATGTTGTCAAACAGCGGTACAAATGGAAGAGCTTGGTCTGTGCCATAACACCGCAAACGTGACATCTCACCCATTAATGATAGTATTGATGGCGCAATAGAACTAAATATACCTCCAGGCATCAGTGTTACTAGAAAAACATGATAATTAGTTGAATTTGCGATATACCTCAGTTATTTCGAAGTCCCAAAATAAAGGATTTGCTCTGTGTTTTGTTGTCAAACACACCGGTACAAATGGAAGAGCTTGGGCTGTGCCATAACAGTGCAAACGTGATTACTCGGCCATTAATGATAGTATTGATGGCGCAATAGAACTAAATTGACCTCCAGGCATCAGTGTTACCAGAAAAACTTGATAATTAGTTAAATTTGCGATATACCTCAGATATTTCGATGTCCCAAGATAAAGGCTTTGCTCTGTGTTTTGTGGTCAAACACAGTGGTAGAAATGGAAGAGCTTGGCCTGTGCCATAACAGTGCAAACGTGATTACTCGGCCATTAATGATAGTATTGATGGCGCAATAGAACTAAATTGACCTCCAGGCATCAGTGTTACTAGAAAAATTTGATAATTAGTTGAATTTGCGATATAATACAGTTATTTCGAAGTCCCAAGATAAAGGGGTTGCTCTGTGTTTTGTTGTCAAACACAGTGGTACAAATGGAAGAGCTTGGCCTGTGCCATAACAGTGCAAACGTGATAACTCAGCCATTAATGATAGTATTGATGGCGCAATAGAACTAAATTGACCTCCAGGCATCAGTGTTATTAAAACAAATTGATAATTAGTTAAATTTGCAATATACCTCAGTTATTTCGATGTCCCAAGATAAAGGAGTTGCTCTGTGTTTTGTTGTCAAACACAGTGGTACAAATGGAAGAGCTTGGTCTGGGCCATAACAGTGCAAAGGTGATTACTCGGCCATTAATGATAGTATTGATGGCGCAATAGAACTAAATTGACCTCCAGGCATCAGTGTTACTAGAAAAACTTGATAATTAGTTGAATTTGCGATATAATACAGTTATTTCGAAGTCCCAAAATAAAGAATTTGCTCTGTGTTTTGTTGTCAAACACAGCGGTACAAATGGAAGAGCTTTGGCTGTGCCATACCACTGCAAATGTAACAACTCCGTCATTAATGATAGTATTGATGGCGCAATAGAATTAATTGACCTCCAGGCATCAGTGTTACTAGAAAAACTTGATAATTAGTTGAATTTGCGATATACCTCAGTTATTTCGAAGTCCCAAAATAAAGAATTTGCTCTGTGTTTTGTTGTCAAACACAGCGGTACAAATGGAAGAGCTTTGGCTGTGCCATACCACTGCAAATGTAACAACTCCGTCATTAATGATAGTATTGATGGCGCAATAGAACTAAATTGAACTCCAGGCATCAGTGTTACCAGAAAAAACTTGATAATTAGTTAAATTTGCGATATACCTCAGTTATTTCGATGTCCCAAGATAAAGGCTTTGCTCTGTGTTTTGTTGTCCAACACAGTGGTACAAATGGAAGAGCTTGGCCTGTGCCATAACACTTCAAATGTGACAACTCGGCCATTAATGATAGTATTGATGGCGCAATAGAACTAAATTGACCTCCAGGCATCAGTGTTACTAGAAAAACTTGATAATTAGTTGAATTTGCGATATACCTCAGTTATTTCGAAGTCTGTAAAAATAAAGGCTTTGCTCTGTGTTTTGTTGTTAAACACAGTGGTACAAATGGAAGAGCTTGGCCTGTGCCATAACAGTGCAAACGTGATAACTCGCCCATTAATGATAGTATTGTTGGCGCAATAGAACTAAATTGACCTCCAGGCATCAGTGTTACTAGAAAAACTTGATAATTAGTTAAATTTGCGATATGCCTCAGTTATTTCGATGTCCCAAGATAAAGGAGTTGCTCTGTGTTATGTTGTCAAACAGCGGTACAAATGGAAGAGCTTGGTCTGTGCCATAACACCGCAAACGTGACATCTCACCCATTAATGATAGTATTGATGGCGCAATAGAACTAAATTGACCTCCAGGCATCAGTGTTACTAGAAAAACTTGATAATTAGTTGAATTTGCGATATAATACAGTTATTTCGAAGTCCCAAAATAAAGAATTTGCTCTGTGTTTTGTTGTCAAACACAGCGGTACAAATGGAAGAGCTTTGGCTGTGCCATACCACTGCAAATGTAACAACTCCGTCATTAATGATAGTATTGATGGCGCAATAGAATTAATTGACCTCCAGGCATCAGTGTTACTAGAAAAACTTGATAATTAGTTAAATTTGCGATATACCTCAGTTATTTCGATGTCCCAAGATAAAGGCTTTGCTCTGTGTTTTGTTGTCAAACACAGTGGTACAAATGGAAGAGCTTGGCCTGTGCCATAACACTGCAAATGTGACAACTCGGCCATTAATGATAGTATTGATGGCGCAATAGAACTAAATTGACCTCCAGGCATCAGTGTTACTAGAAAAACTTGATAATTAGTTGAATTTGCGATATACCTCAGTTATTTCGAAGTCCCAAAATAAAGGCTTTGCTCTGTGTTTTGTTGTTAAACACAGTGGTACAAATGGAAGAGCTTGGCCTGTGCCATAACAGTGCAAACGTGATAACTCGCCCATTAATGATAGTATTGTTGGCGCAATAGAACTAAATTGACCTCCAGGCATCAGTGTTACTAGAAAAACATGATAATTAGTTGAATTTGCGATATAACTCGGTTATTTCGAAGTCCCAAATAAAGTATTTGCTCTGTGTTATGTTGTCAAACAGCGGTACAAATGGAAGAGCTTGGTCTGTGCCATAATACCGCAAACGTGACATCTCACCCATTAATGATAGTATTGATGGCGCAATAGAACTAAATATACCTCCAGGCATCAGTGTTACTAGAAACACATGATAATTAGTTGAATTTGCGATATACCTCAGTTATTTCGATGTCCCAAAATAAAGGATTTGCTCTGTGTTTTGTTGTCAAACACACCGGTACAAATGGAAGAGCTTGGGCTGTGCCATAACAGTGCAAACGTGATTACTCGGCCATTAATGATAGTATTGATGGCGCAATAGAACTAAATTGACCTCCAGGCATCAGTGTTACCAGAAAAACTTGATAATTAGTTAATTTTGCGATATACCTCAGTTATTTCGATGTCCCAAGATAAAGGCTTTGCTCTGTGTTTTGTTGTCAAACACAGTGGTACAAATGGAAGAGCTTGGCCTGTGCCATAACACTGCAAATGTGACAACTCGGCCATTAATGATAGTATTGATGGCGCAATAGAACTAAATTGACCTCCAGGCATCAGTGTTACTAGAAAAACATGATAATTAGTTGAATTTGCGATATAACTCGGTTATTTCGAAGTCCCAAATAAAGTATTTGCTCTGTGTTATGTTGTCAAACAGCGGTACAAATGGAAGAGCTTGGTCTGTGCCATAACACCGCAAACGTGACATCTCACCCATTAATGATAGTATTGATGGCGCAATAGAACTAAATATACCTCCAGGCATCAGTGTTACTAGAAAAACATGATAATTAGTTGAATTTGCGATATACCTCAGTTATTTCGAAGTCCCAAAATAAAGGATTTGCTCTGTGTTTTGTTGTCAAACACACCGGTACAAATGGAAGAGCTTGGGCTGTGCCATAACAGTGCAAACGTGATTACTCGGCCATTAATGATAGTATTGATGGCGCAATAGAACTAAATTGACCTCCAGGCATCAGTGTTACCAGAAAAACTTGATAATTAGTTAAATTTGCGATATACCTCAGATATTTCGATGTCCCAAGATAAAGGCTTTGCTCTGTGTTTTGTGGTCAAACACAGTGGTAGAAATGGAAGAGCTTGGCCTGTGCCATAACAGTGCAAACGTGATTACTCGGCCATTAATGATAGTATTGATGGCGCAATAGAACTAAATTGACCTCCAGGCATCAGTGTTACTAGAAAAATTTGATAATTAGTTGAATTTGCGATATAATACAGTTATTTCGAAGTCCCAAAATAAAGAATTTGCTCTGTGTTTTGTTGTCAAACACAGCGGTACAAATGGAAGAGCTTTGGCTGTGCCATACCACTGCAAATGTAACAACTCCGTCACTAATGATAGTATTGATGGCGCAATAGAACTAAATTGACCTCCAGGCATCAGTGTTACTAGAAAAACTTGATAATTAGTTGAATTTGCGATATACCTCAGTTATTTCGAAGTCCTAAAATAAAGAATTTGCTCTGTGTTTTGTTGTCAAACACAGCGGTACAAATGGAAGAGCTTTGGCTGTGCCATACCACTGCAAATGTAACAACTCCGTCATTAATGATAGTATTGATGGCGCAATAGAACTAAATTGAACTCCAGGCATAAGTGTTACCAGAAAAACTTGATAATTAGTTAAATTTGCGATATAATACAGTTATTTCGAAGTCCCAAAATAAAGGAGTTGCTCTGTGTTTTGTTGTCAATTACAGATGTACAAATGGAAGAGCTTGGCCTGTGCCATAACACTGCAAATGTGACAACTCCGCCATTAATGATAGTATTGATGGCGCAATAGAACTAAATTGACCTCCAGGCATCAGTGTTACCAGAAAAACTTGATAATTAGTTAAATTTGCGATATACCTCAGTTATTTCGATGTCCCAAGATAAAGGCTTTGCTCTGTGTTTTGTTGTCAAACACAGTGGTACAAATGGAAGAGCTTGGCCTGTGCCATAACAGTGCAAACGTGATTACTCGGCCATTAATGATAGTATTGATGGCGCAATAGAACTAAATTGACTTCCAGGCATCAGTGTTACTAGAAAATCTTGATAATTATTTGAATTTGCGATATAATACAGTTATTTCGAAGTCCCAAGATAAAGGGGTTGCTCTGTGTTTTGTTGTCAAACACAGTGGTACAAATGGAAGAGCTTGGCCTGTGCCATAACAGTGCAAACGTGATAACTCAGCCATTAATGATAGTATTGATGGCGCAATAGAACTAAATTGACCTCCAGGCATCAGTGTTATTAAAACAAATTGATAATTAGTTAAATTTGCAATATACCTCAGTTATTTCGATGTCCCAAGATAAAGGAGTTGCTCTGTGTTTTGTTGTCAAACACAGTGGTACAAATGGAAGAGCTTGGTCTGGGCCATAACAGTGCAAAGGTGATTACTCGGCCATTAATGATAGTATTGATGGCGCAATAGAACTAAATTGACCTCCAGGCATCAGTGTTACTAGAAAAACTTGATAATTAGTTGAATTTGCGATATAATACAGTTATTTCGAAGTCCCAAAATAAAGAATTTGCTCTGTGTTTTGTTGTCAAACACAGCGGTACAAATGGAAGAGCTTTGGCTGTGCCATACCACTGCAAATGTAACAACTCCGTCATTAATGATAGTATTGATGGCGCAATAGAATTAATTGACCTCCAGGCATCAGTGTTACTAGAAAAACTTGATAATTAGTTGAATTTGCGATATACCTCAGTTATTTCGAAGTCCCAAAATAAAGAATTTGCTCTGTGTTTTGTTGTCAAACACAGCGGTACAAATGGAAGAGCTTTGGCTGTGCCATACCACTGCAAATGTAACAACTCCGTCATTAATGATAGTATTGATGGCGCAATAGAACTAAATTGAACTCCAGGCATCAGTGTTACCAGAAAAAACTTGATAATTAGTTAAATTTGCGATATACCTCAGTTATTTCGATGTCCCAAGATAAAGGCTTTGCTCTGTGTTTTGTTGTCCAACACAGTGGTACAAATGGAAGAGCTTGGCCTGTGCCATAACACTTCAAATGTGACAACTCGGCCATTAATGATAGTATTGATGGCGCAATAGAACTAAATTGACCTCCAGGCATCAGTGTTACTAGAAAAACTTGATAATTAGTTGAATTTGCGATATACCTCAGTTATTTCGAAGTCTGTAAAAATAAAGGCTTTGCTCTGTGTTTTGTTGTTAAACACAGTGGTACAAATGGAAGAGCTTGGCCTGTGCCATAACAGTGCAAACGTGATAACTCGCCCATTAATGATAGTATTGTTGGCGCAATAGAACTAAATTGACCTCCAGGCATCAGTGTTACTAGAAAAACTTGATAATTAGTTAAATTTGCGATATGCCTCAGTTATTTCGATGTCCCAAGATAAAGGAGTTGCTCTGTGTTATGTTGTCAAACAGCGGTACAAATGGAAGAGCTTGGTCTGTGCCATAACACCGCAAACGTGACATCTCACCCATTAATGATAGTATTGATGGCGCAATAGAACTAAATTGACCTCCAGGCATCAGTGTTACTAGAAAAACTTGATAATTAGTTGAATTTGCGATATAATACAGTTATTTCGAAGTCCCAAAATAAAGAATTTGCTCTGTGTTTTGTTGTCAAACACAGCGGTACAAATGGAAGAGCTTTGGCTGTGCCATACCACTGCAAATGTAACAACTCCGTCATTAATGATAGTATTGATGGCGCAATAGAATTAATTGACCTCCAGGCATCAGTGTTACTAGAAAAACTTGATAATTAGTTGAATTTGCGATATACCTCAGTTATTTCGAAGTCCCAAAATAAAGAATTTGCTCTGTGTTTTGTTGTCAAACACAGCGGTACAAATGGAAGAGCTTTGGCTGTGCCATACCACTGCAAATGTAACAACTCCGTCATTAATGATAGTATTGATGGCGCAATAGAACTAAATTGAACTCCAGGCATCAGTGTTACCAGAAAAAACTTGATAATTAGTTAAATTTGCGATATACCTCAGTTATTTCGATGTCCCAAGATAAAGGCTTTGCTCTGTGTTTTGTTGTCCAACACAGTGGTACAAATGGAAGAGCTTGGCCTGTGCCATAACACTTCAAATGTGACAACTCGGCCATTAATGATAGTATTGATGGCGCAATAGAACTAAATTGACCTCCAGGCATCAGTGTTACTAGAAAAACTTGATAATTAGTTGAATTTGCGATATACCTCAGTTATTTCGAAGTCTGTAAAAATAAAGGCTTTGCTCTGTGTTTTGTTGTTAAACACAGTGGTACAAATGGAAGAGCTTGGCCTGTGCCATAACAGTGCAAACGTGATAACTCGCCCATTAATGATAGTATTGTTGGCGCAATAGAACTAAATTGACCTCCAGGCATCAGTGTTACTAGAAAAACTTGATAATTAGTTAAATTTGCGATATGCCTCAGTTATTTCGATGTCCCAAGATAAAGGAGTTGCTCTGTGTTATGTTGTCAAACAGCGGTACAAATGGAAGAGCTTGGTCTGTGCCATAACACCGCAAACGTGACATCTCACCCATTAATGATAGTATTGATGGCGCAATAGAACTAAATATACCTCCAGGCATCAGTGTTACTAGAAAAACATGATAATTAGTTGAATTTGCGATATACCTCAGTTATTTCGAAGTCCCAAAATAAAGGATTTGCTCTGTGTTTTGTTGTCAAACACACCGGTACAAATGGAAGAGCTTGGGCTGTGCCATAACAGTGCAAACGTGATTACTCGGCCATTAATGATAGTATTGATGGCGCAATAGAACTAAATTGACCTCCAGGCATCAGTGTTACTAGAAAAATTTGATAATTAGTTGAATTTGCGATATAATACAGTTATTTCGAAGTCCCAAAATAAAGAATTTGCTCTGTGTTTTGTTGTCAAACACAGCGGTACAAATGGAAGAGCTTTGGCTGTGCCATACCACTGCAAATGTAACAACTCCGTCACTAATGATAGTATTGATGGCGCAATAGAACTAAATTGACCTCCAGGCATCAGTGTTACTAGAAAAACTTGATAATTAGTTGAATTTGCGATATACCTCAGTTATTTCGAAGTCCCAAAATAAAGAATTTGCTCTGTGTTTTGTTGTCAAACACAGCGGTACAAATGGAAGAGCTTTGGCTGTGCCATACCACTGCAAATGTAACAACTCCGTCATTAATTATAGTATTGATGGCGCAATAGAACTAAATTGAACTCCAGGCATAAGTGTTACCAGAAAAACTTGATAATTAGTTAAATTTGCGATATAATACAGTTATTTCGAAGTCCCAAAATAAAGGAGTTGCTCTGTGTTTTGTTGTCAATTACAGATGTACAAATGGAAGAGCTTGGCCTGTGCCATAACACTGCAAATGTGACAACTCCGCCATTAATGATAGTATTGATGGCGCAATAGAACTAAATTGACCTCCAGGCATCAGTGTTACCAGAAAAACTTGATAATTAGTTAAATTTGCGATATACCTCAGTTATTTCGATGTCCCAAGATAAAGGCTTTGCTCTGTGTTTTGTTGTCAAACACAGTGGTACAAATGGAAGAGCTTGGCCTGTGCCATAACAGTGCAAACGTGATTACTCGGCCATTAATGATAGTATTGATGGCGCAATAGAACTAAATTGACCTCCAGGCATCAGTGTTACTAGAAAATCTTGATAATTAGTTGAATTTGCGATATAATACAGTTATTTCGAAGTCCCAAGATAAAGGGGTTGCTCAGTGTTTTGTTGTCAAACACAGTGGTACAAATGGAAGAGCTTGGCCTGTGCCATAACAGTGCAAACGTGATAACTCAGCCATTAATGATAGTATTGATGGCGCAATAGAACTAAATTGACCTCCAGGCATCAGTGTTATTAAAACAAATTGATAATTAGTTAAATTTGCAATATACCTCAGTTATTTCGATGTCCCAAGATAAAGGAGTTGCTCTGTGTTTTGTTGTCAAACAGAGTGGTACAAATGGAAGAGCTTGGTCTGGGCCATAACAGTGCAAAGGTGATTACTCGGCCATTAATGATAGTATTGATGGCGCAATAGAACTAAATTGACCTCCAGGCATCAGTGTTACTAGAAAAACTTGATAATTAGTTGAATTTGCGATATAATACAGTTATTTCGAAGTCCCAAGATAAAGGAGTTGCTCTGTGTTTTGTTGTCAAACACAGTGGTACAAATGGAAGAGCTTGGCCTGTGCCATAACAGTGCAAACGTGACATCTCACCCATTAATGATAGTATTGATGGCGCAATAGAACTAATTTGACCTCCAGGCATCAGTGTTACTAGAAAAACGTGATAATTAGTTGAATTTGCGATATAACACAGTTATTTCGAAGTCCCAAGATAAAGGAGTTGCTCTGTGTTTAGTTGTCAAACACACCGGTACAAATGGAAGAGCTTGGGCTGTGCCATAACAGTGCAAACGTGATTACTCGGCCATTAATGATAGTATTGATGGCGCAATAGAACTAAATTGACCTCCAGGCATCAGTGTTACCAGAAAAACTTGATAATTAGTTAAATTTGCGATATACCTCAGATATTTCGATGTCCCAAGATAAAGGCTTTGCTCTGTGTTTTGTGGTCAAACACAGTGGTACAAATGGAAGAGCTTGGCCTGTGCCATAACAGTGCAAACGTGATTACTCGGCCATTAATGATAGTATTGATGGCGCAATAGAACTAAATTGACCTCCAGGCATCAGTGTTACTAGAAAAACTTGATAATTAGTTGAATTTGCGATATAATACAGTTATTTCGAAGTCCCAAAATAAAGAATTTGCTCTGTGTTTTGTTGTCAAACACAGCGGTACAAATGGAAGAGCTTTGGCTGTGCCATACCACTGCAAATGTAACAACTCCGTCATTAATGATAGTATTGATGGCGCAATAGAACTAAATTGACCTCCAGGCATCAGTGTTACTAGAAAAACTTGATAATTAGTTGAATTTGCGATATACCTCAGTTATTTCGAAGTCCCAAAATAAAGAATTTGCTCTGTGTTTTGTTGTCAAACACAGCGGTACAAATGGAAGAGCTTTGGCTGTGCCATACCACTGCAAATGTAACAACTCCGTCATTAATGATAGTATTGATGGCGCAATAGAACTAAATTGAACTCCAGGCATCAGTGTTACCAGAAAAAACTTGATAATTAGTTAAATTTGCGATATACCTCAGTTATTTCGATGTCCCAAGATAAAGGCTTTGCTCTGTGTTTTGTTGTCCAACACAGTGGTACAAATGGAAGAGCTTGGCCTGTGCCATAACACTTCAAATGTGACAACTCGGCCATTAATGATAGTATTGATGGCGCAATAGAACTAAATTGACCTCCAGGCATCAGTGTTACTAGAAAAACTTGATAATTAGTTGAATTTGCGATATACCTCAGTTATTTCGAAGTCTGTAAAAATAAAGGCTTTGCTCTGTGTTTTGTTGTTAAACACAGTGGTACAAATGGAAGAGCTTGGCCTGTGCCATAACAGTGCAAACGTGATAACTCGCCCATTAATGATAGTATTGTTGGCGCAATAGAACTAAATTGACCTCCAGGCATCAGTGTTACTAGAAAAACTTGATAATTAGTTAAATTTGCGATATGCCTCAGTTATTTCGATGTCCCAAGATAAAGGAGTTGCTCTGTGTTATGTTGTCAAACAGCGGTACAAATGGAAGAGCTTGGTCTGTGCCATAACACCGCAAACGTGACATCTCACCCATTAATGATAGTATTGATGGCGCAATAGAACTAAATATACCTCCAGGCATCAGTGTTACTAGAAAAACATGATAATTAGTTGAATTTGCGATATACCTCAGTTATTTCGAAGTCCCAAAATAAAGGATTTGCTCTGTGTTTTGTTGTCAAACACACCGGTACAAATGGAAGAGCTTGGGCTGTGCCATAACAGTGCAAACGTGATTACTCGGCCATTAATGATAGTATTGATGGCGCAATAGAACTAAATTGACCTCCAGGCATCAGTGTTACCAGAAAAACTTGATAATTAGTTAAATTTGCGATATACCTCAGATATTTCGATGTCCCAAGATAAAGGCTTTGCTCTGTGTTTTGTGGTCAAACACAGTGGTACAAATGGAAGAGCTTGGCCTGTGCCATAACAGTGCAAACGTGATTACTCGGCCATTAATGATAGTATTGATGGCGCAATAGAACTAAATTGACCTCCAGGCATCAGTGTTACTAGAAAAACTTGATAATTAGTTGAATTTGCGATATAATACAGTTATTTCGAAGTCCCAAAATAAAGAATTTGCTCTGTGTTTTGTTGTCAAACACAGCGGTACAAATGGAAGAGCTTTGGCTGTGCCATACCACTGCAAATGTAACAACTCCGTCATTAATGATAGTATTGATGGCGCAATAGAACTAAATTGACCTCCAGGCATCAGTGTTACTAGAAAAACTTGATAATTAGTTGAATTTGCGATATACCTCAGTTATTTCGAAGTCCCAAAATAAAGAATTTGCTCTGTGTTTTGTTGTCAAACACAGCGGTACAAATGGAAGAGCTTTGGCTGTGCCATACCACTGCAAATGTAACAACTCCGTCATTAATGATAGTATTGATGGCGCAATAGAACTAAATTGAACTCCAGGCATCAGTGTTACCAGAAAAAACTTGATAATTAGTTAAATTTGCGATATACCTCAGTTATTTCGATGTCCCAAGATAAAGGCTTTGCTCTGTGTTTTGTTGTCCAACACAGTGGTACAAATGGAAGAGCTTGGCCTGTGCCATAACACTTCAAATGTGACAACTCGGCCATTAATGATAGTATTGATGGCGCAATAGAACTAAATTGACCTCCAGGCATCAGTGTTACTAGAAAAACTTGATAATTAGTTGAATTTGCGATATACCTCAGTTATTTCGAAGTCTGTAAAAATAAAGGCTTTGCTCTGTGTTTTGTTGTTAAACACAGTGGTACAAATGGAAGAGCTTGGCCTGTGCCATAACAGTGCAAACGTGATAACTCGCCCATTAATGATAGTATTGTTGGCGCAATAGAACTAAATTGACCTCCAGGCATCAGTGTTACTAGAAAAACTTGATAATTAGTTAAATTTGCGATATGCCTCAGTTATTTCGATGTCCCAAGATAAAGGAGTTGCTCTCTGTTTTATTGTCAAAGAGACCGGTACAAACGGCATAGCTTGGACTGTGCCATAACACTGCAAATGTGACAACTCCGCCATTAATGATAGTATTGATGGCGCAATATAACTAAATTGACCTCCAGGCATCAGTGTTACTAGAAAAACTTGATAATTAGTTAACTTTGCGATATAACTCGGTTATTTCGAAGTCCCAAATAAAGTGTTTGCTCTGTGTTATGTTGTCAAACAGCGGTACAAATGGAAGAGCTTGGTCTGTGCCATAACACCGCAAACGTGACATCTCACCCATTAATGATAGTATTGATGGCGCAATAGAACTAAATATACCTCCAGGCATCAGTGTTACTAGAAAAACATGATAATTAGTTGAATTTGCGATATACCTCAGTTATTTCGAAGTCCCAAAATAAAGGATTTGCTCTGTGTTTTGTTGTCAAACACACCGGTACAAATGGAAGAGCTTGGGCTGTGCCATAACAGTGCAAACGTGATTACTCGGCCATTAATGATAGTATTGATGGCGCAATAGAACTAAATTGACCTCCAGGCATCAGTGTTACCAGAAAAAACTTGATAATTAGTTAAATTTGCGATATACCTCAGATATTTCGATGTCCCAAGAAAAAGGCTTTGCTCTGTGTTTTGTTGTCAAACACAGTGGTACAAATGGAAGAGCTTGGCCTGTGCCATAACAGTGCAAACGTGATTACTCGGCCATTAATGATAGTATTGATGGCGCAATAGAACTAAATTGACCTCCAGGCATCAGTGTTACTAGAAAAACTTGATAATTAGTTGAATTTGCGATATAATACAGTTATTTCGAAGTCCCAAAATAAAGAATTTGGTCTGTGTTTTGTTGTCAAACACAGCGGTACAAATGGAAGAGCTTTGGCTGTGCCATACCACTGCAAATGTAACAACTCCGTCATTAATGATAGTATTGATGGCGCAATAGAACTAAATTGACCTCCAGGCATTAGTGTTACTAGAAAAACTTGATAATTAGTTGAATTTGCGATATACCTCAGTTATTTCGATGTCCCAATATAAAGGCTTTGCTCTGTGTTTTGTTGTCAAACACAGTGGTACAAATGGAAGAGCTTTGGCTGTGCCATACCACTGCAAATGTAACAACTCCGTCATTAATGATAGTATTGATGGCGCAATAGAACTAAATTGAACTCCAGGCATCAGTGTTACCAGAAAAACTTGATAATTAGTTAAATTTGCGATATACCTCAGTTATTTCGATGTCCCAAGATAAAGGCTTTGCTCTGTGTTTTGTTGTCAAACACAGTGGTACAAATGGAAGAGCTTGGCCTGTGCCATAACACTGCAAATGTGACAACTCGGCCATTAATGATAGTATTGATGGCGCAATAGAACTAAATTGACCTCCAGGCATCAGTGTTACTAGAAAAACTTGATAATTAGTTGAATTTGCGATATACCACAGTTATTTCGAAGTCCCAAAATAAAGGCTTTGCTCTGTGTTTTGTTGTTAAACACAGTGGTACAAATGGAAGAGCTTGGCCTGTGCCATAACAGTGCAAACGTGATAACTCGCCCATTAATGATAGTATTGTTGGCGCAATAGAACTAAATTGACCTCCAGGCATCAGTGTTACTAGAAAAACATGATAATTAGTTGAATTTGCGATATAACTCGGTTATTTCGAAGTCCCAAATAAAGTATTTGCTCTGTGTTATGTTGTCAAACAGCGGTACAAATGGAAGAGCTTGGTCTGTGCCATAATACCGCAAACGTGACATCTCACCCATTAATGATAGTATTGATGGCGCAATAGAACTAAATATACCTCCAGGCATCAGTGTTACTAGAAAAACATGATAATTAGTTGAATTTGCGATATACCTCAGTTATTTCGATGTCCCAAAATAAAGGATTTGCTCTGTGTTTTGTTGTCAAACACACCGGTACAAATGGAAGAGCTTGGGCTGTGCCATAACAGTGCAAACGTGATTACTCGGCCATTAATGATAGTATTGATGGCGCAATAGAACTAAATTGACCTCCAGGCATCAGTGTTACCAGAAAAACTTGATAATTAGTTAAATTTGCGATATACCTCAGATATTTCGATGTCCCAAGATAAAGGCTTTGCTCTGTGTTTTGTGGTCAAACACAGTGGTACAAATGGAAGAGCTTGGCCTGTGCCATAACAGTGCAAACGTGATTACTCGGCCATTAATGATAGTATTGATGGCGCAATAGAACTAAATTGACCTCCAGGCATCAGTGTTACTAGAAAAACTTGATAATTAGTTGAATTTGCGATATAATACAGTTATTTCGAAGTCCCAAAATAAAGAATTTGCTCTGTGTTTTGTTGTCAAACACAGCGGTACAAATGGAAGAGCTTTGGCTGTGCCATACCACTGCAAATGTAACAACTCCGTCATTAATGATAGTATTGATGGCGCAATAGAACTAAATTGACCTCCAGGCATCAGTGTTACTAGAAAAACTTGATAATTAGTTGAATTTGCGATATACCTCAGTTATTTCGAAGTCCCAAAATAAAGAATTTGCTCTGTGTTTTGTTGTCAAACACAGCGGTACAAATGGAAGAGCTTTGGCTGTGCCATACCACTGCAAATGTAACAACTCCGTCATTAATGATAGTATTGATGGCGCAATAGAACTAAATTGAACTCCAGGCATCAGTGTTACCAGAAAAAACTTGATAATTAGTTAAATTTGCGATATACCTCAGTTATTTCGATGTCCCAAGATAAAGGCTTTGCTCTGTGTTTTGTTGTCCAACACAGTGGTACAAATGGAAGAGCTTGGCCTGTGCCATAACACTTCAAATGTGACAACTCGGCCATTAATGATAGTATTGATGGCGCAATAGAACTAAATTGACCTCCAGGCATCAGTGTTACTAGAAAAACTTGATAATTAGTTGAATTTGCGATATACCTCAGTTATTTCGAAGTCTGTAAAAATAAAGGCTTTGCTCTGTGTTTTGTTGTTAAACACAGTGGTACAAATGGAAGAGCTTGGCCTGTGCCATAACAGTGCAAACGTGATAACTCGCCCATTAATGATAGTATTGTTGGCGCAATAGAACTAAATTGACCTCCAGGCATCAGTGTTACTAGAAAAACTTGATAATTAGTTAAATTTGCGATATGCCTCAGTTATTTCGATGTCCCAAGATAAAGGAGTTGCTCTCTGTTTTATTGTCAAAGAGACCGGTACAAACGGCATAGCTTGGACTGTGCCATAACACTGCAAATGTGACAACTCCGCCATTAATGATAGTATTGATGGCGCAATATAACTAAATTGACCTCCAGGCATCAGTGTTACTAGAAAAACTTGATAATTAGTTAACTTTGCGATATAACTCGGTTATTTCGAAGTCCCAAATAAAGTGTTTGCTCTGTGTTATGTTGTCAAACAGCGGTACAAATGGAAGAGCTTGGTCTGTGCCATAACACCGCAAACGTGACATCTCACCCATTAATGATAGTATTGATGGCGCAATAGAACTAAATATACCTCCAGGCATCAGTGTTACTAGAAAAACATGATAATTAGTTGAATTTGCGATATACCTCAGTTATTTCGAAGTCCCAAAATAAAGGATTTGCTCTGTGTTTTGTTGTCAAACACACCGGTACAAATGGAAGAGCTTGGGCTGTGCCATAACAGTGCAAACGTGATTACTCGGCCATTAATGATAGTATTGATGGCGCAATAGAACTAAATTGACCTCCAGGCATCAGTGTTACCAGAAACACTTGATAATTAGTTAAATTTGCGATATACCTCAGATATTTCGATGTCCCAAGATAAAGGCTTTGCTCTGTGTTTTGTTGTCAAACACAGTGGTACAAATGGAAGAGCTTGGCCTGTGCCATAACAGTGCAAACGTGATTACTCGGCCATTAATGATAGTATTGATGGCGCAATAGAACTAAATTGACCTCCAGGCATCAGTGTTACTAGAAAAACTTGATAATTCACGCCGGGCACGAATAACCGTAAAAACGGCGGGGTTGAGTGTAACATAAAACGTAAAAGTAACGCCATTTCCTTACTTCTACTCTAAATTTGACGAAATGTTGGCAGGTTGGTAACAAAGTAAGACTACATTTTTCGCGACAATTGTTTCTGTATTCTGACGTTGTTGTGACGTCATAAGGGATACCTCCTTTTTTGGTGAAATTTAACCTTTAAAACACGTTTCAAAAATATTATGTCATCAGAAAGCTTTTATGAAATATATTAATTTGCCGAAAATTTGAACTTTCTACGATAAACATATTCAAAGTTATGGACGATTTACTGTTTTTATGACGTCATTATTAGTGACGTCATACTTCAAGCTTAAATCAGATTGCCGACTATAAAAATATTATTAAAGAGAATACTACGACTTGTGAGTGTTAGCCAAATGCATTTCATTGATAAAATTCCAAAAACATTGAACTGGCTATTTTCTGAGGGTACACAAATATATTTATGGCGTCATAATGACGTATGCAAAAAAAGGGGCTTCAATTCTAAGCTGTTATACTCAAAAAATAAAAATTCTAAAAAGAACACGTTGTTACTACTAAAAAGCTCTATTATTGTGCAAAATATGATGCACCAGTATTTCGAACTGTAAAAGTTAAAACAAGCGACATTTTCATAAATGGTTTTATGCTATATTTTTCCCGCCAACTTTTGGCGGGAAAATTACCAAAATTCAAACTTTAATAACTTTCGTTTACTTCAATCGATCTATAACGGGTTTTCGATTATTTCATTCTCATGAACAAGAGATTTTAAAAAGATATAATAATACGTTTTTAGAGGTAATGAAAATTTATAAGAAATCTATTAGAAAAGGATATATGACGTCATTGTGACGTCATAATGATGGCTATATTAGCTTAACTTATCAGACTATGTTTTGTTTACACTCCTTTATACACCTATCAAAATTCATTCTTCTATGTCGAAAACTTTTAAATTTATATTAAACCCGCCGTTTTTAGGATCATTTGTGCCCGGCGTGATTAGTTGAATTTGCGATATAATACAGTTATTTCGAAGTCCCAAAATAAAGAATTTGGTCTGTGTTTTGTTGTCAAACACAGCGGTACAAATGGAAGAGCTTTGGCTGTGCCATACCACTGCAAATGTAACAACTCCGTCATTAATGATAGTATTGATGGCGCAATAGAACTAAATTGACCTCCAGGCATTAGTGTTACTAGAAAAACTTGATAATTAGTTGAATTTGCGATATACCTCAGTTATTTCGATGTCCCAATATAAAGGCTTTGCTCTGTGTTTTGTTGTCAAACACAGTGGTACAAATGGAAGAGCTTTGGCTGTGCCATACCACTGCAAATGTAACAACTCCGTCATTAATGATAGTATTGATGGCGCAATAGAACTAAATTGAACTCCAGGCATCAGTGTTACCAGAAAAACTTGATAATTAGTTAAATTTGCGATATACCTCAGTTATTTCGATGTCCCAAGATAAAGGCTTTGCTCTGTGTTTTGTTGTCAAACACAGTGGTACAAATGGAAGAGCTTGGCCTGTGCCATAACACTGCAAATGTGACAACTCGGCCATTAATGATAGTATTGATGGCGCAATAGAACTAAATTGACCTCCAGGCATCAGTGTTACTAGAAAAACTTGATAATTAGTTGAATTTGCGATATACCTCAGTTATTTCGAAGTCCCAAAATAAAGGCTTTGCTCTGTGTTTTGTTGTTAAACACAGTGGTACAAATGGAAGAGCTTGGCCTGTGCCATAACAGTGCAAACGTGATAACTCGCCCATTAATGATAGTATTGTTGGCGCAATAGAACTAAATTGACCTCCAGGCATCAGTGTTACTAGAAAAACATGATAATTAGTTGAATTTGCGATATAACTCGGTTATTTCGAAGTCCCAAATAAAGTATTTGCTCTGTGTTATGTTGTCAAACAGCGGTACAAATGGAAGAGCTTGGTTTGTGCCATAATACCGCAAACGTGACATCTCACCCATTAATGATAGTATTGATGGCGCAATAGAACTAAATATACCTCCAGGCATCAGTGTTACTAGAAAAACATGATAATTAGTTGAATTTGCGATATACCTCAGTTATTTCGATGTCCCAAAATAAAGGATTTGCTCTGTGTTTTGTTGTCAAACACACCGGTACAAATGGAAGAGCTTGGGCTGTGCCATAACAGTGCAAACGTGATTACTCGGCCATTAATGATAGTATTGATGGCGCAATAGAACTAAATTGACCTCCAGGCATCAGTGTTACCAGAAAAACTTGATAATTAGTTAATTTTGCGATATACCTCAGTTATTTCGATGTCCCAAGATAAAGGCTTTGCTCTGTGTTTTGTTGTCAAACACAGTGGTACAAATGGAAGAGCTTGGCCTGTGCCATAACACTGCAAATGTGACAACTCGGCCATTAATGATAGTATTGATGGCGCAATAGAACTAAATTGACCTCCAGGCATCAGTGTTACTAGAAAAACATGATAATTAGTTGAATTTGCGATATAACTCGGTTATTTCGAAGTCCCAAATAAAGTATTTGCTCTGTGTTATGTTGTCAAACAGCGGTACAAATGGAAGAGCTTGGTCTGTGCCATAACACCGCAAACGTGACATCTCACCCATTAATGATAGTATTGATGGCGCAATAGAACTAAATATACCTCCAGGCATCAGTGTTACTAGAAAAACATGATAATTAGTTGAATTTGCGATATACCTCAGTTATTTCGAAGTCCCAAAATAAAGGATTTGCTCTGTGTTTTGTTGTCAAACACACCGGTACAAATGGAAGAGCTTGGGCTGTGCGATAACAGTGCAAACGTGATTACTCGGCCATTAATGATAGTATTGATGGCGCAATAGAACTAAATTGACCTCCAGGCATCAGTGTTACCAGAAAAACTTGATAATTAGTTAAATTTGCGATATACCTCAGATATTTCGATGTCCCAAGATAAAGGCTTTGCTCTGTGTTTTGTGGTCAAACACAGTGGTACAAATGGAAGAGCTTGGCCTGTGCCATAACAGTGCAAACGTGATTACTCGGCCATTAATGATAGTATTGATGGCGCAATAGAACTAAATTGACCTCCAGGCATCAGTGTTACTAGAAAAATTTGATAATTAGTTGAATTTGCGATATAATACAGTTATTTCGAAGTCCCAAAATAAAGAATTTGCTCTGTGTTTTGTTGTCAAACACAGCGGTACAAATGGAAGAGCTTTGGCTGTGCCATACCACTGCAAATGTAACAACTCCGTCATTAATGATAGTATTGATGGCGCAATAGAACTAAATTGACCTCCAGGCATCAGTGTTACTAGAAAAACTTGATAATTAGTTGAATTTGCGATATACCTCAGTTATTTCGAAGTCCCAAAATAAAGAATTTGCTCTGTGTTTTGTTGTCAAACACAGCGGTACAAATGGAAGAGCTTTGGCTGTGCCATACCACTGCAAATGTAACAACTCCGTCATTAATGATAGTATTGATGGCGCAATAGAACTAAATTGAACTCCAGGCATAAGTGTTACCAGAAAAACTTGATAATTAGTTAAATTTGCGATATACCTCAGTTATTTCGATGTCCCAAGATAAAGGCTTTGCTCTGTGTTTTGTTGTCAAACACAGTGGTACAAATGGAAGAGCTTGGCCTGTGCCATAACAGTGCAAACGTGATAACTCGGCCATTAATGATAGTATTGATGGCGCAATAGAACTAAATTGACCTCCAGGCATCAGTGTTACTAGAAAAACTTGATAATTAGTTGAATGTGCGATATAATACAGTTATTTCGAAGTCCCAAAATAAAGGAGTTGCTCTGTGTTTTGTTGTCAATTACAGATGTACAAATGGAAGAGCTTGGCCTGTGCCATAACACTGCAAATGTGACAACTCCGCCATTAATGATAGTATTGATGGCGCAATAGAACTAAATTGACCTCCAGGCATCAGTGTTACCAGAAAAACTTGATAATTAGTTAAATTTGCGATATACCTCAGTTATTTCGATGTCCCAAGATAAAGGCTTTGCTCTGTGTTTTGTTGTCAAACACAGTGGTACAAATGGAAGAGCTTGGCCTGTGCCATAACAGTGCAAACGTGATTACTCGGCCATTAATGATAGTATTGATGGCGCAATAGAACTAAATTGACCTCCAGGCATCAGTGTTACTAGAAAATCTTGATAATTAGTTGAATTTGCGATATAATACAGTTATTTCGATGTCCCAAGATAAAGGCTTTGCTCTGTGTTTTGTGGTCAAACACAGTGGTACAAATGGAAGAGCTTGGCCTGTGCCATAACAGTGCAAACGTGATTACTCGGCCATTAATGATAGTATTGATGGCGCAATAGAACTAAATTGACCTCCAGGCATCAGTGTTACTAGAAAAACTTGATAATTAGTTGAATTTGCGATATAATACAGTTATTTCGAAGTCCCAAAATAAAGAATTTGCTCTGTGTTTTGTTGTCAAACACAGCGGTACAAATGGAAGAGCTTTGGCTGTGCCATACCACTGCAAATGTAACAACTCCGTCATTAATGATAGTATTGATGGCGCAATAGAACTAAATTGACCTCCAGGCATCAGTGTTACTAGAAAAACTTGATAATTAGTTGAATTTGCGATATACCTCAGTTATTTCGAAGTCCCAAAATAAAGAATTTGCTCTGTGTTTTGTTGTCAAACACAGCGGTACAAATGGAAGAGCTTTGGCTGTGCCATACCACTGCAAATGTAACAACTCCGTCATTAATGATAGTATTGATGGCGCAATAGAACTAAATTGAACTCCAGGCATCAGTGTTACCAGAAAAAACTTGATAATTAGTTAAATTTGCGATATACCTCAGTTATTTCGATGTCCCAAGATAAAGGCTTTGCTCTGTGTTTTGTTGTCGAACACAGTGGTACAAATGGAAGAGCTTGGCCTGTGCCATAACACAGCAAATGTGACAACTCCGCCATTAATGATAGTATTGATGGCGCAATAGAACTAAATTGACCTCCAGGCATCAGTGTTACCAGAAAAACTTGATAATTAGTTAAATTTGCGATATACCTCAGTTATTTCGATGTCCCAAGATAAAGGCTTTGCTCTGTGTTTTGTTGTCAAACACAGTGGTACAAATGGAAGAGCTTGGCCTGTGCCATAACAGTGCAAACGTGATTACTCGGCCATTAATGATAGTATTGATGGCGCAATAGAACTAAATTGACCTCCAGGCATCAGTGTTACTAGAAAATCTTGATAATTAGTTGAATTTGCGATATAATACAGTTATTTCGAAGTCCCAAGATAAAGGAGTTGCTCTGTGTTTTGTTGACAAACACAGTGGTACAAATGGAAGAGCTTGGCCTGTGCCATAACAGTGCAAACGTGATAACTCAGCCATTAATGATAGTATTGATGGCGCAAAAGAACTAAATTGACCTCCAGGCATCAGTGTTATTAAAACAAATTGATAATTAGTTAAATTTGCGATATACCTCAGTTATTTCGATGTCCCAAGATAAAGGAGTTGCTCTGTGTTTTGTTGTCAAACACAGTGGTACAAATGGAAGAGCTTGGTCTGGGCCATAACAGTGCAAAGGTTATTACTCGGCCATTAATGATAGTATTGATGGCGCAATAGAACTAAATTGACCTCCAGGCATCAGTGTTACCAGAAAAACTTGATAATTAGTTGAATTTGCGATATAATACAGTTATTTCGAAGTCCCAAGATAAAGGAGTTGCTCTGTGTTTTGTTGTCAAACACAGTGGTACAAATGGAAGAGCTTGGCCTGTGCCATAACAGTGCAAACGTGACATCTCACCCATTAATGATAGTATTGATGGCGCAATAGAACTAATTTGACCTCCAGGCATCAGTGTTACTAGAAAAACGTGCTAATTAGTTGAATTTGCGATATAACACAGTTATTTCGAAGTCCCAAGATAAAGGAGTTGCTCTGTGTTTTGTTGTCAAAGCCACCGGTACAAATGGCATAGCATGAACTGTGCCATAACACTGCAAATGTGACAACTCGGCCATTAATGATAGTATTGATGGCGCAATAGAACTAAATTGACCTCCAGGCATCAGTGTTACTAGAAAAACTTGATAATTAGTTAAATTTGCGATATACCTCAGTTATTTCGAAGTCCCAACATAAAGGATTTGCTCTGTGTTTTGTTGTGAAACACACCTGTACAAATGGAAGAGCTTGGCCTGTGCCATAACAGTGCAAACGTGATAACTCGGCCATTAATGATAGTATTGATGGCGCAATAGAACTAAATTGACCTCCAGGCATCAGTGTTACCAGAAAAACTTGATAATTAGTTAAATTTGCGATATACCTCAGTTATTTCGATGTCCCAAGATAAAGGCTTTGCTCTGTGGTTTGTTGTCAAACACAGTGGTACAAATGGAAGAGCTTGGCCTGTGCCATAACTGTGCAAACGTGATAACTCGGCCATTAATGATAGTATTGATGGCGCAATAGAACTAAATTGACCTCCAGGCATCAGTGTTACTAGAAAAACTTGATAATTAGTTGAATGTGCGATATAATACAGTTATTTCGAAGTCCCAAGATAAAGGAGTTGCTCTGTGTTTTGTTGTCAAACACAGCGGTACAAATGGAAGAGCTTGGCCTGTGCCATAACACTGCAAATGTGACAACTCCGCCATTAATGATAGTATTGATGGCGCAATAGAACTAAATTGACCTCCAGGCATCAGTGTTACTAGAAAAACTGTATAATTAGTTGAATTTGCGATATACCTCAGTTATTTCGATGTCCCAATATAAAGGCTTTGCTCTGTGTTTTGTTGCCAAACACAGTGGTACAAATGGAAGAGCTTGGTCTGTGCCCTAACACCGCAAACGTGACATCTCACCCATTAATGATAGTATTAATGGCGCAATAGAACTAAATATACCTCCAGGCATCAAATTTACTAGAAAAACATGATAATTAGTTGAATTTGCGATATACCTCAGTTATTTCGATGTCCCAAAATAAAGGAGTTGCTCTGTGTTTTATTGTCAAAGAGACCGGTACAAATGGAAGAGCTTGGGCTGTGCCATAGCACTGCAAATGTAACAACTCCGTCATTAATGATAGTATTGATGGCGCAATAGAACTAAATTGACCTCCAGGCATCAGTGTTACTAGAAAAACTTGATAATTAGTTGAATTTGCGATACACCTCAGTTATTTCGAAGTCCCAAAATAAAGAATTTGCTCTGTGTTTTGTTGTCAAACACAGCGGTACAAATGGAAGAGCTTTGGCTGTGCCATACCACTGCAAATGTAACAACTCCGTCATTAATGATAGTATTGATGGCGCAATAGAACTAAATTGACCTCCAGGCATCAGTGTTACCAGAAAAACTTGATAATTAGTTAAATTTGCGATATACCTCAGTTATTTCGATGTCCCAAGATAAAGGCTTTGCTCTGTGTTTTGTTGTCAAACACAGTGGTACAAATGGAAGAGCTTGGCCTGTGCCATAACAGTGCAAACGTGATAACTCGGCCATTAATGATAGTATTGATGGCGCAATAGAACTAAATTGACCTCCAGGCATCAGTGTTACTAGAAAAACTTGATAATTAGTTGAATGTGCGATATAATACAGTTATTTCGAAGTCCCAAGATAAAGGAGTTGCTCTGTGTTTTGTTGTCAAACACAGCGGTACAAATGGAAGAGCTTGGCCTGTGCCATAACACTGCAAATGTGACAACTCCGCCATTAATGATAGTATTGATGGCGTAATAGAACTAAATTGACCTCCAGGCATCAGTGTTACTAAAAAAACTTGATAATTAGTTGAATTTGCGATATACCTCAGTTATTTCGATGTCCCAATATAAAGGCTTTGCTCTGTGTTTTGTTGTCAAACACAGTGGTACAAATGGAAGAGCTTTGGCTGTGCCATACCACTGCAAATGTAACAACTCCGTCATTAATGATAGTATTGATGGCGCAATAGAACTAAATTGAACTCCAGGCATCAGTGTTACCAGAAAAACTTGATAATTAGTTAAATTTGCGATATACCTCAGTTATTTCGATGTCCCAATATAAAGGCTTTGCTCTGTGTTTTGTTGTCAAACACAGTGGTACAAATGGAAGAGCTTGGTCTGTGCCCTAACACCGCAAACGTGACATCTCACCCATTAATGATAGTATTAATGGCGCAATAGAACTAAATATACCTCCAGGCATCAGTTTTACTAGAAAAACATGATAATTAGTTGAATTTGCGATATAACTCGGTTATTTCGAAGTCCCAAATAAAGTATTTGCTCTGTGTTATGTTGTCAAACAGCTGTACAAATGGAAGAGCTTGGTCTGTGCCATAATACCGCAAACGTGACATCTCACCCATTAATGATAGTATTGATGGCGCAATAGAACTAAATATACCTCCAGGCATCAGTGTTACTAGAAAAACATGATAATTAGTTGAATTTGCGATATACCTCAGTTATTTCGATGTCCCAAAATAAAGGATTTGCTCTGTGTTTTGTTGTCAAACACACCGGTACAAATGGAAGAGCTTGGGCTGTGCCATAACAGTGCAAACGTGATTACTCGGCCATTAATGATAGTATTGATGGCGCAATAGAACTAAATTGACCTCCAGGCATCAGTGTTACCAGAAAAACTTGATAATTAGTTAAATTTGCGAAATACCTCAGATATTTCGATGTCCCAAGATAAAGGCTTTGCTCTGTGTTTTGTGGTCAAACACAGTGGTACAAATGGAAGAGCTTGGCCTGTGCCATAACAGTGCAAACGTGATTACTCGGCCATTAATGATAGTATTGATGGCGCAATAGAACTAAATTGACCTCCAGGCATCAGTGTTACTAGAAAAACTTGATAATTAGTTGAATTTGCGATATAATACAGTTATTTCGAAGTCCCAAAATAAAGAATTTGCTCTGTGTTTTGTTGTCAAACACAGCGGTACAAATGGAAGAGCTTTGGCTGTGCCATACCACTGCAAATGTAACAACTCCGTCATTAATGATAGTATTGATGGCGCAATAGAACTAAATTGACCTCCAGGCATCAGTGTTACTAGAAAAACTTGATAATTAGTTGAATTTGCGATATACCTCAGTTATTTCGAAGTCCCAAAATAAAGAATTTGCTCTGTGTTTTGTTGTCAAACACAGCGGTACAAATGGAAGAGCTTTGGCTGTGCCATACCACTGCAAATGTAACAACTCCGTCATTAATGATAGTATTGATGGCGCAATAGAACTAAATTGAACTCCAGGCATCAGTGTTACCAGAAAAAACTTGATAATTAGTTAAATTTGCGATATACCTCAGTTATTTCGATGTCCCAAGATAAAGGCTTTGCTCTGTGTTTTGTTGTCCAACACAGTGGTACAAATGGAAGAGCTTGGCCTGTGCCATAACACTTGAAATGTGACAACTCGGCCATTAATGATAGTATTGATGGCGCAATAGAACTAAATTGACCTCCAGGCATCAGTGTTACTAGAAAAACTTGATAATTAGTTGAATTTGCGATATACCTCAGTTATTTCGAAGTCTGTAAAAATAAAGGCTTTGCTCTGTGTTTTGTTGTTAAACACAGTGGTACAAATGGAAGAGCTTGGCCTGTGCCATAACAGTGCAAACGTGATAACTCGCCCATTAATGATAGTATTGTTGGCGCAATAGAACTAAATTGACCTCCAGGCATCAGTGTTACTAGAAAAACTTGATAATTAGTTAAATTTGCGATATGCCTCAGTTATTTCGATGTCCCAAGATAAAGGAGTTGCTCTCTGTTTTATTGTCAAAGAGACCGGTACAAACGGCATAGCTTGGACTGTGCCATAACACTGCAAATGTGACAACTCCGCCATTAATGATAGTATTGATGGCGCAATATAACTAAATTGACCTCCAGGCATCAGTGTTACTAGAAAAACTTGATAATTAGTTAACTTTGCGATATAACTCGGTTATTTCGAAGTCCCAAATAAAGTGTTTGCTCTGTGTTATGTTGTCAAACAGCGGTACAAATGGAAGAGCTTGGTCTGTGCCATAACACCGCAAACGTGACATCTCACCCATTAATGATAGTATTGATGGCGCAATAGAACTAAATATACCTCCAGGCATCAGTGTTACTAGAAAAACATGATAATTAGTTGAATTTGCGATATACCTCAGTTATTTCGAAGTCCCAAAATAAAGGATTTGCTCTGTGTTTTGTTGTCAAACACACCGGTACAAATGGAAGAGCTTGGGCTGTGCCATAACAGTGCAAACGTGATTACTCGGCCATTAATGATAGTATTGATGGCGCAATAGAACTAAATTGACCTCCAGGCATCAGTGTTACCAGAAACACTTGATAATTAGTTAAATTTGCGATATACCTCAGATATTTCGATGTCCCAAGATAAAGGCTTTGCTCTGTGTTTTGTTGTCAAACACAGTGGTACAAATGGAAGAGCTTGGCCTGTGCCATAACAGTGCAAACGTGATTACTCGGCCATTAATGATAGTATTGATGGCGCAATAGAACTAAATTGACCTCCAGGCATCAGTGTTACTAGAAAAACTTGATAATTCACGCCGGGCACGAATAACCGTAAAAACGGCGGGGTTGAGTGTAACATAAAACGTAAAAGTAACGCCATTTCCTTACTTCTACTCTAAATTTGACGAAATGTTGGCAGGTTGGTAACAAAGTAAGACTACATTTTTCGCGACAATTGTTTCTGTATTCTGACGTTGTTGTGACGTCATAAGGGATACCTCCTTTTTTGGTGAAATTTAACCTTTAAAACACGTTTCAAAAATATTATGTCATCAGAAAGCTTTTATGAAATATATTAATTTGCCGAAAATTTGAACTTTCTACGATAAACATATTCAAAGTTATGGACGATTTACTGTTTTTATGACGTCATTATTAGTGACGTCATACTTCAAGCTTAAATCAGATTGCCGACTATAAAAATATTATTAAAGAGAATACTACGACTTGTGAGTGTTAGCCAAATGCATTTCATTGATAAAATTCCAAAAACATTGAACTGGCTATTTTCTGAGGGTACACAAATATATTTATGGCGTCATAATGACGTATGCAAAAAAAGGGGCTTCAATTCTAAGCTGTTATACTCAAAAAATAAAAATTCTAAAAAGAACACGTTGTTACTACTAAAAAGCTCTATTATTGTGCAAAATATGATGCACCAGTATTTCGAACTGTAAAAGTTAAAACAAGCGACATTTTCATAAATGGTTTTATGCTATATTTTTCCCGCCAACTTTTGGCGGGAAAATTACCAAAATTCAAACTTTAATAACTTTCGTTTACTTCAATCGATCTATAACGGGTTTTCGATTATTTCATTCTCATGAACAAGAGATTTTAAAAAGATATAATAATACGTTTTTAGAGGTAATGAAAATTTATAAGAAATCTATTAGAAAAGGATATATGACGTCATTGTGACGTCATAATGATGGCTATATTAGCTTAACTTATCAGACTATGTTTTGTTTACACTCCTTTATACACCTATCAAAATTCATTCTTCTATGTCGAAAACTTTTAAATTTATATTAAACCCGCCGTTTTTAGGATCATTTGTGCCCGGCGTGATTAGTTGAATTTGCGATATAATACAGTTATTTCGAAGTCCCAAAATAAAGAATTTGGTCTGTGTTTTGTTGTCAAACACAGCGGTACAAATGGAAGAGCTTTGGCTGTGCCATACCACTGCAAATGTAACAACTCCGTCATTAATGATAGTATTGATGGCGCAATAGAACTAAATTGACCTCCAGGCATTAGTGTTACTAGAAAAACTTGATAATTAGTTGAATTTGCGATATACCTCAGTTATTTCGATGTCCCAATATAATGGCTTTGCTCTGTGTTTTGTTGTCAAACACAGTGGTACAAATGGAAGAGCTTTGGCTGTGCCATACCACTGCAAATGTAACAACTCCGTCATTAATGATAGTATTGATGGCGCAATAGAACTAAATTGAACTCCAGGCATCAGTGTTACCAGAAAAACTTGATAATTAGTTAAATTTGCGATATACCTCAGTTATTTCGATGTCCCAAGATAAAGGCTTTGCTCTGTGTTTTGTTGTCAAACACAGTGGTACAAATGGAAGAGCTTGGCCTGTGCCATAACACTGCAAATGTGACAACTCGGCCATTAATGATAGTATTGATGGCGCAATAGAACTAAATTGACCTCCAGGCATCAGTGTTACTAGAAAAACTTGATAATTAGTTGAATTTGCGATATACCTCAGTTATTTCGAAGTCCCAAAATAAAGGCTTTGCTCTGTGTTTTGTTGTTAAACACAGTGGTACAAATGGAAGAGCTTGGCCTGTGCCATAACAGTGCAAACGTGATAACTCGCCCATTAATGATAGTATTGTTGGCGCAATAGAACTAAATTGACCTCCAGGCATCAGTGTTACTAGAAAAACATGATAATTAGTTGAATTTGCGATATATCTCGGTTATTTCGAAGTCCCAAATAAAGTATTTGCTCTGTGTTATGTTGTCAAACAGCGGTACAAATGGAAGAGCTTGGTCTGTGCCATAATACCGCAAACGTGACATCTCACCCATTAATGATAGTATTGATGGCGCAATAGAACTAAATATACCTCCAGGCATCAGTGTTACTAGAAAAACATGATAATTAGTTGAATTTGCGATATACCTCAGTTATTTCGATGTCCCAAAATAAAGGATTTGCTCTGTGTTTTGTTGTCAAACACACCGGTACAAATGGAAGAGCTTGGGCTGTGCCATAACAGTGCAAACGTGATTACTCGGCCATTAATGATAGTATTGATGGCGCAATAGAACTAAATTGACCTCCAGGCATCAGTGTTACTAGAAAAACATGATAATTAGTTGAATTTGCGATATAACTCGGTTATTTCGAAGTCCCAAATAAAGTATTTGCTCTGTGTTATGTTGTCAAACAGCGGTACAAATGGAAGAGCTTGGTCTGTGCCATAACACCGCAAACGTGACATCTCACCCATTAATGATAGTATTGATGGCGCAATAGAACTAAATATACCTCCAGGCATCAGTGTTACTAGAAAAACATGATAATTAGTTGAATTTGCGATATACCTCAGTTATTTCGAAGTCCCAAAATAAAGGATTTGCTCTGTGTTTTGTTGTCAAACACACCGGTACAAATGGAAGAGCTTGGGCTGTGCCATAACAGTGCAAACGTGATTACTCGGCCATTAATGATAGTATTGATGGCGCAATAGAACTAAATTGACCTCCAGGCATCAGTGTTACCAGAAAAACTTGATAATTAGTTAAATTTGCGATATACCTCAGATATTTCGATGTCCCAAGATAAAGGCTTTGCTCTGTGTTTTGTGGTCAAACACAGTGGTACAAATGGAAGAGCTTGGCCTGTGCCATAACAGTGCAAACGTGATTACTCGGCCATTAATGATAGTATTGATGGCGCAATAGAACTAAATTGACCTCCAGGCATCAGTGTTACTAGAAAAATTTGATAATTAGTTGAATTTGCGATATAATACAGTTATTTCGAAGTCCCAAAATAAAGAATTTGCTCTGTGTTTTGTTGTCAAACACAGCGGTACAAATGGAAGAGCTTTGGCTGTGCCATACCACTGCAAATGTAACAACTCCGTCATTAATGATAGTATTGATGGCGCAATAGAACTAAATTGACCTCCAGGCATCAGTGTTACTAGAAAAACTTGATAATTAGTTGAATTTGCGATATACCTCAGTTATTTCGAAGTCCCAAAATAAAGAATTTGCTCTGTGTTTTGTTGTCAAACACACCGGTACAAATGGAAGAGCTTTGGCTGTGCCATACCACTGCAAATGTAACAACTCCGTCATTAATGATAGTATTGATGGCGCAATAGAACTAAATTGAACTCCAGGCATAAGTGTTACCAGAAAAACTTGATAATTAGTTAAATTTGCGATATACCTCAGTTATTTCGATGTCCCAAGATAAAGGCTTTGCTCTGTGTTTTGTTGTCAAACACAGTGGTACAAATGGAAGAGCTTGGCCTGTGCCATAACAGTGCAAACGTGATAACTCGGCCATTAATGATAGTATTGATGGCGCAATAGAACTAAATTGACCTCCAGGCATCAGTGTTACTAGAAAAACTTGATAATTAGTTGAATGTGCGATATAATACAGTTATTTCGAAGTCCCAAAATAAAGGAGTTGCTCTGTGTTTTGTTGTCAATTACAGATGTACAAATGGAAGAGCTTGGCCTGTGCCATAACACTGCAAATGTGACAACTCCGCCATTAATGATAGTATTGATGGCGCAATAGAACTAAATTGACCTCCAGGCATCAGTGTTACCAGAAAAACTTGATAATTAGTTAAATTTGCGATATACCTCAGTTATTTCGATGTCCCAAGATAAAGGCTTTGCTCTGTGTTTTGTTGTCAAACACAGTGGTACAAATGGAAGAGCTTGGCCTGTGCCATAACAGTGCAAACGTGATTACTCGGCCATTAATGATAGTATTGATGGCGCAATAGAACTAAATTGACCTCCAGGCATCAGTGTTACTAGAAAATCTTGATAATTAGTTGAATTTGCGATATAATACAGTTATTTCGATGTCCCAAGATAAAGGCTTTGCTCTGTGTTTTGTGGTCAAACACAGTGGTACAAATGGAAGAGCTAGGCCTGTGCCATAACAGTGCAAACGTGATTACTCGGCCATTAATGATAGTATTGATGGCGCAATAGAACTAAATTGACCTCCAGGCATCAGTGTTACTAGAAAAACTTGATAATTAGTTGAATTTGCGATATAATACAGTTATTTCGAAGTCCCAAAATAAAGAATTTGCTCTGTGTTTTGTTGTCAAACACAGCGGTACAAATGGAAGAGCTTTGGCTGTGCCATACCACTGCAAATGTAACAACTCCGTCATTAATGATAGTATTGATGGCGCAATAGAACTAATTTGACCTCCAGGCATCAGTGTTACTAGAAAAACTTGATAATTAGTTGAATTTGCGATATACCTCAGTTATTTCGAAGTCCCAAAATAAAGAATTTGCTCTGTGTTTTGTTGTCAAACACAGCGGTACAAATGGAAGAGCTTTGGCTGTGCCATACCACTGCAAATGTAACAACTCCGTCATTAATGATAGTATTGATGGCGCAATAGAACTAAATTGAACTCCAGGCATCAGTGTTACCAGAAAAAACTTGATAATTAGTTAAATTTGCGATATACCTCAGTTATTTCGATGTCCCAAGATAAAGGCTTTGCTCTGTGTTTTGTTGTCGAACACAGTGGTACAAATGGAAGAGCTTGGCCTGTGCCATAACACAGCAAATGTGACAACTCCGCCATTAATGATAGTATTGATGGCGCAATAGAACTAAATTGACCTCCAGGCATCAGTGTTACCAGAAAAACTTGATAATTAGTTAAATTTGCGATATACCTCAGTTATTTCGATGTCCCAAGATAAAGGCTTTGCTCTGTGTTTTGTTGTCAAACACAGTGGTACAAATGGAAGAGCTTGGCCTGTGCCATAACAGTGCAAACGTGATTACTCGGCCATTAATGATAGTATTGATGGCGCAATAGAACTAAATTGACCTCCAGGCATCAGTGTTACTAGAAAATCTTGATAATTAGTTGAATTTGCGATATAATACAGTTATTTCGAAGTCCCAAGATAAAGGAGTTGCTCTGTGTTTTGTTGACAAACACAGTGGTACAAATGGAAGAGCTTGGCCTGTGCCATAACAGTGCAAACGTGATAACTCAGCCATTAATGATAGTATTGATGGCGCAATAGAACTAAATTGACCTCCAGGCATCAGTGTTATTAATACAAATTGATAATTAGTTAAATTTGCGATATACCTCAGTTATTTCGATGTCCCAAGATAAAGGAGTTGCTCTGTGTTTTGTTGTCAAACACAGTGGTACAAATGGAAGAGCTTGGTCTGGGCCATAACAGTGCAAAGGTTATTACTCGGCCATTAATGATAGTATTGATGGCGCAATAGAACTAAATTGACCTCCAGGCATCAGTGTTACCAGAAAAACTTGATAATTAGTTGAATTTGCGATATAATACAGTTATTTCGAAGTCCCAAGATAAAGGAGTTGCTCTGTGTTTTGTTGTCAAACACAGTGGTACAAATGGAAGAGCTTGGCCTGTGCCATAACAGTGCAAACGTGACATCTCACCCATTAATGATAGTATTGATGGCGCAATAGAACTAATTTGACCTCCAGGCATCAGTGTTACTAGAAAAACGTGCTAATTAGTTGAATTTGCGATATAACACAGTTATTTCGAAGTCCCAAGATAAAGGAGTTGCTCTGTGTTTTGTTGTCAAAGCCACCGGTACAAATGGCATAGCATGAACTGTGCCATAACACTGCAAATGTGACAACTCGGCCATTAATGATAGTATTGATGGCGCAATAGAACTAAATTGACCTCCAGGCATCAGTGTTACTAGAAAAACTTGATAATTAGTTAAATTTGCGATATACCTCAGTTATTTCGAAGTCCCAACATAAAGGATTTGCTCTGTGTTTTGTTGTGAAACACACCTGTACAAATGGAAGAGCTTGGCCTGTGCCATAACAGTGCAAACGTGATAACTCGGCCATTAATGATAGTATTGATGGCGCAATAGAACTAAATTGACCTCCAGGCATCAGTGTTACCAGAAAAACTTGATAATTAGTTAAATTTGCGATATACCTCAGTTATTTCGATGTCCCAAGATAAAGGCTTTGCTCTGTGGTTTGTTGTCAAACACAGTGGTACAAATGGAAGAGCTTGGCCTGTGCCATAACTGTGCAAACGTGATAACTCGGCCATTAATGATAGTATTGATGGCGCAATAGAACTAAATTGACCTCCAGGCATCAGTGTTACTAGAAAAACTTGATAATTAGTTGAATGTGCGATATAATACAGTTATTTCGAAGTCCCAAGATAAAGGAGTTGCTCTGTGTTTTGTTGTCAAACACAGCGGTACAAATGGAAGAGCTTGGCCTGTGCCATAACACTGCAAATGTGACAACTCCGCCATTAATGATAGTATTGATGGCGCAATAGAACTAAATTGACCTCCAGGCATCAGTGTTACTAGAAAAACTGTATAATTAGTTGAATTTGCGATATACCTCAGTTATTTCGATGTCCCAATATAAAGGCTTTGCTCTGTGTTTTGTTGCCAAACACAGTGGTACAAATGGAAGAGCTTGGTCTGTGCCCTAACACCGCAAACGTGACATCTCACCCATTAATGATAGTATTAATGGCGCAATAGAACTAAATATACCTCCAGGCATCAGTTTTACTAGAAAAACATGATAATTAGTTGAATTTGCGATATACCTCAGTTATTTCGATGTCCCAAAATAAAGGAGTTGCTCTGTGTTTTATTGTCAAAGAGACCGGTACAAATGGAAGAGCTTGGGCTGTGCCATAGCACTGCAAATGTAACAACTCCGTCATTAATGATAGTATTGATGGCGCAATAGAACTAAATTGACCTCCAGGCATCAGTGTTACTAGAAAAACTTGATAATTAGTTGAATTTGCGATACACCTCAGTTATTTCGAAGTCCCAAAATAAAGAATTTGCTCTGTGTTTTGTTGTCAAACACAGCGGTACAAATGGAAGAGCTTTGGCTGTGCCATACCACTGCAAATGTAACAACTCCGTCATTAATGATAGTATTGATGGCGCAATAGAACTAAATTGACCTCCAGGTATCAGTGTTACCAGAAAAACTTGATAATTAGTTAAATTTGCGATATACCTCAGTTATTTCGATGTCCCAAGATAAAGGCTTTGCTCTGTGTTTTGTTGTCAAACACAGTGGTACAAATGGAAGAGCTTGGCCTGTGCCATAACAGTGCAAACGTGATAACTCGGCCATTAATGATAGTATTGATGGCGCAATAGAACTAAATTGACCTCCAGGCATCAGTGTTACTAGAAAAACTTGATAATTAGTTGAATGTGCGATATAATACAGTTATTTCGAAGTCCCAAGATAAAGGAGTTGCTCTGTGTTTTGTTGTCAAACACAGCGGTACAAATGGAAGAGCTTGGCCTGTGCCATAACACTGCAAATGTGACAACTCCGCCATTAATGATAGTATTGATGGCGTAATAGAACTAAATTGACCTCCAGGCATCAGTGTTACTAAAAAAACTTGATAATTAGTTGAATTTGCGATATACCTCAGTTATTTCGATGTCCCAATATAAAGGCTTTGCTCTGTGTTTTGTTGTCAAACACAGTGGTACAAATGGAAGAGCTTTGGCTGTGCCATACCACTGCAAATGTAACAACTCCGTCATTAATGATAGTATTGATGGCGCAATAGAACTAAATTGAACTCCAGGCATCAGTGTTACCAGAAAAACTTGATAATTAGTTAAATTTGCGATATACCTCAGTTATTTCGATGTCCCAATATAAAGGCTTTGCTCTGTGTTTTGTTGTCAAACACAGTGGTACAAATGGAAGAGCTTGGTCTGTGCCCTAACACCCCAAACGTGACATCTCACCCATTAATGATAGTATTAATGGCGCAATAGAACTAAATATACCTCCAGGCATCAGTTTTACTAGAAAAACATGATAATTAGTTGAATTTGCGATATACATCAGTTATTTCGATGACCCAAAATAAAGGAGTTGCTCTGTATTTTATTGTCAAAGAGACCGGTACAAATGGAAGAGCTTGGGCTGTGCCATAGCACTGCAAATGTAACAACTCCGTCATTAATGATAGTATTGATGGCGCAATAGAACTAAATTGACCTCCAGGCATCAGTGTTACTAGAAAAACTTGATAATTAGTTGAATTTGCGATATACCTCAGTTATTTCGAAGTCCCAAAATAAAGAATTTGCTCTGTGTTTTGTTGTCAAACACAGCGGTACAAATGGAAGAGCTTTGGCTGTGCCATACCACTGCAAATGTAACAACTCCGTCATTAATGATAGTATTGATGGCGCAATAGAACTAAATTGACCTCCAGGCATCAGTGTTACCAGAAAAACTTGATAATTAGTTAAATTTGCGATATACCTCAGTTATTTCGATGTCCCAAGATAAAGGCTTTGCTCTGTGTTTTGTTGTCAAACACAGTGGTACAAATGGAAGAGCTTGGCCTGTGCCATAACAGTGCAAACGTGATAACTCGGCCATTAATGATAGTATTGATGGCGCAATCAAACTAAATTGACCTCCAGGCATCAGTGTTACTAGAAAAACTTGATAATTAGTTGAATGTGCGATATAATACAGTTATTTCGAAGTCCCAAGATAAAGGAGTTGCTCTGTGTTTTGTTGTCAAACACAGCGGTACAAATGGAAGAGCTTGGCCTGTGCCATAACACTGCAAATGTGACAACTCCGCCATTAATGATAGTATTGATGGCGTAATAGAACTAAATTGACCTCCAGTCATCAGTGTTACTAGAAAAACTTGATAATTAGTTGAATTTGCGATATACCTCAGTTATTTCGATGTCCCAATATAAAGGCTTTGCTCTGTGTTTTGTTGTCAAACACAGTGGTACAAATGGAAGAGCTTTGGCTGTGCCATACCACTGCAAATGTAACAACTCCGTCATTAATGATAGTATTGATGGCGCAATAGAACTAAATTGAACTCCAGGCATCAGTGTTACCAGAACAACTTGATAATTAGTTAAATTTGCGATATACCTCAGTTATTTCGATGTCCCAAGATAAAGGCTTTGCTCTGTGTTTTGTTGTCAAACACAGTTGTACAAATGGAAGAGCTTGGCCTGTGCCATAACACTGCAAATGTGACAACTCGGCCATTAATGATAGTATTGATGGCGCAATAGAACTAAATTGACCTCCAGGCATCAGTGTTATAAAAAAACTTGATAATTAGTTGAATTTGCGATATACCTCAGTTATTTCGAAGTCCCAAAATAAAGGCTTTGCTCTGTGTTTTGTTGTTAAACACAGTGGTACAAATGGAAGAGCTTGGCCTGTGCCATAACAGTGCAAACGTGATAACTCGCCCATTAATGATAGTATTGTTGGCGCAATAGAACTAAATTGACCTCCAGGCATCAGTGTTACTAGAAAAACTTGATAATTAGTTAAATTTGTGATATGCCTCAGTTATTTCGATGTCCCAAGATAAAGGAGTTGCTCTCTGTTTTATTGTCAAAGAGACCGGTACAAATGGCATAGCTTGGACTGTGCCATAACACTGCAAATGTGACAACTCCGCCATTAATGATAGTATTGATGGCGTAATAGAACTAAATTGACCTCCAGGCATCAGTGTTACTAGAAAAACTTGATAATTAGTTGAATTTGCGATATACCTCAGTTATTTCGATGTCCCAATATAAAGGCTTTGCTCTGTGTTTTGTTGTCAAACACAGTGTTACAAATGGAAGAGCTTTGGCTGTGCCATACCACTGCAAATGTAACAACTCCGTCATTAATGATAGTATTGATGGCGCAATAGAACTAAATTGAACTCCAGGCATCAGTGTTACCAGAAAAACTTGATAATTAGTTAAATTTGCGATATACCTCAGTTATTTCGATGTCCCAAGATAAAGGCTTTGCTCTGTGTTTTGTTGTCAAACACAGTGGTACAAATGGAAGAGCTTGGCCTGTGCCATAACAGTGCAAACGTGATAACTCGGCCATTAATGATAGTATTGATGGCGCAATAGAACTAAATATACCTCCAGGCATCAGTGTTACTAGAAAAACATGATAATTAGTTGAATTTGCGATATACCTCAGTTATTTCGAAGTCCCAAAATAAAGGATTTGCTCTGTGTTTTGTTGTCAAACACACCGGTACAAATGGAAGAGCTTGGGCTGTGCCATAACAGTGCAAACGTGATTACTCGGCCATTAATGATAGTATTGATGGCGCAATAGAACTAAATTGACCTCCAGGCATCAGTGTTACCAGAAAAACTTGATAATTAGTTAAATTTGCGATATACCTCAGATATTTCGATGTCCCAAGATAAAGGCTTTGCTCTGTGTTTTGTTGTCAAACACAGTGGTACAAATGGAAGAGCTTGGCCTGTGCCATAACAGTGCAAACGTGATTACTCGGCCATTAATGATAGTATTGATGGCGCAATAGAACTAAATTGACCTCCAGGCATCAGTGTTACTAGAAAAACTTGATAATTAGTTGAATTTGCGATATAATACAGTTATTTTGAAGTCCCAAAATAAAGAATTTGCTCTGTGTTTTGTTGTCAAACACAGCGGTACAAATGGAAGAGCTTTGGCTGTGCCATACCACTGCAAATGTAACAACTCCGTCATTAATGATAGTATTGATGGCGCAATAGAACTAAATTGACCTCCAGGCATCAGTGTTACTAGAAAAACTTGATAATTAGTTGAATGTGCGATATAATACAGTTATTTCGAAGTCCCAAAATAAAGGAGTTGCTCTGTGTTTTGTTGTCAAACACAGATGTACAAATGGAAGAGCTTGGCCTGTGCCATAACACTGCAAATGTGACAACTCCGCCATTAAGCATAGTATTGATGGCGTAATAGAACTAAATTGACCTCCAGGCATCAGTGTTACTAGAAAAACTTGATAATTAGTTGAATTTGCGATATACCTCAGTTATTTCGATGTCCCAATATAAAGGCTTTGCTCTGTGTTTTGTTGTCAAACACAGTGGTACAAATGGAAGAGCTTGGCCTGTGCCATAACAGTGCAAACGTGATAACTCGCCCATTAATGATAGTATTGTTGGCGCAATAGAACTAAATTGACCTCCAGGCATCAGTGTTACTAGAAAAACTTGATAATTAGTTAAATTTACGATATGCCTCAGTTATTTCGATGTCCCAAGATAAAGGAGTTGCTCTCTGTTTTATTGTCAAAGAGACCGGTACAAATGGCATAGCTTGGACTGTGCCATAACACTGCAAATGTGACAACTCCGCCATTAATGATAGTATTGTTGGCGCAATAGAACTAAATTGAACTCCAGGCATCAGTGTTACAAGAAAAACTTGATAATTAGTTAACTTTGCGATATAACTCGGTTATTTCGAAGTCCCAAATAAAGTATTTGCTCTGTGTTATGTTGTCAAACAGCGGTACAAATGGAAGAGCTTGGTCTGTGCCATAACACCGCAAACGTGACATCTCACCCATTAATGATAGTATTGATGGCGCAATAGAACTAAATATACCTCCAGGCATCAGTGTTACTAGAAAAACATGATAATTAGTTGAATTTGCGATATACCTCAGTTATTTCGAAGTCCCAAAATAAAGGATTTGCTCTGTGTTTTGTTGTCAAACACACCGGTACAAATGGAAGAGCTTGGGCTGTGCAAAACAGTGCAAACGTGATTACTCGGCCATTAATGATAGTATTGATGGCGCAATAGAACTAAATTGACCTCCAGGCATCAGTGTTACCAGAACAACTTGATAATTAGTTAAATTTGCGATATACCTCAGATATTTCGATGTCCCAAGATAAAGGCTTTGCTCTGTGTTTTGTTGTCAAACACAGTGGTACAAATGGAAGACCTTGGCCTGTGCCATAACAGTGCAAACGTGATTACTCGGCCATTAATGATAGTATTGATGGCGCAATAGAACTAAATTGACCTCCAGGCATCAGTGTTACTAGAAAAACTTGATAATTAGTTGAATTTGCGATATAATACAGTTATTTCGAAGTCCCAAAATAAAGAATTTGCTCTGTGTTTTGTTGTCAAACACAGCGGTACAAATGGAAGAGCTTTGGCTGTGCCATACCACTGCAAATGTAACAACTCCGTCATTAATGATGGTATTGATGGCGCAATAGAACTAAATTGACCTCCAGGCATCAGTGTTACTAGAAAAACTTGATAATTAGTTGAATGTGCGATATAATACAGTTATTTCGAAGTCCCAAAATAAAGGAGTTGCTCTGTGTTTTGTTGTCAAACACAGATGTACAAATGGAAGAGCTTGGCCTGTGCCATAACACTGCAAATGTGACAACTCCGCCATTAATCATAGTATTGATGGCGTAATAGAACTAAATTGACCTCCAGGCATCAGTGTTACTAGAAAAACTTGATAATTAGTTGAATTTGCGATATACCTCAGTTATTTCGATGTCCCAATATAAAGGCTTTGCTCTGTGTTTTGTTGTCAAACACAGTGGTACAAATGGAAGAGCTTGGCCTGTGCCATAACAGTGCAAACGTGATAACTCGCCCATTAATGATAGTATTGTTGGCGCAATAGAACTAAATTGACCTCCAGGCATCAGTGTTACTAGAAAAACTTGATAATTAGTTAAATTTACGATATGCCTCAGTTATTTCGATGTCCCAAGATAAAGGAGTTGCTCTCTGTTTTATTGTCAAAGAGACCGGTACAAATGGCATAGCTTGGACTGTGCCATAACACTGCAAATGTGACAACTCCGCCATTAATGATAGTATTGTTGGCGCAATAGAACTAAATTGAACTCCAGGCATCAGTGTTACAAGAAAAACTTGATAATTAGTTAACTTTGCGATATAACTCGGTTATTTCGAAGTCCCAAATAAAGTATTTGCTCTGTGTTATGTTGTCAAACAGCGGTACAAATGGAAGAGCTTGGTCTGTGCCATAACACCGCAAACGTGACATCTCACCCATTAATGATAGTATTGATGGCGCAATAGAACTAAATATACCTCCAGGCATCAGTGTTACTAGAAAAACATGATAATTAGTTGAATTTGCGATATACCTCAGTTATTTCGAAGTCCCAAAATAAAGGATTTGCTCTGTGTTTTGTTGTCAAACACACCGGTACAAATGGAAGAGCTTGGGCTGTGCCATAACAGTGCAAACGTGATTACTCGGCCATTAATGATAGTATTGATGGCGCAATAGAACTAAATTGACCTCCAGGCATCAGTGTCACCAGAAAAACTTGATAATTAGTTAAATTTGCGATATACCTCAGATATTTCGATGTCCCAAGATAAAGGCTTTGCTCTGTGTTTTGTTGTCAAACACAGTGGTACAAATGGAAGACCTTGGCCTGTGCCATAACAGTGCAAACGTGATTACTCGGCCATTAATGATAGTATTGATGGCGCAATAGAACTAAATTGACCTCCAGGCATCAGTGTTACTAGAAAAACTTGATAATTAGTTGAATTTGCGATATAATACAGTTATTTCGAAGTCCCAAAATAAAGAATTTGCTCTGTGTTTTGTTGTCAAACACAGCGGTACAAATGGAAGAGCTTTGGCTGTGCCATACCACTGCAAATGTAACAACTCCGTCATTAATGATAGTATTGATGGCGCAATAGAACTAAATTGACCTCCAGGCATCAGTGTTACTAGAAAAACTTGATAATTAGTTGAATGTGCGATATAATACAGTTATTTCGAAGTCCCAAAATAAAGGAGTTGCTCTGTGTTTTGTTGTCAAACACAGATGTACAAATGGAAGAGCTTGGCCTGTGCCATAACACTGCAAATGTGACAACTCCGCCATTAATGATAGTATTGATGGCGTAATAGAACTAAATTGACCTCCAGGCATCAGTGTTACTAGAAAAACTTGATAATTAGTTGAATTTGCGATATACCTCAGTTATTTCGATGTCCCAATATAAAGGCTTTGCTCTGTGTTTTGTTGTCAAACACAGTGGTACAAATGGAAGAGCTTGGCCTGTGCCATAACAGTGCAAACGTGATAACTCGCCCATTAATGATAGTATTGTTGGCGCAATAGAACTAAATTGACCTCCAGGCATCAGTGTTACTAGAAAAACTTGATAATTAGTTAAATTTACGATATGCCTCAGTTATTTCGATGTCCCAAGATAAAGGAGTTGCTCTCTGTTTTATTGTCAAAGAGACCGGTACAAATGGCATAGCTTGGACTGTGCCATAACACTGCAAATGTGACAACTCCGCCATTAATGATAGTATTGATGGCGCAATAGAACTAAATTGACCTCCAGGCATCAGTGTTACTAGAAAAACTTGATAATTAGTTGAATGTGCGATATAATACAGTTATTTCGAAGTCCCAAAATAAAGGAGTTGCTCTGTGTTTTGTTGTCAAACACAGATGTACAAATGGAAGAGCTTGGCCTGTGCCATAACACTGCAAATGTGACAACTCCGCCATTAATCATAGTATTGATGGCGTAATAGAACTAAATTGACCTCCAGGCATCAGTGTTACTAGAAAAACTTGATAATTAGTTGAATTTGCGATATACCTCAGTTATTTCGATGTCCCAATATAAAGGCTTTGCTCTGTGTTTTGTTGTCAAACACAGTGGTACAAATGGAAGAGCTTGGCCTGTGCCATAACAGTGCAAACGTGATAACTCGCCCATTAATGATAGTATTGTTGGCGCAATAGAACTAAATTGACCTCCAGGCATCAGTGTTTCTAGAAAAACTTGATAATTAGTTAAATTTACGATATGCCTCAGTTATTTCGATGTCCCAAGATAAAGGAGTTGCTCTCTGTTTTATTGTCAAAGAGACCGGTACAAATGGCATAGCTTGGACTGTGCCATAACACTGCAAATGTGACAACTCCGCCATTAATGATAGTATTGTTGGCGCAATAGAACTAAATTGAACTCCAGGCATCAGTGTTACAAGAAAAACTTGATAATTAGTTAACTTTGCGATATAACTCGGTTATTTCGAAGTCCCAAATAAAGTATTTGCTCTGTGTTATGTTGTCAAACAGCGGTACAAATGGAAGAGCTTGGTCTGTGCCATAACACCGCAAACGTGACATCCCACCCATTAATGATAGTATTGATGGCGCAATAGAACTAAATATACCTCCAGGCATCAGTGTTACTAGAAAAACATGATAATTAGTTGAATTTGCGATATACCTCAGTTATTTCGAAGTCCCAAAATAAAGGATTTGCTCTGTGTTTTGTTGTCAAACACACCGGTACAAATGGAAGAGCTTGGGCTGTGCCATAACAGTGCAAACGTGATTACTCGGCCATTAATGATAGTATTGATGGCGCAATAGAACTAAATTGACCTCCAGGCATCAGTGTTACCAGAAAAACTTGATAATTAGTTAAATTTGCGATATACCTCAGATATTTCGATGTCCCAAGATAAAGGCTTTGCTCTGTGTTTTGTTGTCAAACACAGTGGTACAAATGGAAGACCTTGGCCTGTGCCATAACAGTGCAAACGTGATTACTCGGCCATTAATGATAGTATTGATGGCGCAATAGAACTAAATTGACCTCCAGGCATCAGTGTTACTAGAAAAACTTGATAATTAGTTGAATTTGCGATATAATACAGTTATTTCGAAGTCCCAAAATAAAGAATTTGCTCTGTGTTTTGTTGTCAAACACAGCGGTACAAATGGAAGAGCTTTGGCTGTGCCATACCACTGCAAATGTAACAACTCCGTCATTAATGATAGTATTGATGGCGCAATAGAACTAAATTGACCTCCAGGCATCAGTGTTACTAGAAAAACTTGATAATTAGTTGAATGTGCGATATAATACAGTTATTTCGAAGTCCCAAAATAAAGGAGTTGCTCTGTGTTTTGTTGTCAAACACAGATGTACAAATGGAAGAGCTTGGCCTGTGCCATAACACTGCAAATGTGACAACTCCGCCATTAATCATAGTATTGATGGCGTAATAGAACTAAATTGACCTCCAGGCATCAGTGTTACTAGAAAAACTTGATAATTAGTTGAATTTGCGATATACCTCAGTTATTTCGATGTCCCAATATAAAGGCTTTGCTCTGTGTTTTGTTGTCAAACACAGTGGTACAAATGGAAGAGCTTGGCCTGTGCCATAACAGTGCAAACGTGATAACTCGCCCATTAATGATAGTATTGTTGGCGCAATAGAACTAAATTGACCTCCAGGCATCAGTGTTACTAGAAAAACTTGATTATTAGTTAAATTTACGATATGCCTCAGTTATTTCGATGTCCCAAGATAAAGGAGTTGCTCTCTGTTTTATTGTCAAAGAGACCGGTACAAATGGCATAGCTTGGACTGTGCCATAACACTGCAAATGTGACAACTCCGCCATTAATGATAGTATTGATGGCGCAATAGAACTAAATTGACCTCCAGGCATCAGTGTTACTAGAAAAACTTGATAATTAGTTAACTTTGCGATATAACTCGGTTATTTCGAAGTCCCAAATAAAGTATTTGCTCTGTGTTATGTTGTCAAACAGCGGTACAAATGGAAGAGCTTGGTCTGTGCCATAACACCGCAAACGTGACATCTCACCCATTAATGATAGTATTGATGGCGCAATAGAACTAAATATACCTCCAGGCATCAGTGTTACTAGAAAAACATGATAATTAGTTGAATTTGCGATATACCTCAGTTATTTCGAAGTCCCAAAATAAAGGATTTCCTCTGTGTTTTGTTGTCAAACACACCGGTACAAATGGAAGAGCTTGGGCTGTGCCATAACAGTGCAAACGTGATTACTCGGCCATTAATGATAGTATTGATGGCGCAATAGAACTAAATTGACCTCCAGGCATCAGTGTTACTAGAACAACTTGATAATTAGTTGAATTTGCGATATAATACAGTTATTTCGAAGTCCCAAAATAAAGAATTTGCTCTGTGTTTTGTTGTCAAACACAGCGGTACAAATGGAAGAGCTTTGGCTGTGCCATACCACTGCAAGTGTAACAACTCCGTCATTAATGATAGTATTGATGGCGCAATATAACTAAATTGACCTCCAGGCATCAGTGTTACCAGAAAAACTTGATAATTAGTTAAATTTGCGATATACCTCAGTTATTTCGATGTCCCAAGATAAAGGCTTTGCTCTGTGTTTTGTTGTCAAACACAGCGGTACAAATGGAAGAGCTTGGCCTGTGCCATAACACTGCAAATGTAACAACTCCGTCATTAATGATAGTATTGATGGCGCAATAGAACTAAATTGACCTCCAGGCATCAGTGTTACCAGAAAAACTTGATAATTAGTTAAATTTGCGATATACCTCAGTTATTTCGATGTCCCAAAATAAAGGAGTTGCTCTGTGTTTTATTGTCAAAGAGACCGGTACAAATGGAAGAGCTTGGGCTGTGCCATAGCACTGCAAATGTAACAACTCCGTCATTAATGATAGTATTGATGGCGCAATAGAACTAAATTGACCTCCAGGCATCAGTGTTACTAGAAAAACTTGATAATTAGTTGAATTTGCGATATACCTCAGTTATTTCGAAGTCCGAAAATAAAGAATTTGCTCTGTGTTTTGTTGTCAAACACAGCGGTACAAATGGAAGAGCTTTGGCTGTGCCATACCACTGCAAATGTAACAACTCCGTCATTAATGATAGTATTGATGGCGCAATAGAACTAAATTGACCTCCAGGCATCAGTGTTACCAGAAAAACTTGATAATTAGTTAAATTTGCGATATACCTCAGTTATTTCGATGTCCCAAAATAAAGGCTTTGCTCTGTGTTTTGTTGTCAAACACAGTGGTACAAATGGAAGAGCTTGGCCTGTGCCATAACAGTGCAAACGTGATAACTCGGCCATTAATGATAGTATTGATGGCGCAATAGAACTAAATTGACCTCCAGGCATCAGTGTTACTAGAAAAACTTGATAATTAGTTGAATGTGCGATATAATACAGTTATTTCGAAGTCCCAATATAAAGGAGTTGCTCTGTGTTTTGTTGTCAAACACAGCGGTACAAATGGAAGAGCTTTGGCTGTGCCATACCACTGCAAGTGTAACAACTCCGTCATTAATGATAGTATTGATGGCGCAATATAACTAAATTGACCTCCAGGCATCAGTGTTACCAGAAAAACTTGATAATTAGTTAAATTTGCGATATACCTCAGTTATTTCGATGTCCCAAGATACAGGCTTTGCTCTGTGTTTTGTTGTCAAACACAGCGGTACAAATGGAAGAGCTTGGCCTGTGCCATAACACTGCAAATGTAACAACTCCGTCATTAATGATAGTATTGATGGCGCAATAGAACTAAATTGACCTCCAGGCATCAGTGTTACCAGAAAAACTTGATAATTAGTTAAATTTGCGATATACCTCAGTTATTTCGAAGTCCCAAAATAAAGGATTTGCTCTGTGTTTTATTGTCAAAGAGACCGGTACAAATGGAAGAGCTTGGGCTGTGCCATAGCACTGCAAATGTAACAACTCCGTCATTAATGATAGTATTGATGGCGCAATATAACTAAATTGACCTCCAGGCATCAGTGTTACTAGAAAAACTTGATAATTAGTTGAATTTGCGATATACCTCAGTTATTTCGAAGTCCGAAAATAAAGAATTTGCTCTGTGTTTTGTTGTCAAACACAGCGGTACAAATGGAAGAGCTTTGGCTGTGCCATACCACTGCAAATGTAACAACTCCGTCATTAATGATAGTATTGATGGCGCAATAGAACTAAATTGACCTCCAGGCATCAGTGTTACCAGAAAAACTTGATAATTAGTTAAATTTGCGATATACCTCAGTTATTTCGATGTCCCAAGATAAAGGCTTTGCTCTGTGTTTTGTTGTCAAACACAGTGGTACAAATGGAAGAGCTTGGCCTGTGCCATAACAGTGCAAACGTGATAACTCGGCCATTAATGATAGTATTGATGGCGCAATAGAACTAAATTGACCTCCAGGCATCAGTGTTACTAGAACAACTTGATAATTAGTTGAATGTGCGATATAATACAGTTATTTCGAAGTCCCAATATAACGGAGTTGCTCTGTGTTTTGTTGTCAAACACAGCGGTACAAATGGAAGAGCTTTGGCTGTGCCATACCACTGCAAGTGTAACAACTCCGTCATTAATGATAGTATTGATGGCGCAATATAACTAAATTGACCTCCAGGCATCAGTGTTACCAGAAAAACTTGATAATTAGTTAAATTTGCGATATACCTCAGTTATTTCGATGTCCCAAGATAAAGGCTTTGCTCTGTGTTTTGTTGTCAAACACAGCGGTACAAATGGAAGAGCTTGGCCTGTGCCATAACACTGCAAATGTAACAACTCCGTCATTAATGATAGTATTGATGGCGCAATAGAACTAAATTGACCTCCAGGCATCAGTGTTACCAGAAAAACTTGATAATTAGTTAAATTTGCGATATACCTCAGTTATTTCGATGTCCCAAAATAAAGGAGTTGCTCTGTGTTTTATTGTCAAAGAGACCGGTACAAATGGAAGAGCTTGGGCTGTGCCATAGCACTGCAAATGTAACAACTCCGTCATTAATGATAGTATTGATGGCGCAATAGAACTAAATTGACCTCCAGGCATCAGTGTTACTAGAAAAACTTGATAATTAGTTGAATTTGCGATATACCTCAGTTATTTCGAAGTCCGAAAATAAAGAATTTGCTCTGTGTTTTGTTGTCAAACACAGCGGTACAAATGGAAGAGCTTTGGCTGTGCCATACCACTGCAAATGTAACAACTCCGTCATTAATGATAGTATTGATGGCGCAATAGAACTAAATTGACCTCCAGGCATCAGTGTTACTAGAAAAACTTGATAATTAGTTGAATTTGCGATATACCTCAGTTATTTCGATGTCCCAAAATAAAGAATTTGCTCTGTGTTTTGTTGTCAAACACAGCGGTACAAATGGAAGAGCTTTGGCTGTGCCATACCACTGCAAATGTAACAACTCCGTCATTAATGATAGTATTGATGGCGCAATAGAACTAAATTGAACTCCAGGCATCAGTGTTACCATAAAAACTTGATAATTAATTAAATTTGCGATATACCTCAGTTATTTCGATGTCCCAAGATAAAGGCTTTGCTCTGTGTTTTGTTGTCAAACACAGTGGTACAAATGGAAGAGCTTGGCCTGTGCCATAACAGTGCAAAGGTGATTACTCGGCCATTAATGATAGTATTGATGGCGTAATAGAACTAAATTGACCTCCAGGCATCAGTGTTACTAGAAAAACTTGATAATTAGTTGAATTTGCGATATACCTCAGTTATTTCGATGTCCCAATATAAAGGCTTTGCTCTGTGTTTTATTGTCAAACACAGTGGTACAAATGGAAGAGCTTGGCCTGTGCCATAACAGTGCAAACGTGATAACTCGCCCATTAATGATAGTATTGTTGGCGCAATATAACTAAATTGACCTCCAGGCATCAGTGTTACTAGAAAAACTTGATAATTAGTTGAATTTGCGATATACCTCAGTTATTTCGATGTCCCAAAATAAAGAATTTGCTCTGTGTTTTGTTGTCAAACACAGCGGTACAAATGGAAGAGCTTTGGCTGTGCCATACCACTGCAAATGTAACAACTCCGTCATTAATGATAGTATTGATGGCGCAATAGAACTAAATTGAACTCCAGGCATCAGTGTTACCAGAAAAACTTGATAATTAGTTAAATTTCCGATATACCTCAGTTATTTCGATGTCCCAAGATAAAGGCTTTGCTCTGTGTTTTGTTGTCAAACACAGTGGTACAAATGGAAGAGCTTGGCCTGTGCCATAACAGTGCAAACGTGATAACTCGGCCATTAATGATAGTATTGATGGCGCAATAGAACTAAATTGACCTCCAGGCATCAGTGTTACTAGAAAAACTTGATAATTAGTTGAATGTGCGATATAATACAGTTATTTCGAAGTCCCAAAATAAAGGAGTTGCTCTGTGTTTTGTTGTCAAACACAGATGTACAAATGGAAGAGCTTGGCCTGTGCCATAACACTGCAAATGTGACAACTCCGCCATTAATGATAGTATTGATGGCGTAATAGAACTAAATTGACCTCCAGGCATCAGTGTTACTAGAAAAACTTGATAATTAGTTGAATTTGCGATATACCTCAGTTATTTCGATGTCCCAATATAAAGGCTTTGCTCTGTGTTTTGTTGTTAAACACAGTGGTACAAATGGAAGAGCTTGGCCTGTGCCATAACAGTGCAAACGTGATAACTCGCCCATTAATGATAGTATTGTTGGCGCAATAGAACTAAATTGACCTCCAGGCATCAGTGTTACTAGAAAAACTTGATAATTAGTTAAATTTGCGATATGCCTCAGTTATTTCGATGTCCCAAGATAAAGGAGTTGCTCTCTGTTTTATTGTCAAAGAGACCGGTACAAATGGCATAGCTTGGACTGTGCCATAACACTGCAAATGTGACAACTCCGCCATTAATGATAGTATTGATGGCGCAATAGAACTAAATTGAACTCCAGGCATCAGTGTTACCAGAAAAACTTGATAATTAGTTAAATTTGCGATATACCTCAGTTATTTCGATGTCCCAAGATAAAGGCTTTGCTCTGTGTTTTGTTGTCAAACACAGTGGTACAAATGGAAGAGCTTGGCCTGTGCCATAACAGTGCAAACGTGATAACTCGGCCATTAATGATAGTATTGATGGCGCAATAGAACTAAATTGACCTCCAGGCATCAGTGTTACTAGAAAAACTTGATAATTAGTTGAATGTGCGATATAATACAGTTATTTCGAAGTCCCAAAATAAAGGAGTTGCTCTGTGTTTTGTTGTCAAACACAGATGTACAAATGGAAGAGCTTGGCCTGTGCCATAACACTGCAAATGTGACAACTCCGCCATTAATGATAGTATTGATGGCGTAATAGAACTAAATTGACCTCCAGGCATCAGTGTTACTAGAAAAACTTGATAATTAGATGAATTTGCGATATACCTCAGTTATTTCGATGTCCCAATATAAAGGCTTTGCTCTGTGTTTTGTTGTTAAACACAGTGGTACAAATGGAAGAGCTTGGCCTGTGCCATAACAGTGCAAACGTGATAACTCGCCCATTAATGATAGTATTGTTGGCGCAATAGAACTAAATTGACCTCCAGGCATCAGTGTTACCAGAAAAACTTGATAATTAGTTAAATTTGCGATATGCCTCAGTTATTTCGATGTCCCAAAATAAAGGAGTTGCTCTGTGTTTTATTGTCAAAGAGACCGGTACAAATGGAAGAGCTTGGGCTGTGCCATACCACTGCAAATGTAACAACTCCGTCATTAATGATAGTATTGATGGCGCAATAGAACTAAATTGACCTCCAGGCATCAGTGTTACTAGAAAAACTTGATAATTAGTTGAATTTGCGATATACCTCAGTTATTTCGATGTCCCAAAATAAAGAATTTGCTCTGTGTTTTGTTGTCAAACACAGCGGTACAAATGGAAGAGCTTTGGCTGTGCCATACCACTGCAAATGTAACAACTCCGTCATTAATGATAGTATTGATGGCGCAATAGAACTAAATTGAACTCCAGGCATCAGTGTTACCAGAAAAACTTGATAATTAGTTAAATTTGCGATATACCTCAGTTATTTCGATGTCCCAAGATAAAGGCTTTGCTCTGTGTTTTGTTGTCAAACACAGTGGTACAAATGGAAGAGCTTGGCCTGTGCCATAACAGTGCAAACGTGATAACTCGGCCATTAATGATAGTATTGATGGCGCAATAGAACTAAATTGAACTCCAGGCATCAGTGTTACCAGAAAAACTTGATAATTAGTTAAATTTGCGATATACCTCAGTTATTTCGATGTCCCAAGATAAAGGCTTTGCTCTGTGTTTTGTTGTCAAACACAGTGGTACAAATGGAAGAGCTTGGCCTGTGCCATAACAGTGCAAACGTGATAACTCGGCCATTAATGATAGTATTGATGGCGCAATAGAACTAAATTGACATCCAGGCATCAGTGTTACTAGAAAAACTTGATAATTAGTTGAATGTGCGATATAATACAGTTATTTCGAAGTCCCAAAATAAAGGAGTTGCTCTGTGTTTTGTTGTCAAACACAGCGGTACAAATGGAAGAGCTTGGCCTGTGCCATAACACTGCAAATGTGACAACTCCGCCATCAATGATAGTATTGATGGCGCAATAGAACTAAATTGACCTCCAGGCATCAGTGTTACTAGAAAAACTTGATAATTAGTTGAATGTGCGATATAATACAGTTATTTCGAAGTCCCAATATAAAGGAGTTGCTCTGTGTTTTGTTGTCAAACACAGCGGTACAAATGGAAGAGCTAGGCCTGTGCCATAACACTGCAAATGTCACAACTCCGCCATTAATGATAGTATTGATGGCGTAATAGAACTAAATTGACCTCCAGGCATCAGTGTTAATAGAAAAACTTGATAATTAGTTGAATTTGCGATATACCTCAGTTATTTCGAAGTCCCAACATAAAGGATTTGCTCTGTGTTTTGTTGTGAAACACACCTGTACAAATGGAAGAGCTTGGCCTGTGCCATAACAGTGCAAACGTGGTAACTCGCCCATTAATGATAGTATTGTTGGCGCAATATAACTAAATTGACCTCCAGGCATCAGTATTACTAGAAAAACTTGATAATTAGTTAAATTTGCGATATGCCTCAGTTATTTCGATGTCCCAAAATAAAGGAGTTGCTCTGTGTTTTATTGTCAAAGAGACCGGTACAAATGGAAGAGCTTGGGCTGTGCCATACCACTGCAAATGTAACAACTCCGTCATTAATGATAGTATTGATGGCGCAATAGAACTAAATTGACCTCCAGGCATCAGTGTTACTAGAAAAACTTGATAATTAGTTGAATTTGCGATATACCTCAGTTATTTCGATGTCCCAAAATAAAGAATTTGCTCTGTGTTTTGTTGTCAAACACAGCGGTACAAATGGAAGAGCTTTGGCTGTGCCATACCACTGCAAATGTAACAACTCCGTCATTAATGATAGTATTGATGGCGCAATAGAACTAAATTGAACTCCAGGCATCAGTGTTACCAGAAAAACTTGATAATTAGTTAAATTTGCGATATACCTCAGTTATTTCGATGTCCCAAGATAAAGGCTTTGCTCTGTGTTTTGTTGTCAAACACAGTGGTACAAATGGAAGAGCTTGGCCTGTGCCATAACAGTGCAAACGTGATAACTCGGCCATTAATGATAGTATTGATGGCGCAATAGAACTAAATTGACATCCAGGCATCAGTGTTACTAGAAAAACTTGATAATTAGTTGAATGTGCGATATAATACAGTTATTTCGAAGTCCCAAAATAAAGGAGTTGCTCTGTGTTTTGTTGTCAAACACAGCGGTACAAATGGAAGAGCTTGGCCTGTGCCATAACACTGCAAATGTGACAACTCCGCCATCAATGATAGTATTGATGGCGCAATAGAACTAAATTGACCTCCAGGCATCAGTGTTACTAGAAAAACTTGATAATTAGTTGAATGTGCGATATAATACAGTTATTTCGAAGTCCCAATATAAAGGAGTTGCTCTGTGTTTTGTTGTCAAACACAGCGGTACAAATGGAAGAGCTAGGCCTGTGCCATAACACTGCAAATGTCACAACTCCGCCATTAATGATAGTATTGATGGCGTAATAGAACTAAATTGACCTCCAGGCATCAGTGTTAATAGAAAAACTTGATAATTAGTTGAATGTGCGATATAATACAGTTATTTCGAAGTCCCAAAATAAAGGAGTTGCTCTGTGTTTTGTTGTCAAACACAGATGTACAAATGGAAGAGCTTGGCCTGTGCCATAACACTGCAAATGTGACAACTCCGCCATTAATGATAGTATTGATGGCGTAATAGAACTAAATTGACCTCCAGGCATCAGTGTTACTAGAAAAACTTGATAATTAGTTGAATTTGCGATATACCTCAGTTATTTCGATGTCCCAATATAAAGGCTTTGCTCTGTGTTTTGTTGTTAAACACAGTGGTACAAATGGAAGAGCTTGGTCTGTGCCATAACAGTGCAAACGTGATAACTCGCCCATTAATGATAGTATTGTTGGCGCAATATAACTAAATTGACCTCCAGGCATCAGTGTTACTAGAAAAACTTGATAATTAGTTAAATTTGCGATATGCCTCAGTTATTTCGATGTCCCAAGATAAAGGAGTTGCTCTCTGTTTTATTGTCAAAGAGACCGGTACAAATGGCATAGCTTGGACTGTGCCATAACACTGCAAATGTGACAACTCCGCCATTAATGATAGTATTGATGGCGCAATAGAACTAATTTCACCTCCAGGCATCAGTGTTACTAGAAAAACTTGATAATTAGTTAAATTTGCGATATGCCTCAGTTATTTCGATGTCCCAAAATAAAGGAGTTGCTCTGTGTTTTATTGTCAAAGAGACCGGTACAAATGGAAGAGCTTGGGCTGTGCCATACCACTGCAAATGTAACAACTCCGTCATTAATGATAGTATTGATGGCGCAATAGAACTAAATTGACCTCCAGGCATCAGTGTTACTAGAAAAACTTGATAATTAGTTGAATTTGCGATATACCTAAGTTATTTCGATGTCCCAAAATAAAGAATTTGCTCTGTGTTTTGTTGTCAAACACAGCGGTACAAATGGAAGAGCTTTGGCTGTGCCATACCACTGCAAATGTAACAACTCCGTCATTAATGATAGTATTGATGGCGCAATAGAACTAAATTGAACTCCAGACATCAGTGTTACCAGAAAAACTTGATAATTAGTTAAATTTGCGATATACCTCAGTTATTTCGATGTCCCAAGATAAAGGCTTTGCTCTGTGTTTTGTTGTCAAACACAGTGGTACAAATGGAAGAGCTTGGCCTGTGCCATAACAGTGCAAACGTGATAACTCGGCCATTAATGATAGTATTGATGGCGCAATAGAACTAAATTGACCTCCAGGCATCAGTGTTACTAGAAAAACTTGATAATTAGTTGAATGTGCGATATAATACAGTTATTTCGAAGTCCCAAAATAAAGGAGTTGCTCTGTGTTTTGTTGTCAAACACAGCGGTACAAATGTAAGAGCTTGGCCTGTGCCATAACACTGCAAATGTGACAACTCCGCCATTAATGATAGTATTGATGGCGCAATAGAACTAAATTGACCTCCAGGCATCAGTGTTACTAGAAAAACTTGATAATTAGTTGAATGTGCGATATAATACAGTTATTTCGAAGTCCCAATATAAAGGAGTTGCTCTGTGTTTTGTTGTCAAACACAGCGGTACAAATGGTAGAGCTAGGCCTGTGCCATAACACTGCAAATGTCACAACTCCGCCATTAATGATAGTATTGATGGCGTAATAGAACTAAATTGACCTCCAGGCATCAGTGTTAATAGAAAAACTTGATAATTAGTTGAATTTGCGATATACCTCAGTTATTTCGATGTCCCAATATAAAGGCTTTGCTCTGTGTTTTGTTGTCAAACACAGTGGTACAAATGGAAGAGCTTGGCCTGTGCCATAACAGTGCAAACGTGATAACTCGCCCATTAATGATAGTATTGTTGGCGCAATATAACTAAATTGACCTCCAGGCATCATTGTTACTAGAAAAACTTGATAATTAGTTAAATTTGCGATATGCCTCCGTTATTTCGATGTCCCTAAATAAAGGAGTTGCTCTGTGTTTTATTGTCAAAGAGACCGGTACAAATGGAAGAGCTTGGGCTGTGCCATACCACTGCAAATGTAACAACTCCGTCATTAATGATAGTATTGATGGCGCAATAGAACTAAATTGACCTCCAGGCATCAGTGTTACTAGAAAAACTTGATAATTAGTTGAATTTGCGATATACCTCAGTTATTTCGATGTCCCAAAATAAAGAATTTGCTCTGTGTTTTGTTGTCAAACACAGCGGTACAAATGGAAGAGCTTTGGCTGTGCCATACCACTGCAAATGTAACAACTCCGTCATTAATGATAGTATTGATGGCGCAATAGAACTAAATTGAACTCCAGGCATCAGTGTTACCAGAAAAACTTGATAATTAGTTAAATTTGCGATATACCTCAGTTATTTCGATGTCCCAAGATAAAGGCTTTGTTCTGTGTTTTGTTGTCAAACACAGTGGTACAAATGGAAGAGCTTGGCCTGTGCCATAACAGTGCAAACGTGATAACTCGGCCATTAATGATAGTATTGATGGCGCAATAGAACTAAATTGACCTCCAGGCATCAGTGTTACTAGAAAAACTTGATAATTAGTTGAATTTGCGATATACCTCAGTTATTTCGATGGCCCAATATAAAGGCTTTGCTCTGTGTTTTGTTGTTAAACACAGTGGTACAAATGGAAGAGCTTGGTCTGTGCCATAACAGTGCAAACGTGATAACTCGCCCATTAATGATAGTATTGTTGGCGCAATATAACTAAATTGACCTCCAGGCATCAGTGTTACTAGAAAAACTTGATAATTAGTTAAATTTGCGATATGCCTCAGTTATTTCGATGTCCCAAGATAAAGGAGTTGCTCTCTGTTTTATTGTCAAAGAGACCGGTACAAATGGCATAGCTTGGACTGTGCCATAACACTGCAAATGTGACAACTCCGCCATTAATGATAGTATTGATGGCGCAATAGAACTAATTTCACCTCCAGGCATCAGTGTTACTAGAAAAACGTGATAATTAGTTGAATTTGCGATATACCTCAGTTATTTCGAAGTCCCAACATAAAGGATTTGCTCTGTGTTTTGTTTTGAAACACACCTGTACAAATGGAAGAGCTTGGCCTGTGCCATAACAGTGCAAACGTGATAACTCGGCCATTAATGACAGTATTGATGGCGCAATAGAACTAAATTGACCTCCAGGCATCAGTGTTACCAGAACAACTTGATAATTAGTTAAATTTGCGATATACCTCAGATATTTCGATGTCCCAAGATAAAGGCTTTGCTCTGTGTTTTGTTGTCAAACACAGTGGTACAAATGGAAGAGCTTGGCCTGTGCCATAACAGTGCAAACGTGATTACTCGGCCATTAATGATAGTATTGATGGCGCAATAGAACTAAATTGACCTCCAGGCATCAGTGTTACTAGAACAACTTGATAATTAGTTGAATTTGCGATATAATACAGTTATTTCGAAGTCCCAATATAAAGGCTTTGCTCTGTGTTTTGTTGTTAAACACAGTGGTACAAATGGAAGAGCTTGGCCTGTGCCATAACAGTGCAAACGTGATAACTCGCCCATTAATGATAGTATTGATGGCGCAATAGAACTAAATTGACCTCCAGGCATCAGTGTTACCAGAAAAACTTGATAATTAGTTAAATTTGCGATATACCTCAGATATTTCGATGTCCCAAGATAAAGGCTTTGCTCTGTGTTTTGTTGTCAAACACAGTGGTACAAATGGAAGAGCTTGGCCTGTGCCATAACAGTGCAAACGTGATTACTCGGCCATTAATGATAGTATTGATGGCGCAATAGAACTAAATTGACCTCCAGGCATCAGTGTTACTAGAACAACTTGATAATTAGTTGAATTTGCGATATAATACAGTTATTTCGAAGTCCCAAAATAAAGAATTTGCTCTGTGTTTTGTTGTCAAACACAGCGGTACAAATGGAAGAGCTTTGGCTGTGCCATACCACTGCAAGTGTAACAACTCCGTCATTAATGATAGTATTGATGGCGCAATATAACTAAATTGACCTCCAGTCATCAGTGTTACCAGAAAAACTTGATAATTAGTTAAATTTGCGATATACCTCAGTTATTTCGATGTCCCAAGATAAAGGCTTTGCTCTGTGTTTTGTTGTCAAACACAGCGGTACAAATGGAAGAGCTTGGCCTGTGCCATAACACTGCAAATGTAACAACTCCGTCATTAATGATAGTATTGATGGCGCAATAGAACTAAATTGACCTCCAGGCATCAGTGTTACCAGAAAAACTTGATAATTAGTTAAATTTGCGATATACCTCAGTTATTTCGATGTCCCAAAATAAAGGAGTTGCTCTGTGTTTTATTGTCAAAGAGACCGGTACAAATGGAAGAGCTTGGGCTGTGCCATAGCACTGCAAATGTAACAACTCCGTCATTAATGATAGTATTGATGGCGCAATAGAACTAAATTGACCTCCAGGCATCAGTGTTACTAGAAAAACTTGATAATTAGTTGAATTTGCGATATACATCAGTTATTTCGAAGTCCGAAAATAAAGAATTTGCTCTGTGTTTTGTTGTCAAACACAGCGGTACAAATGGAAGAGCTTTGGCTGTGCCATACCACTGCAAATGTAACAACTCCGTCATTAATGATAGTATTGATGGCGCAATAGAACTAAATTGACCTCCAGGCATCAGTGTTACCAGAAAAACTTGATAATTAGTTAAATTTGCGATATACCTCAGTTATTTCGATGTCCCAAGATAAAGGCTTTGCTCTGTGTTTTGTTGTCAAACACAGTGGTACAAATGGAAGAGCTTGGCATGTGCCATAACAGTGCAAACGTGATAACTCGGCCATTAATGATAGTATTGATGGCGCAATAGAACTAAATTGACCTCCAGGCATCAGTGTTACTAGAAAAACTTGATAATTAGTTGAATGTGCGATATAATACAGTTATTTCGAAGTCCCAATATAAAGGAGTTGCTCTGTGTTTTGTTGTCAAACACAGCGGTACAAATGGAAGAGCTAGGCCTGTGCCATAACACTGCAAATGTCACAACTCCGCCATTAATGATAGTATTGATGGCGTAATAGAACTAAATTGACCTCCAGGCATCAGTGTTACTAGAAAAACTTGATAATTAGTTGAATTTGCGATATACCTCAGTTATTTCGATGTCCCAATATAAAGGCTTTGCTCTGTGTTTTATTGTCAAACACAGTGGTACAAATGGAAGAGCTTGGCCTGTGCCATAACAGTGCAAACGTGATAACTCGCCCATTAATGATAGTATTGTTGGCGCAATATAACTAAATTGACCTCCAGGCATCAGTGTTACTAGAAAAACTTGATAATTAGTTGAATTTGCGATATACCTCAGTTATTTCGATGTCCCAAAATAAAGAATTTGCTCTGTGTTTTGTTGTCAAACACAGCGGTACAAATGGAAGAGCTTTGGCTGTGCCATACCACTGCAAATGTAACAACTCCGTCATTAATGATAGTATTGATGGCGCAATAGAACTAAATTGAACTCCAGGCATCAGTGTTACCAGAAAAACTTGATAATTAGTTAAATTTGCGATATACCTCAGTTATTTCGATGTCCCAAGATAAAGGCTTTGCTCTGTGTTTTGTTGTCAAACACAGTGGTACAAATGGAAGAGCTTGGCCTGTGCCATAACAGTGCAAAGGTGATTACTCGGCCATTAATGATAGTATTGATGGCGTAATAGAACTAAATTGACCTCCAGGCATCAGTCTTACTAGAAAAACTTGATAATTAGTTGAATTTGCGATATACCTCAGTTATTTCGATGTCCCAATATAAAGGCTTTGCTCTGTGTTTTATTGTCAAACACAGTGGTACAAATGGAAGAGCTTGGCCTGTGCCATAACAGTGCAAACGTGATAACTCGCCCATTAATGATAGTATTGTTGGCGCAATATAACTAAATTGACCTCCAGGCATCAGTGTTACTAGAAAAACTTGATAATTAGTTGAATTTGCGATATACCTCAGTTATTTCGATGTCCCAAAATAAAGAATTTGCTCTGTGTTTTGTTGTCAAACACAGCGGTACAAATGGAAGAGCTTTGGCTGTGCCATACCACTGCAAATGTAACAACTCCGTCATTAATGATAGTATTGATGGCGCAATAGAACTAAATTGAACTCCAGGCATCAGTGTTACCAGAAAAACTTGATAATTAGTTAAATTTGCGATATACCTCAGTTATTTCGATGTCCCAAGATAAAGGCTTTGCTCTGTGTTTTGTTGTCAAACACAGTGGTACAAATGGAAGAGCTTGGCCTGTGCCATAACAGTGCAAACGTGATAACTCGGCCATTAATGATAGTATTGATGGCGCAATAGAACTAAATTGACCTCCAGGCATCAGTGTTACTAGAAAAACTTGATAATTAGTTGAATGTGCGATATAATACAGTTATTTCGAAGTCCCAAAATAAAGGAGTTGCTCTGTGTTTTGTTGTCAAACACAGATGTACAAATGGAAGAGCTTGGCCTGTGCCATAACACTGCAAATGTGACAACTCCGCCATTAATGATAGTATTGATGGCGTAATAGAACTAAATTGACCTCCAGGCATCAGTGTTACTAGAAAAACTTGATAATTAGTTGAATTTGCGATATACCTCAGTTATTTCGATGTCCCAATATAAAGGCTTTGCTCTGTGTTTTGTTGTTAAACACAGTGGTACAAATGGAAGAGCTTGGCCTGTGCCATAACAGTGCAAACGTGATAACTCGCCCATTAATGATAGTATTGTTGGCGCAATAGAACTAAATTGACCTCCAGGCATCAGTGTTACTAGAAAAACTTGATAATTAGTTAAATTTGCGATATGCCTCAGTTATTTCGATGTCCCAAGATAAAGGAGTTGCTCTCTGTTTTATTGTCAAAGAGACCGGTACAAATGGCATAGCTTGGACTGTGCCATAACACTGCAAATATGACAACTCCGCCATTAATGATAGTATTGATGGCGCAATAGAACTAAATTGAACTCCAGGCATCAGTGTTACCAGAAAAACTTGATAATTAGTTAAATTTGCGATATACCTCAGTTATTTCGATGTCCCAAGATAAAGGCTTTGCTCTGTGTTTTGTTGTCAAACACAGTGGTACAAATGGAAGAGCTTGGCCTGTGCCATAACAGTGCAAACGTGATAACTCGGCCATTAATGATAGTATTGATGGCGCAATAGAACTAAATTGACCTCCAGGCATCAGTGTTACTAGAAAAACTTGATAATTAGTTGAATGTGCGAAATAATACAGTTATTTCGAAGTCCCAAAATAAAGGAGTTGCTCTGTGTTTTGTTGTCAAACACAGATGTACAAATGGAAGAGCTTGGCCTGTGCCATAACACTGCAAATGTGACAACTCCGCCATTAATGATAGTATTGATGGCGTAATAGAACTAAATTGACCTCCAGGCATCAGTGTTACTAGAAAAACTTGATAATTAGTTGAATTTGCGATATACCTCAGTTATTTCGATGTCCCAATATAAAGGCTTTGCTCTGTGTTTTGTTGTTAAACACAGTGGTACAAATGGAAGAGCTTGGCCTGTGCCATAACAGTGCAAACGTGATAACTCGCCCATTAATGATAGTATTGTTGGCGCAATAGAACTAAATTGACCTCCAGGCATCAGTGTTACTAGAAAAACTTGATAATTAGTTAAATTTGCGATATGCCTCAGTTATTTCGATGTCCCAAGATAAAGGAGTTGCTCTCTGTTTTATTGTCAAAGAGACCGGTACAAATGGCATAGCTTGGACTGTGCCATAACACTGCAAATGTGACAACTCCGCCATTAATGATAGTATTGATGGCGCAATAGAACTAATTTCACCTCCAGGCATCAGTGTTACTAGAAAAACGTGATAATTAGTTGAATTTGCGATATACCTCAGTTATTTCGAAGTCCCAACATAAAGGATTTGCTCTGTGTTTTGTTGTGAAACACACCTGTACAAATGGAAGAGCTTGGCCAGTGCCATAACAGTGCAAACGTGATAACTCGCCCATTAATGATAGTATTGTTGGCGCAATATAACTAAATTGACCTCCAGGCATCAGTGTTACTAGAAAAACTTGATAATTAGTTAAATTTGCGATATGCCTCAGTTATTTCGATGTCCCAAAATAAAGGAGTTGCTCTGTGTTTTATTGTCAAAGAGACCGGTACAAATGGAAGAGCTTGGGCTGTGCCATACCACTGCAAATATAACAACTCCGTCATTAATGATAGTATTGATGGCGCAATAGAACTAAATTGACCTCCAGGCATCAGTGTTACTAGAAAAACTTGATAATTAGTTGAATTTGCGATATACCTCAGTTATTTCGATGTCCCAAAATAAAGAATTTGCTCTGTGTTTTGTTGTCAAACACAGCGGTACAAATGGAAGAGCTTTGGCTGTGCCATACCACTGCAAATGTAACAACTCCGTCATTAATGATAGTATTGATGGCGCAATAGAACTAAATTGAACTCCAGGCATCAGTGTTACCAGAAAAACTTGATAATTAGTTAAATTTGCGATATACCTCAGTTATTTCGATGTCCCAAGATAAAGGCTTTGCTCTGTGTTTTGTTGTCAAACACAGTGGTACAAATGGAAGAGCTTGGCCTGTGCCATAACAGTGCAAACGTGATAACTCGGCCATTAATGATAGTATTGATGGCGCAATAGAACTAAATTGACCTCCAGGCATCAGTGTTACTAGAAAAACTTGATAATTAGTTGAATGTGCGATATAATACAGTTATTTCGAAGTCCCAAAATAAAGGAGTTGCTCTGTGTTTTGTTGTCAAACACAGCGGTACAAATGGAAGAGCTTGGCCTGTGCCATAACACTGCAAATGTGACAACTCCGCCATTAATGATAGTATTGATGGCGCAATATAACTAAATTGACCTCCAGGCATCAGTGTTACTAGAAAAACTTGATAATTAGTTGAATGTGCGATATAATACAGTTATTTCGAAGTCCCAATATAAAGGAGTTGCTCTGTGTTTTGTTGTCAAACACAGCGGTACAAATGGAAGAGCTAGGCCTGTGCCATAACACTGCAAATGTCACAACTCCGCCATTAATGATAGTATTGATGGCGTAATAGAACTAAATTGACCTCCAGGCATCAGTGTTAATAGAAAAACTTGATAATTAGTTGAATTTGCGATATACCTCAGTTATTTCGATGTCCCAATATAAAGGCTTTGCTCTGTGTTTTGTTGTCAAACACAGTGGTACAAATGGAAGAGCTTGGCCTGTGCCATAACAGTGCAAACATGATAACTCGCCCATTAATGATAGTATTGTTGGCGCAATATAACTAAATTGACCTCCAGGCATCATTGTTACTAGAAAAACTTGATAATTAGTTAAATTTGCGATATGCCTCAGTTATTTCGATGTCCCAAAATAAAGGAGTTGCTCTGTGTTTTATTGTCAAAGAGACCGGTACAAATGGAAGAGCTTGGGCTGTGCCATACCACTGCAAATGTAACAACTCCGTCATTAATGATAGTATTGATGGCGCAATAGAACTAAATTGACCTCCAGGCATCAGTGTTACTAGAAAAACTTGATAATTAGTTGAATTTGCGATATACCTCAGTTATTTCGATGTCCCAAGATAAAGGCTTTGCTCTGTGTTTTGTTGTCAAACACAGTGGTACAAATGGAAGAGCTTGGCCTGTGCCATAACAGTGCAAACGTGATAACTCGGCCATTAATGATAGTATTGATGGCGCAATAGAACTAAATTGACCTCCAGGCATCAGTATTACTAGAAAAACTTGATAATTAGTTGAATGTGCGATATAATACAGTTATTTCGAAGTCCCAAAATAAAGGAGTTGCTCTGTGTTTTGTTGTCAAACACAGATGTACGAATGGAAGAGCTTGGCCTGTGCCATAACACTGCAAATGTGACAACTCCGCCATTAATGATAGTATTGATGGCGTAATAGAACTAAATTGACCTCCAGGCATCAGTGTTACTAGAAAAACTTGATAATTAGTTAAATTTGCGATATGCCTCAGTTATTTCGATGTCCCAAAATAAAGGAGTTGCTCTGTGTTTTATTGTCAAAGAGACCGGTACAAATGGAAGAGCTTGGGCTGTGCCATACCACTGCAAATGTAACAACTCCGTCATTAATGATAGTATTGATGGCGCAATAGAACTAAATTGACCTCCAGGCATCAGTGTTACTAGAAAAACTTGATAATTAGTTGAATTTGCGATATACCTCAGTTATTTCGATGTCCCAAAATAAAGAATTTGCTCTGTGTTTTGTTGTCAAACACAGCGGTACAAATGGAAGAGCTTTGGCTGTGCCATACCACTGCAAATGTAACAACTCCGTCATTAATGATAGTATTGATGGCGCAATAGAACTAAATTGAACTCCAGACATCAGTGTTACCAGAACAACTTGATAATTAGTTAAATTTGCGATATACCTCAGTTATTTCGATGTCCCAAGATAAAGGCTTTGCTCTGTGTTTTGTTGTCAAACACAGTGCTACAAATGGAAGAGCTTGGCCTGTGCCATAACAGTGCAAACGTGATAACTCGGCCATTAATGATAGTATTGATGGCGCAATAGAACTAAATTGACCTCCAGGCATCAGTGTTACTAGAAAAACTTGATAATTAGTTGAATGTGCGATATAATACAGTTATTTCGAAGTCCCAAAATAAAGGAGTTGCTCTGTGTTTTGTTGTCAAACACAGCGGTACAAATGGAAGAGCTTGGCCTGTGCCATAACACTGCAAATGTGACAACTGCGCCATTAATGATAGTATTGATGGCGCAATAGAACTAAATTGACCTCCAGGCATCAGTGTTACTAGAAAAACTTGATAATTAGTTGAATGTGCGATATAATACAGTTATTTCGAAGTCCCAATATAAAGGAGTTGCTCTGTGTTTTGTTGTCAAACACAGCGGTACAAATGGTAGAGCTAGGCCTGTGCCATAACACTGCAAATGTCACAACTCCGCCATTAATGATAGTATTGATGGCGTAATAGAACTAAATTGACCTCCAGGCATCAGTGTTAATAGAAAAACTTGATAATTAGTTGAATTTGCGATATACCTCAGTTATTTCGATGTCCCAATATAAAGGCTTTGCTCTGTGTTTTGTTGTCAAACACAGTGGTACAAATGGAAGAGCTTGGCCTGTGCCATAACAGTGCAAACGTGATAACTCGCCCATTAATGATAGTATTGTTGGCGCAATATAACTAAATTGACCTCCAGGCATCATTGTTACTAGAAAAACTTGATAATTAGTTAAATTTGCGATATGCCTCAGTTATTTCGATGTCCCAAAATAAAGGAGTTGCTCTGTGTTTTATTGTCAAAGAGACCGGTACAAATGGAAGAGCTTGGGCTGTGCCATACCACTGCAAATGTAACAACTCCGTCATTAATGATAGTATTGATGGCGCAATAGAACTAAATTGACCTCCAGGCATCAGTGTTACTTGAAAAACTTGATAATTAGTTGAATTTGCGATATACCTCAGTTATTTCGATGTCCCAAAATAAAGAATTTGCTCTGTGTTTTGTTGTCAAACACAGCGGTACAAATGGAAGAGCTTTGGCTGTGCCATACCACTGCAAATGTAACAACTCCGTCATTAATGATAGTATTGATGGCGCAATAGAACTAAATTGAACTCCAGGCATCAGTGTTACCAGAAAAACTTGATAATTAGTTAAATTTGCGATATACCTCAGTTATTTCGATGTCCCAAGATAAAGGCTTTGCTCTGTGTTTTGTTGTCAAACACAGTGGTACAAATGGAAGAGCTTGGCCTGTGCCATAACAGTGCAAACGTGATAACTCGGCCATTAATGATAGTATTGATGGCGCAATAGAACTAAATTGACCTCCAGGCATCAGTGTTACTAGAAAAACTTGATAATTAGTTGAATTTGCGATATACCTCAGTTATTTCGATGTCCCAATATAAAGGCTTTGCTCTGTGTTTTGTTGTTAAACACAGTGGTACAAATGGAAGAGCTTGGTCTGTGCCATAACAGTGCAAACGTGATAACTCGCCCATTAATGATAGTATTGTTGGCGCAATATAACTAAATTGAGCTCCAGGCATCAGTGTTACTAGAAAAACTTGATAATTAGTTAAATTTGCGATATGCCTCAGTTATTTCGATGTCCCAAGATAAAGGAGTTGCTCTCTGTTTTATTGTCAAAGAGACCGGTACAAATGGCATAGCTTGGACTGTGCCATAACACTGCAAATGTGACAACTCCGCAATTAATGATAGTATTGATGGCGCAATAGAACTAATTTCACCTCCAGGCATCAGTGTTACTAGAAAAACGTGATAATTAGTTGAATTTGCGATATACCTCAGTTATTTCGAAGTCCCAACATAAAGGATTTGCTCTGTGTTTTGTTGTGAAACACACCTGTAAAATGGAAGAGCTTGGCCTGTGCCATAACAGTGCAAACGTGATAACTCGGCCATTAATGACAGTATTGATGGCGCAATAGAACTAAATTGACCTCCAGGCATCAGTGTTACCAGAAAAACTTGATAATTAGTTAAATTTGCGATATACCTCAGTTATTTCGATGTCCCAATATAAAGGCTTTGCTCTGTGGTTTGTTGTCAAACACAGTGTTACAAATGGAAGAGCTTGGCCTGTGCCATAACAGTGCAAACGTGATAACTCGGCCATTAATGATAGTATTGATGGCGCAATAGAACTAAATTGACCTCCAGGCATCAGTGTTACTAGAAAAACTTGATAATTAGTTGAATGTGCGATATAATACAGTTATTTCGAAGTCCCAAAATAAAGAATTTGCTCTGTGTTTTGTTGTCAAACACAGCGGTACAAATGGAAGAGCTTGGCCTGTGCCATCACACTGCAAATGTGACAACTCCGCCATTAATGATAGTATTGATGGCGTAATAGAACTAAATTGACCTCCAGGCATCAGTGTTACTAGAAAAACTTGATAATTAGTTGAATGTGCGATATAATACAGTTATTTCGAAGTCCCAAAATAAAGAATTTGCTCTGTGTTTTGTTGTCAAACACAGCGGTACAAATGGAAGAGCTTGGCCTGTGCCATCACACTGCAAATGTGACAACTCCGCCATTAATGATAGTATTGATGGCGTAATAGAACTAAATTGACCTCCAGGCATCAGTGTTACTAGAAAAACTTGATAATTAGTTGAATTTGCGATATACCTCAGTTATTTCGATGTCCCAATATAAAGGCTTTGCTCTGTGTTTTGTTGTTAAACACAGTGGTACAAATGGAAGAGCTTGGCCTGTGCCATAACAGTGCAAACGTGATAACTCGCCCATTAATGATAGTATTGTTGGCGCAATAGAACTAAATTGACCTCCAGGCATCAGTGTTACTAGAAAAACTTGATAATTAGTTAAATTTGCGATATGCCTCAGTTATTTCGATGTCCCAAGATAAAGGAGTTGCTCTCTGTTTTATTGTCAAAGAGACCGGTACAAATGGCATAGCTTGGACTGTGCCATAACACTGCAAATGTGACAACTCCGCCATTAATGATAGTATTGATGGCGCAATAGAACTAATTTCACCTCCAGGCATCAGTGTTACTAGAAAAACGTGATAATTAGTTGAATTTGCGATATACCTCAGTTATTTCGAAGTTCCAACATAAAGGATTTGCTCTGTGGTTTGTTGTCAAACACAGTGTTACAAATGGAAGAGCTTGGCCTGTGCCATAACAGTGCAAACGTGATAACTCGGCCATTAATGATAGTATTGATGGCGCAATAGAACTAAATTGACCTCCAGGCATCAGTGTTACTAGAAAAACTTGATAATTAGTTGAATGTGCGATATAATACAGTTATTTCGATGTCCCAAAATAAAGAATTTGCTCTGTGTTTTGTTGTCAAACACAGCGGTACAAATGGAAGAGCTTGGCCTGTGCCATCACACTGCAAATGTGACAACTCCGCCATTAATGATAGTATTGATGGCGTAATAGAACTAAATTGACCTCCAGGCATCAGTGTTACTAGAAAAACTTGATAATTAGTTGAATTTGCGATATACCTCAGTTATTTCGATGTCCCAATATAAAGGCTTTGCTCTGTGTTTTGTTGTTAAACACAGTGGTACAAATGTAAGAGCTTGGCCTGTGCCATAACAGTGCAAACGTGATAACTCGCCCATTAATGATAGTATTGTTGGCGCAATATAACTAAATTGACCTCCAGGCATCAGTGTTACTAGAAAAACTTGATAATTAGTTAAATTTTCGATATGCCTCAGTTATTTCGATGTCCCAAGATAAAGGAGTTGCTCTCTGTTTTATTGTCAAAGAGACCGGTACAAATGGCATAGCTTGGACTGTGCCATAACACTGCAAATGTGACAACTCCGCCATTAATGATAGTATTGATGGCGCAATAGAACTAATTTCACCTCCAGGCATCAGTGTTACTAGAAAAACGTGATAATTAGTTGAATTTGCGATATACCTCAGTTATTTCGAAGTCCCAACATAAAGGATTTGCTCTGTGTTTTGTTGTGAAACACAGTGTTACAAATGGAAGAGCTTGGCCTGTGCCATAACAGTGCAAACGTGATAACTCGGCCATTAATGATAGTATTGATGGCGCAATAGAACTAAATTGACCTCCAGGCACCAGTGTTACTAGAAAAACTTGATAATTAGTTGAATGTGCGATATAATACAGTTATTTCGAAGTCCCAAGATAAAGGAGTTGCTCTGTGTTTTGTTGTCAAACACAGCGGTACAAATGGAAGAGCTTGGCCTGTGCCATAACACTGCAAATGTGACAACTCCGTCATTAATGATAGTATTGATGGCGCAAAAGAACTAAATTGAACTCCAGGCATCAGTGTTACCAGAAAAACTTGATAATTAGTTAAATTTGCGATATACCTCAGTTAATTCGATGTCCCAAGATAAAGGCTTTGCTCTGTGTTTTGTTGTCAAACACAGTGGTACAAATGGAAGAGCTTGGCCTGTGCCATAACAGTGCAAACGTGATAACTCGGCCATTAATGATAGTATTGATGGCGCAATAGAACTAAATTGACCTCCAGGCATCAGTGTTACTAGAAAAACTTGATAATTAGTTAAATTTGCGATATGCCTCAGTTATTTCGATGTCCCAAGATAAAGGAGTTGCTCTCTGTTTTATTGTCAAAGAGACCGGTACAAATGGCATAGCTTGGACTGTGCCATAACACTGCAAATGTGACAACTCCGCCATTAATGATAGTATTGATGGCGCAATAGAACTAAATTGACCTCCAGGCATCAGTGTTACTAGAAAAACTTGATAATTAGTTAACTTTGCGATATAACTCGGTTATTTCGAAGTCCCAAATAAAGTATTTGCTCTGTGTTATGTTGTCAAACAGCGGTACAAATGGAAGAGCTTGGTCTGTGCCATAACACCGCAAACGTGACATCTCACCCATTAATGATAGTATTGATGGCGCAATAGAACTAAATATAACTCCAGGCATCAGTGTTACTAGAAAAACATGATAAGTAGTTGAATTTGCGATATACCTCAGTTATTTCGAAGTCCCAAAATAAAGGATTTGCTCTGTGTTTTGTTGTCAAACACACCGGTACAAATGGAAGAGCTTGGGCTGTGCCATAACAGTGCAAACGTGATTACTCGGCCATTAATGATAGCATTGATGGCGCAATAGAACTAAATTGACCTCCAGGCATCAGTGTTACCAGAAAAACTTGATAATTAGTTAAATTTGTGATATACCTCAGATATTTCGATGTCCCAAGATAAAGGCTTTGCTCTGGGTTTTGTTGTCAAACACAGTGGTACAAATGGAAGAGCTTGGCCTGTGCCATAACAGTGCAAACGTGATTACTCGGCCATTAATGATAGTATTGATGGCGCAATAGAACTAAATTGACCTCCAGGCATCAGTGTTACTTGAAAAACTTGATAATTAGTTGAATTTGCGATATAATACAGTTATTTCGAAGTCCCAAAATAAAGAATTTGCTCTGTGTTTTGTTGTCAAACACAGCGGTACAAATGGAAGAGCTTTGGCTGTGCCATACCACTACAAATGTAACAACTCCGTCATTAATGATAGTATTGATGGCGCAATATAACTAAATTGACCTCCAGGCATCAGTGTTACCAGAAAAACTTGATAATTAGTTAAATTTGCGATATACCTCAGTTATTTCGATGTCCCAAGATAAAGGCTTTGCTCTGTGTTTTGTTGTCAAACACAGTGGTACAAATGGAAGAGCTTGGCCTGTGCCATAACAGTGCAAACGTGATAACTCGGCCATTAATGATAGTATTGATGGCGCAATAGAACTAAATTGACCTCCAGGCATCAGTGTTACTAGAAAAACGTGATAATTAGTTGAATTTGCGATATACCTCAGTTATTTCGAAGTCCCAACATAAAGGATTTGCTCTGTGTTTTGTTGTGAAACACACCTGTACAAATGGAAGAGCTTGGCCTGTGCCATAACAGTGCAAACGTGATAACTCGGCCATTAATGATAGTATTGATGGCGCAATAGAACTAAATTGACCTCCAGGCATCAGTGTTACCAGAAAAACTTGATAATTAGTTAAATTTGCGATATACCTCAGTTATTTCGATGTCGCAAGATAAAGGAGTTGCTCTGTGTTTTGTTGTCAAACACAGCGGTACAAATGGAAGAGCTTGGCCTGTGCCATAACACTGCAAATGTGACAACTCCGTCATTAATGATAGTATTGATGGCGCAATAGAACTAAATTGAACTCCAGGCATCAGTGTTACCAGAAAAACTTGATAATTAGTTAAATTTGCGATATACCTCAGTTATTTCGATGTCCCAAGATAAAGGAGTTGCTCTCTGTTTTATTGTCAAAGAGACCGGTACAAATGGCATAGCTTGGACTGTGCCATAACACTGCAAATGTGACAACTCCGCCATTAATGATAGTATTGATGGCGCAATAGAACTAAATTGACCTCCAGGCATCAGTGTTACTAGAAAAACTTGATAATTAGTTAACTTTGCGATATAACTCGGTTATTTCGAAGTCCCAAATAAAGTATTTGCTCTGTGTTATGTTGTCAAACAGCGGTACAAATGGAAGAGCTTGGTCTGTGCCATAACACCGCAAACGTGACATCTCACCCATTAATGATAGTATTGATGGCGCAATAGAACTAAATATACCTCCAGGCATCAGTGTTACTAGAAAAAACATGATAATTAGTTGAATTTGCGATATACCTCAGTTATTTCGAAGTCCCAAAATAAAGGATTTGCTCTGTGTTTTGTTGTCAAACACACCGTTACAAATGGAAGAGCTTGGGCTGTGCCATAACAGTGCAAACGTGATTACTCGGCCATTAATGATAGTATTGATGGCGAAATAGAACTAAATTGACCTCCAGGCATCAGTGTTACCAGAAAAACTTGATAATTAGTTAAATTTGCGATATACCTCAGATATTTCGATGTCCCAAGATAAAGGCTTTGCTCTGTGTTTTGTTGTCAAACACAGTGGTACAAATGGAAGAGCTTGGCCTGTGCCATAACAGTGCAAACGTGATTACTCGGCCATTAATGATAGTATTGATGGCGCAATAGAACTGAATTGACCTCCAGGCATCAGTGTTACTAGAAAAACTTGATAATTAGTTAACTTTGCGATATAACTCGGTTATTTCGAAGTCCCAAATAAAGTATTTGCTCTGTGTTATGTTGTCAAACAGCGGTACAAATGGAAGAGCTTTGTCTGTGCCATAACACCGCAAACGTGACATCTCACCCATTAATGATAGTATTGATGGCGCAATAGAACTAAATATACCTCCAGGCATCAGTGTTACTAGAAAAACATGATAATTAGTTGAATTTGCGATATACCTCAGTTATTTCGAAGTCCCAAAATAAAGGATTTGCTCTGTGTTTTGTTGTCAAACACACCGGTACAAATGGAAGAGCTTGGGCTGTGCCATAACAGTGCAAACGTGATTACTCGGCCATTAATGATAGTATTGATGGCGCAATAGAACTAAATTGACCTCCAGGCATCAGTGTTACCAGAAAAACTTGATAATTAGTTAAATTTGCGATATACCTCAGATATTTCGATGTCCCAAGATAAAGGCTTTGCTCTGTGTTTTGTTGTCAAACACAGTGGTACAAATGGAAGAGCTTGGCCTGTGCCATAACAGTGCAAACGTGATTACTCGGCCATTAATGATAGTATTGATGGCGCAATAGAACTAAATTGACCTCCAGGCATCAGTGTTACTAGAAAAACTTGATAATTAGTTGAATTTGCGATATAATACAGTTATTTCGAAGTCCCAAAATAAAGAATTTGCTCTGTGTTTTGTTGTCAAACACAGCGGTACAAATGGAAGAGCTTTGGCTGTGCCATACCAATACAAATGTAACAACTCCGTCATTAATGAGAGTATTGATGGCGCAATATAACTAAATTGACCTCCAGGCATCAGTGTTACCAGAAAAACTTGATAATTAGTTAAATTTGCGATATACCTCAGTTATTTCGATGTCCCAAGATAAAGGCTTTGCTCTGTGTTTTGTTGTCAAACACAGTGGTACAAATGGAAGAGCTTGGCCTGTGCCATAACAGTGCAAACGTGATTACTCGGCCATTAATGATAGTATTGATGGCGCAATAGAACTAAATTGACCTCCAGGCATCAGTGTTACCAGAAAAACTTGATAATTAGTTAAATTTGTGATATACCTCAGATATTTCGATGTCCCAAGATAAAGGCTTTGCTCTGTGTTTTGTTGTCAAACACAGTGGTAAAAATGGAAGAGCTTGGCCTGTGCCATAACAGTGCAAACGTGATTACTCGGCCATTAATGATAGTATTGATGGCGCAATAGAACTAAATTGACCTTCAGGCATCAGTGTTACTTGAAAAACTTGATAATTAGTTGAATTTGCGATATAATACAGTTATTTCGAAGTCCCAAAATAAAGAATTTGCTCTGTGTTTTGTTGTCAAACACAGCGGTACAAATGGAAGAGCTTTGGCTGTGCCATACCACTACAAATGTAACAACTCCGTCATTAATGATAGTATTGATGGCGCAATATAACTAAATTGACCTCCAGGCATCAGTGTTACCAGAAAAACTTGATAATTAGTTAAATTTGCGATATACCTCAGTTATTTCGATGTCCCAAGATAAAGGCTTCGCTCTGTGTTTTGTTGTCAAACACAGTGGTACAAATGGAAGAGCTTGGCCTGTGCCATAACAGTGCAAACGTGATAACTCGGCCATTAATGATAGTATTGATGGCGCAATAGAACTAAATTGACCTCCAGGCATCAGTGTTACTAGAAAAACTTGATAATTAGTTGAATGTGCGATATAATACAGTTATTTCGAAGTCCCAAGATAAAGGAGTTGCTCTGTGTTTTGTTGTCAAACACAGCGGTACAAATGGAAGAGCTTGGCCTGTGCCATAACACTGCAAATGTGACAACTCCGCCATTAATGATAGTATTGATGGCGTAATAGAACTAAATTGACCTCCAGGCATCAGTGTTACTAGAAAAACTTGATAATTAGTTGAATTTGCGATATACCTCAGTTATTTCGATGTCCCAAGATAAAGTATTTGCTCTGTGTTATGTTGTCAAACAGCGGTACAAATGGAAGAGCTTTGTCTGTGCCATAACACCGCAAACGTGACATCTCACCCATTAATGATAGTATTGATGGCGCAATAGAACTAAATATACCTCCAGGCATCAGTGTTACTAGAAAAACATGATAATTAGTTGAATTTGCGATATACCTCAGTTATTTCGAAGTCCCAAAATAAAGGATTTGCTCTGTGTTTTGTTGTCAAACACACCGGTACAAATGGAAGAGCTTGGGCTGTGCCATAACAGTGCAAACGTGATTACTCGGCCATTAATGATAGTATTGATGGCGCAATAGAACTAAATTGACCTCCAGGCATCAGTGTTACCAGAAAAACTTGATAATTAGTTAAATTTGCGATATACCTCAGATATTTCGATGTCCCAAGATAAAGGCTTTGCTCTGTGTTTTGTTGTCAAACACAGTGGTACAAATGGAAGAGCTTGGCCTGTGCCATAACAGTGCAAACGTGATTACTCGGCCATTAATGATAGTATTGATGGCGCAATAGAACTAAATTGACCTCCAGGCATCAGTGTTACTAGAAAAACTTGATAATTAGTTGAATTTGCGATATAATACAGTTATTTCGAAGTCCCAAAATAAAGAATTTGCTCTGTGTTTTGTTGTCAAACACAGCGGTACAAATGGAAGAGCTTTGGCTGTGCCATACCAATACAAATGTAACAACTCCGTCATTAATGAGAGTATTGATGGCGCAATATAACTAAATTGACCTCCAGGCATCAGTGTTACCAGAAAAACTTGATAATTAGTTAAATTTGCGATATACCTCAGTTATTTCGATGTCCCAAGATAAAGGCTTTGCTCTGTGTTTTGTTGTCAAACACAGTGGTACAAATGGAAGAGCTTGGCCTGTGCCATAACAGTGCAAACGTGATTACTCGGCCATTAATGATAGTATTGATGGCGCAATAGAACTAAATTGACCTCCAGGCATCAGTGTTACCAGAAAAACTTGATAATTAGTTAAATTTGTGATATACCTCAGATATTTCGATGTCCCAAGATAAAGGCTTTGCTCTGTGTTTTGTTGTCAAACACAGTGGTAAAAATGGAAGAGCTTGGCCTGTGCCATAACAGTGCAAACGTGATTACTCGGCCATTAATGATAGTATTGATGGCGCAATAGAACTAAATTGACCTCCAGGCATCAGTGTTACTTGAAAAACTTGATAATTAGTTGAATTTGCGATATAATACAGTTATTTCGAAGTCCCAAAATAAAGAATTTGCTCTGTGTTTTGTTGTCAAACACAGCGGTACAAATGGAAGAGCTTTGGCTGTGCCATACCACTACAAATGTAACAACTCCGTCATTAATGATAGTATTGATGGCGCAATATAACTAAATTGACCTCCAGGCATCAGTGTTACCAGAAAAACTTGATAATTAGTTAAATTTGCGATATACCTCAGTTATTTCGATGTCCCAAGATAAAGGCTTCGCTCTGTGTTTTGTTGTCAAACACAGTGGTACAAATGGAAGAGCTTGGCCTGTGCCATAACAGTGCAAACGTGATAACTCGGCCATTAATGATAGTATTGATGGCGCAATAGAACTAAATTGACCTCCAGGCATCAGTGTTACTAGAAAAACTTGATAATTAGTTGAATGTGCGATATAATACAGTTATTTCGAAGTCCCAAGATAAAGGAGTTGCTCTGTGTTTTGTTGTCAAACACAGCGGTACAAATGGAAGAGCTTGGCCTGTGCCATAACACTGCAAATGTGACAACTCCGCCATTAATGATAGTATTGATGGCGTAATAGAACTAAATTGACCTCCAGGCATCAGTGTTACTAGAAAAACTTGATAATTAGTTGAATTTGCGATATACCTCAGTTATTTCGATGTCCCAAGATAAAGGCTTTGCTCTGTGTTTTGTTGTCAAACACAGTGGTACAAATGGAAGAGCTTGGCCTGTGCCATAACAGTGCAAACGTGATAACTCGGCCATTAATGATAGTATTGATGGCGCAATAGAACTAAATTGACCTCCAGGCATCAGTGTTACTAGAAAAACTTGATAATTAGTTGAATGTGCGATATAATACAGTTATTTCGAAGTCCCAAGATAAAGGAGTTGCTCTGTGTTTTGTTGTCAAACACAGCGGTACAAATGGAAGAGCTTGGCCTGTGCCATAACACTGCAAATGTGACAACTCCGTCATTAATGATAGTATTGATGGCGCAATAGAACTAAATTGAACTCCAGGCATCAGTGTTACCAGAAAAACTTGATAACTAGTTAAATTTGCGATATACCTCAGGTATTTCGATGTCCCAAGATAAAGGCTTTGCTCTGTGTTTTGTTGTCAAACACAGTGGTACAAATGGAAGAGCTTGGCCTGTGCCATAACAGTGCAAACGTGATAACTCGGCCATTAATGATAGTATTGATGGCGCAATAGAACTAAATTGACCTCCAGGCATCAGTGTTACTAGAAAAACTTGATAATTAGTTAAATTTGCGATATGCCTCAGTTATTTCGATGTCCCAAGATAAAGGAGTTGCTCTCTGTTTTATTGTCAAAGAGACCGGTACAAATGGCATAGCTTGGACTGTGCCATAACACTGCAAATGTGACAACTCCGCCATTAATGATAGTATTGATGGCGCAATAGAACTAAATTGAACTCCAGGCATCAGTGTTACCAGAAAAACTTGATAATTAGTTAAATTTGCGATATACCTCAGTTATTTCGATGTCCCAAGATAAAGGCTTTGCTCTGTGTTTTGTTGTCAAACACAGTGGTACAAATGGAAGAGCTTGGCCTGTGCCATAACAGTGCAAACGTGATAACTCGGCCATTAATGATAGTATTGATGGCGCAATAGAACTAAATTGACCTCCAGGCATCAGTGTTACTAGAAAAACTTGATAATTAGTTGAATGTGCGAAATAATACAGTTATTTCGAAGTCCCAAAATAAAGGAGTTGCTCTGTGTTTTGTTGTCAAACACAGATGTACAAATGGAAGAGCTTGGCCTGTGCCATAACACTGCAAATGTGACAACTCCGCCATTAATGATAGTATTGATGGCGTAATAGAACTAAATTGACCTCCAGGCATCAGTGTTACTAGAAAAACTTGATAATTAGTTGAATTTGCGATATACCTCAGTTATTTCGAAGTCCCAAAATAAAGAATTTGCTCTGTGTTTTGTTGTCAAACACAGCGGTACAAATGGAAGAGCTTTGGCTGTGCCATACCACTACAAATGTAACAACTCCGTCATTAATGATAGTATTGATGGCGCAATATAACTAAATTGACCTCCAGGCATCAGTGTTACCAGAAAAACTTGATAATTAGTTAAATTTGCGATATACCTCAGTTATTTCGATGTCCCAAGATAAAGGCTTCGCTCTGTGTTTTGTTGTCAAACACAGTGGTACAAATGGAAGAGCTTGGCCTGTGCCATAACAGTGCAAACGTGATAACTCGGCCATTAATGATAGTATTGATGGCGCAATAGAACTAAATTGACCTCCAGGCATCAGTGTTACTAGAAAAACTTGATAATTAGTTGAATGTGCGATATAATACAGTTATTTCGAAGTCCCAAGATAAAGGAGTTGCTCTGTGTTTTGTTGTCAAACACAGCGGTACAAATGGAAGAGCTTGGCCTGTGCCATAACACTGCAAATGTGACAACTCCGCCATTAATGATAGTATTGATGGCGTAATAGAACTAAATTGACCTCCAGGCATCAGTGTTACTAGAAAAACTTGATAATTAGTTGAATTTGCGATATACCTCAGTTATTTCGATGTCCCAAGATAAAGGCTTTGCTCTGTGTTTTGTTGTCAAACACAGTGGTACAAATGGAAGAGCTTGGCCTGTGCCATAACAGTGCAAACGTGATAACTCGGCCATTAATGATAGTATTGATGGCGCAATAGAACTAAATTGACCTCCAGGCATCAGTGTTACTAGAAAAACTTGATAATTAGTTGAATGTGCGATATAATACAGTTATTTCGAAGTCCCAAGATAAAGGAGTTGCTCTGTGTTTTGTTGTCAAACACAGCGGTACAAATGGAAGAGCTTGGCCTGTGCCATAACACTGCAAATGTGACAACTCCGTCATTAATGATAGTATTGATGGCGCAATAGAACTAAATTGAACTCCAGGCATCAGTGTTACCAGAAAAACTTGATAATTAGTTAAATTTGCGATATACCTCAGTTATTTCGATGTCCCAAGATAAAGGCTTTGCTCTGTGTTTTGTTGTCAAACACAGTGGTACAAATGGAAGAGCTTGGCCTGTGCCATAACAGTGCAAACGTGATAACTCGGCCATTAATGATAGTTTTGATGGCGCAATAGAACTAAATTGACCTCCAGGCATCAGTGTTACTAGAAAAACTTGATAATTAGTTAAATTTGCGATATGCCTCAGTTATTTCGATGTCCCAAGATAAAGGAGTTGCTCTCTGTTTTATTGTCAAAGAGACCGGTACAAATGGCATAGCTTGGACTGTGCCATAACACTGCAAATGTGACAACTCCGCCATTAATGATAGTATTGATGGCGCAATAGAACTAAATTGAACTCCAGGCATCAGTGTTACCAGAAAAACTTGATAATTAGTTAAATTTGCGATATACCTCAGTTATTTCGATGTCCCAAGATAAAGGCTTTGCTCTGTGTTTTGTTGTCAAACACAGTGGTACAAATGGAAGAGCTTGGCCTGTGCCATAACAGTGCAAACGTGATAACTCGGCCATTAATGATAGTATTGATGGCGCAATAGAACTAAATTGACCTCCAGGCATCAGTGTTACTAGAAAAACTTGATAATTAGTTAAATTTGCGATATGCCTCAGTTATTTCGATGTCCCAAGATAAAGGAGTTGCTCTCTGTTTTATTGTCAAAGAGACCGGTACAAATGGCATAGCTTGGACTGTGCCATAACACTGCAAATGTGACAACTCCGCCATTAATGATAGTATTGATGGCGCAATAGAACTAAATTGAACTCCAGGCATCAGTGTTACCAGAAAAACTTGATAATTAGTTAAATTTGCGATATACCTCAGTTATTTCGATGTCCCAAGATAAAGGCTTTGCTCTGTGTTTTGTTGTCAAACACAGTGGTACAAATGGAAGAGCTTGGCCTGTGCCATAACAGTGCAAACGTGATAACTCGGCCATTAATGATAGTATTGATGGCGCAATAGAACTAAATTGACCTCCAGGCATCAGTGTTACTAGAAAAACTTGATAATTAGTTGAATGTGCGAAATAATACAGTTATTTCGAAGTCCCAAAATAAAGGAGTTGCTCTGTGTTTTGTTGTCAAACACAGATGTACAAATGGAAGAGCTTGGCCTGTGCCATAACACTGCAAATGTGACAACTCCGCCATTAATGATAGTATTGATGGCGTAATAGAACTAAATTGACCTCCAGGCATCAGTGTTACTAGAAAAACTTGATAATTAGTTGAATTTGCGATATACCTCAGTTATTTCGATGTCCCAATATAAAGGCTTTGCTCTGTGTTTTGTTGTTAAACACAGTGGTACAAATGGAAGAGCTTGGCCTGTGCCATAACAGTGCAAACGTGATAACTCGCCCATTAATGATAGTATTGTTGGCGCAATAGAACTAAATTGACCTCCAGGCATCAGTGTTACTAGAAAAACTTGATAATTAGTTGAATTTGCGATATACCTCAGTTATTTCGATGTCCCAAAATAAAGAATTTGCTCTGTGTTTTGTTGTCAAACACAGCGGTACAAATGGAAGAGCTTTGGCTGTGCCATACCACTGCAAATGTAACAACTCCGTCATTAATGATAGTATTGATGGCGCAATATAACTAAATTGAACTCCAGGCATCAGTGTTACCAGAAAAACTTGATAATTAGTTAAATTTGCGATATACCTCAGTTATTTCGATGTCCCAAGATAAAGGCTTTGCTCTGTGTTTTGTTGTCAAACACAGTGGTACAAATGGAAGAGCTTGGCCTGTGCCATAACAGTGCAAACGTGATAACTCGGCCATTAATGATAGTATTGATGGCGCAATAGAACTAAATTGACCTCCAGGCATCAGTGTTACTAGAAAAACTTGATAATTAGTTGAATGTGCGATATAATACAGTTATTTTGAAGTCCCAAAATAAAGGAGTTGCTCTGTGTTTTGTTGTCAAACACAGCGGTACAAATGGAAGAGCTTGGCCTGTGCCATAACACTGCAAATGTGACAACTCCGCCATTAATGATAGTATTGATGGCGCAATAGAACTAAATTGACCTCCAGGCATCAGTGTTACTAGAAAAACTTGATAATTAGTTGAATGTGCGATATAATACAGTTATTTCGAAGTCCCAATATAAAGGAGTTGCTCTGTGTTTTGTTGTCAAACACAGCGGTACAAATGGAAGAGCTAGGCCTGTGCCATAACACTGCAAATGTCACAACTCCGCCATTAATGATAGTATTGATGGCGTAATAGAACTAAATTGACCTCCAGGCATCAGTGTTAATAGAAAAACTTGATAATTAGTTGAATTTGCGATATACCTCAGTTATTTCGATGTCCCAATATAAAGGCTTTGCTCTGTGTTTTGTTGTCAAACACAGTGGTACAAATGGAACAGCTTGGCCTGTGCCATAACAGTGCAAACATGATAACTCGCCCATTAATGATAGTATTGTTGGCGCAATATAACTAAATTGACCTCCAGGCATCATTGTTACTAGAAACACTTGATAATTAGTTAAATTTGCGATATGCCTCAGTTATTTCGATGTCCCAAAATAAAGGAGTTGCTCTGTGTTTTATTGTCAAAGAGACCGGTACAAATGGAAGAGCTTGGGCTGTGCCATACCACTGCAAATGTAACAACTCCGTCATTAATGATAGTATTGATGGCGCAATAGAACTAAATTGACCTCCAGGCATCAGTGTTACTAGAAAAACTTGATAATTAGTTGAATTTGCGATATACCTCAGTTATTTCGATATCCCAAAATAAAGAATTTGCTCTGTGTTTTGTTGTCAAACACAGCGGTACAAATGGAAGAGCTTTGGCTGTGCCATACCACTGCAAATGTAACAACTCCGTCATTAATGATAGTATTGATGGCGCAATAGAACTAAATTGAACTCCAGGCATCAGTGTTACCAGAAAAACTTGATAATTAGTTAAATTTGCGATATACCTCAGTTATTTCGATGTCCCAAGATAAAGGCTTTGCTCTGTGTTTTGTTGTCAAACACAGTGGTACAAATGGAAGAGCTTGGCCTGTGCCATAACAGTGCAAACGTGATAACTCGGCCATTAATGATAGTATTGATGGCGCAATAGAACTAAATTGACCTCCAGGCATCAGTATTACTAGAAAAACTTGATAATTAGTTGAATGTGCGATATAATACAGTTATTTCGAAGTCCCAAAATAAAGGAGTTGCTCTGTGTTTTGTTGTCAAACACAGATGTACGAATGGAAGAGCTTGGCCTGTGCCATAACACTGCAAATGTGAGAACTCCGCCATTAATGATAGTATTGATGGCGTAATAGAACTAAATTGACCTCCAGGCATCAGTGTTACTAGAAAAACTTGATAATTAGTTGAATTTGCGATATACCTCAGTTATTTCGATGTCCCAATATAAAGGCTTTGCTCTGTGTTTTGTTGTTAAACACAGTGGTACAAATGGAAGAGCTTGGCCTGTGCCATAACAGTGCAAACGTGATAACTCGGCCATTAATGATAGTATTGATGGCGCAATATAACTAAATTGACCTCCAGGCATCAGTGTTACTAGAAAAACTTGATAATTAGTTAAATTTGCGATATGCCTCAGTTATTTCGATGTCCCAAGATAAAGGAGTTGCTCTCTGTTTTATTGTCAAAGAGACCGGTACAAATGGCATAGCTTGGACTGTGCCATAACACTGCAAATGTGACAACTCCGCCATTAATGATAGTATTGATGGCGCAATAGAACTAAATTGAACTCCAGGCATCAGTGTTACCAGAAAAACTTGATAATTAGTTAAATTTGCGATATACCTCAGTTATTTCGATGTCCCAAGATAAAGGCTTTGCTCTGTGTTTTGTTGTCAAACACAGTGGTACAAATGGAAGAGCTTGGCCTGTGCCATAACAGTGCAAACGTGATAACTCGGCCATTAATGATAGTATTGATGGCGCAATAGAACTAAATTGACCTCCAGGCATCAGTGTTACTAGAAAAACTTGATAATTAGTTGAATTTGCGATATACCTCAGTTATTTCGATGTCCCAAAATAAAGAATTTGCTCTGTGTTTTGTTGTCAAACACAGCGGTACAAATGGAAGAGCTTGGCCTGTGCCATAACACTGCAAATGTGACAACTCCGCCATTAATGATAGTATTGATGGCGTAATAGAACTAAATTGACCTCCAGGCATCAGTGTTACTAGAAAAACTTGATAATTAGTTGAATTTGCGATATACCTCAGTTATTTCGAAGTCCCAAAATAAAGAATTTGCTCTGTGTTTTGTTGTCAAACACAGCGGTACAAATGGAAGAGCTTTGGCTGTGCCATACCACTACAAATGTAACAACTCCGTCATTAATGATAGTATTGATGGCGCAATATAACTAAATTGACCTCCAGGCATCAGTGTTACCAGAAAAACTTGATAATTAGTTAAATTTGCGATATACCTCAGTTATTTCGATGTCCCAAGATAAAGGCTTCGCTCTGTGTTTTGTTGTCAAACACAGTGGTACAAATGGAAGAGCTTGGCCTGTGCCATAACAGTGCAAACGTGATAACTCGGCCATTAATGATAGTATTGATGGCGCAATAGAACTAAATTGACCTCCAGGCATCAGTGTTACTAGAAAAACTTGATAATTAGTTGAATGTGCGATATAATACAGTTATTTCGAAGTCCCAAGATAAAGGAGTTGCTCTGTGTTTTGTTGTCAAACACAGCGGTACAAATGGAAGAGCTTGGCCTGTGCCATAACACTGCAAATGTGACAACTCCGCCATTAATGATAGTATTGATGGCGTAATAGAACTAAATTGACCTCCAGGCATCAGTGTTACTAGAAAAACTTGATAATTAGTTGAATTTGCGATATACCTCAGTTATTTCGATGTCCCAAGATAAAGGCTTTGCTCTGTGTTTTGTTGTCAAACACAGTGGTACAAATGGAAGAGCTTGGCCTGTGCCATAACAGTGCAAACGTGATAACTCGGCCATTAATGATAGTATTGATGGCGCAATAGAACTAAATTGACCTCCAGGCATCAGTGTTACTAGAAAAACTTGATAATTAGTTGAATGTGCGATATAATACAGTTATTTCGAAGTCCCAAGATAAAGGAGTTGCTCTGTGTTTTGTTGTCAAACACAGCGGTACAAATGGAAGAGCTTGGCCTGTGCCATAACACTGCAAATGTGACAACTCCGTCATTAATGATAGTATTGATGGCGCAATAGAACTAAATTGAACTCCAGGCATCAGTGTTACCAGAAAAACTTGATAATTAGTTAAATTTGCGATATACCTCAGTTATTTCGATGTCCCAAGATAAAGGCTTTGCTCTGTGTTTTGTTGTCAAACACAGTGGTACAAATGGAAGAGCTTGGCCTGTGCCATAACAGTGCAAACGTGATAACTCGGCCATTAATGATAGTTTTGATGGCGCAATAGAACTAAATTGACCTCCAGGCATCAGTGTTACTAGAAAAACTTGATAATTAGTTAAATTTGCGATATGCCTCAGTTATTTCGATGTCCCAAGATAAAGGAGTTGCTCTCTGTTTTATTGTCAAAGAGACCGGTACAAATGGCATAGCTTGGACTGTGCCATAACACTGCAAATGTGACAACTCCGCCATTAATGATAGTATTGATGGCGCAATAGAACTAAATTGAACTCCAGGCATCAGTGTTACCAGAAAAACTTGATAATTAGTTAAATTTGCGATATACCTCAGTTATTTCGATGTCCCAAGATAAAGGCTTTGCTCTGTGTTTTGTTGTCAAACACAGTGGTACAAATGGAAGAGCTTGGCCTGTGCCATAACAGTGCAAACGTGATAACTCGGCCATTAATGATAGTATTGATGGCGCAATAGAACTAAATTGACCTCCAGGCATCAGTGTTACTAGAAAAACTTGATAATTAGTTAAATTTGCGATATGCCTCAGTTATTTCGATGTCCCAAGATAAAGGAGTTGCTCTCTGTTTTATTGTCAAAGAGACCGGTACAAATGGCATAGCTTGGACTGTGCCATAACACTGCAAATGTGACAACTCCGCCATTAATGATAGTATTGATGGCGCAATAGAACTAAATTGAACTCCAGGCATCAGTGTTACCAGAAAAACTTGATAATTAGTTAAATTTGCGATATACCTCAGTTATTTCGATGTCCCAAGATAAAGGCTTTGCTCTGTGTTTTGTTGTCAAACACAGTGGTACAAATGGAAGAGCTTGGCCTGTGCCATAACAGTGCAAACGTGATAACTCGGCCATTAATGATAGTATTGATGGCGCAATAGAACTAAATTGACCTCCAGGCATCAGTGTTACTAGAAAAACTTGATAATTAGTTGAATGTGCGAAATAATACAGTTATTTCGAAGTCCCAAAATAAAGGAGTTGCTCTGTGTTTTGTTGTCAAACACAGATGTACAAATGGAAGAGCTTGGCCTGTGCCATAACACTGCAAATGTGACAACTCCGCCATTAATGATAGTATTGATGGCGTAATAGAACTAAATTGACCTCCAGGCATCAGTGTTACTAGAAAAACTTGATAATTAGTTGAATTTGCGATATACCTCAGTTATTTCGATGTCCCAATATAAAGGCTTTGCTCTGTGTTTTGTTGTTAAACACAGTGGTACAAATGGAAGAGCTTGGCCTGTGCCATAACAGTGCAAACGTGATAACTCGCCCATTAATGATAGTATTGTTGGCGCAATAGAACTAAATTGACCTCCAGGCATCAGTGTTACTAGAAAAACTTGATAATTAGTTGAATTTGCGATATACCTCAGTTATTTCGATGTCCCAAAATAAAGAATTTGCTCTGTGTTTTGTTGTCAAACACAGCGGTACAAATGGAAGAGCTTTGGCTGTGCCATACCACTGCAAATGTAACAACTCCGTCATTAATGATAGTATTGATGGCGCAATATAACTAAATTGAACTCCAGGCATCAGTGTTACCAGAAAAACTTGATAATTAGTTAAATTTGCGATATACCTCAGTTATTTCGATGTCCCAAGATAAAGGCTTTGCTCTGTGTTTTGTTGTCAAACACAGTGGTACAAATGGAAGAGCTTGGCCTGTGCCATAACAGTGCAAACGTGATAACTCGGCCATTAATGATAGTATTGATGGCGCAATAGAACTAAATTGACCTCCAGGCATCAGTGTTACTAGAAAAACTTGATAATTAGTTGAATGTGCGATATAATACAGTTATTTTGAAGTCCCAAAATAAAGGAGTTGCTCTGTGTTTTGTTGTCAAACACAGCGGTACAAATGGAAGAGCTTGGCCTGTGCCATAACACTGCAAATGTGACAACTCCGCCATTAATGATAGTATTGATGGCGCAATAGAACTAAATTGACCTCCAGGCATCAGTGTTACTAGAAAAACTTGATAATTAGTTGAATGTGCGATATAATACAGTTATTTCGAAGTCCCAATATAAAGGAGTTGCTCTGTGTTTTGTTGTCAAACACAGCGGTACAAATGGAAGAGCTAGGCCTGTGCCATAACACTGCAAATGTCACAACTCCGCCATTAATGATAGTATTGATGGCGTAATAGAACTAAATTGACCTCCAGGCATCAGTGTTAATAGAAAAACTTGATAATTAGTTGAATTTGCGATATACCTCAGTTATTTCGATGTCCCAATATAAAGGCTTTGCTCTGTGTTTTGTTGTCAAACACAGTGGTACAAATGGAACAGCTTGGCCTGTGCCATAACAGTGCAAACATGATAACTCGCCCATTAATGATAGTATTGTTGGCGCAATATAACTAAATTGACCTCCAGGCATCATTGTTACTAGAAACACTTGATAATTAGTTAAATTTGCGATATGCCTCAGTTATTTCGATGTCCCAAAATAAAGGAGTTGCTCTGTGTTTTATTGTCAAAGAGACCGGTACAAATGGAAGAGCTTGGGCTGTGCCATACCACTGCAAATGTAACAACTCCGTCATTAATGATAGTATTGATGGCGCAATAGAACTAAATTGACCTCCAGGCATCAGTGTTACTAGAAAAACTTGATAATTAGTTGAATTTGCGATATACCTCAGTTATTTCGATATCCCAAAATAAAGAATTTGCTCTGTGTTTTGTTGTCAAACACAGCGGTACAAATGGAAGAGCTTTGGCTGTGCCATACCACTGCAAATGTAACAACTCCGTCATTAATGATAGTATTGATGGCGCAATAGAACTAAATTGAACTCCAGGCATCAGTGTTACCAGAAAAACTTGATAATTAGTTAAATTTGCGATATACCTCAGTTATTTCGATGTCCCAAGATAAAGGCTTTGCTCTGTGTTTTGTTGTCAAACACAGTGGTACAAATGGAAGAGCTTGGCCTGTGCCATAACAGTGCAAACGTGATAACTCGGCCATTAATGATAGTATTGATGGCGCAATAGAACTAAATTGACCTCCAGGCATCAGTATTACTAGAAAAACTTGATAATTAGTTGAATGTGCGATATAATACAGTTATTTCGAAGTCCCAAAATAAAGGAGTTGCTCTGTGTTTTGTTGTCAAACACAGATGTACGAATGGAAGAGCTTGGCCTGTGCCATAACACTGCAAATGTGAGAACTCCGCCATTAATGATAGTATTGATGGCGTAATAGAACTAAATTGACCTCCAGGCATCAGTGTTACTAGAAAAACTTGATAATTAGTTGAATTTGCGATATACCTCAGTTATTTCGATGTCCCAATATAAAGGCTTTGCTCTGTGTTTTGTTGTTAAACACAGTGGTACAAATGGAAGAGCTTGGCCTGTGCCATAACAGTGCAAACGTGATAACTCGGCCATTAATGATAGTATTGATGGCGCAATATAACTAAATTGACCTCCAGGCATCAGTGTTACTAGAAAAACTTGATAATTAGTTAAATTTGCGATATGCCTCAGTTATTTCGATGTCCCAAGATAAAGGAGTTGCTCTCTGTTTTATTGTCAAAGAGACCGGTACAAATGGCATAGCTTGGACTGTGCCATAACACTGCAAATGTGACAACTCCGCCATTAATGATAGTATTGATGGCGCAATAGAACTAAATTGAACTCCAGGCATCAGTGTTACCAGAAAAACTTGATAATTAGTTAAATTTGCGATATACCTCAGTTATTTCGATGTCCCAAGATAAAGGCTTTGCTCTGTGTTTTGTTGTCAAACACAGTGGTACAAATGGAAGAGCTTGGCCTGTGCCATAACAGTGCAAACGTGATAACTCGGCCATTAATGATAGTATTGATGGCGCAATAGAACTAAATTGACCTCCAGGCATCAGTGTTACTAGAAAAACTTGATAATTAGTTGAATTTGCGATATACCTCAGTTATTTCGATGTCCCAAAATAAAGAATTTGCTCTGTGTTTTGTTGTCAAACACAGCGGTACAAATGGAAGAGCTTTGGCTGTGCCATACCACTGCAAATGTAACAACTCCGTCATTAATGATAGTATTGATGGCGCAATAGAACTAAATTGAACTCCAGGCATCAGTGTTACCAGAAAAACTTGATAATTAGTTAAATTTGCGATATACCTCAGTTATTTCGATGTCCCAAGATAAAGGCTTTGCTCTGTGTTTTGTTGTCAAACACAGTGGTACAAATGGAAGAGCTTGGCCTGTGCCATAACAGTGCAAACGTGATAACTCGTCCATTAATGATAGTATTGATGGCGCAATAGAACTAAATTGACCTCCAGGCATCAGTATTACTAGAAAAACTTGATAATTAGTTGAATGTGCGATATAATACAGTTATTTCGAAGTCCCAAAATAAAGGAGTTGCTCTGTGTTTTGTTGTCAAACACAGATGTACGAATGGAAGAGCTTGGCCTGTGCCATAACACTGCAAATGTGACAACTCCGCCATTAATGATAGTATTGATGGCGTAATAGAACTAAATTGACCTCCAGGCATCAGTGTTACTAGAAAAACTTGATAATTAGTTGAATTTGCGATATACCTCAGTTATTTCGATGTCCCAATATAAAGGCTTTGCTCTGTGTTTTGTTGTTAAACACAGTGGTACAAATGGAAGAGCTTGGCCTGTGCCATAACAGTGCAAACGTGATAACTCGGCCATTAATGATAGTATTGATGGCGCAATATAACTAAATTGACCTCCAGGCATCAGTGTTACTAGAAAAACTTGATAATTAGTTAAATTTGCGATATGCCTCAGTTATTTCGATGTCCCAAGATAAAGGAGTTGCTCTCTGTTTTATTGTCAAAGAGACCTGTACAAATGGCATAGCTTGGACTGTGCCATAACACTGCAAATGTGACAACTCCGCCATTAATGATAGTATTGATGGCGCAATAGAACTAAATTGACCTCCAGGCATCATTGTTACTAGAAACACTTGATAATTAGTTAAATTTGCGATATGCCTCAGTTATTTCGATGTCCCAAAATAAAGGAGTTGCTCTGTGTTTTATTGTCAAAGAGACCGGTACAAATGGAAGAGCTTGGGCTGTGCCATACCACTGCAAATGTAACAACTCCGTCATTAATGATAGTATTGATGGCGCAATAGAACTAAATTGACCTCCAGGCATCAGTGTTACTAGAAAAACTTGATAATTAGTTGAATTTGCGATATACCTCAGTTATTTCGATGTCCCAAAATAAAGAATTTGCTCTGTGTTTTGTTGTCAAACACAGCGGTACAAATGGAAGAGCTTTGGCTGTGCCATACCACTGCAAATGTAACAACTCCGTCATTAATGATAGTATTGATGGCGCAATAGAACTAAATTGAACTCCAGGCATCAGTGTTACCAGAAAAACTTGATAATTAGTTAAATTTGCGATATACCTCAGTTATTTCGATGTCCCAAGATAAAGGCTTTGCTCTGTGTTTTGTTGTCAAACACAGTGGTACAAATGGAAGAGCTTGGCCTGTGCCATAACAGTGCAAACGTGATAACTCGGCCATTAATGATAGTATTGATGGCGCAATAGAACTAAATTGACCTCCAGGCATCAGTATTACTAGAAAAACTTGATAATTAGTTGAATGTGCGATATAATACAGTTATTTCGAAGTCCCAAAATAAAGGAGTTGCTCTGTGTTTTGTTGTCAAACACAGATGTACGAATGGAAGAGCTTGGCCTGTGCCATAACACTGCAAATGTGAGAACTCCGCCATTAATGATAGTATTGATGGCGTAATAGAACTAAATTGACCTCCAGGCATCAGTGTTACTAGAAAAACTTGATAATTAGTTGAATTTGCGATATACCTCAGTTATTTCGATGTCCCAATATAAAGGCTTTGCTCTGTGTTTTGTTGTTAAACACAGTGGTACAAATGGAAGAGCTTGGCCTGTGCCATAACAGTGCAAACGTGATAACTCGGCCATTAATGATAGTATTGATGGCGCAATATAACTAAATTGACCTCCAGGCATCAGTGTTACTAGAAAAACTTGATAATTAGTTAAATTTGCGATATGCCTCAGTTATTTCGATGTCCCAAGATAAAGGAGTTGCTCTCTGTTTTATTGTCAAAGAGACCGGTACAAATGGCATAGCTTGGACTGTGCCATAACACTGCAAATGTGACAACTCCGCCATTAATGATAGTATTGATGGCGCAATAGAACTAAATTGAACTCCAGGCATCAGTGTTACCAGAAAAACTTGATAATTAGTTAAATTTGCGATATACCTCAGTTATTTCGATGTCCCAAGATAAAGGCTTTGCTCTGTGTTTTGTTGTCAAACACAGTGGTACAAATGGAAGAGCTTGGCCTGTGCCATAACAGTGCAAACGTGATAACTCGGCCATTAATGATAGTATTGATGGCGCAATAGAACTAAATTGACCTCCAGGCATCAGTGTTACTAGAAAAACTTGATAATTAGTTGAATTTGCGATATACCTCAGTTATTTCGATGTCCCAAAATAAAGAATTTGCTCTGTGTTTTGTTGTCAAACACAGCGGTACAAATGGAAGAGCTTTGGCTGTGCCATACCACTGCAAATGTAACAACTCCGTCATTAATGATAGTATTGATGGCGCAATAGAACTAAATTGAACTCCAGGCATCAGTGTTACCAGAAAAACTTGATAATTAGTTAAATTTGCGATATACCTCAGTTATTTCGATGTCCCAAGATAAAGGCTTTGCTCTGTGTTTTGTTGTCAAACACAGTGGTACAAATGGAAGAGCTTGGCCTGTGCCATAACAGTGCAAACGTGATAACTCGGCCATTAATGATAGTATTGATGGCGCAATAGAACTAAATTGACCTCCAGGCATCAGTATTACTAGAAAAACTTGATAATTAGTTGAATGTGCGATATAATACAGTTATTTCGAAGTCCCAAAATAAAGGAGTTGCTCTGTGTTTTGTTGTCAAACACAGATGTACGAATGGAAGAGCTTGGCCTGTGCCATAACACTGCAAATGTGACAACTCCGCCATTAATGATAGTATTGATGGCGTAATAGAACTAAATTGACCTCCAGGCATCAGTGTTACTAGAAAAACTTGATAATTAGTTGAATTTGCGATATACCTCAGTTATTTCGATGTCCCAATATAAAGGCTTTGCTCTGTGTTTTGTTGTTAAACACAGTGGTACAAATGGAAGAGCTTGGCCTGTGCCATAACAGTGCAAACGTGATAACTCGGCCATTAATGATAGTATTGATGGCGCAATATAACTAAATTGACCTCCAGGCATCAGTGTTACTAGAAAAACTTGATAATTAGTTAAATTTGCGATATGCCTCAGTTATTTCGATGTCCCAAGATAAAGGAGTTGCTCTCTGTTTTATTGTCAAAGAGACCTGTACAAATGGCATAGCTTGGACTGTGCCATAACACTGCAAATGTGACAACTCCGCCATTAATGATAGTATTGATGGCGCAATAGAACTAAATTGAACTCCAGGCATCAGTGTTACCAGAAAAACTTGATAATTAGTTAAATTTGCGATATACCTCAGTTATTTCGATGTCCCAAGATAAAGGCTTTGCTCTGTGTTTTGTTGTCAAACACAGTGGTACAAATGGAAGAGCTTGGCCTGTGCCATAACAGTGCAAACGTGATAACTCGGCCATTAATGATAGTATTGATGGCGCAATAGAACTAAATTGACCTCCAGGCATCAGTGTTACTAGAAAAACTTGATAATTAGTTGAATGTGCGAAATAATACAGTTATTTCGAAGTCCCAAAATAAAGGAGTTGCTCTGTGTTTTGTTGTCAAACACAGATGTACAAATGGAAGAGCTTGGCCTGTGCCATAACACTGCAAATGTGACAACTCCGCCATTAATGATAGTATTGATGGCGTAATAGAACTAAATTGACCTCCAGGCATCAGTGTTACTAGAAAAACTTGATAATTAGTTGAATTTGCGATATACCTCAGTTATTTCGATGTCCCAATATAAAGGCTTTGCTCTGTGTTTTGTTGTTAAACACAGTGGTACAAATGGAAGAGCTTGGCCTGTGCCATAACAGTGCAAACGTGATAACTCGCCCATTAATGATAGCATTGTTGGCGCAATAGAACTAAATTGACCTCCAGGCATCAGTGTTACTAGAAAAACTTGATAATTAGTTAAATTTGCGATATGCCTCAGTTATTTCGATGTCCCAAGATAAAGGAGTTGCTCTCTGTTTTATTGTCAAAGAGACCGGTACAAATGGCATAGCTTGGACTGTGCCATAACACTGCAAATGTGACAACTCCGCCATTAATGATAGTATTGATGGCGCAATAGAACTAATTTCACCTCCAGGCATCAGTGTTACTAGAAAAACGTGATAATTAGTTGAATTTGCGATATACCTCAGTTATTTCGAAGTCCCAACATAAAGGATTTGCTCTGTGTTTTGTTGTGAAACACACCTGTACAAATGGAAGAGCTTGGCCTGTGCCATAACAGTGCAAACGTGATAACTCGCCCATTAATGATAGTATTGTTGGCGCAATATAACTAAATTGACCTCCAGGCATCAGTGTTACTAGAAAAACTTGATAATTAGTTAAATTTGCGATATGCCTCAGTTATTTCGATGTCCCAAAATAAAGGAGTTGCTCTGTGTTTTATTGTCAAAGAGACCGGTACAAATGGAAGAGCTTGGGCTGTGCCATACCACTGCAAATATAACAACTCCGTCATTAATGATAGTATTGATGGCGCAATAGAACTAAATTGACCTCCAGGCATCAGTGTTACTAGAAAAACTTGATAATTAGTTGAATTTGCGATATACCTCAGTTATTTCGATGTCCCAAAATAAAGAATTTGCTCTGTGTTTTGTTGTCAAACACAGCGGTACAAATGGAAGAGCTTTGGCTGTGCCATACCACTGCAAATGTAACAACTCCGTCATTAATGATAGTATTGATGGCGCAATATAACTAAATTGAACTCCAGGCATCAGTGTTACCAGAAAAACTTGATAATTAGTTAAATTTGCGATATACCTCAGTTATTTCGATGTCCCAAGATAAAGGCTTTGCTCTGTGTTTTGTTGTCAAACACAGTGGTACAAATGGAAGAGCTTGGCCTGTGCCATAACAGTGCAAACGTGATAACTCGGCCATTAATGATAGTATTGATGGCGCAATAGAACTAAATTGACCTCCAGGCATCAGTGTTACTAGAAAAACTTGATAATTAGTTGAATGTGCGATATAATACAGTTATTTTGAAGTCCCAAAATAAAGGAGTTGCTCTGTGTTTTGTTGTCAAACACAGCGGTACAAATGGAAGAGCTTGGCCTGTGCCATAACACTGCAAATGTGACAACTCCGCCATTAATGATAGTATTGATGGCGCAATAGAACTAAATTGACCTCCAGGCATCAGTGTTACTAGAAAAACTTGATAATTAGTTGAATGTGCGATATAATACAGTTATTTCGAAGTCCCAATATAAAGGAGTTGCTCTGTGTTTTGTTGTCAAACACAGCGGTACAAATGGAAGAGCTAGGCCTGTGCCATAACACTGCAAATGTCACAACTCCGCCATTAATGATAGTATTGATGGCGTAATAGAACTAAATTGACCTCCAGGCATCAGTGTTAATAGAAAAACTTGATAATTAGTTGAATTTGCGATATACCTCAGTTATTTCGATGTCCCAATATAAAGGCTTTGCTCTGTTTTTTTTTTGTCAAACACAGTGGTACAAATGGAACAGCTTGGCCTGTGCCATAACAGTGCAAACATGATAACTCGCCCATTAATGATAGTATTGTTGGCGCAATATAACTAAATTGACCTCCAGGCATCATTGTTACTAGAAACACTTGATAATTAGTTAAATTTGCGATATGCCTCAGTTATTTCGATGTCCCAAAATAAAGGAGTTGCTCTGTGTTTTATTGTCAAAGAGACCGGTACAAATGGAAGAGCTTGGGCTGTGCCATACCACTGCAAATGTAACAACTCCGTCATTAATGATAGTATTGATGGCGCAATAGAACTAAATTGACCTCCAGGCATCAGTGTTACTAGAAAAACTTGATAATTAGTTGAATTTGCGATATACGTCAGTTATTTCGATGTCCCAAAATAAAGAATTTGCTCTGTGTTTTGTTGTCAAACACAGCGGTACAAATGGAAGAGCTTTGGCTGTGCCATACCACTGCAAATGTAACAACTCCGTCATTAATGATAGTATTGATGGCGCAATAGAACTAATTTGAACTCCAGGCATCAGTGTTACCAGAAAAACTTGATAATTAGTTAAATTTGCGATATACCTCAGTTATTTCGATGTCCCAAAATAAAGAATTTGCTCTGTGTTTTGTTGTCAAACACAGCGGTACAAATGGAAGAGCTTTGGCTGTGCCATACCACTGCAAATGTAACAACTCCGTCATTAATGATAGTATTGATGGCGCAATAGAACTAAATTGAACTCCAGGCATCAGTGTTACCAGAAAAACTTGATAATTAGTTAAATTTGCGATATACCTCAGTTATTTCGATGTCCCAAGATAAAGGCTTTGCTCTGTGTTTTGTTGTCAAACACAGTGGTACAAATGGAAGAGCTTGGCCTGTGCCATAACAGTGCAAACGTGATAACTCGGCCATTAATGATAGTATTGATGGCGCAATAGAACTAAATTGACCTCCAGGCATCAGTATTACTAGAAAAACTTGATAATTAGTTGAATGTGCGATATAATACAGTTATTTCGAAGTCCCAAAATAAAGGAGTTGCTCTGTGTTTTGTTGTCAAACACAGATGTACGAATGGAAGAGCTTGGCCTGTGCCATAACACTGCAAATGTGACAACTCCGCCATTAATGATAGTATTGATGGCGTAATAGAACTAAATTGACCTCCAGGCATCAGTGTTACTAGAAAAACTTGATAATTAGTTGAATTTGCGATATACCTCAGTTATTTCGATGTCCCAATATAAAGGCTTTGCTCTGTGTTTTGTTGTTAAACACAGTGGTACAAATGGAAGAGCTTGGTCTGTGCCATAACAGTGCAAACGTGATAACTCGCCCATTAATGATAGTATTGTTGGCGCAATATAACTAAATTGACCTCCAGGCATCAGTGTTACTAGAAAAACTTGATAATTAGTTAAATTTGCGATATGCCTCAGTTATTTCGATGTCCCAAGATAAAGGAGTTGCTCTCTGTTTTATTGTAAAAGAGACCGGTACAAATGGCATAGCTTGGACTGTGCCATAACACTGCAAATGTGACAACTCCGCCATTAATGATAGTATTGATGGCGCAATAGAACTAATTTCACCTCCAGGCATCAGTGTTACTAGAAAAACTTGATAATTAGTTAAATTTGCGATATGCCTCAGTTATTTCGATGTCCCAAAATAAAGGAGTTGCTCTGTGTTTTATTGTCAAAGAGACCGGTACAAATGGAAGAGCTTGGGCTTTGCCATACCACTGCAAATGTAACAACTCCGTCATTAATGATAATATTGATGGCGCAATAGAACTAAATTGACCTCCAGGCATCAGTGTTACTAGAAAAACTTGATAATTAGTTGAATTTGCGATATACCTCAGTTATTTCGATGTCCCAAAATAAAGAATTTGCTCTGTGTTTTGTTGTCAAACACAGCGGTACAAATGGAAGAGCTTTGGCTGTGCCATACCACTGCAAATGTAACAACTCCGTCATTAATGATAGTATTGATGGCGCAATAGAACTAAATTGAACTCCAGACATCAGTGTTACCAGAAAAACTTGATAATTAGTTAAATTTGCGATATACCTCAGTTATTTCGATGTCCCAAGATAAAGGCTTTGCTCTGTGTTTTGTTGTCAAACACAGTGGTACAAATGGAAGAGCTTGGCCTGTGCCATAACAGTGCAAACGTGATAACTCGGCCATTAATGATAGTATTGATGGCGCAATAGAACTAAATTGACCTCCAGGCATCAGTGTTACTAGAAAAACTTGATAATTAGTTGAATGTGCGATATAATACAGTTATTTCGAAGTCCCAAAATAAAGGAGTTGCTCTGTGTTTTGTTGTCAAACACAGCGGTACAAATGGAAGAGCTTGGCCTGTGCCATAACACTGCAAATGTGACAACTGCGCCATTAATGATAGTATTGATGGCGCAATAGAACTAAATTGACCTCCAGGCATCAGTGTTACTAGAAAAACTTGATAATTAGTTGAATGTGCGATATAATACAGTTATTTCGAAGTCCCAATATAAAGGAGTTGCTCTGTGTTTTGTTGTCAAACACAGCGGTACAAATGGTAGAGCTAGGCCTGTGCCATAACACTGCAAATGTCACAACTCCGCCATTAATGATAGTATTGATGGCGTAATAGAACTAAATTGACCTCCAGGCATCAGTGTTAATAGAAAAACTTGATAATTAGTTGAATTTGCGATATACCTCAGTTATTTCGATGTCCCAATATAAAGGCTTTGCTCTGTGTTTTGTTGTCAAACACAGTGGTACAAATAGAAGAGCTTGGCCTGTGCCATAACAGTGCAAACGTGATAACTCGCCCATTAATGATAGTATTGTTGGCGCAATATAACTAAATTGACCTCCAGGCATCATTGTTACTAGAAAAACTTGATAATTAGTTAAATTTGCGATATGCCTCAGTTATTTCGATGTCCCAAAATAAAGGAGTTGCTCTGTGTTTTATTGTCAAAGAGACCGGTACAAATGGAAGAGCTTGGGCTGTGCCATACCACTGCAAATGTAACAACTCCGTCATTAATGATAGTATTGATGGCGCAATAGAACTAAATTGACCTCCAGGCATCAGTGTTACTAGAAAAACTTGATAATTAGTTGAATTTGCGATATACCTCAGTTATTTCGATGTCCCAAAATAAAGAATTTGCTCTGTGTTTTGTTGTCAAACACAGCGGTACAAATGGAAGAGCTTTGGCTGTGCCATACCACTGCAAATGTAACAACTCCGTCATTAATGATAGTATTGATGGCGCAATAGAACTAAATTGAACTCCAGGCATCAGTGTTACCAGAAAAACTTGATAATTAGTTAAATTTGCGATATACCTCAGTTATTTCGATGTCCCAAGATAAAGGCTTTGCTCTGTGTTTTGTTGTCAAACACAGTGGTACAAATGGAAGAGCTTGGCCTGTGCCATAACAGTGCAAACGTGATAACTCGGCCATTAATGATAGTATTGATGGCGCAATAGAACTAAATTGACCTCCAGGCATCAGTGTTACTAGAAAAACTTGATAATTAGTTGAATTTGCGATATACCTCAGTTATTTCGATGTCCCAATATAAAGGCTTTGCTCTGTGTTTTGTTGTTAAACACAGTGGTACAAATGGAAGAGCTTGGTCTGTGCCATAACAGTGCAAACGTGATAACTCGCCCATTAATGATAGTATTGTTGGCGCAATATAACTAAATTGACCTCCAGGCATCAGTGTTACTAGAAAAACTTGATAATTAGTTAAATTTGCGATATGCCTCAGTTATTTCGATGTCCCAAGATAAAGGAGTTGCTCTCTGTTTTATTGTCAAAGAGACCGGTACAAATGGCATAGCTTGGACTGTGCCATAACACTGCAAATGTGACAACTCCGCCATTAATGATAGTATTGATGGCGCAATAGAACTAATTTCACCTCCAGGCATCAGTGTTACTAGAAAAACGTGATAATTAGTTGAATTTGCGATATACCTCAGTTATTTCGAAGTCCCAACATAAAGGATTTGCTCTGTGTTTTGTTGTGAAACACATCTGTACAAATGGAAGAGCTTGGCCTGTGCCATAACAGTGCAAACGTGATAACTCGGCCATTAATGACAGTATTGATGGCGCAATAGAACTAAATTGACCTCCAGGCATCAGTGTTACCAGAAAAACTTGATAATTAGTTAAATTTGCGATATACCTCAGTTATTTCGATGTCCCAAGATAAAGGCTTTGCTCTGTGGTTTGTTGTCAAACACAGTGTTACAAATGGAAGAGCTTGGCCTGTGCCATAACAGTGCAAACGTGATAACTCGGCCATTAATGATAGTATTGATGGCGCAATAGAACTAAATTGACCTCCAGGCATCAGTGTTACTAGAAAAACTTGATAATTAGTTGAATGTGCGATATAATACAGTTATTTCGAAGTCCCAAAATAAAGAATTTGCTCTGTGTTTTGTTGTCAAACACAGCGGTACAAATGGAAGAGCTTGGCCTGTGCCATCACACTGCAAATGTGACAACTCCGCCAATAATGATAGTATTGATGGCGTAATAGAACTAAATTGACCTCCAGGCATCAGTGTTACTAGAAAAACTTGATAATTAGTTGAATTTGCGATATACCTCAGTTATTTCGATGTCCCAATATAAAGGCTTTGCTCTGTGTTTTGTTGTTAAACACAGTGGTACAAATGGAAGAGCTTGGCCTGTGCCATAACAGTGCAAACGTGATAACTCGCCCATTAATGATAGTATTGTTGGCGCAATAGAACTAAATTGACCTCCAGGCATCAGTGTTACTAGAAAAACTTGATAATTAGTTAAATTTGCGATATGCCTCAGTTATTTCGATGTCCCAAGATAAAGGAGTTGCTCTCTGTTTTATTGTCAAAGAGACCGGTACAAATGGCATAGCTTGGACTGTGCCATAACACTGCAAATGTGACAACTCCGCCATTAATGATAGTATTGATGGCGCAATAGAACTAATTTCACCTCCAGGCATCAGTGTTACTAGAAAAACGTGATAATTAGTTGAATTTGCGATATACCTCAGTTATTTCGAAGTTCCAACATAAAGGATTTGCTCTGTGGTTTGTTGTCAAACACAGTGTTACAAATGGAAGAGCTTGGCCTGTGCCATAACAGTGCAAACGTGATAACTCGGCCATTAATGATAGTATTGATGGCGCAATAGAACTAAATTGACCTCCAGGCATCAGTGTTACTAGAAAAACTTGATAATTAGTTGAATGTGCGATATAATACAGTTATTTCGAAGTCCCAAAATAAAGAATTTGCTCTGTGTTTTGTTGTCAAACACAGCGGTACAAATGGAAGAGCTTGGCCTGTGCCATCACACTGCAAATGTGACAACTCCGCCATTAATGATAGTATTGATGGCGTAATAGAACTAAATTGACCTCCAGGCATCAGTGTTACTAGAAAAACTTGATAATTAGTTGAATTTGCGATATACCTCAGTTATTTCGATGTCCCAATATAAAGGCTTTGCTCTGTGTTTTGTTGTTAAACACAGTGGTACAAATGGAAGAGCTTGGCCTGTGCCATAACAGTGCAAACGTGATAACTCGCCCATTAATGATAGTATTGTTGGCGCAATAGAACTAAATTGACCTCCAGGCATCAGTGTTACTAGAAAAACTTGATAATTAGTTAAATTTTCGATATGCCTCAGTTATTTCGATGTCCCAAGATAAAGGAGTTGCTCTCTGTTTTATTGTCAAAGAGACCGGTACAAATGGCATAGCTTGGACTGTGCCATAACACTGCAAATGTGACAACTCCGCCATTAATGATAGTATTGATGGCGCAATAGAACTAATTTCACCTCCAGGCATCAGTGTTACTAGAAAAACGTGATAATTAGTTGAATTTGCGATATACCTCAGTTATTTCGAAGTCCCAACATAAAGGATTTGCTCTGTGTTTTGTTGTGAAACACACCTGTACAAATGGAAGAGCTTGGCCTGTGCCATAACAGTGCAAATGTGATAACTCGGCCATTAATGATAGTATTGATGGCGCAATAGAACTAAATTGACCTCCAGGCATCAGTGTTACCAGAAAAACTTGATAATTAGTTAAATTTGCGATATACCTCAGTTATTTCGATGTCCCAAGATAAAGGCTTTGCTCTGTGGTTTATTGTCAAAGAGACCGGTACAAATGGCATAGCTTGGACTGTGCCATAACACTGCAAATGTGACAACTCCGCCATTAATGATAGTATTGATGGCGCAATAGAACTAACTTGACCTCCAGGCATCAGTGTTACTAGAAAAACTTGATAATTAGTTAACTTTGCGATATAACTCGGTTATTTCGAAGTCCCAAATAAAGTATTTGCTCTGTGTTATGTTGTCAAACAGCGGTACAAATGGAAGAGCTTGGTCTGTGCCATAACACCGCCAACGTGACATCTCACCCATTAATGATAGTATTGATGGCGCAATAGAACTAAATATAACTCCAGGCATCAGTGTTACTAGAAAAACATGATAAGTAGTTGAATTTGCGATATACCTCAGTTATTTCGAAGTCCCAAAATAAAGGATTTGCTCTGTGTTTTGTTGTCAAACACACCGGTACAAATGGAAGAGCTTGGGCTGTGCCATAACAGTGCAAACGTGATTACTCGGCCATTAATGATAGCATTGATGGCGCAATAGAACTAAATTGACCTCCAGGCATCAGTGTTACCAGAAAAACTTGATAATTAGTTAAATTTGTGATATACCTCAGATATTTCGATGTCCCAAGATAAAGGCTTTGCTCTGTGTTTTGTTGTCAAACACAGTGGTACAAATGGAAGAGCTTGGCCTGTGCCATAACAGTGCAAACGTGATTACTCGGCCATTAATGATAGTATTGATGGCGCAATAGAACTAAATTGACCTCCAGGCATCAGTGTTACTTGAAAAACTTGATAATTAGTTGAATTTGCGATATAATACAGTTATTTCGAAGTCCCAAAATAAAGAATTTGCTCTGTGTTTTGTTGTCAAACACAGCGGTACAAATGGAAGAGCTTTGGCTGTGCCATACCACTACAAATGTAACAACTCCGTCATTAATGATAGTATTGATGGCGCAATATAACTAAATTGACCTCCAGGCATCAGTGTTACCAGAAAAACTTGATAATTAGTTAAATTTGCGATATACCTCAGTTATTTCGATGTCCCAAGATAAAGGCTTTGCTCTGTGTTTTGTTGTCAAACACAGTGGTACAAATGGAAGAGCTTGGCCTGTGCCATAACAGTGCAAACGTGATAACTCGGCCATTAATGATAGTATTGATGGCGCAATAGAACTAAATTGACCTCCAGGCATCAGTGTTACTAGAAAAACGTGATAATTAGTTGAATTTGCGATATACCTCAGTTATTTCGAAGTCCCAACATAAAGGATTTGCTCTGTGTTTTGTTGTGAAACACACCTGTACAAATGGAAGAGCTTGGCCTGTGCCATAACAGTGCAAACGTGATAACTCGGCCATTAATGATAGTATTGATGGCGCAATAGAACTAAATTGACCTCCAGGCATCAGTGTTACTAGAAAAACTTGATAATTAGTTAAATTTGCGATATGCCTCAGTTATTTCGATGTCCCAAGATAAAGGAGTTGCTCTCTGTTTTATTGTCAAAGAGACCGGTACAAATGGCATAGCTTGGACTGTGCCATAACACTGCAAATGTGACAACTCCGCCATTAATGATAGTATTGATGGCGCAATAGAACTAAATTGACCTCCAGGCATCAGTGTTACTAGAAAAACTTGATAATTAGTTAACTTTGCGATATAACTCGGTTATTTCGAAGTCCCAAATAAAGTATTTGCTCTGTGTTATGTTGTCAAACAGCGGTACAAATGGAAGAGCTTGGTCTGTGCCATAACACCGCCAACGTGACATCTCACCCATTAATGATAGTATTGATGGCGCAATAGAACTAAATATAACTCCAGGCATCAGTGTTACTAGAAAAACATGATAAGTAGTTGAATTTGCGATATACCTCAGTTATTTCGAAGTCCCAAAATAAAGGATTTGCTCTGTGTTTTGTTGTCAAACACACCGGTACAAATGGAAGAGCTTGGGCTGTGCCATAACAGTGCAAACGTGATTACTCGGCCATTAATGATAGCATTGATGGCGCAATAGAACTAAATTGACCTCCAGGCATCAGTGTTACCAGAAAAACTTGATAATTAGTTAAATTTGTGATATACCTCAGATATTTCGATGTCCCAAGATAAAGGCTTTGCTCTGTGTTTTGTTGTCAAACACAGTGGTACAAATGGAAGAGCTTGGCCTGTGCCATAACAGTGCAAACGTGATTACTCGGCCATTAATGATAGTATTGATGGCGCAATAGAACTAAATTGACCTCCAGGCATCAGTGTTACTTGAAAAACTTGATAATTAGTTGAATTTGCGATATAATACAGTTATTTCGAAGTCCCAAAATAAAGAATTTGCTCTGTGTTTTGTTGTCAAACACAGCGGTACAAATGGAAGAGCTTTGGCTGTGCCATACCACTACAAATGTAACAACTCCGTCATTAATGATAGTATTGATGGCGCAATATAACTAAATTGACCTCCAGGCATCAGTGTTACCAGAAAAACTTGATAATTAGTTAAATTTGCGATATACCTCAGTTATTTCGATGTCCCAAGATAAAGGCTTTGCTCTGTGTTTTGTTGTCAAACACAGTGGTACAAATGGAAGAGCTTGGCCTGTGCCATAACAGTGCAAACGTGATAACTCGGCCATTAATGATAGTATTGATGGCGCAATAGAACTAAATTGACCTCCAGGCATCAGTGTTACTAGAAAAACGTGATAATTAGTTGAATTTGCGATATACCTCAGTTATTTCGAAGTCCCAACATAAAGGATTTGCTCTGTGTTTTGTTGTGAAACACACCTGTACAAATGGAAGAGCTTGGCCTGTGCCATAACAGTGCAAACGTGATAACTCGGCCATTAATGATAGTATTGATGGCGCAATAGAACTAAATTGAACTCCAGGCATCAGTGTTACCAGAAAAACTTGATAATTAGTTAAATTTGCGATATACCTCAGTTATTTCGATGTCCCAAGATAAAGGCTTTGCTCTGTGTTTTGTTGTCAAACACAGTGGTACAAATGGAAGAGCTTGGCCTGTGCCATAACAGTGCAAACGTGATAACTCGGCCATTAATGATAGTATTGATGGCGCAATAGAACTAAATTGACCTCCAGGCATCAGTGTTACTAGAAAAACTTGATAATTAGTTAAATTTGCGATATGCCTCAGTTATTTCGATGTCCCAAGATAAAGGAGTTGCTCTCTGTTTTATTGTCAAAGAGACCGGAACAAATGGCATAGCTTGGACTGTGCCATAACACTGCAAATGTGACAACTCGGCCATTAATGATAGTATTGATGGCGCAATAGAACTAAATTGACCTCCAGGCATCAGTGTTACTAGAAAAACTTGATAATTAGTTAAATTTGCGATATGCCTCAGTTATTTCGATGTCCCAAGATAAAGGAGTTGCTCTCTGTTTTATTGTCAAAGAGACCGGAACAAATGGCATAGCTTGGACTGTGCCATAACACTGCAAATGTGACAACTCCGCCATTAATGATAGTATTGATGGCGCAATAGAACTAAATTGACCTCCAGGCATCAGTGTTACTAGAAAAACTTGATAATTAGTTCACTTTGCGATATAACTCGGTTATTTCGAAGTCCCAAATAAAGTATTTGCTCTGTGTTATGTTGTCAAACAGCGGTACAAATGGAAGAGCTTGGTCTGTGCCATAACACCGCAAACGTGACATCTCACCCATTAATGATAGTATTGATGGCGCAATAGAACTAAATATACCTCCAGGCATCAGTGTTACTAGAAAAACATGATAATTAGTTGAATTTGCGATATACCTCAGTTATTTCGAAGTCCCAAAATAAAGGATTTGCTCTGTGTTTTGTTGTCAAACACACCGGTACAAATGGAAGAGCTTGGGCTGTGCCATAACAGTGCAAACGTGATTACTCGGCCATTAATGATAGTATTGATGGCGCAATAGAACTAAATTGACCTCCAGGCATCAGTGTTACCAGAAAAACTTGATAATTAGTTAAATTTGTGATATACCTCAGATATTTCGATGTCCCAAGATAAAGGCTTTGCTCTGTGTTTTGTTGTCAAACACAGTGGTACAAATGGAAGAGCTTGGCCTGTGCCATAACAGTGCAAACGTGATTACTCGGCCATTAATGATAGTATTGATGGCGCAATAGAACTAAATTGACCTCCAGGCATCAGTGTTACTTGAAAAACTTGATAATTAGTTGAATTTGCGATATAATACAGTTATTTCGAAGTCCCAAAATAAAGAATTTGCTCTGTGTTTTGTTGTCAAACACAGCGGTACAAATGGAAGAGCTTTGGCTGTGCCATACCACTACAAATGTAACAACTCCGGCATTAATGATAGTATTGATGGCGCAATATAACTAAATTGACCTCCAGGCATCAGTGTTACCAGAAAAACTTGATAATTAGTTAAATTTGCGATATACCTCAGTTATTTCGATGTCCCAAGATAAAGGCTTTGCTCTGTGTTTTGTTGTCAAACACAGTGGTACAAATGGAAGAGCTTGGCCTGTGCCATAACAGTGCAAACGTGATAACTCGGCCATTAATGATAGTATTGATGGCGCAATAGAACTAAATTGACCTCCAGGCATCAGTGTTACTAGAAAAACTTGATAATTAGTTGAATGTGCGATATAATACAGTTATTTCGAAGTCCCAAGATAAAGGAGTTGCTCTGTGTTTTGTTGTCAAACACAGCGGTACAAATGGAAGAGCTTGGCCTGTGCCATAACACTGCAAATGTGACAACTCCGCCATTAATGATAGTATTGATGGCGTAATAGAACTAAATTGACCTCCAGGCATCAGTGTTACTAGAAAAACTTGATAATTAGTTGAATTTGCGATATACCTCAGTTATTTCGATGTCCCAAGATAAAGGCTTTGCTCTGTGTTTTGTTGTCAAACACAGTGGTACAAATGGAAGAGCTTGGCCTGTGCCATAACAGTGCAAACGTGATAACTCGGCCATTAATGATAGTATTGATGGCGCAATAGAACTAAATTGACCTCCAGGCATCAGTGTTACTAGAAAAACTTGATCATTAGTTGAATGTGCGATATAATACAGTTATTTCGAAGTCCCAAGATAAAGGAGTTGCTCTGTGTTTTGTTGTCAAACACAGCGGTACAAATGGAAGAGCTTGGCCTGTGCCATAACACTGCAAATGTGACAACTCCGTCATTAATGATAGTATTGATGGCGCAATAGAACTAAATTGAACTCCAGGCATCAGTGTTACCAGAAAAACTTGATAATTAGTTAAAATTGCGATATACCTCAGTTATTTCGATGTCCCAAGATAAAGGCTTTGCTCTGTGTTTTGTTGTCAAACACAGTGGTACAAATGGAAGAGCTTGGCCTGTGCCATAACAGTGCAAACGTGACAACTCCGCCATTAATGATAGTATTGATGGCGCAATAGAACTAAATTGACCTCCAGGCATCAGTGTTACTAGAAAAACTTGATAATTAGTTAACTTTGCGATATAACTCGGTTATTTCGAAGTCCCAAATAAAGTATTTGCTCTGTGTTATGTTGTCAAACAGCGGTACAAATGGAAGAGCTTGGTCTGTGCCATAACACCGCAAACGTGACATCTCACCCATTAATGATAGTATTGATGGCGCAATAGAACTAAATATACCTCCAGGCATCAGTGTTACTAGAAAAAACATGATAATTAGTTGAATTTGCGATATACCTCAGTTATTTCGAAGTCCCAAAATAAAGGATTTGCTCTGTGTTTTGTTGTCAAACACACCGGTACAAATGGAAGAGCTTGGGCTGTGCCATAACAGTGCAAACGTGATTACTCGGCCATTAATGATAGTATTGATGGCGCAATAGAACTAAATTGACCTCCAGGCATCAGTGTTACCAGAAAAACTTGATAATTAGTTAAATTTGCGATATACCTCAGATATTTCGATGTCCCAAGATAAAGGCTTTGCTCTGTGTTTTGTTGTCAAACACAGTGGTACAAATGGAAGAGCTTGGCCTGTGCCATAACAGTGCAAACGTGATTACTCGGCCATTAATTATAGTATTGATGGCGCAATAGAACTGAATTGACCTCCAGGCATCAGTGTTACTAGAAAAACTTGATAATTAGTTAACTTTGCGATATAACTCGGTTATTTCGAAGTCCCAAATAAAGTATTTGCTCTGTGTTATGTTGTCAAACAGCGGTACAAATGGAAGAGCTTGGTCTGTGCCATAACACCGCAAACGTGACATCTCACCCATTAATGATAGTATTGATGGCGCAATAGAACTAAATATACCTCCAGGCATCAGTGTTACTAGAAAAACATGATAATTAGTTGAATTTGCGATATACCTCAGTTATTTCGAAGTCCCAAAATAAAGGATTTGCTCTGTGTTTTGTTGTCAAACACACCGGTACAAATGGAAGAGCTTGGGCTGTGCCATAACAGTGCAAACGTGATTACTCGGCCATTAATGATAGTATTGATGGCGCAATAGAACTAAATTGACCTCCAGGCATCAGTGTTACCAGAAAAACTTGATAATTAGTTAAATTTGCGATATACCTCAGATATTTCGATGTCCCAAGATAAAGGCTTTGCTCTGTGTTTTGTTGTCAAACACAGTGGTACAAATGGAAGAGCTTGGCCTGTGCCATAACAGTGCAAACGTGATTACTCGGCCATTAATGATAGTATTGATGGCGCAATAGAACTAAATTGACCTCCAGGCATCAGTGTTACTAGAAAAACTTCATAATTAGTTGAATTTGCGATATAATACAGTTATTTCGAAGTCCCAAAATAAAGAATTTGCTCTGTGTTTTGTTGTCAAACACAGCGGTACAAATGGAAGAGCTTTGGCTGTGCCATACCAATACAAATGTAACAACTCCGTCATTAATGAGAGTATTGATGGCGCAATATAACTAAATTGACCTCCAGGCATCAGTGTTACCAGAAAAACTTGATAATTAGTTAAATTTGCGATATACCTCAGTTATTTCGATGTCCCAAGATAAAGGCTTTGCTCTGTGTTTTGTTGTCAAACACAGTGGTACAAATGGAAGAGCTTGGCCTGTGCCATAACAGTGCAAACGTGATTACTCGGCCATTAATGATAGTATTGATGGCGCAATAGAACTAAATTGACCTCCAGGCATCAGTGTTACCAGAAAAACTTGATAATTAGTTAAATTTGTGATATACCTCAGATATTTCGATGTCCCAAGATAAAGGCTTTGCTCTGTGTTTTGTTGTCAAACACAGTGGTAAAAATGGAAGAGCTTGGCCTGTGCCATAACAGTGCAAACGTGATTACTCGGCCATTAATGATAGTATTGATGGCGCAATAGAACTAAATTGACCTCCAGGCATCAGTGTTACTTGAAAAACTTGATAATTAGTTGAATTTGCGATATAATACAGTTATTTCGAAGTCCCAAAATAAAGAATTTGCTCTGTGTTTTGTTGTCAAACACAGCGGTACAAATGGAAGAGCTTTGGCTGTGCCATACCACTACAAATGTAACAACTCCGTCATTAATGATAGTATTGATGGCGCAATATAACTAAATTGACCTCCAGGCATCAGTGTTACCAGAAAAACTTGATAATTAGTTAAATTTGCGATATACCTCAGTTATTTCGATGTCCCAAGATAAAGGCTTTGCTCTGTGTTTTGTTGTCAAACACAGTGGTACAAATGGAAGAGCTTGGCCTGTGCCATAACAGTGCAAACGTGATAACTCGGCCATTAATGATAGTATTGATGGCGCAATAGAACTAAATTGACCTCCAGGCATCAGTGTTACTAGAAAAACTTGATAATTAGTTGAATGTGCGATATAATACAGTTATTTCGAAGTCCCAAGATAAAGGAGTTGCTCTGTGTTTTGTTGTCAAACAATGCGGTACAAATGGAAGAGCTTGGCCTGTGCCATAACACTGCAAATGTGACAACTCCGCCATTAATGATAGTATTAATGGCGTAATAGAACTAAATTGACCTCCAGGCATCAGTGTTACTAGAAAAACTTGATAATTAGTTGAATTTGCGATATACCTCAGTTATTTCGATGTCCCAAGATAAAGGCTTTGCTCTGTGTTTTGTTGTCAAACACAGTGGTACAAATGGAAGAGCTTGGTCTGTGCCATAACAGTGCAAACGTGATAACTCCGCCATTAATGATAGTATTGATGGCGCAATAGAATTAAATTGACCTCCAGGCATCAGTGTTACTAGAAAAACTTGATAATTAGTTGAATGTGCGATATAATACAGTTATTTCGAAGTCCCAAGATAAAGGAGTTGCTCTGTGTTTTGTTGTCAAACACAGCGGTACAAATGGAAGAGCTTGGCCTGTGCCATAACACTGCAAATGTGACAACTCCGTCATTAATGATAGTATTGATGGCGCAATAGAACTAAATTGAACTCCAGGCATCAGTGTTACCAGAAAAACTTGATAATTAGTTAAATTTGCGATATACCTCAGTTATTTCGATGTCCCAAGATAAAGGCTTTGCTCTGTGTTTTGTTGTCAAACACAGTGGTACAAATGGAAGAGCTTGGCCTGTGCCATAACAGTGCAAACGTGATAACTCGGCCATTAATGATAGTATTGATGGCGCAATAGAACTAAATTGACCTCCAGGCATCAGTGTTACTAGAACAACTTGATAATTAGTTAAATTTGCGATATGCCTCAGTTATTTCGATGTCCCAGGATAAAGGAGTTGCTCTCTGTTTTATTGTCAAAGAGACCGGTACAAATGGCATAGCTTGGACTGTGCCATAACACTGCAAATGTGACAACTCCGCCATTAATGATAGTATTGATGGCGCAATAGAACTAAATTGACCTCCAGGCATCAGTGTTACTAGAAAAACTTGATAATTAGTTAACTTTGCGATATAACTCGGTTATTTCGAAGTCCCAAATAAAGTATTTGCTCTGTGTTATGTTGTCAAACAGCGGTACAAATGGAAGAGCTTGGTCTGTGCCATAACACCGCAAGCGTGACATCTCACCCATTAATGATAGTATTGATGGCGCAATAGAACTAAATATACCTCCAGGCATCAGTGTTACTAGAAAAACATGATAATTAGTTGAATTTGCGATATACCTCAGTTATTTCGAAGTCCCAAAATAAAGATTTGCTCTGTGTTTTGTTGTCAAACACACCGGTACAAATGGAAGAGCTTGGGCTGTGCCATAACAGTGCAAACGTGATTACTCGGCCATTAATGATAGTATTGATGGCGCAATAGAACTAAATTGACCTCCAGGCATCAGTGTTACCAGAAAAACTTGATAATTAGTTAAATTTGCGATATACCTCAGATATTTCGATGTCCCAAGATAAAGGCTTTGCTCTGTGTTTTGTTGTCAAACACAGTGGTGCAAATGGAAGAGCTTGGCCTGTGCCATAACAGTGCAAACGTGATTACTCGGCCATTAATGATAGTATTGATGGCGCAATAGAACTAAATTGACCTCCAGGCATCAGTGTTACTAGAAAAACTTGATAATTAGTTGAATTTGCGATATAATACAGTTATTTCGAAGTCCCAAAATAAAGAATTTGCTCTGTGTTTTGTTGTCAAAGAGACCGGTACAAATGGCATAGCTTGGACTGTGCCATAACACTGCAAATGTGACAACTCCGCCATTAATGATAGTATTGATGGCGCAATAGAACTAAATTGACCTCCAGGCATCAGTGTTACTAGAAAAACTTGATAATTAGTTACCTTTGCGATATAACTCGGTTATTTCGAAGTCCCAAATAAAGTATTTGCTCTGTGTTATGTTGTCAAACAGCGTTACAAATGGAAGAGCTTGGTCTGTGCCATAACACCGCAAACGTGACATCTCACCCATTAATGATAGTATTGATGGCGCAATAGAACTAAATTGACCTCCAGGCATCAGTGTTACTAGAAAAACTTGATAATTAGTTGAATGTGCGATATAATACAGTTATTTCGAAGTCCCAAGATAAAGGAGTTGCTCTGTGTTTTGTTGTCAAACACAGCGGTACAAATGGAAGAGCTTGGCCTGTGCCATAACACTGCAAATGTGACAACTCCGCCATTAATGATAGTATTGATGGCGTAATAGAACTAAATTGACCTCCAGGCATCAGTGTTACTAGAAAAACTTGATAATTAGTTGAATTTGCGATATACCTCAGTTATTTCGATGTCCCAAGATAAAGGCTTTGCTCTGTGTTTTGTTGTCAAACACAGTGGTACAAATGGAAGAGCTTGGCCTGTGCCATAACAGTGCAAACGTGATAACTCGGCCATTAATGATAGTATTGATGGCGCAATAGAACTAAATTGACCTCCAGGCATCAGTGTTACTAGAAAAACTTGATAATTAGTTGAATGTGCGATATAATACAGTTATTTCGAAGTCCCAAGATAAAGGAGTTGCTCTGTGTTTTGTTGTCAAACACAGCGGTACAAATGGAAGAGCTTGGCCTGTGCCATAACACTGCAAATGTGACAACTCCGTCATTAATGATAGTATTGATGGCGCAATAGAACTAAATTGAACTCCAGGCATCAGTGTTACCAGAAAAACTTGATAATTAGTTAAATTTGCGATATACCTCAGTTATTTCGATGTCCCAAGATAAAGGCTTTGCTCTGTGTTTTGTTGTCAAACACAGTGGTACAAATGGAAGAGCTTGGCCTGTGCCATAACAGTGCAAACGTGATAACTCGGCCATTAATGATAGTATTGATGGCGCAATAGAACTAAATTGACCTCCAGGCATCAGTGTTACTAGAAAAACTTGATAATTAGTTAAATTTGCGATATGCCTCAGTTATTTCGATGTCCCAAGATAAAGGAGTTGCTCTCTGTTTTATTGTCAAAGAGACCGGTACAAATGGCATAGCTTGGACTGTGCCATAACACTGCAAATGTGACAACTCCGCCATTAATGATAGTATTGATGGCGCAATAGAACTAAATTGACCTCCAGGCATCAGTGTTACTAGAAAAACTTGATAATTAGTTAACTTTGCGATATAACTCGGTTATTTCGAAGTCCCAAATAAAGTATTTGCTCTGTGTTATGTTGTCAAACAGCGGTACAAATGGAAGAGCTTGGTCTGTGCCATAACACCGCAAACGTGACATCTCACCCATTAATGATAGTATTGATGGCGCAATAGAACTAAATATACCTCCAGGCATCAGTGTTACTAGAAAAACATGATAATTAGTTGAATTTGCGATATACCTCAGTTATTTCGAAGTCCCAAAATAAAGGATTTGCTCTGTGTTTTGTTGTCAAACACACCGGTACAAATGGAAGAGCTTGGGCTGTGCCATAACAGTGCAAACGTGATTACTCGGCCATTAATGATAGTATTGATGGCGCAATAGAACTAAATTGACCTCCAGGCATCAGTGTTACTAGAAAAACTTGATAATTAGTTGAATTTGCGATATAATACAGTTATTTCGAAGTCCCAAAATAAAGAATTTGCTCTGTGTTTTGTTGTCAAAGAGACCGGTACAAATGGCATAGCTTGGACTGTGCCATAACACTGCAAATGTGACAACTCCGCCATTAATGATAGTATTGATGGCGCAATAGAACTAAATTGACCTCCAGGCATCAGTGTTACTAGAAAAACATGATAATTAGTTGAATTTGCGATATACCTCAGTTATTTCGAAGTCCCAAAATAAAGGAGTTGCTCTGTGTTTTGTTGTCAAACACACCGGTACAAATGGAAGAGCTTGGGCTGTGCCATAACAGTGCAAACGTGATTACTCGGCCATTAATGATAGCATTGATGGCGCAATAGAACTAAATTGACCTCCAGGCATCAGTGTTACCAGACAAACTTGATAATTAGTTAAATTTGCGATATACCTCAGATATTTCGATGTCCCAAGATAAAGGCTTTGCTCTGTGTTTTGTTGTCAAACACAGTGGTACAAATGGAAGAGCTTGGCCTGTGCCATAACAGTGCAAACGTGATTACTCGGCCATAAATGATAGTATTGATGGCGCAATAGAACTAAATTGACCTCCAGGCATCAGTGTTACTTGAAAAACTTGATAATTAGTTGAATTTGCGATATAATACAGTTATTTCGAAGTCCCAAAATAAAGAATTTGCTCTGTGTTTTGTTGTCAAACACAGCGGTACAAATGGAAGAGCTTTGGCTGTGCCATACCACTACAAATGTGACATCTCACCCATTAATGATAGTATTGATGGCGCAATAGAACTAAATATACCTCCAGGCATCAGTGTTACTAGAAAAACATGATAATTAGTTGAATTTGCGATATACCTCAGTTATTTCGAAGTCCCAAAATAAAGGATTTGCTCTGTGTTTTGTTGTCAAACACACCGGTACAAATGGAAGAGCTTGGGCTGTGCCATAACAGTGCAAACGTGATTACTCGGCCATTAATGATAGTATTGATGGCGCAATAGAACTAAATTGACCTCCAGGCATCAGTGTTACCAGAAAAACTTGATAATTAGTTAAATTTGCGATATACCTCAGATATTTCGATGTCCCAAGATAAAGGCTTTGCTCTGTGTTTTGTTGTCAAACACAGTGGTACAAATGGAAGAGCTTGGCCTGTGCCATAACAGTGCAAACGTGATTACTCGGCCATTAATGATAGTATTCATGGCGCAATAGAACTAAATTGACCTCCAGGCATCAGTGTTACTAGAAAAACTTGATAATTAGTTGAATTTGCGATATAATACAGTTATTTCGAAGTCCCAAAATAAAGAATTTGCTCTGTGTTTTGTTGTCAAAGAGACCGGTACAAATGGCATAGCTTGGACTGTGCCATAACACTGCAAATGTGACAACTCCGCCATTAATGATAGTATTGATGGCGCAATAGAACTAAATTGACCTCCAGGCATCAGTGTTACTAGAAAAACTTGATAATTAGTTACCTTTGCGATATAACTCGGTTATTTCGAAGTCCCAAATAAAGTATTTGCTCTGTGTTATGTTGTCAAACAGCGTTACAAATGGAAGAGCTTGGTCTGTGCCATAACACCGCAAACGTGACATCTCACCCATTAATGATAGTATTGATGGCGCAATAGAACTAAATATACCTCCAGGCATCAGTGTTACTAGAAAAACATGATAATTAGTTGAATTTGCGATATACCTCAGTTATTTCGAAGTCCCAAAATAAAGGATTTGCTCTGTGTTATGTTGTCAAACACACCGGTACAAATGGAAGAGCTTGGGCTGTGCCATACCACTGCAAATGTAACAACTCCGTCATTAATGATAGTATTGATGGCGCAATAGAACTAAATTGACCTCCAGGCATCAATGTTACCAGAAAAACTTGATAATTAGTTAAATTTGCGATATACCTCAGTTTTTTCGATGTCCCAAGATAAAGGCTTTGCTCTGTGTTTTGTTGTCAAACACAGTGGTACAAATGGAAGAGCTTGGCCTGTGCCATAACAGTGCAAACGTGATTACTCGGCCATTAATGATAGTATTGATGGCGTAATAGAACTAAATTGACCTCCAGGCATCAGTGTTACTAGAAAAACTTGATAATTAGTTGAATTTGCGATATAATACAGTTATTTCGAAGTCCCAAGATAAAGGAGTTGCTCTGTGTTTTGTTGTCAAACACACCGGTACAAATGGAAGAGCTTGGCCTGTGCCATAACACTGCAAATGTGATAACACCGTCATTAATGATAGTATTGATGGCGCAATAGAACTAAATTGAACTCCAGGCATCAGTGTTACCAGAAAAACTTGATAATTAGTTAAATTTGCGATATACCTCAGTTATTTCGATGTCCCAAGATAAAGGCTTTGCTCTGTGTTTTGTTGTTAAACACAGTGGTACAAATGGAAGAGCTTGGTCTGTGCCATAACACCGCAAACGTGACATCTCACCCATTAATGATAGTATTGATGGCGCAATAGAACTAAATATACCTCCAGGCATCAGTGTTACTAGAAAAACATGATAATTAGTTGAATTTGCGATATACCTCAGTTATTTCGAAGTCCTAAAATAAAGGATTTGCTCTGTGTTTTGTTGTCAAACACACCGGTACAAATGGAAGAGCTTGGGCTGTGCCATAACAGTGCAAACGTGATTACTCGGCCATTAATGATAGTATTGATGGCGCAATAGAACTAAATTGACCTCCAGGCATCAGTGTTACCAGACAAACTTGATAATTAGTTAAATTTGCGATATACCTCCGATATTTCGATGTCCCAAGATAAAGGCTTTGCTCTGTGTTTTGTTGTCAAACACAGTGGTACAAATGGAAGAGCTTGGCCTGTGCCATAACAGTGCAAACGTGATTACTCGGCCATTAATGATAGTATTGATGGCGCAATAGAACTAAATTGACCTCCAGGCATCAGTGTTACTTGAAAAACTTGATAATTAGTTGAATTTGCGATATAATACAGTTATTTCGAAGTCCCAAAATAAAGAATTTGCTCTGTGTTTTGTTGTCAAACACAGCGGTACAAATGGAAGAGCTTTGGCTGTGCCATACCACTACAAATGTAACAACTCCGGCATTAATGATAGTATTGATGGCGCAATATAACTAAATTGACCTCCAGGCATCAGTGTTACCAGAAAAACTTGATAATTAGTTAAATTTGCGATATACCTCAGTTATTTCGATGTCCCAAGATAAAGGCTTTGCTCTGTGTTTTGTTGTCAAACACAGTGGTACAAATGGAAGAGCTTGGCCTGTGCCATAACAGTGCAAACGTGATAACTCGGCCATTAATGATAGTATTGATGGCGCAATAGAACTAAATTGACCTCCAGGCATCAGTGTTACTAGAAAACCTTGATAATTAGTTGAATGTGCGATATAATACAGTTATTTCGAAGTCCCAAGATAAAGGAGTTGCTCTGTGTTTTGTTGTCAAACACAGCGGTACAAATGGAAGAGCTTGGCCTGTGCCATAACACTGCAAATGTGACAACTCCGCCATTAATGATAGTATTGATGGCGTAATAGAACTAAATTGACCTCCAGGCATCAGTGTTACTAGAAAAACTTGATAATTAGTTGAATTTGCGATATACCTCAGTTATTTCGATGTCCTAAGATAAAGGCTTTGCTCTGTGTTTTGTTGTCAAACACAGTGGTACAAATGGAAGAGCTTGGCCTGTGCCATAACAGTGCAAACGTGATAACTCGGCCATTAATGATAGTATTGATGGCGCAATAGAACTAAATTGACCTCCAGGCATCAGTGTTACTAGAAAAACTTGATCATTAGTTGAATGTGCGATATAATACAGTTATTTCGAAGTCCCAAGATAAAGGAGTTGCTCTGTGTTTTGTTGTCAAACACAGCGGTACAAATGGAAGAGCTTGGCCTGTGCCATAACACTGCAAATGTGACAACTCCGTCATTAATGATAGTATTGATGGCGCAATAGAACTAAATTGAACTCCAGGCATCAGTGTTACCAGAAAAACTTGATAATTAGTTAAAATTGCGATATACCTCAGTTATTTCGATGTCCCAAGATAAAGGCTTTGCTCTGTGTTTTGTTGTCAAACACAGTGGTACAAATGGAAGAGCTTGGCCTGTGCCATAACAGTGCAAACGTGACAACTCCGCCATTAATGATAGTATTGATGGCGCAATAGAACTAAATTGACCTCCAGGCATCAGTGTTACTAGAAAAACTTGATAATTAGTTAACTTTGCGATATAACTCGGTTATTTCGAAGTCCCAAATAAAGTATTTGCTCTGTGTTATGTTGTCAAACAGCGGTACAAATGGAAGAGCTTGGTCTGTGCCATAACACCGCAAACGTGACATCTCACCCATTAATGATAGTATTGATGGCGCAATAGAACTAAATATACCTCCAGGCATCAGTGTTACTAGAAAAACATGATAATTAGTTGAATTTGCGATATACCTCAGTTATTTCGAAGTCCCAAAATAAAGGATTTGCTCTGTGTTTTGTTGTCAAACACACCGGTACAAATGGAAGAGCTTGGGCTGTGCCATAACAGTGCAAACGTGATTACTCGGCCATTAATGATAGTATTGATGGCGCAATAGAACTAAATTGACCTCCAGGCATCAGTGTTACCAGAAAAACTTGATAATTAGTTAAATTTGCGATATACCTCAGATATTTCGATGTCCCAAGATAAAGGCTTTGCTCTGTGTTTTGTTGTCAAACACAGTGGTACAAATGGAAGAGCTTGGCCTGTGCCATAACAGTGCAAACGTGATTACTCGGCCATTAATGATAGTATTGATGGCGCAATAGAACTAAATTGACCTCCAGGCATCAGTGTTACTAGAAAAACTTGATAATTAGTTGAATTTGCGATATAATACAGTTATTTCGAAGTCCCAAAATAAAGAATTTGCTCTGTGTTTTGTTGTCAAACACAGTGGTACAAATGGAAGAGCTTGGTCTGTGCCATAACAGTGCAAACGTGATTACTCGGCCATTAATGATAGTATTGATGGCGCAATAGAACTAAATTGACCTCCAGGCATCAGTGTTACCAGATAAACTTGATAATTAGTTAAATTTGCGATATACCTCAGATATTTCGATGTCCCAAGATAAAGGCTTTGCTCTGTGTTTTGTTGTCAAACACAGTGGTACAAATGGAAGAGCTTGGCCTGTGCCATAACAGTGCAAACGTGATTACTCGGCCATTAATGATAGTATTGATGGCGCAATAGAACTAAATTGACCTCCAAGCATCAGTGTTACTTGAAAAACTTGATAATTAGTTGAATTTGCGATATAATACAGTTATTTCGAAGTCCAAAAATAAAGAATTTGCTCTGTGTTTTGTTGTCAAACACAGCGGTACAAATGGAAGAGCTTTGGCTGTGCCATACCACTACAAATGTAACAACTCCGGCATTAATGATAGTATTGATGGCGCAATAGAACTAAATTGACCTCCAGGCATCAGTGTTACCAGAAAAACTTGATAATTAGTTAAATTTGCGATATACCTCAGTTATTTCGATGTCCCAAGATAAAGGCTTTGCTCTGTGTTTTGTTGTCAAACACAGTGGTACAAATGGAAGAGCTTGGCCTGTGCCATAACAGTGCAAACGTGATAACTCGGCCATTAATGATAGTATTGATGGCGCAATAGAACTAAATTGACCTCCAGGCATCAGTGTTACTAGAAAACCTTGATAATTAGTTGAATGTGCGATATAATACAGTTATTTCGAAGTCCCAAGATAAAGGAGTTGCTCTGTGTTTTGTTGTCAAACACAGCGGTACAAATGGAAGAGCTTGGCCTGTGCCATAACACTGCAAATGTGACAACTCCGCCATTAATGATAGTATTGATGGCGTAATAGAACTAAATTGACCTCCAGGCATCAGTGTTACTAGAAAAACTTGATAATTAGTTGAATTTGCGATATACCTCAGTTATTTCGATGTCCCAAGATAAAGGCTTTGCTCTGTGTTTTGTTGTCAAACACAGTTGTACAAATGGAAGAGCTTGGCCTGTGCCATAACAGTGCAAACGTGATAACTCGGCCATTAATGATAGTATTGATGGCGCAATATAACTAAATTGACCTCCAGGCATCAGTGTTACTAGAAAAACTTGATCATTAGTTGAATGTGCGATATAATACAGTTATTTCGAAGTCCCAAGATAAAGGAGTTGCTCTGTGTTTTGTTGTCAAACACAGCGGTACAAATGGAAGAGCTTGGCCTGTGCCATAACACTGCAAATGTGACAACTCCGTCATTAATGATAGTATTGATGGCGCAATAGAACTAAATTGAACTCCAGGCATCAGTGTTACCAGAAAAACTTGATAATTAGTTAAAATTGCGATATACCTCAGTTATTTCGATGTCCCAAGATAAAGGCTTTGCTCTGTGTTTTGTTGTCAAACACAGTGGTACAAATGGAAGAGCTTGGCCTGTGCCATAACAGTGCAAACGTGACAACTCCGCCATTAATGATAGTATTGATGGCGCAATAGAACTAAATTGACCTCCAGGCATCAGTGTTACCAGAAAAACTTGATAATTAGTTAAATTTGCGATATACCTCAGATATTTCGATGTCCCAAGATAAAGGCTTTGCTCTGTGTTTTGTTGTCAAACACAGTGGTACAAATGGAAGAGCTTGGCCTGTGCCATAACAGTGCAAACGTGATTACTCGGCCATTAATGATAGTATTGATGGCGCAATAGAACTGAATTGACCTCCAGGCATCAGTGTTACTAGAAAAACTTGATAATTAGTTAACTTTGCGATATAACTCGGTTATTTCGAAGTCCCAAATAAAGTATTTGCTCTGTGTTATGTTGTCAAACAGCGGTACAAATGGAAGAGCTTGGTCTGTGCCATAACACCGCAAACGTGACATCTCACCCATTAATGATAGTATTGATGGCGCAATAGAACTAAATATACCTCCAGGCATCAGTGTTACTAGAAAAACATGATAATTAGTTGAATTTGCGATATACCTCAGTTATTTCGAAGTCCCAAAATAAAGGATTTGCTCTGTGTTTTGTTGTCAAACACACCGGTACAAATGGAAGAGCTTGGGCTGTGCCATAACAGTGCAAACGTGATTACTCGGCCATTAATGATAGTATTGATGGCGCAATAGAACTAAATTGACCTCCAGGCATCAGTGTTACCAGAAAAACTTGATAATTAGTTAAATTTGCGATATACCTCAGATATTTCGATGTCCCAAGATAAAGGCTTTGCTCTGTGTTTTGTTGTCAAACACAGTGGTACAAATGGAAGAGCTTGGCCTGTGCCATAACAGTGCAAACGTGATTACTCGGCCATTAATGATAGTATTGATGGCGCAATAGAACTAAATTGACCTCCAGGCATCAGTGTTACTAGAAAAACTTGATAATTAGTTGAATTTGCGATATAATACAGTTATTTCGAAGTCCCAAAATAAAGAATTTGCTCTGTGTTTTGTTGTCAAACACAGCGGTACAAATGGAAGAGCTTTGGCTGTGCCATACCACTACAAATGTAACAACTCCGTCATTAATGATAGTATTGATGGCGCAATATAACTAAATTGACCTCCAGGCATCAGTGTTACCAGAAAAACTTGATAATTAGTTAAATTTGCGATATACCTCAGTTATTTCGATGTCCCAAGATAAAGGCTTTGCTCTGTGTTTTGTTGTCAAACACAGTGGTACAAATGGAAGAGCTTGGCCTGTGCCATAACAGTGCAAACGTGATTACTCGGCCATTAATGATAGTATTGATGGCGCAGTAGAACTAAATTGACCTCCAGGCATCAGTGTTACCAGAAAAACTTGATAATTAGTTAAATTTGTGATATACCTCAGATATTTCGATGTCCCAAGATAAAGGCTTTGCTCTGTGTTTTGTTGTCAAACACAGTGGTACAAATGGAAGAGCTTGGTCTGTGCCATAACAGTGCAAACGTGATTACTCGGCCATTAATGATAGTATTGATGGCGCAATAGAACTAAATTGACCTCCAGGCATCAGTGTTACTTGAAAAACTTGATAATTAGTTGAATTTGCGATATAATACAGTTATTTCGAAGTCCCAAAATAAAGAATTTGCTCTGTGTTTTGTTGTCAAACACAGCGGTACAAATGGAAGAGCTTTGGCTGTGCCATACCACTACAAATGTAACAACTCCGTCATTAATGATAGTATCGATGGCGCAATATAACTAAATTGACCTCCAGGCATCAGTGTTACCAGAAAAACTTGATAATTAGTTAAATTTGCGATATACCTCAGTTATTTCGATGTCCCAAGATAAAGGCTTTGCTCTGTGTTTTGTTGTCAAACACAGTGGTACAAATGGAAGAGCTTGGCCTGTGCCATAACAGTGCAAACGTGATAACTCGGCCATTAATGATAGTATTGATGGCGCAATAGAACTAAATTGACCTCCAGGCATCAGTGTTACTAGAAACACTTGATAATTAGTTGAATGTGCGATATAATACAGTTATTTCGAAGTCCCAAGATAAAGGAGTTGCTCTGTGTTTTGTTGTCAAACACAGCGGTACAAATGGAAGAGCTTGGCCTGTGCCATAACACTGCAAATGTGACAACTCCGTCATTAATGATAGTATTGATGGCGCAATAGAACTAAATTGAACTCCAGGCATCAGTGTTACCAGAAAAACTTGATAATTAGTTAAATTTGCGATATACCTCAGTTATTTCGATGTCCCAAGATAAAGGCTTTGCTCTGTGTTTTGTTGTCAAACACAGTGGTACAAATGGAAGAGCTTGGACTGTGCCATAACAGTGCAAACGTGATAACTCGGCCATTAATGATAGTATTGATGTCGCAATAGAACTAAATTGACCTCCAGGCATCAGTGTTACTAGAAAAACTTGATAATTAGTTAAATTTGCGATATGCCTCAGTTATTTCGATGTCCCAAGATAAAGGAGTTGCTCTCTGTTTTATTGTCAAAGAGACCGGTACAAATGGCATAGCTTGGACTGTGCCATAACACTGCAAATGTGACAACTCCGCCATTAATGATAGTATTGATGGCGCAATAGAACTAAATTGACCTCCAGGCATCAGTGTTACTAGAAAAACTTGATAATTAGTTAACTTTGCGATATAACTCGGTTATTTCGAAGTCCCAAATAAAGTATTTGCTCTGTGTTATGTTGTCAAACAGCGGTACAAATGGAAGAGCTTGGTCTGTGCCATAACACCGCAAACGTGACATCTCACCCATTAATGATAGTATTGTTGGCGCAATAGAACTAAATATACCTCCAGGCATCAGTGTTACTAGAAAAACATGATAATTAGTTGAATTTGCGATATACCTCAGTTATTTCGAAGTCCCAAAATAAAGGATTTGCTCTGTGTTTTGTTGTCAAACACACCGGTACAAATGGAAGAGCTTGGGCTGTGCCATAACAGTGCAAACGTGATAACTCGGCCATTAATGATAGTATTGATGGCGCAATAGAACTAAATTGACCTCCAGGCATCAGTGTTACTAGACAAACTTGATAATTAGTTGAATGTGCGATATAATACAGTTATTTCGAAGTCCCAAGATAAAGGAGTTGCTCTGTGTTTTGTTGTCAAACACAGCGGTACAAATGGAAGAGCTTGGCCTGTGCCATAACATTGCAAATGTGACAACTCCGCCATTAATGATAGTATTGATGGCGTAATAGAACTAAATTGACCTCCAGGCATCAGTGTTACTAGAAAAACTTGATAATTAGTTGAATTTGCGATATACCTCAGTTATTTCGATGTCCCAAGATAAAGGCTTTGCTCTGTGTTTTGTTGTCAAACACAGTGTTACAAATGGAAGAGCTTGGCCTGTGCCATAACAGTGCAAACGTGATAACTCGGCCATTAATGATAGTATTGATGGCGCAATAGAACTAAATTGACCTCCAGGCATCAGTGTTACTAGAAAAACTTGATAATTAGTTGAATGTGCGATATATTACAGTTATTTCGAAGTCCCAAAATAAAGGAGTTGCTCTGTGTTTTGTTGTCAAACACAGATGTACAAATGGAAGAGCTTGGCCTGTGCCATAACACTGCAAATGTGACAACTCCGCCATTAATAATAGTATTGATGGCGTAATAGAACTAAATTGACCTCCAGGCATCAGTGTTACTAGAAAAACTTGATAATTAGTTGAATTTGCGATATACCTCAGTTATTTCGATGTCCCAATATAAAGGCTTTGCTCTGTGTTTTGTTGTCAAACACAGTGGTACAAATGGAAGAGCTTGGCCTGTGCCATAACAGTGCAAACGTGATAACTCGCCCATTAATGATAGTATTGTTGGCGCAATAGAACTAAATTGACCTCCAGGCATCAGTGTTACTAGAAAAACTTGATAATTAGTTAAATTTGCGATATGCCTCAGTTATTTCGATGTCCCAAAATAAAGGAGTTGCTCTCTGTTTTATTGTCAAAGAGACCGGTACAAATGGCATAGCTTGGACTGTGCCATAACACTGCACATGTGACAACTCCGCCATTAATGATAGTATTGATGGCGCAATAGAACTAAATTGACCTCCAGGCATCAGTGTTACTAGAAAAACTTGATAATTAGTTAACTTTGCGATATAACTCGGTTATTTCGAAGTCCCAAATAAAGTATTTGCTCTGTGTTATGTTGTCAAACAGCGGTACAAATGGAAGAGCTTGGTCTGTGCCATAACACCGCAAACGTGACATCTCACCCATTAATGATAGTATTGATGGCGCAATAGAACTAAATATACCTCCAGGCATCAGTGTTACTAGAAAAACATGATAATTAGTTGAATTTGCGATATACCTCAGTTATTTCGAAGTCCCAAAATAAAGGATTTGCTCTGTGTTTTGTTGTCAAACACACCGGTACAAATGGAAGAGCTTGGGCTGTGCCATAACAGTGCAAACGTGATTACTCGGCCATTAATGATAGTATTGATGGCGCAATAGAACTAAATTGACCTCCAGGCATCAGTGTTACCAGAAAAACTTGATAATTAGTTAAATTTGCGATATACCTCAGATATTTCGATGTCCCAAGATAAAGGCTTTGCTCTGTGTTTTGTTGTCAAACACAGTGGTACAAATGGAAGAGCTTGGCCTGTGCCATAACAGTGCAAACGTGATTACTCGGCCATTAATGATAGTATTGATGGCGCAATAGAACTAAATTGACCTCCAGGCATCAGTGTTACTAGAAAAACTTGATAATTAGTTGAATTTGCGATATAATACAGTTATTTCGAAGTCCCAAAATAAAGAATTTGCTCTGTGTTTTGTTGTCAAAGAGACCGGTACACATGGCATAGCTTGGACTGTGCCATAACAATGCAAATGTGACAACTCCGCCATTAATGATAGTATTGATGGCGCAATAGAACTAAATTGACCTCCAGGCATCAGTGTTACTAGAAAAACTTGATAATTAGTTACCTTTGCGATATAACTCGGTTATTTCGAAGTCCCAAATAAAGTATTTGCTCTGTGTTATGTTGTCAAACAGCGTTACAAATGGAAGAGCTTGGTCTGTGCCATAACACCGCAAACGTGATTACTCGGCCATTAATGATAGTATTGATGGCGCAATAGAACTAAATTTACCTCCAGGCATCAGTGTTACCAGAAAAACTTGATAATTAGTTAAATTTGCGATATACCTCAGATATTTCGATGTCCCAATATAAAGGCTTTGCTCTGTGTTTTGTTGTCAAACACAGTGGTACAAATGGAAGAGCTTGGCCTGTGCCATAACAGTGCAAACGTGATTACTCGGCCATTAATGATAGTATTGATGGCGCAATAGAACTAAATTGACCTCCAGGCATCAGTGTTACTAGAAAAACTTGATAATTAGTTGAATTTGCGATATAATACAGTTATTTCGAAGTCCCAAAATAAAGAATTTGCTCTGTGTTTTGTTGTCAAAGAGACCGGTACAAATGGCATAGCTTGGACTGTGCCATAACACTGCAAATGTGACAACTCCGCCATTAATGATAGTATTGATGGCGCAATATAACTAAATTGACCTCCAGGCATCAGTGTTACTAGAAAAACTTGATAATTAGTTAACTTTGCGATATAACTCGGTTATTTCGAAGTCGCAAATAAAGTATTTGCTCTGTGTTATGTTGTCAAACAGCGTTACAAATGGAAGAGCTTGGTCTGTGCCATAACACCGCAAACGTGACATCTGACCCATTAATGATAGTATTGATGGCGCAATAGAACTAAATATACCTCCAGGCATCAGTGTTACTAGAAAAACATGATAATTAGTTGAATTTGCGATATACCTCAGTTATTTCGAAGTCCCAAAATAAAGGATTTGCTCTGTGTTATGTTGTCAAACACACCGGTACAAATGGAAGAGCTTGGGCTGTGCCATACCACTGCAAATGTAACAACTCCGTCATTAATGATAGTATTGATGGCGCAATAGAACTAAATTGACCTCCAGGCATCAGTGTTACCAGAAAAACTTGATAATTAGTTAAATTTGCGATATACCTCAGTTATTTCGATGTCCCAAGATAAAGGCTTTGCTCTGTGTTTTGTTGTCAAACACAGTGGTACAAATGGAAGAGCTTGGCCTGTGCCATAACAGTGCAAACGTGATTACTCGGCCATTAATGATAGTATTGATGGCGTAATAGAACTAAATTGACCTCCAGGCATCAGTGTTACTACAAAAACTTGATAATTAGTTGAATTTGCGATATAATACAGTTATTTCGAAGTCCCAAATAAAGGAGTTGCTCTGTGTTATGTTGTCAAACAGCGGTACAAATGGAAGAGCTTGGTCTGTGCCATAACACCGCAAACGTGACATCTCACCCATTAATGATAGTATTGATGGCGCAATAGAACTAAATATACCTCCAGGCATCAGTGTTACTAGAAAAACATGATAATTAGTTGAATTTGCGATATACCTCAGTTATTTGGAAGTCCCAAAATAAAGGATTTGCTCTGTGTTTTGTTGTCAAACACACCGGTACAAATGGAAGAGCTTGGGCTGTGCCATAACAGTGCAAACGTGATTACTCGGCCATTAATGATAGTATTGATGGCGCAATAGAACTAAATTGACCTCCAGGCATCAGTGTTACCAGAAAAACTTGATAATTAGTTAAATTTGCGATATACCTCAGTTATTTCGATGTCCCAAGATAAAGGCTTTGCTCTGTGTTTTGTTGTCAAACACAGTGGTACAAATGGAAGAGCTTGGCCTGTGCCATAACAGTGCAAACGTGATTACTCGGCCATTAATGATAGTATTGATGGCGTAATAGAACTAAATTGACCTCCAGGCATCAGTGTTACTAGAAAAACTTGATAATTAGTTGAATTTGCGATATAATACAGTTATTTCGAAGTCCCAAGATAAAGGAGTTGCTCTGTGTTTTGTTGTCAAACACAGCGGTACAAATGGAAGAGCTTGGCCTGTGCCATAACACTGCAAATGTGACAACTCCGTCATTAATGATAGTATTGATGGCGCAATAGAACTAAATTGACCTCCAGGCATCAGTGTTACTAGAAAAACTTGATAATTAGTTAACTTTGCGATATAACTCGGTTATTTCGAAGTCCCAAATAAAGTATTTGCTCTGTGTTATGTTGTCAAACAGCGGTACAAATGGAAGAGCTTGGTCTGTGCCATAACACCGCAAACGTGACATCTCACCCATTAATGATAGTATTGATGGCGCAATAGAACTAAATATACCTCCAGGCATCAGTGTTACTAGAAAAACATGATAATTAGTTGAATTTGCGATATACCTCAGTTATTTCGAAGTCCCAAAATAAAGGATTTGCTCTGTGTTTTGTTGTCAAACACACCAGTACAAATGGAAGAGCTTGGGCTGTGCCATAACAGTGCAAACGTGATTACTCGGCCATTAATGATAGTATTGATGGCGCAATAGAACTAAATTGACCTCCAGGCATCAGTGTTACCAGAAAAACTTGATAATTAGTTAAATTTGCGATATACCTCAGTTATTTCGATGTCCCAAGATAAAGGCTTTGCTCTGTGTTTTGTTGTCAAACACAGTGGTACAAATGGAAGAGCTTGGCCTGTGCCATAACAGTCCAAACGTGATTACTCGGCCATTAATGACAGTATTGATGGCGTAATAGAACTAAATTGACCTCCAGGCATCAGTGTTACTAGAAAAACTTGATAATTAGTTGAATTTGCGATATAATACAGTTATTTCGAAGTCCCAAGATAAAGGAGTTGCTCTGTGTTTTGTTGTCAAACACAGCGGTACAAATGGAAGAGCTTGGCCTGTGCCATAACACTGCAAATGTGAAAACTCCGTCATTAATGATGGTATTGATGGCGCAATAGAACTAAATTGAACTCCAGGCATCAGTGTTACTAGAAAAACTTGATAATTAGTTAAATTTGCGATATGCCTCAGTTATTTCGATGTCCCAAGATAAAGGAGTTGCTCTCTGTTTTATTGTCAAAGAGACCGGTACAAATGGCATAGCTTGGACTGTGCCATAACACTGCAAATGTGACAACTCCGCCATTAATGATAGTATTGATGGCGCAATAGAACTAAATTGACCTCCAGGCATCAGTGTTACTAGAAAAACTTGATAATTAGTTAACTTTGCGATATAACTCGGTTATTTCGAAGTCCCAAATAAAGTATTTGCTCTGTGTTATGTTGTCAAACAGCGGTACAAATGGAAGAGCTTGGTCTGTGCCATAACACCGCAAACGTGACATCTCACCCATTAATGATAGTATTGATGGCGCAATAGAACTAAATATACCTCCAGGCATCAGTGTTACTAGAAAAACATGATAATTAGTTGAATTTGCGATATACCTCAGTTATTTCGAAGTCCCAAAATAAAGGATTTGCTCTGTGTTTTGTTGTCAAACACACCGGTACAAATGGAAGAGCTTGGGCTGTGCCATAACAGTGCAAACGTGATTACTCGGCCATTAATGATAGTATTGATGGCGCAATAGAACTAAATTGACCTCCAGGCATCAGTGTTACCAGAAAAACTTGATAATTAGTTAAATTTGTGATATACCTCAGATATTTCGATGTCCCAAGATAAAGGCTTTGCTCTGTGTTTTGTTGTCAAACACAGTGGTACAAATGGAAGAGCTTGGCCTGTGCCATAACAGTGCAAACGTGATTACTCGGCCATTAATGATAGTATTGATGGCGCAATAGAACTAAATTGACCTCCAGGCATCAGTGTTACTAGAAAAACTTGATAATTAGTTGAATTTGCGATATAATACAGTTATTTCGAAGTCCCAAAATAAAGAATTTGCTCTGTGTTTTGTTGTCAAACACAGCGGTACAAATGGAAGAGCTTTGGCTGGGCCATACCACTACAAATGTAACAACTCCGTCATTAATGATAGTATTGATGGCGCAATAGAACTAAATTGACCTCCAGGCATCAGTGTTACTAGAAAAACTTGATAATTAGTTAAATTTGCGATATGCCTCAGTTATTTCGATGTCCCAAGATAAAGGAGTTGCTCTCTGTTTTATTGTCAAAGAGACCGGTACAAATGGCATAGCTTGGACTGTGCCATAACACTGCAAATGTGAGAACTCCGCCATTAATGATAGTATTGATGGCGCAATAGAACTAAATTGACCTCCAGGCATCAGTGTTACTAGAAAAACTTGATAATTAGTTAACTTTAAGATATAACTCGGTTATTTCGAAGTCCCAAATAAAGTATTTGCTCTGTGTTATGTTGTCAAACAGCGGTACAAATGGAAGAGCTTGGCCTGTGCCATAACAGTGCAAACGTGATAACTCGGCCATTAATGATAGTATTGATGGCGCAATAGAACTAAATTGACCTCCAGGCATCAGTGTTACTAGAAAAACTTGATAATTAGTTGAATGTGCGATATAATACAGTTATTTCGAAGTCCCAAGATAAAGGAGTTGCTCTGTGTTTTGTTGTCAAACACAGCGGTACAAATGGAAGAGCTTGGCCTGTGCCATAACACTGCAAATGTGAAAACTCCGTCATTAATGATAGTATTGATGGCGCAATAGAACTAAATTGAACTCCAGGCATCAGTGTTACTAGAAAAACTTGATAATTAGTTAAATTTGCGATATGCCTCAGTTATTTCGATGTCCCAAGATAAAGGAGTTGCTCTCTGTTTTATTGTCAAAGAGACCGGTACAAATGGCATAGCTTGGACTGTGCCATAACACTGCAAATGTGACAACTCCGCCATTAATGATAGTATTGATGGCGCAATAGAACTAAATTGACCTCCAGGCATCAGTGTTACTAGAAAAACTTGATAATTAGTTAACTTTGCGATATAACTCGGTTATTTCGAAGTCCCAAATAAAGTATTTGCTCTGTGTTATGTTGTCAAACAGCGGTACAAATGGAAGAGCTTGGTCTGTGCCATAACACCGCAAACGTGACATCTCACCCATTAATGATAGTATTGATGGCGCAATAGAACTAAATATACCTCCAGGCATCAGTGTTACTAGAAAAACATGATAATTAGTTGAATTTGCGATATACCTCAGTTATTTCGAAGTCCCAAAATAAAGGATTTGCTCTGTGTTTTGTTGTCAAACACACCGGTACAAATGGAAGAGCTTGGGCTGTGCCATAACAGTGCAAACGTGATTACTCGGCCATTAATGATAGTATTGATGGCGCAATAGAACTAAATTGACCTCCAGGCATCAGTGTTACCAGAAAAACTTGATAATTAGTTAAATTTGTGATATACCTCAGATATTTCGATGTCCCAAGATAAAGGCTTTGCTCTGTGTTTTGTTGTCAAACACAGTGGTACAAATGGAAGAGCTTGGCCTGTGCCATAACAGTGCAAACGTGATTACTCGGCCATTAATGATAGTATTGATGGCGCAATAGAACTAAATTGACCTCCAGGCATCAGTGTTACTAGAAAAACTTGATAATTAGTTGAATTTGCGATATAATACAGTTATTTCGAAGTCCCAAAATAAAGAATTTGCTCTGTGTTTTGTTGTCAAACACAGCGGTACAAATGGAAGAGCTTTGGCTGGGCCATACCACTACAAATGTAACAACTCCGTCATTAATGATAGTATTGATGGCGCAATAGAACTAAATTGACCTCCAGGCATCAGTGTTACTAGAAAAACTTGATAATTAGTTAAATTTGCGATATGCCTCAGTTATTTCGATGTCCCAAGATAAAGGAGTTGCTCTCTGTTTTATTGTCAAAGAGACCGGTACAAATGGCATAGCTTGGACTGTGCCATAACACTGCAAATGTGAGAACTCCGCCATTAATGATAGTATTGATGGCGCAATAGAACTAAATTGACCTCCAGGCATCAGTGTTACTAGAAAAACTTGATAATTAGTTAACTTTAAGATATAACTCGGTTATTTCGAAGTCCCAAATAAAGTATTTGCTCTGTGTTATGTTGTCAAACAGCGGTACAAATGGAAGAGCTTGGCCTGTGCCATAACAGTGCAAACGTGATAACTCGGCCATTAATGATAGTATTGATGGCGCAATAGAACTAAATTGACCTCCAGGCATCAGTGTTACTAGAAAAACTTGATAATTAGTTGAATGTGCGATATAATACAGTTATTTCGAAGTCCCAAGATAAAGGAGTTGCTCTGTGTTTTGTTGTCAAACACAGCGGTACAAATGGAAGAGCTTGGCCTGCGCCATAACACTGCAAATGTGACAACTCCGTCATTAATGATAGTATTGATGGCGCAATAGAACTAAATTGAACTCCAGGCATCAGTGTTACCAGAAAAACTTGATAATTAGTTAAATTTGCGATATACCTCAGTTATTTCGATGTCCCAAGATAAAGGCTTTGCTCTGTGTTTTGTTGTCAAACACAGTGGTACAAATGGAAGAGCTTGGCCTGTGCCATAACAGTGCAAACGTGATAACTCGGCCATTAATGATAGTATTGATGGCGCAATAGAACTAAATTGACTTCCAGGCATCAGTGTTACTAGAAAAACTTGATAATTAGTTAAATTTGCGATATGCCTCAGTTATTTCGATGTCCCAAGATAAAGGAGTTGCTCTCTGTTTTATTGTCAAAGAGACCAGTACAAATGGCATAGCTTGGACTGTGCCATAACACTGCAAATGTGACAACTCCGCCATTAATGATAGTATTGATGGCGCAATATAACTAAATTGACCTCCAGGCATCAGTGTTACTAGAAAAACTTGATAATTAGTTAACTTTGCGATATAACTCGGTTATTTCGAAGTCCCAAATAAAGTATTTGCTCTGTGTTATGTTGTCAAACAGCGGTACAAATGGAAGAGCTTGGTCTGTGCCATAAGACCGCAAACGTGACATCTCACCCATTAATGATAGTATTGATGGCGCAATAGAACTAAATATACCTCCAGGCATCAGTGTTACTAGAAAAACATGATAATTAGTTGAATTTGCGATATAATACAGTTATTTCGAAGTCCCAAAATAAAGAATTTGCTCTGTGTTTTGTTGACAAACACAGCGGTACAAATGGAAGAGCTTTGGCTGTGCCATACCACTACAAATGTAACAACTCCGTCATTAATGATAGTATTGATGGCGCAATATAACTAAATTGACCTCCAGGCATCAGTGTTACCAGAAAAACTTGATAATTAGTTAAATTTGGGATATACCTCAGTTATTTCGATGTCCCAAGAAAAAGGCTTTGCTCTGTGTTTTGTTGTCAAACACAGTGGTACAAATGGAAGAGCTTGGCCTGTGCCATAACAGTGCAAACGTGATAACTCGGCCATTAATGATAGTATTGATGGCGCAATAGAACTAAATTGACTTCCAGGCATCAGTGTTACTAGAAAAACTTGATAATTAGTTAAATTTGCGATATGCCTCAGTTATTTCGATGTCCCAAGATAAAGGAGTTGCTCTCTGTTTTATTGTCAAAGAGACCAGTACAAATGGCATAGCTTGGACTGTGCCATAACACTGCAAATGTGACAACTCCGCCATTAATGATAGTATTGATGGCGCAATATAACTAAATTGACCTCCATGCATCAGTGTTACTAGAAAAACTTGATAATTAGTTAACTTTGCGATATAACTCGGTTATTTCGAAGTCCCAAATAAAGTATTTGCTCTGTGTTATGTTGTCAAACAGCGGTACAAATGGAAGAGCTTGGTCTGTGCCATAAGACCGCAAACGTGACATCTCACCCATTAATGATAGTATTGATGGCGCAATAGAACTAAATATACCTCCAGGCATCAGTGTTACTAGAAAAACATGATAATTAGTTGAATTTGCGATATAATACAGTTATTTCGAAGTCCCAAAATAAAGAATTTGCTCTGTGTTTTGTTGACAAACACAGCGGTACAAATGGAAGAGCTTTGGCTGTGCCATACCACTACAAATGTAACAACTCCGTCATTAATGATAGTATTGATGGCGCAATATAACTAAATTGACCTCCAGGCATCAGTGTTACCAGAAAAACTTGATAATTAGTTAAATTTGCGATATACCTCAGTTATTTCGATGTCCCAAGATAAAGGCTTTGCTCTGTGTTTTGTTGTCAAACACAGTGGTACAAATGGAAGAGCTTGGCCTGTGCCATAACAGTGCAAACGTGATAACTCGGCCATTAATGATAGTATTGATGGCGCAATAGAACTAAATTGACCTCCAGGCATCAGTGTTACTAGAAAAACTTGATAATTAGTTGAATGTGCGATATAATACATTTATTTCGAAGTCCCAAGATAAAGGAGTTGCTCTGTGTTTTGTTGTCAAACACAGCGGTACAAATGGAAGAGCTTGGCCTGTGCCATAACACTGCAAATGTCACAACTCCGCCATTAATGATAGTATTGATGGCGTAATAGAACTAAATTGACCTCCAGGCATCAGTGTTACTAGAAAAACTTGATAATTAGTTGAATTTGCGATATACCTCAGTTATTTCGATGTCCCAAGATAAAGGATTTGCTCTGTGTTTTGTTGTCAAACACAGTGGTACAAATGGAAGAGCTTGGCCTGTGCCATAACAGTGCAAACATGATAACTCGGCCATTAATGATAGTATTGATGGCGCAATAGAACTAAATTGACCTCCAGGCATCAGTGTTACTAGAAAAACTTGATAATTAGTTGAATGTGCGATATAATACAGTTATTTCGAAGTCCCAAAATAAAGGAGTTGCTCTGTGTTTTGTTGTCAAACACAGATCTACAAATGGAAGAGCTTGGCCTGTGCCATAACACTGCAAATGTGACAACTCCGCCATTAATGATAGTATTGATGGCGTAATAGAACTAAATTGACCTCCAGGCATCAGTGTTACTAGAAAAACTTGATAATTAGTTGAATTTGCGATATACCTCAGTTATTTCGATGTCCCAATATAAAGGCTTTGCTCTGTGTTTTGTTGTCAAACACAGTGGTACATATGGAAGAGCTAGACCTGTGCCATAACAGTGCAAACGTGATAACTCGCCCATTAATGATAGTATTGTTGGCGCAATAGAACTAAATTGACCTCCAGGCATCAGTGTTACTAGAAAAACTTGATAATTAGTTAAATTTGCGATATGCCTCAGTTATTTCGATGTCCCAAGATAAAGGAGTTGCTCTCTGTTTTATTGTCAAAGAGACCGGTACAAATGGCATAGCTTGGACTGTGCCATAACACTGCAAATGTGACAACTCCGCCATTAATGATAGTATTGATGGCGCAATAGAACTAAATTGACCTCCAGGCATCAGTGTTACTAGAAAAACTTGATAATTAGTTAACTTTGCGATATAACTCGGTTATTTCGAAGTCCCAAATAAAGTATTTGCTCTGTGTTATGTTGTCAAACAGCGGTACAAATGGAAGAGCTTGGTCTGTGCCATAAGACCGCAAACGTGACATCTCACCCATTAATGATAGTATTGATGGCGCAATAGAACTAAATATACCTCCAGGCATCAGTGTTACTAGAAAAACATGATAATTAGTTGAATTTGCGATATAATACAGTTATTTCGAAGTCCCAAAATAAAGAATTTGCTCTGTGTTTTGTTGACAAACACAGCGGTACAAATGGAAGAGCTTTGGCTGTGCCATACCACTACAAATGTAACAACTCCGTCATTAATGATAGTATTGATGGCGCAATATAACTAAATTGACCTCCAGGCATCAGTGTTACCAGAAAAACTTGATAATTAGTTAAATTTGCGATATACCTCAGTTATTTCGATGTCCCAAGATAAAGGCTTTGCTCTGTGTTTTGTTGTCAAACACAGTGGTACAAATGGAAGAGCTTGGCCTGTGCCATAACAGTGCAAACGTGATAACTCGGCCATTAATGATAGTATTGATGGCGCAATAGAACTAAATTGACCTCCAGGCATCAGTGTTACTAGAAAAACTTGATAATTAGTTGAATGTGCGATATAATACAGTTATTTCGAAGTCCCAAGATAAAGGAGTTGCTCTGTGTTTTGTTGTCAAACACAGCGGTACAAATGGAAGAGCTTGGCCTGTGCCATAACACTGCAAATGTGACAACTCCGCCATTAATGATAGTATTGATGGCGTAATAGAACTAAATTGACCTCCAGGCATCAGTGTTACTAGAAAAACTTGATAATTAGTTGAATTTGCGATATACCTCAGTTATTTCGATGTCCCAAGATAAAGGCTTTGCTCTGTGTTTTGTTGTCAAACACAGTGGTACAAATGGAAGAGCTTGGCCTGTGCCATAACAGTGCAAACATGATAACTCGGCCATTAATGATAGTATTGATGGCGCAATAGAACTAAATTGACCTCCAGGCATCAGTGTTACTAGAAAAACTTGATAATTAGTTGAATGTGCGATATAATACAGTTATTTCGAAGTCCCAAAATAAAGGAGTTGCTCTGTGTTTTGTTGTCAAACACAGATGTACAAATGGAAGAGCTTGGCCTGTGCCATAACAGTGCAAACGTGATAACTCGCCCATTAATGATAGTATTGTTGGCGCAATAGAACTAAATTGACCTCCAGGCATCAGTGTTACTAGAAAAACTTGATAATTAGTTAAATTTGCGATATGCCTCAGTTATTTCGATGTCCCAAGATAAAGGAGTTGCTCTCTGTTTTATTGTCAAAGAGACCGGTACAAATGGCATAGCTTGGACTGTGCCATAACACTGCAAATGTGACAACTCCGCCATTAATGATAGTATTGATGGCGCAATAGAACTAAATTGACCTCCAGGCATCAGTGTTACTAGAAAAACTTGATAATTAGTTAACTTTGCGATATAACTCGGTTATTTCGAAGTCCCAAATAAAGTATTTGCTCTGTGTTATGTTGTCAAACAGCGGTACAAATGGAAGAGCTTGGTCTGTGCCATAAGACCGCAAACGTGACATCTCACCCATTAATGATAGTATTGATGGCGCAATAGAACTAAATATACCTCCAGGCATCAGTGTTACTAGAAAAACATGATAATTAGTTGAATTTGCGATATAATACAGTTATTTCGAAGTCCCAAAATAAAGAATTTGCTCTGTGTTTTGTTGACAAACACAGCGGTACAAATGGAAGAGCTTTGGCTGTGCCATACCACTACAAATGTAACAACTCCGTCATTAATGATAGTATTGATGGCGCAATATAACTAAATTGACCTCCAGGCATCAGTGTTACCAGAAAAACTTGATAATTAGTTAAATTTGCGATATACCTCAGTTATTTCGATGTCCCAAGATAAAGGCTTTGCTCTGTGTTTTGTTGTCAAACACAGTGGTACAAATGGAAGAGCTTGGCCTGTGCCATAACAGTGCAAACGTGATAACTCGGCCATTAATGATAGTATTGATGGCGCAATAGAACTAAATTGACCTCCAGGCATCAGTGTTACTAGAAAAACTTGATAATTAGTTGAATGTGCGATATAATACAGTTATTTCGAAGTCCCAAGATAAAGGAGTTGCTCTGTGTTTTGTTGTCAAACACAGCGGTACAAATGGAAGAGCTTGGCCTGTGCCATAACACTGCAAATGTGACAACTCCGCCATTAATGATAGTATTGATGGCGTAATAGAACTAAATTGACCTCCAGGCATCAGTGTTACTAGAAAAACTTGATAATTAGTTGAATTTGCGATATACCTCAGTTATTTCGATGTCCCAAGATAAAGGCTTTGCTCTGTGTTTTGTTGTCAAACACAGTGGTACAAATGGAAGAGCTTGGCCTGTGCCATAACAGTGCAAACATGATAACTCGGCCATTAATGATAGTATTGATGGCGCAATAGAACTAAATTGACCTCCAGGCATCAGTGTTACTAGAAAAACTTGATAATTAGTTGAATGTGCGATATAATACAGTTATTTCGAAGTCCCAAAATAAAGGAGTTGCTCTGTGTTTTGTTGTCAAACACAGATGTACAAATGGAAGAGCTTGGCCTGTGCCATAACACTGCAAATGTGACAACTCCGCCATTAATGATAGTATTGATGGCGTAATAGAACTAAATTGACCTCCAGGCATCAGTGTTACTAGAAAAACTTGATAATTAGTTGAATTTGCGATATACCTCAGTTATTTCGATGTCCCAATATAAAGGCTTTGCTCTGTGTTTTGTTGTCAAACACAGTGGTACATATGGAAGAGCTAGGCCTGTGCCATAACAGTGCAAACGTGATAACTCGCCCATTAATGATAGTATTGTTGGCGCAATAGAACTAAATTGACCTCCAGGCATCAGTGTTACTAGAAAAACTTGATAATTAGTTAAATTTGCGATATGCCTCAGTTATTTCGATGTCCCAAGATAAAGGAGTTGCTCTCTGTTTTATTGTCAAAGAGACCGGTACAAATGGCATAGCTTGGACTGTGCCATAACACTGCAAATGTGACAACTCCGCCATTAATGATAGTATTGATGGCGCAATAGAACTAAATTGACCTCCAGGCATCAGTGTTACTAGAAAAACTTGATAATTAGTTAACTTTGCGATATAACTCGGTTATTTCGAAGTCCCAAATAAAGTATTTGCTCTGTGTTATGTTGTCAAACAGCGGTACAAATGGAAGAGCTTGGTCTGTGCCATAACACCGCAAACGTGACATCTCACCCGTTAATGATAGTATTGATGGCGCAATAGAACTAAATATACCTCCAGGCATCAGTGTTACTAGAAAAACATGATAATTAGTTGAATTTGCGATATACCTCAGTTATTTCGAAGTCCCAAAATAAAGGATTTGCTCTGTGTTTTGTTGTCAAACACAGCGGTACAAATGGAAGAGCTTGGGCTGTGCCATAACAGTGCAAACGTGATTACTCGGCCATTAATGATAGTATTGATGGCGCAATAGAACTAATTTTACCTCCAGGCATCAGTGTTACCAGAAAAACTTGATAATTAGTTAAATTTGCGATATACCTCAGATATTTCGATGTCCCAAGATAAAGGCTTTGCTCTGTGTTTTGTTGTCAAACACAGTGGTACAAATGGAAGAGCTTGGCCTGTGCCATAACAGTGCAAACGTGATTACTCGGCCATTAATGATAGTATTGATGGCGCAATAGAATTAAATTGACCTCCAGGCATCAGTGTTACTAGAAAAGCTTGATAATTAGTTGAATTTGCGATATAATACAGTTATTTCGAAGTCCCAAAATAAAGAATTTGCTCTGTGTTTTGTTGTCAAAGAGACCGGTACAAATGGCATAGCTTGGACTGTGCCATAACACTGCAAATGTGACAACTCCGCCATTAATGATAGTATTGATGGCGCAATAGAACTAAATTGACCTCCAGGCATCAGTGTTACTAGAAAAAACTTGATAATTAGTTAACTTTGCGATATAACTCGGTTATTTCGAAGTCCCAAATAAAGTATTTGCTCTGTGTTATGTTGTCAAACAGCGTTACAAATGGAAGAGCTTGGTCTGTGCCATAACACCGCAAACGTGACATCTCACCCATTAATGATAGTATTGATGGCGCAATAGAACTAAATATACCTCCAGGCATCAGTGTTACTAGAAAAACATGATAATTAGTTGAATTTGCGATATACCTCAGTTATTTCGAAGTCCCAAAATAAAGGATTTGCTCTGTGTTATGTTGTCAAACACACCGGTACAAATGGAAGAGCTTGGGCTGTGCCATACCACTGCAAATGTAACAACTCCGTCATTAATGATAGTATTGATGGCGCAATAGAACTAAATTGACCTCCAGGCATCAGTGTTACCAGAAAAACTTGATAATTAGTTAAATTTGCGATATACCTCAGTTATTTCGATGTCCCAAGATAAAGGCTTTGCTCTGTGTTTTGTTGTCAAACACAGTGGTACAAATGGAAGAGCTTGGCCTGTGCCATAACAGTGCAAACGTGATTACTCGGCCATTAATGATAGTATTGATGGCGTAATAGAACTAAATTGACCTCCAGGCATCAGTGTTACTAGAAAAACTTGATAATTAGTTGAATTTGCGATATAATACAGTTATTTCGAAGTCCCAAGATAAAGGAGTTGCTCTGTGTTTTGTTGTCAAAGACAGTGGTACAAATGGAAGAGCTTGGCCTGTGCCATAACAGTGCAAACGTGATAACTCAGCCATTAATGATAGTATTGATGGCGCAATAGAACTAAATTGACCTCCAGGCATCAGCGTTATTAAAACAAATTGACAATTAGTTAAATTTGCGATATACCTCAGTTATTTCGATGTCCCAAGATAAAGGAGTTGCTCTGTGTTTTGTTGTCAAACACAGTGGTACAAATGGAAGAGCTTGGCCTGGGCCATAACAGTGCAAAGGTGATTACTCGGCCATTAATGATAGTATTGATGGCGCAATATAACTAAATTGACCTCCAGGCATCAGTGTTACTCGAAAAACTTGATAATTAGTTGAATTTGCGATATAATACAGTTATTTCGAAGTCCCAAGATAAAGGAGTTGCTCTGTGTTTTGTTGTCAAACACAGTGGTACAAATGGAAGAGCTTGGCCTGTGCGATAACAGTGCAAACGTGATTACTCGGCCATTAATGATAGTATTGATGGCGCAATAGAAATAAATTGACCTCCAGGCATCAGTTTTACTAGAAAAACTTGATAATTAGTTGAATGTGCGATATAATACAGTTATTTCGAAGTCCCAAGATAAAGGAGTTGCTCTGTGTTTTGTTGTCAAACACAGCGGTACAAATGGCATAGCATGAACTGTGCCATAACACTGCAAATGTGACAACTCGGCCATTACTGATAGTATTGATGGCGCAATAGAACTAAATTGACCTCCAGGCATCAGTGTTACTTGAAAAACTTGATAATTAGTTGAATTTGCGATATAATACAGTTATTTCGAAGTCCCAAGATAAAGGAGTTGCTCTGTGTTTTGTTGTCAAACACGTGGTACAAATGGAAGAGCTTGGCCTGTGCCATAACAGTGCAAACGTGACATCTCACCCATTAATGATAGTATTGATGGCGCAATAGAACCAATTTCACCTCCAGGTCTCAGTGTTACTAGAAAAACTTGATAATTAGTTAAATTTGCGATATACCTCAGTTATTTCGAAGTCCCAACATAAAGGATTTGCTCTGTGTTTTGTTGTGAAACACACCTGTACAAATGGAAGAGCTTGGCCTGTGCCATAACAGTGCAAACGTGATAACTCGGCCATTAATGATAGTATTGATGGCGCAATAGAACTAAATTGACCTCCAGGCATCAGTGTTACCAGAAAAACTTGATAATTAGTTAAATTTGCGATATACCTCAGTTATTTCGATGTCCCAAGATAAAGGCTTTGTTCTGTGGTTTGTTGTCAAACACAGTGGTACAAATGGAAGAGCTTGGCCTGTGCCATAACAGTGCAAACGTGATAACTCGGCCATTAAAGATAGTATTGATGGCGCAATAGAACTAAATTGACCTCCAGGCATCAGTGTTACTAGAAAAACTGTATAATTAGTTGAATTTGCGATATACCTCAGTTATTTCGATGTCCCAATATAAAGGCTTTGCTCTGTGTTTTGTTGTCAAACACAGAGGTACAAATGGAAGAGCTTGGACTGTGCCATAACACTGCAAATGTGACAACTCCGCCATTAATGATAGTATTGATGGCGCAATAGAACTAAATTGACCTCCAGGCATCAGTGTTACTAGAAAAACTTGATAATTAGTTAACTTTGCGATATAACTCGGTTATTTCGAAGTCCCAAATAAAGTATTTGCTCTGTGTTATGTTGTCAAACAGCGTTACAAATGGAAGAGCTTGGTCTGTGCCATAACACCGCAAACGTGACATCTCACCCATTAATGATAGTATTGATGGCGCAATAGAACTAAATTGACCTCCAGGCATCAGTGTTACTTGAAAAACTTGATAATTAGTTGAATTTGCGATATAATACAGTTATTTCGAAGTCCCAAGATAAAGGAGTTGCTCTGTGTTTTGTTGTCAAACACGTGGTACAAATGGAAGAGCTTGGCCTGTGCCATAACAGTGCAAACGTGACATCTCACCCATTAATGATAGTATTGATGGCGGAATAGAACCAATTTCACCTCCAGGCCTCAGTGTTACTAGAAAAACTTGATAATTAGTTAAATTTGCGATATACCTCAGTTATTTCGAAGTCCCAACATAAAGGATTTGCTCTGTGTTTTGTTGTGAAACACACCTGTACAAATGGAAGAGCTTGGCCTGTGCCATAACAGTGCAAACGTGATAACTCGGCCATTAATGATAGTATTGATGGCGCAATAGAACTAAATTGACCTCCAGGCATCAGTGTTACCAGAAAAACTTGATAATTAGTTAAATTTGCGATATACCTCAGTTATTTCGATGTCCCAAGATAAAGGCTTTGCTCTGTGGTTTGTTGTCAAACACAGTGGTACAAATGGAAGAGCTTGGCCTGTGCCATAACAGTGCAAACGTGATAACTCGGCCATTAATGATAGTATTGATGGCGCAATAGAACTAAATTGACCTCCAGGCATCAGTGTTACTAGAAAAACTGTATAATTAGTTGAATTTGCGATATACCTCAGTTATTTCGATGTCCCAATATAAAGGCTTTGCTCTGTGTTTTGTTGTCAAACACAGTGGTACAAATGGAAGAGCTTGGTCTGTGCCCTAACACCGCAAACGTGACATCTCACCCATTAATGATAGTATTAATGGCGCAATAGAACTAAATATACCTCCAGGCATCAGTTTTACTAGAAAAACATGATAATTAGTTGAATTTGCGATATACCTCAGTTATTTCGAAGTCCCAAAATAAAGAATTTGCTCTGTGTTTTGTTGTCAAACACAGCGGTACAAATGGAAGAGCTTTGGCTGTGCCATACCACTGCAAATGTAACAACTCCGTCATTAATGATAGTATTGATGGCGCAATAGAACTAAATTGACCTCCAGGCATCAGTGTTTCCAGAAAAAACTTGATAATTAGTTGAATTTACGATATACCTCAGTTATTTCGATGTCCCAAAATAAAGAATTTGCTCTGTGTTTTGTTGTCAAACACACGGTACAAATGGAAGAGCTTTGGCTGTGCCATACCACTGCAAATGTAACAACTCCGTCATTAATGATAGTATTGATGGCGCAATAGAACTAAATTGAACTCCAGGCATCAGTGTTACCAGAAATACTTGATAATTAGTTAAATTTGCGATATACCTCAGTTATTTCGATGTCCCAAGATAAAGGCTTTGCTCTGTGTTTTGTTGTCAAACACAGTGGTACAAATGGAAGAGCTTGGCCTGTGCCATAACAGTGCAAACGTGATAACTCGGCCATTAATGATAGTATTGATGGCGCAATAGAACTAAATTGACCTCCAGGCATCAGTGTTACTAGAAAAACTGTATAATTAGTTGAATTTGCGATATACCTCAGTTATTTCGATGTCCCAATATAAAGGCTTTGCTCTGTGTTTTGTTGTCAAACACAGTGGTACAAATGGAAGAGCTTGGTCTGTGCCCTAACACCGCAAATGTGACATCTCACCCATTAATGATAGTATTAATGGCGCAATAGAACTAAATATACCTCCAGGCATCAGTTTTACTAGAAAAACATGATAATTAGTTGAATTTGCGATATACCTCAGTTATTTCGATGTCCCAAAATAAAGGAGTTGCTCTGTGTTTTATTGTCAAAGAGACCGGTACAAATGGAAGAGCTTGGGCTGTGCCATAGCACTGCAAATGTAACAACTCCGTCATTAATGATAGTATTGATGGCGCAATAGAACTAAATTGACCTCCAGGCATCAGTGTTACTAGAAAAACTTGATAATTAGTTGAATTTGCGATATACCTCAGTTATTTCGAAGTCCCAAAATAAAGAATTTGCTCTGTGTTTTGTTGTCAAACACAGCGGTACAAATGGAAGAGCTTTGGCTGTGCCATACCACTGCAAATGTAACAACTCCGTCATTAATGATAGTATTGATGGCGCAATAGAACTAAATTGACCTCCAGGCATCAGTGTTACCAGAAAAAACTTGATAATTAGTTAAATTTGCGATATACCTCAGTTATTTCGATGTCCCAAGATAAAGGCTTTGCTCTGTGTTTTGTTGTCAAACACAGTGGTACAAATGGAAGAGCTTGGCCTGTGCCATAACAGTGCAAACGTGATAACTCGGCCATTAATGATAGTATTGATGGCGCAATAGAACTAAATTGACCTCCAGGCATCAGTGTTACTAGAAAAACTTGATAATTAGTTGAATGTGCGATATAATACAGTTATTTCGAAGTCCCAAGATAAAGGATATGCTCTGTGTTTTGTTGTCAAACACAGCGGTACAAATGGAAGAGCTTGGCCTGTGCCATAACATTGCAAATGTGACAACTCCGCCATTAATGATAGTATTGATGGCGTAATAGAACTAAATTGACCTCCAGGCATCAGTGTTACTAGAAAAACTTGATAATTAGTTGAATTTGCGATATACCTCAGTTATTTCGATGTCCCAATATAAAGGCTTTGCTCTGTGTTTTGTTGTCAAACACAGTGGTACAAATGGAAGAGCTTGGCCTGTGCCATAACAGTGCAAACGTGATAACTCGCCCATTAATGATAGTATTGTTGGCGCAATATAACTAAATTGACCTCCAGGCATCAGTGTTACTAGAAAAACTTGATAATTAGTTAAATTTGCGATATGCCTCAGTTATTTCGATGTCCCAAAATAAAGGAGTTGCTCTGTGTTTTATTGTCAAAGAGACCGGTACAAATGGAAGAGCTTGGGCTGTGCCATACCACTGCAAATGTAACAACTCCGTCATTAATGATAGTATTGATGGCGCAATAGAACTAAATTGACCTCCAGGCATTAGTGTTACTAGAAAAACTTGATAATTAGTTGAATTTGCGATATACCTCAGTTATTTCGATGTCCCAAAATAAAGAATTTGCTCTGTGTTTTGTTGTCAAACACACGGTACAAATGGAAGAGCTTTGGCTGTGCCATACCACTGCAAATGTAACAACTCCGTCATTAATGATAGTATTGATGGCGCAATAGAACTAAATTGAACTCCAGGCATCAGTGTTACCAGAAATACTTGATAATTAGTTAAATTTGCGATATACCTCAGTTATTTCGATGTCCCAAGATAAAGGCTTTGCTCTGTGTTTTGTTGTCAAACACAGTGGTACAAATGGAAGAGCTTGGCCTGTGCCATAACAGTGCAAACGTGATAACTCGGCCATTAATGATAGTATTGATGGCGCAATAGAACTAAATTGACCTCCAGGCATCAGTGTTACTAGAAAAACTTGATAATTAGTTGAATGTGCGATATAATACAGTTATTTCGAAGTCCCAAGATAAAGGAGTTGCGCTGTGTTTTGTTGTCAAACACAGCGGTACAAATGGAAGAGCTTGGCCTGTGCCATAACACTGCAAATGTGACAACTCCGCCATTAATGATAGTATTGATGGCGTAATAGAACTAAATTGACCTCCAGGCATCAGTGTTACTAGAAAAACTTGATAATTAGTTGAATTTGCGATATACCTCAGTTATTTCGATGTCCCAATATAAAGGCTTTGCTCTGTGTTTTGTTGTCAAACACAGTGGTACAAATGGAAGAGCTTGGCCTGTGCCATAACAGTGCAAACGTGATAACTCGCCCATTAATGATAGTATTGTTGGCGCAATATAACTAAATTGACCTCCAGGCATCAGTGTTACTATAAAAACTTGATAATTAGTTAAATTTGCGATATGCCTCAGTTATTTCGATGTCCCAAAATAAAGGAGTTGCTCTGTGTTTTATTGTCAAAGAGACCGGTACAAATGGAAGAGCTTGGGCTGTGCCATACCACTGCAAATGTAACAACTCCGTCATTAATGATAGTATTGATGGCGCAATAGAACTAAATTGACCTCCAGGCATCAGTGTTACTAGAAAAACTTGATAATTAGTTGAATTTGCGATATACCTCAGTTATTTCGATGTCCCAAAATAAAGAATTTGCTCTGTGTTTTGTTGTCAAACACAGCGGTACAAATGGAAGAGCTTTGGCTGTGCCATACCACTGCAAATGTAACAACTCCGTCATTAATGATAGTATTGATGGCGCAATAGAACTAAATTGAACTCCAGGCATCAGTGTTACCAGAAAAACTTGATAATTAGTTAAATTTGCGATATACCTCAGTTATTTCGATGTCCCAAGATAAAGGCTTTGCTCTGTGTTTTGTTGTCAAACACAGTGGTACAAATGGAAGAGCTTGGCCTGTGCCATAACAGTGCAAACGTGATAACTCGGCCATTAATGATAGTATTGATGGCGCAATAGAACTAAATTGACCTCCAGGCATCAGTGTTACTAGAAAAACTTGATAATTAGTTGAATGTGCGATATAATACAGTTATTTCGAAGTCCCAAGATAAAGGATATGCTCTGTGTTTTGTTGTCAAACACAGCGGTACAAATGGAAGAGCTTGGCCTGTGCCATAACACTGCAAATGTGACAACTCCGCCATTAATGATAGTATTGATGGCGTAATAGAACTAAATTGACCTCCAGGCATCAGTGTTACTAGAAAAACTTGATAATTAGTTGAATTTGCGATATACCTCAGTTATTTCGATGTCCCAATATAAAGGCTTTGCTCTGTGTTTTGTTGTCAAACACAGTGGTACAAATGGAAGAGCTTGGCCTGTGCCATAACAGTGCAAACGTGATAACTCGCCCATTAATGATAGTATTGTTGGCGCAATATAACTAAATTGACCTCCAGGCATCAGTGTTACTAGAAAAACTTGATAATTAGTTAAATTTGCGATATGCCTCAGTTATTTCGATGTCCCAAAATAAAGGAGTTGCTCTGTGTTTTATTGTCAAAGAGACCGGTACAAATGGAAGAGCTTGGGCTGTGCCATACCACTGCAAATGTAACAACTCCGTCATTAATGATAGTATTGATGGCGCAATAGAACTAAATTGACCTCCAGGCATCAGTGTTACTAGAAAAACTTGATAATTAGTTGAATTTGCGATATACCTCAGTTATTTCGATGTCCCAAAATAAAGAATTTGCTCTGTGTTTTGTTGTCAAACACACGGTACAAATGGAAGAGCTTTGGCTGTGCCATACCACTGCAAATGTAACAACTCCGTCATTAATGATAGTATTGATGGCGCAATAGAACTAAATTGAACTCCAGGCATCAGTGTTACCAGAAATACTTGATAATTAGTTAAATTTGCGATATACCTCAGTTATTTCGATGTCCCAAGATAAAGGCTTTGCTCTGTGTTTTGTTGTCAAACACAGTGGTACAAATGGAAGAGCTTGGCCTGTGCCATAACAGTGCAAACGTGATAACTCGGCCATTAATGATAGTATTGATGGCGCAATAGAACTAAATTGACCTCCAGGCATCAGTGTTACTAGAAAAACTTGATAATTAGTTGAATGTGCGATATAATACAGTTATTTCGAAGTCCCAAGATAAAGGAGTTGCTCTGTGTTTTGTTGTCAAACACAGCGGTACAAATGGAAGAGCTTGGCCTGTGCCATAACACTGCAAATGTGACAACTCCGCCATTAATGATAGTATTGATGGCGTAATAGAACTAAATTGACCTCCAGGCATCAGTGTTACTAGAAAAACTTGATAATTAGTTGAATTTGCGATATACCTCAGTTATTTCGATGTCCCAATATAAAGGCTTTGCTCTGTGTTTTGTTGTCAAACACAGTGGTACAAATGGAAGAGCTTGGCCTGTGCCATAACAGTGCAAACGTGATAACTCGCCCATTAATGATAGTATTGTTGGCGCAATATAACTAAATTGACCTCCAGGCATCAGTGTTACTAGAAAAACTTGATAATTAGTTAAATTTGCGATATGCCTCAGTTATTTCGATGTCCCAAAATAAAGGAGTTGCTCTGTGTTTTATTGTCAAAGAGACCGGTACAAATGGAAGAGCTTGGACTGTGCCATAACACTGCAAATGTGACAACTCCGCCATTAATGATAGTATTGATGGCGCAATAGAACTAATTTCACCTCCAGGCATCAGTGTTACTAGAAAAACGTGATAATTAGTTGAATTTGCGATATACCTCAGTTATTTCGAAGTCCCAACATAAAGGATTTGCTCTGTGTTTTGTTGTGAAACACACCTGTACAAATGAAAGAGCTTGGCCTGTGCCATAACAGTGCAACCGTGATAACTCGGCCATTAATGATAGTATTGATGGCGCAATAGAACTAAATTGACCTCCAGGCATCAGTGTTACCAGAAAAACTTGATAATTAGTTAAATTTGCGATATACCTCAGTTATTTCGATGTCCCAAGATAAAGGCTTTGCTCTGTGTTTTGTTGTCAAACACAGTGGTACAAATGGAAGAGCTTGGCCTGTGCCATAACAGTGCAAATGTGACAACTCCGCCATTAATGATAGTATTGATGGCGCAATAGAACTAAATTGACCTCCAGGCATCAGTGTTACTAGAAAAACTTGATAATTAGTTGAATTTGCGATATACCTCAGTTATTTCGATGTCCCAAAATAAAGAATTTGCTCTGTGTTTTGTTGTCAAACACACGGTACAAATGGAAGAGCTTTGGCTGTGCCATACCACTGCAAATGTAACAACTCCGTCATTAATGATAGTATTGATGGCGCAATAGAACTAAATTGAACTCCAGGCATCAGTGTTACCAGAAATACTTGATAATTAGTTAAATTTGCGATATACCTCAGTTATTTCGATGTCCCAAGATAAAGGCTTTGCTCTGTGTTTTGTTGTCAAACACAGTGGTACAAATGGAAGAGCTTGGCCTGTGCCATAACAGTGCAAACGTGATAACTCGGCCATTAATGATAGTATTGATGGCGCAATAGAACTAAATTGACCTCCAGGCATCAGTGTTACTAGAAAAACTTGATAATTAGTTGAATGTGCGATATAATACAGTTATTTCGAAGTCCCAAGATAAAGGAGTTGCTCTGTGTTTTGTTGTCAAACACAGCGGTACAAATGGAAGAGCTTGGCCTGTGCCATAACACTGCAAATGTGACAACTCCGCCATTAATGATAGTATTGATGGCGTAATAGAACTAAATTGACCTCCAGGCATCAGTGTTACTAGAAAAACTTGATAATTAGTTGAATTTGCGATATACCTCAGTTATTTCGATGTCCCAATATAAAGGCTTTGCTCTGTGTTTTGTTGTCAAACACAGTGGTACAAATGGAAGAGCTTGGCCTGTGCCATAACAGTGCAAACGTGATAACTCGCCCATTAATGATAGTATTGTTGGCGCAATATAACTAAATTGACCTCCAGGCATCAGTGTTACTAGAAAAACTTGATAATTAGTTAAATTTGCGATATGCCTCAGTTATTTCGATGTCCCAAAATAAAGGAGTTGCTCTGTGTTTTATTGTCAAAGAGACCGGTACAAATGGAAGAGCTTGGACTGTGCCATAACACTGCAAATGTGACAACTCCGCCATTAATGATAGTATTGATGGCGCAATAGAACTAATTTCACCTCCAGGCATCAGTGTTACTAGAAAAACGTGATAATTAGTTGAATTTGCGATATACCTCAGTTATTTCGAAGTCCCAACATAAAGGATTTGCTCTGTGTTTTGTTGTGAAACACACCTGTACAAATGAAAGAGCTTGGCCTGTGCCATAACAGTGCAACCGTGATAACTCGGCCATTAATGATAGTATTGATGGCGCAATAGAACTAAATTGACCTCCAGGCATCAGTGTTACCAGAAAAACTTGATAATTAGTTAAATTTGCGATATACCTCAGTTATTTCGATGTCCCAAGATAAAGGCTTTGCTCTGTGTTTTGTTGTCAAACACAGTGGTACAAATGGAAGAGCTTGGCCTGTGCCATAACAGTGCAAATGTGACAACTCCGCCATTAATGATAGTATTGATGGCGCAATAGAACTAAATTGACCTCCAGGCATCAGTGTTACTAGAAAAACTGTATAATTAGTTGAATTTGCGATATACCTCAGTTATTTCGATGTCTCAAAATAAAGGCTTTGCTCTCTGTTTTATTGTCAAAGAGACCGGTACAAATGGCATAGCTTGGACTGTGCCATAACACTGCAAATGTGACAACTCCGCCATTAATGATAGTATTGATGGCGCAATAGAACTAATTTCACCTCCAGGCATCAGTGTTACTAGAAAAACGTGATAATTAGTTGAATTTGCGATATACCTCAGTTATTTCGAAGGCCCAACATAAAGGATTTGCTCTGTGTTTTGTTGTGAAACACACCTGTACAAATGGAAGAGCTTGGCCTGTGCCATAACAGTGCAAACGTGTTAACTCGGCCATTAATGATAGTATTGATGGCGCAATAGAACTAAATTGACCTCCAGGCATCAGTGTTACCAGAAAAACTTGATAATTAGTTAAATTTGCGATATACCTCAGTTATTTCGATGTCCCAAGATAAAGGCTTTGCTCTGTGGTTTGTTGTCAAACACAGTGGTACAAATGGAAGAGCTTGGCCTGTGCCATAACAGTGCAAACGTGATAACTCGGCCATTAATGATAGTATTGATGGCGCAATATAACTAAATTGACCTCCAGGCATCAGTGTTACTAGAAAAACTTGATAATTAGTTGAACGTGCGATATAATACAGTTATTTCGAAGTCCCAAGATAAAGGAGTTGCTCTGTGTTTTGTTGTCAAACACAGCGGTACAAATGGAAGAGCTTGGCCTGTGCCATAACACTGCAAATGTGACAACTCCGCCATTAATGATAGTATTGATGGCGCAATAGAACTAAATTGACCTCCAGGCATCAGTGTTACTAGAAAAACTGTATAATTAGTTGAATTTGCGATATACCTCAGTTATTTCGATGTCCCAAAATAAAGGAGTTGCTCTGTGTTTTATTGTCAAAGAGACCGGTACAAATGGAAGAGCTTGGGCTGTGCCATACCACTGCAAATGTAACAACTCCGTCATTAATGATAGTATTGATGGCGCAATAGAACTAAATTGACCTCCAGGCATCAGTGTTACTAGAAAAACTTGATAATTAGTTGAATTTGCGATATACCTCAGTTATTTCGATGTCCCAAAATAAAGAATTTGCTCTGTGTTTTGTTGTCAAACACAGCGGTACAAATGGAAGAGCTTTGGCTGTGCCATACCACTGCAAATGTAACAACTCCGTCATTAATGATAGTATTGATGGCGCAATAGAACTAAATTGACCTCCAGGCATCAGTGTTACTAGAAAAACTTGATAATTAGTTAAATTTGCGATATACCTCAGTTATTTCGATGTCCCAAGATAAAGGCTTTGCTCTGTGTTTTGTTGTTAAACACAGTGGTACAAATGGAAGAGCTTGGCCTGTGCCATAACAGTGCAAACGTGATAACTCGCCCATTAATGATAGTATTGTTGGCGCAATATAACTAAATTGACCTCCAGGCATCAGTGTTACTAGAAAAACTTGATAATTAGTTAAATTTGCGATATGCCTCAGTTATTTCGATGTCCCAAAATAAAGGAGTTGCTCTGTGTTTTATTGTCAAAGAGACCGGTACAAATGGAAGAGCTTGGACTGTGCCATAACACTGCAAATGTGACAACTCCGCCATTAATGATAGTATTGATGGCGCAATAGAACTAATTTCACCTCCAGGCATCAGTGTTACTAGAAAAACGTGATAATTAGTTGAATTTGCGATATACCTCAGTTATTTCGAAGTCCCAACATAAAGGATTTGCTCTGTGTTTTGTTGTGAAACACACCTGTACAAATGAAAGAGCTTGGCCTGTGCCATAACAGTGCAACCGTGATAACTCGGCCATTAATGATAGTATTGATGGCGCAATAGAACTAAATTGACCTCCAGGCATCAGTGTTACCAGAAAAACTTGATAATTAGTTAAATTTGCGATATACCTCAGTTATTTCGATGTCCCAAGATAAAGGCTTTGCTCTGTGTTTTGTTGTCAAACACAGTGGTACAAATGGAAGAGCTTGGCCTGTGCCATAACAGTGCAAACGTGATAACTCGGCCATTAATGATAGTATTGATGGCGCAATAGAACTAAATTGACCTCCAGGCATCAGTGTTACTAGAAAAACTTGATAATTAGTTGAATGTGCGATATAATACAGTTATTTCGAAGTCCCAAGATAAAGGAGTTGCTCTGTGTTTTGTTGTCAAACACAGCGGTACAAATGGAAGAGCTTGGCCTGTGCCATAACACTGCAAATGTGACAACTCCGCCATTAATGATAGTATTGATGGCGCAATAGAACTAAATTGACCTCCAGGCATCAGTGTTACTAGAAAAACTGTATAATTAGTTGAATTTGCGATATACCTCAGTTATTTCGATGTCTCAAAATAAAGGCTTTGCTCTCTGTTTTATTGTCAAAGAGACCGGTACAAATGGCATAGCTTGGACTGTGCCATAACACTGCAAATGTGACAACTCCGCCATTAATGATAGTATTGATGGCGCAATAGAACTAATTTCACCTCCAGGCATCAGTGTTACTAGAAAAACGTGATAATTAGTTGAATTTGCGATATACCTCAGTTATTTCGAAGGCCCAACATAAAGGATTTGCTCTGTGTTTTGTTGTGAAACACACCTGTACAAATGGAAGAGCTTGGCCTGTGCCATAACAGTGCAAACGTGTTAACTCGGCCATTAATGATAGTATTGATGGCGCAATAGAACTAAATTGACCTCCAGGCATCAGTGTTACCAGAAAAACTTGATAATTAGTTAAATTTGCGATATACCTCAGTTATTTCGATGTCCCAAGATAAAGGCTTTGCTCTGTGGTTTGTTGTCAAACACAGTGGTACAAATGGAAGAGCTTGGCCTGTGCCATAACAGTGCAAACGTGATAACTCGGCCATTAATGATAGTATTGATGGCGCAATATAACTAAATTGACCTCCAGGCATCAGTGTTACTAGAAAAACTTGATAATTAGTTGAACGTGCGATATAATACAGTTATTTCGAAGTCCCAAGATAAAGGAGTTGCTCTGTGTTTTGTTGTCAAACACAGCGGTACAAATGGAAGAGCTTGGCCTGTGCCATAACACTGCAAATGTGACAACTCCGCCATTAATGATAGTATTGATGGCGCAATAGAACTAAATTGACCTCCAGGCATCAGTGTTACTAGAAAAACTGTATAATTAGTTGAATTTGCGATATACCTCAGTTATTTCGATGTCCCAAAATAAAGGAGTTGCTCTGTGTTTTATTGTCAAAGAGACCGGTACAAATGGAAGAGCTTGGGCTGTGCCATACCACTGCAAATGTAACAACTCCGTCATTAATGATAGTATTGATGGCGCAATAGAACTAAATTGACCTCCAGGCATCAGTGTTACTAGAAAAACTTGATAATTAGTTGAATTTGCGATATACCTCAGTTATTTCGATGTCCCAAAATAAAGAATTTGCTCTGTGTTTTGTTGTCAAACACAGCGGTACAAATGGAAGAGCTTTGGCTGTGCCATACCACTGCAAATGTAACAACTCCGTCATTAATGATAGTATTGATGGCGCAATAGAACTAAATTGAACTCCAGGCATCAGTGTTACCAGAAAAACTTGATAATTAGTTAAATTTGCGATATACCTCAGTTATTTCGATGTCCCAAGATAAAGGCTTTGCTCTGTGTTTTGTTGTTAAACACAGTGGTACAAATGGAAGAGCTTGGCCTGTGCCATAACAGTGCAAACGTGATAACTCGCCCATTAATGATAGTATTGATGGCGCAATAGAACTAAATTGACCTCCAGGCATCAGTGTTACCAGAAAAACTTGATAATTAGTTAAATTTGCGATATACCTCAGTTATTTCGATGTCCCAAGATAAAGGCTTTGCTCTGTGTTTTGTTGTCAAACACAGTGGTACAAATGGAAGAGCTTGGCCTGTGCCATAACAGTGCAAACGTGATAACTCGGCCATTAATGATAGTATTGATGGCGCAATAGAACTAAATTGACCTCCAGGCATCAGTGTTACTAGAAAAACTTGATAATTAGTTGAATGTGCGATATAATACAGTTATTTCGAAGTCCCAAGATAAAGGAGTTGCTCTGTGTTTTGTTGTCAAACACAGCGGTACAAATGGAAGAGCTTGGCCTGTGCCATAACACTGCAAATGTGACAACTCCGCCATTAATGATAGTATTGATGGCGCAATAGAACTAAATTGACCTCCAGGCATCAGTGTTACTAGAAAAACTGTATAATTAGTTGAATTTGCGATATACCTCAGTTATTTCGATGTCCCAAAATAAAGGCTTTGCTCTCTGTTTTATTGTCAAAGAGACCGGTACAAATGGCATAGCTTGGACTGTGCCATAACACTGCAAATGTGACAACTCCGCCATTAATGATAGTATTGATGGCGCAATAGAACTAATTTCACCTCCAGGCATCAGTGTTACTAGAAAAACGTGATAATTAGTTGAATTTGCGATATACCTCAGTTATTTCGAAGGCCCAACATAAAGGATTTGCTCTGTGTTTTGTTGTGAAACACACCTGTACAAATGGAAGAGCTTGGCCTGTGCCATAACAGTGCAAACGTGTTAACTCGGCCATTAATGATAGTATTGATGGCGCAATAGAACTAAATTGACCTCCAGGCATCAGTGTTACCAGAAAAACTTGATAATTAGTTAAATTTGCGATATACCTCAGTTATTTCGATGTCCCAAGATAAAGGCTTTGCTCTGTGGTTTGTTGTCAAACACAGTGGTACAAATGGAAGAGCTTGGCCTGTGCCATAACAGTGCAAACGTGATAACTCGGCCATTAATGATAGTATTGATGGCGCAATATAACTAAATTGACCTCCAGGCATCAGTGTTACTAGAAAAACTTGATAATTAGTTGAATGTGCGATATAATACAGTTATTTCGAAGTCCCAAGATAAAGGAGTTGCTCTGTGTTTTGTTGTCAAACACAGCGGTACAAATGGAAGAGCTTGGCCTGTGCCATAACACTGCAAATGTGACAACTCCGCCATTAATGATAGTATTGATGGCGCAATAGAACTAAATTGACCTCCAGGCATCAGTGTTACTAGAAAAACTGTATAATTAGTTGAATTTGCGATATACCTCAGTTATTTCGATGTCCCAATATAAAGGCTTTGCTCTGTGTTTTGTTGTCAAACACAGTGGTACAAATGGAAGAGCTTGGTCTGTGCCCTAACACCGCAAACGTGACATCTCACCCATTAATGATAGTATTAATGGCGCAATAGAACTAAATATACCTCCAGGCATCAGTTTTACTAGAAAAATATGATAATTAGTTGAATTTGCGATATACCTCAGTTATTTCGATGTCCCAAAATAAAGGAGTTGCTCTGTGTTTTATTGTCAAAGAGACCGGTACAAATGGAAGAGCTTGGGCTGTGCCATAGCACTGCAAATGTAACAACTCCGTCATTAATGATAGTATTGATGGCGCAATAGAACTAAATTGACCTCCAGGCATCAGTGTTACTAGAAAAACTTGATAATTAGTTGAATTTGCGATATACCTCAGTTATTTCGAAGTCCCAAAATAAAGAATTTGCTCTGTGTTTTGTTGTCAAACACAGCGGTACAAATGGAAGAGCTTTGGCTGTGCCATACCACTGCAAATGTAACAACTCCGTCATTAGTGATAGTATTGATGGCGCAATAGAACTAAATTGACCTCCAGGCATCAGTGTTACCAGAAAAACTTGATAATTAGTTAAATTTGCGATATACCTCAGTTATTTCGATGTCCCAAGATAAAGGCTTTGCTCTGTGTTTTGTTGTCAAACACAGTGGTACAAATGGAAGAGCTTGGCCTGTGCCATAACAGTGCAAACGTGATAACTCGGCCATTAATGATAGTATTGATGGCGCAATAGAACTAAATTGACCTCCAGGCATCAGTGTTACTAGAAAAACTTGATAATTAGTTGAATGTGCGATATAATACAGTTATTTCGAAGTCCCAAGATAAAGGAGTTGCTCTGTGTTTTGTTGTCAAACACAGCGGTACAAATGGAAGAGCTTGGGCTGTGCCATACCACTGCAAATGTAACAACTCCGTCATTAATGATAGTATTGATGGCGCAATAGAACTAAATTGACCTCCAGGCATCAGTGTTACTAGAAAAACTTGATAATTAGTTGAATTTGCGATATACCCCAGTTATTTCGATGTCCCAAAATAAAGAATTTGCTCTGTGTTTTGTTGTCAAACACACGGTACAAATGGAAGAGCTTTGGCTGTGCCATACCACTGCAAATGTAACAACTCCGTCATTAATGATAGTATTGATGGCGCAATAGAACTAAATTGACCTCCAGGCATCAGTGTTACCAGAAAAACTTGATAACTAGTTAAATTTGCGATATACCTCAGTTATTTCGATGTCCCAAGATAAAGGCTTTGCTCTGTGTTTTGTTGTCAAACACAGTGGTACAAATGGAAGAGCTTGGCCTGTGCCATAACAGTGCAAACGTGATAACTCGGCCATTAATGATAGTATTGATGGCGCAATAGAACTAAATTGACCTCCAGGCATCAGTGTTACTAGAAAAACTTGATAATTAGTTGAATGTGCGATATAATACAGTTATTTCGAAGTCCCAAGATAAAGGAGTTGCTCTGTGTTTTGTTGTCAAACACAGCGGTACAAATGGAAGAGCTTGGCCTGTGCCATAAAACTGCAAATGTGACAACTCCGCCATTAATGATAGTATTGATGGCGTAATAGAACTAAATTGACCTCCAGGCATCAGTGTTACTAGAAAAACTTGATAATTAGTTGAATTTGCGATATACCTCAGTTATTTCGATGTCCCAATATAAAGGCTTTGCTCTGTGTTTTGTTGTCAAACACAGTGGTACAAATGGAAGAGCTTGGCCTGTGCCATAACAGTGCAAACGTGATAACTCGGCCATTAATGATAGTATTGTTGGCGCAATATAACTAAATTGACCTCCAGGCATCAGTGTTACTAGAAAAACTTGATAATTAGTTAAATTTGCGATATGCCTCAGTTATTTCGATGTCCCAAAATAAAGGAGTTGCTCTGTGTTTTATTGTCAAAGAGACCGGTACAAATGGAAGAGCTTGGGCTCTGCCATACCACTGCAAATGTAACAACTCCGTCATTAATGATAGTATTGATGGCGCAATAGAACTAAATTGACCTCCAGGCATCAGTGTTACTAGAAAAACTTGATAATTAGTTGAATTTGCGATATACCTCAGTTATTTCGATGTCCCAAAATAAAGAATTTGCTCTGTGTTTTGTTGTCAAACACACGGTACAAATGGAAGAGCTTGGGCTGTGCCATACCACTGCAAATGTAACAACTCCGTCATTAATGATAGTATTGATGGCGCAATAGAACTAAATTGACCTCCAGGCATCAGTGTTACTAGAAAAACTTGATAATTAGTTGAATTTGCGATATACCTCAGTTATTTCGATGTCCCAAAATAAAGAATTTGCTCTGTGTTTTGTTGTCAAACACACGGTACAAATGGAAGAGCTTTGGCTGTGCCATACCACTGCAAATGTAACAACTCCGTCATTAATGATAGTATTGATGGCGCAATAGAACTAAATTGAACTCCAGGCATCAGTGTTACCAGAAATACTTGATAATTAGTTACATTTGCGATATACCTCAGTTATTTCGATGTCCCAAGATAAAGGCTTTGCTCTGTGTTTTGTTGTCAAACACAGTGGTACAAATGGAAGAGCTTGGCCTGTGCCATAACAGTGCAAACGTGATAACTCGGCCATTAATGATAGTATTGATGGCGCAATAGAACTAAATTGACCTCCAGGCATCAGTGTTACTAGAAAAACTGTATAATTAGTTGAATTTGCGATATACCTCAGTTATTTCGATGTCCCAATATAAAGGCTTTGCTCTGTGTTTTGTTGTCAAACACAGTGGTACAAATGGAAGAGCTTGGTCTGTGCCCTAACACCGCAAACGTGACATCTCACCCATTAATGATAGTATTAATGGCGCAATAGAACTAAATATACCTCCAGGCATCAGTTTTACTAGAAAAACATGATAATTAGTTGAATTTGCGATATACCTCAGTTATTTCGATGTCCCAAAATAAAGGAGTTGCTCTGTGTTTTATTGTCAAACACACCGGTACAAATGGAAGAGCTTGGCCTGTGCCATCACACTGCAAATGTGACAACTCGGCCATTAATGATAGTATTGATGGCGCAATAGAACTAAATTGACCTCCAGACATCAGTGTTACTAGATAAAGTTGATAATTAGTTGAATTTGAGATATAATACAGTTAATTCGAAGTCCCAAGATAAAGGATTTGCTCTGTATTTTGTTGTCAAACACACCGGTACAAATGGAAGAGCTTGGCCTGTGCCATAACACTACAAATGTGACAACTCGCTCATTAATGATAGTATTGATGGCGCGATAGAACTAAATTGACCTCCACTCATCATAGTTACTAGAACAACTTGATAATTAGTTGAATTTGCGATATAACACAGTCATTTCGAAGTCCCACGATAAAGGATGTGCTCTGTGTTTTGTTGTCAAACACACCGGTACAAATGGAAGAGCTTGGCCTGTGTCCATAACACTGCAAATGTGACAACTCGGCCATTAATGATAGTATTGATGGCGCAATATAACTAAATTGACCTCCAGGCATCAGTGTTACTAGATAAAGTTGATAATTAGTTGAATTTGAGATATAATACAGTTAATTCGAAGTCCCAAGATAAAGGATTTGCTCTGTGTTTTGTTGTCAAGCACACCGGTACAAATGGAAGACCTTGGCCTGTGCCAAAACATTGCAAACGTCACAACTCGGCCATTAATGACAGTATTGATGGGGCAATAGAACTAAATTGTCCTCGAGGCATCAGTGTTACTAGGAAAATAAGATAATTAGTTGAATTTGCGATATAACAGAGTTATTTCAAAGTCCCAAGATAAAGGATGTGCTCTGTGTTTTGTTGTCAAACACACCGGTACAAATGGAAGAGCTTGGCCTGTGCCATAACACTACAAATGTGACAACTCACTCATTAATGATAGTATTGATGGCGCGATATAACTAAATTGACCTCCACTCATCATAGTTACTAGAAAAACTTGATAATTAGTTGAATTTGCGATATAACACAGTCATTTCGAAGTCCCACGATAAAGGATGTGCTCTGTGTTTTGTTGTGAAACACACCTGTACAAATGGAAGAGCTTGGCCTGTGCCATAACAGTGCAAACGTGATAACTCGGCCATTAATGATAGTATTGATGGCGCAATATAACTAAATTGACCTCCAGGCATCAGTGTTACTAGAAAAACTTGATAATTAGTTGAATGTGCGATATAATACAGTTATTTCGAAGTCCCAAGATAAAGGAGTTGCTCTGTGTTTTGTTGTCAAACACAGCGGTACAAATGGAAGAGCTTGGCCTGTGCCATAACACTGCAAATGTGACAACTCCGCCATTAATGATAGTATTGATGGCGCAATAGAACTAAATTGACCTCCAGGCATCAGTGTTACTAGAAAAACTGTATAATTAGTTGAATTTGCGATATACCTCAGTTATTTCGATGTCCCAATATAAAGGCTTTGCTCTGTGTTTTGTTGTCAAACACAGTGGTACAAATGGAAGAGCTTGGTCTGTGCCCTAACACCGCAAACGTGACATCTCACCCATTAATGATAGTATTAATGGCGCAATAGAACTAAATATACCTCCAGGCATCAGTTTTACTAGAAAAATATGATAATTAGTTGAATTTGCGATATACCTCAGTTATTTCGATGTCCCAAAATAAAGGAGTTGCTCTGTGTTTTATTGTCAAAGAGACCGGTACAAATGGAAGAGCTTGGGCTGTGCCATAGCACTGCAAATGTAACAACTCCGTCATTAATGATAGTATTGATGGCGCAATAGAACTAAATTGACCTCCAGGCATCAGTGTTACTAGAAAAACTTGATAATTAGTTGAATTTGCGATATACCTCAGTTATTTCGAAGTCCCAAAATAAAGAATTTGCTCTGTGTTTTGTTGTCAAACACAGCGGTACAAATGGAAGAGCTTTGGCTGTGCCATACCACTGCAAATGTAACAACTCCGTCATTAATGATAGTATTGATGGCGCAATAGAACTAAATTGACCTCCAGGCATCAGTGTTACCAGAAAAACTTGATAATTAGTTAAATTTGCGATATACCTCAGTTATTTCGATGTCCCAAGATAAAGGCTTTGCTCTGTGTTTTGTTGTCAAACACAGTGGTACAAATGGAAGAGCTTGGCCTGTGCCATAACAGTGCAAACGTGATAACTCGGCCATTAATGATAGTATTGATGGCGCAATAGAACTACATTGACCTCCAGGCATCAGTGTTACTAGAAAAACTTGATAATTAGTTGAATGTGCGATATAATACAGTTATTTCGAAGTCCCAAGATAAAGGAGTTGCTCTGTGTTTTGTTGTCAAACACAGCGGTACAAATGGAAGAGCTTGGGCTGTGCCATACCACTGCAAATGTAACAACTCCGTCATTAATGATAGTATTGATGGCGCAATAGAACTAAATTGACCTCCAGGCATCAGTGTTACTAGAAAAACTTGATAATTAGTTGAATTTGCGATATACCTCAGTTATTTCGATGTCCCAAAATAAAGAATTTGCTCTGTGTTTTGTTGTCAAACACACGGTACAAATGGAAGAGCTTCGGCTGTGCCATACCACTGCAAATGTAACAACTCCGTCATTAATGATAGTATTGATGGCGCAATAGAACTAAATTGACCTCCAGGCATCAGTGTTACCAGAAAAACTTGATAACTAGTTAAATTTGCGATATACCTCAGTTATTTCGATGTCCCAAGATAAAGGCTTTGCTCTGTGTTTTGTTGTCAAACACAGTGGTACAAATGGAAGAGCTTGGCCTGTGCCATAACAGTGCAAACGTGATAACTCGGCCATTAATGATAGTATTGATGGCGCAATAGAACTAAATTGACCTCCAGGCATCAGTGTTACTAGAAAAACTTGATAATTAGTTGAATGTGCGATATAATACAGTTATTTCGAAGTCCCAAGATAAAGGAGTTGCTCTGTGTTTTGTTGTCAAACACAGCGGTACAAATGGAAGAGCTTTGGCTGTGCCATACCACTGCAAATGTAACAACTCCGTCATTAATGATAGTATTGATGGCGCAATAGAACTAAATTGACCTCCAGGCATCAGTGTTACCAGAAAAACTTGATAATTAGTTAAATTTGCGATATACCTCAGTTATTTCGATGTCCCAAGATAAAGGCTTTGCTCTGTGTTTTGTTGTCAAACACAGTGGTACAAATGGAAGAGCTTGGCCTGTGCCATAACAGTGCAAACGTGATAACTCGGCCATTAATGATAGTATTGATGGCGCAATAGAACTAAATTGACCTCCAGGCATCAGTGTTACTAGAAAAACTTGATAATTAGTTGAATGTGCGATATAATACAGTTATTTCGAAGTCCCAAGATAAAGGAGTTGCTCTGTGTTTTGTTGTCAAACACAGCGGTACAAATGGAAGAGCTTGGGCTGTGCCATACCACTGCAAATGTAACAACTCCGTCATTAATGATAGTATTGATGGCGCAATAGAACTAAATTGACCTCCAGGCATCAGTGTTACTAGAAAAACTTGATAATTAGTTGAATTTGCGATATACCTCAGTTATTTCGATGTCCCAAAATAAAGAATTTGCTCTGTGTTTTGTTGTCAAACACACGGTACAAATGGAAGAGCTTTGGCTGTGCCATACCACTGCAAATGTAACAACTCCGTCATTAATGATAGTATTGATGGCGCAATAGAACTAAATTGACCTCCAGGCATCAGTGTTACCAGAAAAACTTGATAACTAGTTAAATTTGCGATATACCTCAGTTATTTCGATGTCCCAAGATAAAGGCTTTGCTCTGTGTTTTGTTGTCAAACACAGTGGTACAAATGGAAGAGCTTGGCCTGTGCCATAACAGTGCAAACGTGATAACTCGGCCATTAATGATAGTATTGATGGCGCAATAGAACTAAATTGACCTCCAGGCATCAGTGTTACTAGAAAAACTTGATAATTAGTTGAATGTGCGATATAATACAGTTATTTCGAAGTCCCAAGATAAAGGAGTTGCTCTGTGTTTTGTTGTCAAACACAGCGGTACAAATGGAAGAGCTTGGCCTGTGCCATAAAACTGCAAATGTGACAACTCCGCCATTAATGATAGTATTGATGGCGTAATAGAACTAAATTGACCTCCAGGCATCAGTGTTACTAGAAAAACTTGATAATTAGTTGAATTTGCGATATACCTCAGTTATTTCGATGTCAAAATATAAAGGCTTTGCTCTGTGTTTTGTTGTCAAACACAGTGGTACAAATGGAAGAGCTTGGCCTGTGCCATAACAGTGCAAACGTGATAACTCGGCCATTAATGATAGTATTGTTGGCGCAATATAACTAAATTGACCTCCAGGCATCAGTGTTACTAGAAAAACTTGATAATTAGTTAAATTTGCGATATGCCTCAGTTATTTCGATGTCCCAAAATAAAGGAGTTGCTCTGTGTTTTATTGTCAAAGAGACCGGTACAAATGGAAGAGCTTGGGCTGTGCCATGCCACTGCAAATGTAACAACTCCGTCATTAATGATAGTATTGATGGCGCAATAGAACTAAATTGACCTCCAGGCATCAGTGTTACTAGAAAAACTTGATAATTAGTTGAATTTGCGATATACCTCAGTTATTTCGATGTCCCAAAATAAAGAATTTGCTCTGTGTTTTGTTGTCAAACACACGGTACAAATGGAAGAGCTTGGGCTGTGCCATACCACTGCAAATGTAACAACTCCGTCATTAATGATAGTATTGATGGCGCAATAGAACTAAATTGACCTCCAGGCATCAGTGTTACTAGAAAAACTTGATAATTAGTTGAATTTGCGATATACCTCAGTTATTTCGATGTCCCAAAATAAAGAATTTGCTCTGTGTTTTGTTGTCAAACACACGGTACAAATGGAAGAGCTTTGGCTGTGCCATACCACTGCAAATGTAACAACTCCGTCATTAATGATAGTATTGATGGCGCAAAAGAACTAAATTGAACTCCAGGCATCAGTGTTACCAGAAATACTTGATAATTAGTTACATTTGCGATATACCTCAGTTATTTCGATGTCCCAAGATAAAGGCTTTGCTCTGTGTTTTGTTGTCAAACACAGTGGTACAAATGGAAGAGCTTGGCCTGTGCCATAACAGTGCAAACGTGATAACTCGGCCATTAATGATAGTATTGATGGCGCAATAGAACTAAATTGACCTCCAGGCATCAGTGTTACTAGAAAAACTGTATAATTAGTTGAATTTGCGATATACCTCAGTTATTTCGATGTCCCAATATAAAGGCTTTGCTCTGTGTTTTGTTGTCAAACACAGTGGTACAAATGGAAGAGCTTGGTCTGTGCCCTAACACCGCAAACGTGACATCTCACCCATTAATGATAGTATTAATGGCGCAATAGAACTAAATATACCTCCAGGCATCAGTTTTACTAGAAAAACATGATAATTAGTTGAATTTGCGATATACCTCAGTTATTTCGATGTCCCAAAATAAAGGAGTTGCTCTGTGTTTTATTGTCAAACACACCGGTACAAATGGAAGAGCTTGGCCTGTGTCCATAACACTGCAAATGTGACAACTCGGCCATTAATGATAGTATTGATGGCGCAATAGAACTAAATTGACCTCCAGACATCAGTGTTACTAGATAAAGTTGATAATTAGTTGAATTTGAGATATAATACAGTTAATTCGAAGTCCCAAGATAAAGGATTTGCTCTGTGGTTTGTTGTCAAGCACACCGGTACAAATGGAAGACCTTGGCCTGTGCCAAAACATTGCAAATGTGACAACTCGGCCATTAATGATAGTATTGATGGCGCAATAGACCTAACTTAACCTACAGGCATCAGTGTTACTTGGAAAACTAGATAATTAGTTGAATTTGCGATATAACAGGGTTATTTCAAAGTCCCAAGATAAAGGATTTGCTCTGTATTTTGTTGTCAAACACACCGGTACAAATGGAAGAGCTTGGCCTGTGCCATAACACTACAAATGTGACAACTCGCTCATTAATGATAGTATTGATGGCGCGATAGAACTAAATTGACCTCCACTCATCATAGTTACTAGAACAACTTGATAATTAGTTGAATTTGCGATATAACACAGTCATTTCGAAGTCCCACGATAAAGGATGTGCTCTGTGTTTTGTTGTCAAACACACCGGTACAAATGGAAGAGCTTGGCCTGTGTCCATAACACTGCAAATGTGACAACTCGGCCATTAATGATAGTATTGATGGCGCAATATAACTAAATTGACCTCCAGGCATCAGTGTTACTAGATAAAGTTGATAATTAGTTGAATTTGAGATATAATACAGTTAATTCGAAGTCCCAATATAAAGGCTTTGCTCTGTGTTTTGTTGTCAAACACAGTGGTACAAATGGAAGAGCTTGGCCTGTGCCATAACAGTGCAAACGTGATAACTCGGCCATTAATGATAGTATTGTTGGCGCAATATAACTAAATTGACCTCCAGGCATCAGTGTTACTAGAAAAACTTGATAATTAGTTAAATTTGCGATATGCCTCAGTTATTTCGATGTCCCAAAATAAAGGAGTTGCTCTGTGTTTTATTGTCAAAGAGACCGGTACAAATGGAAGAGCTTGGGCTGTGCCATACCACTGCAAATGTAACAACTCCGTCATTAATGATAGTATTGATGGCGCAATAGAACTAAATTGACCTCCAGGCATCAGTGTTACTAGAAAAACTTGATAATTAGTTGAATTTGCGATATACCTCAGTTATTTCGATGTCCCAAGATAAAGGATTTGCTCTGTGTTTTGTTGTCAAGCACACCGGTACAAATGGAAGACCTTGGCCTGTGCCAAAACATTGCAAATGTGACAACTCGGCCATTAATGATAGTATTGATGGCGCAATAGACCTAACTTAACCTACAGGCATCAGTGTTACTTGGAAAACTAGATAATTAGTTGAATTTGCGATATAACAGGGTTATTTCAAAGTCCCAAGATAAAGGATTTGCTCTGTATTTTGTTGTCAAACACACCGGTACAAATGGAAGAGCTTGGCCTGTGCCATAACACTACAAATGTGACAACTCGCTCATTAATGATAGTATTGATGGCGCGATAGAACTAAATTGACCTCCACTCATCATAGTTACTAGAACAACTTGATAATTAGTTGAATTTGCGATATAACACAGTTATTTCGATGTCCCAAGATAAAGGATTTGCTCTGTGTTTTGTTGTCAAGCACACCGGTACAAATGGAAGACCTTGGCCTGTGCCAAAACATTGCAAATGTGACAACTCGGCCATTAATGATAGTATTGATGGCGCAATAGACCTAACTTAACCTACAGGCATCAGTGTTACTTGGAAAACTAGATAATTAGTTGAATTTGCGATATAACAGGGTTATTTCAAAGTCCCAAGATAAAGGATTTGCTCTGTATTTTGTTGTCAAACACACCGGTACAAATGGAAGAGCTTGGCCTGTGCCATAACACTACAAATGTGACAACTCGCTCATTAATGATAGTATTGATGGCGCGATAGAACTAAATTGACCTCCACTCATCATAGTTACTAGAACAACTTGATAATTAGTTGAATTTGCGATATAACACAGTCATTTCGAAGTCCCACGATAAAGGATGTGCTCTGTGTTTTGTTGTCAAACACACCGGTACAAATGGAAGAGCTTGGCCTGTGTCCATAACACTGCAAATGTGACAACTCGGCCATTAATGATAGTATTGATGGCGCAATATAACTAAATTGACCTCCAGGCATCAGTGTTACTAGATAAAGTTGATAATTAGTTGAATTTGAGATATAATACAGTTAATTCGAAGTCCCAAGATAAAGGATTTGCTCTGTGTTTTGTTGTCAAGCACACCGGTACAAATGGAAGACCTTGGCCTGTGCCAAAACATTGCAAACGTCACAACTCGGCCATTAATGACAGTATTGATGGGGCAATAGAACTAAATTGTCCTCGAGGCATCAGTGTTACTAGGAAAATAAGATAATTAGTTGAATTTGCGATATAACAGAGTTATTTCAAAGTCCCAAGATAAAGGATGTGCTCTGTGTTTTGTTGTCAAACACACCGGTACAAATGGAAGAGCTTGGCCTGTGCCATAACACTACAAATGTGACAACTCGCTCATTAATGATAGTATTGATGGCGCGATAGAACTAAATTGACCTCCACTCATCATAGTTACTAGAAAAACTTGATAATTAGTTGAATTTGCGATATAACACAGTCATTTCGAAGTCCCACGATAAAGGATGTGCTCTGTGTTTTGTTGTGAAACACACCTGTACAAATGGAAGAGCTTGGCCTGTGCCATAACAGTGCAAACGTGATAACTCGGCCATTAATGATAGTATTGATGGCGCAATATAACTAAATTGACCTCCAGGCATCAGTGTTACTAGAAAAACTTGATAATTAGTTGAATGTGCGATATAATACAGTTATTTCGAAGTCCCAAGATAAAGGAGTTGCTCTGTGTTTTGTTGTCAAACACAGCGGTACAAATGGAAGAGCTTGGCCTGTGCCATAACACTGCAAATGTGACAACTCCGCCATTAATGATAGTATTGATGGCGCAATAGAACTAAATTGACCTCCAGGCATCAGTGTTACTAGAAAAACTGTATAATTAGTTGAATTTGCGATATACCTCAGTTATTTCGATGTCCCAATATAAAGGCTTTGCTCTGTGTTTTGTTGTCAAACACAGTGGTACAAATGGAAGAGCTTGGTCTGTGCCCTAACACCGCAAACGTGACATCTCACCCATTAATGATAGTATTAATGGCGCAATAGAACTAAATATACCTCCAGGCATCAGTTTTACTAGAAAAATATGATAATTAGTTGAATTTGCGATATACCTCAGTTATTTCGATGTCCCAAAATAAAGGAGTTGCTCTGTGTTTTATTGTCAAAGAGACCGGTACAAATGGAAGAGCTTGGGCTGTGCCATAGCACTGCAAATGTAACAACTCCGTCATTAATGATAGTATTGATGGCGCAATAGAACTAAATTGACCTCCAGGCATCAGTGTTACTAGAAAAACTTGATAATTAGTTGAATTTGCGATATACCTCAGTTATTTCGAAGTCCCAAAATAAAGAATTTGCTCTGTGTTTTGTTGTCAAACACAGCGGTACAAATGGAAGAGCTTTGGCTGTGCCATACCACTGCAAATGTAACAACTCCGTCATTAATGATAGTATTGATGGCGCAATAGAACTAAATTGACCTCCAGGCATCAGTGTTACCAGAAAAACTTGATAATTAGTTAAATTTGCGATATACCTCAGTTATTTCGATGTCCCAAGATAAAGGCTTTGCTCTGTGTTTTGTTGTCAAACACAGTGGTACAAATGGAAGAGCTTGGCCTGTGCCATAACAGTGCAAACGTGATAACTCGCCCATTAATGATAGTATTGATGGCGCAATAGAACTAAATTGACCTCCAGGCATCAGTGTTACTAGAAAAACTTGATAATTAGTTGAATGTGCGATATAATACAGTTATTTCGAAGTCCCAAGATAAAGGAGTTGCTCTGTGTTTTGTTGTCAAACACAGCGGTACAAATGGAAGAGCTTGGGCTGTGCCATACCACTGCAAATGTAACAACTCCGTCATTAATGATAGTATTGATGGCGCAATAGAACTAAATTGACCTCCAGGCATCAGTGTTACTAGAAAAACTTGATAATTAGTTGAATTTGCGATATACCTCAGTTATTTCGATGTCCCAAAATAAAGAATTTGCTCTGTGTTTTGTTGTCAAACACACGGTACAAATGGAAGAGCTTTGGCTGTGCCATACCACTGCAAATGTAACAACTCCGTCATTAATGATAGTATTGATGGCGCAATAGAACTAATTTGACCTCCAGGCATCAGTGTTACCAGAAAAACTTGATAACTAGTTAAATTTGCGATATACCTCAGTTATTTCGATGTCCCAAGATAAAGGCTTTGCTCTGTGTTTTGTTGTCAAACACAGTGGTACAAATGGAAGAGCTTGGCCTGTGCCATAACAGTGCAAACGTGATAACTCGGCCATTAATGATAGTATTGATGGCGCAATAGAACTAAATTGACCTCCAGGCATCAGTGTTACTAGAAAAACTTGATAATTAGTTGAATGTGCGATATAATACAGTTATTTCGAAGTCCCAAGATAAAGGAGTTGCTCTGTGTTTTGTTGTCAAACACAGCGGTACAAATGGAAGAGCTTGGCCTGTGCCATAAAACTGCAAATGTGACAACTCCGCCATTAATGATAGTATTGATGGCGTAATAGAACTAAATTGACCTCCAGGCATCAGTGTTACTAGAAAAACTTGATAATTAGTTGAATTTGCGATATACCTCAGTTATTTCGATGTCCCAATATAAAGGCTTTGCTCTGTGTTTTGTTGTCAAACACAGTGGTACAAATGGAAGAGCTTGGCCTGTGCCATAACAGTGCAAACGTGATAACTCGGCCATTAATGATAGTATTGTTGGCGCAATATAACTAAATTGACCTCCAGGCATCAGTGTTACTAGAAAAACTTGATAATTAGTTAAATTTGCGATATGCCTCAATTATTTCGATGTCCCAAAATAAAGGAGTTGCTCTGTGTTTTATTGTCAAAGAGACCGGTACAAATGGAAGAGCTTGGGCTGTGCCATACCACTGCAAATGTAACAACTCCGTCATTAATGATAGTATTGATGGCGCAATAGAACTAAATTGACCTCCAGGCATCAGTGTTACTAGAAAAACTTGATAATTAGTTGAATTTGCGATATACCTCAGTTATTTCGATGTCCCAAAATAAAGAATTTGCTCTGTGTTTTGTTGTCAAACACACGGTACAAATGGAAGAGCTTGGGCTGTGCCATACCACTGCAAATGTAACAACTCCGTCATTAATGATAGTATTGATGGCGCAATAGAACTAAATTGACCTCCAGGCATCAGTGTTACTAGAAAAACTTGATAATTGGTTGAATTTGCGATATACCTCAGTTATTTCGATGTCCCAAAATAAAGAATTTGCTCTGTGTTTTGTTGTCAAACACACGGTACAAATGGAAGAGCTTTGGCTGTGCCATACCACTGCAAATGTAACAACTCCGTCATTAATGATAGTATTGATGGCGCAATAGAACTAAATTGAACTCCAGGCATCAGTGTTACCAGAAATACTTGATAATTAGTTACATTTGCGATATACCTCAGTTATTTCGATGTCCCAAGATAAAGGCTTTGCTCTGTGTTTTGTTGTCAAACACAGTGGTACAAATGGAAGAGCTTGGCCTGTGCCATAACAGTGCAAACGTGATAACTCGGCCATTAATGATAGTATTGATGGCGCAATAGAACTAAATTGACCTCCAGGCATCAGTGTTACTAGAAAAACTGTATAATTAGTTGAATTTGCGATATACCTCAGTTATTTCGATGTCCCAATATAAAGGCTTTGCTCTGTGTTTTGTTGTCAAACACAGTGGTACAAATGGAAGAGCTTGGTCTGTGCCCTAACACCGCAAACGTGACATCTCACCCATTAATGATAGTATTAATGGCGCAATAGAACTAAATATACCTCCAGGCATCAGTTTTATTAGAAAAACATGATAATTAGTTGAATTTGCGATATACCTCAGTTATTTCGATGTCCCAAAATAAAGGAGTTGCTCTGTGTTTTATTGTCAAACACACCGGTACAAATGGAAGAGCTTGGCCTGTGTCCATAACACTGCAAATGTGACAACTCGGCCATTAATAATAGTATTGATGGCGCAATAGAACTAAATTGACCTCCAGACATCAGTGTTACTAGATAAAGTTGATAATTAGTTGAATTTGAGATATAATACAGTTAATTCGAAGTCCCAAGATAAAGGATTTGCTCTGTGGTTTGTTGTCAAGCACACCGGTACAAATGGAAGACCTTGGCCTGTGCCAAAACATTGCAAATGTGACAACTCGGCCATTAATGATAGTATTGATGGCGCAATAGACCTAACTTAACCTACAGGCATCAGTGTTACTTGGAAAACTAGATAATTAGTTGAATTTGCGATATAACAGGGTTATTTCAAAGTCCCAAGATAAAGGATTTGCTCTGTATTTTGTTGTCAAACACACCGGTACAAATGGAAGAGCTTGGCCTGTGCCATAACACTACAAATGTGACAACTCGCTCATTAATGATAGTATTGATGGCGCGATAGAACTAAATTGACCTCCACTCATCATAGTTACTAGAACAACTTGATAATTAGTTGAATTTGCGATATAACACAGTCATTTCGAAGTCCCACGATAAAGGATGTGCTCTGTGTTTTGTTGTCAAACACACCGGTACAAATGGAAGAGCTTGGCCTGTGTCCATAACACTGCAAATGTGACAACTCGGCCATTAATGATAGTATTGATGGCGCAATATAACTAAATTGACCTCCAGGCATCAGTGTTACTAGATAAAGTTGATAATTAGTTGAATTTGAGATATAATACAGTTAATTCGAAGTCCCAATATAAAGGCTTTGCTCTGTGTTTTGTTGTCAAACACAGTGGTACAAATGGAAGAGCTTGGCCTGTGCCATAACAGTGCAAACGTGATAACTCGGCCATTAATGATAGTATTGTTGGCGCAATATAACTAAATTGACCTCCAGGCATCAGTGTTACTAGAAAAACTTGATAATTAGTTAAATTTGCGATATGCCTCAGTTATTTCGATGTCCCAAAATAAAGGAGTTGCTCTGTGTTTTATTGTCAAAGAGACCGGTACAAATGGAAGAGCTTGGGCTGTGCCATACCACTGCAAATGTAACAACTCCGTCATTAATGATAGTATTGATGGCGCAATAGAACTAAATTGACCTCCAGGCATCAGTGTTACTAGAAAAACTTGATAATTAGTTGAATTTGCGATATACCTCAGTTATTTCGATGTCCCAAAATAAAGAATTTGCTCTGTGTTTTGTTGTCAAACACACGGTACAAATGGAAGAGCTTGGGCTGTGCCATACCACTGCAAATGTAACAACTCCGTCATTAATGATAGTATTGATGGCGCAATAGAACTAAATTGACATCCAGGCATCAGTGTTACTAGAAAAACTTGATAATTAGTTGAATTTGCGATATACCTCAGTTATTTCGATGTCCCAAAATAAAGAATTTGCTCTGTGTTTTGTTGTCAAACACACGGTACAAATGGAAGAGCTTTGGCTGTGCCATACCACTGCAAATGTAACAACTCCGTCATTAATGATAGTATTGATGGCGCAATAGAACTAAATTGAACTCCAGGCATCAGTGTTACCAGAAATACTTGATAATTAGTTACATTTGCGATATACCTCAGTTATTTCGATGTCCCAAGATAAAGGCTTTGCTCTGTGTTTTGTTGTCAAACACAGTGGTACAAATGGAAGAGCTTGGCCTGTGCCATAACAGTGCAAACGTGATAACTCGGCCATTAATGATAGTATTGATGGCGCAATAGAACTAAATTGACCTCCAGGCATCAGTGTTACTAGAAAAACTGTATAATTAGTTGAATTTGCGATATACCTCAGTTATTTCGATGTCCCAATATAAAGGCTTTGCTCTGTGTTTTGTTGTCAAACACAGTGGTACAAATGGAAGAGCTTGGTCTGTGCCCTAACACCGCAAACGTGACATCTCACCCATTAATGATAGTATTAATGGCGCAATAGAACTAAATATACCTCCAGGCATCAGTTTTACTAGAAAAACATGATAATTAGTTGAATTTGCGATATACCTCAGTTATTTCGATGTCCCAAAATAAAGGAGTTGCTCTGTGTTTTATTGTCAAACACACCGGTACAAATGGAAGAGCTTGGCCTGTGTCCATAATACTGCAAATGTGACAACTCGGCCATTAATGATAGTATTGATGGCGCAATAGAACTAAATTGACCTCCAGACATCAGTGTTACTAGATAAAGTTGATAATTAGTTGAATTTGAGATATAATACAGTTAATTCGAAGTCCCAAGATAAAGGATTTGCTCTGTATTTTGTTGTCAAACACACCGGTACAAATGGAAGAGCTTGGCCTGTGCCATAACACTACAAATGTAACAACTCGCTCATTAATGATAGTATTGATGGCGCGATAGAACTAAATTGACCTCCACTCATCATAGTTACTAGAACAACTTGATAATTAGTTGAATTTGCGATATAACACAGTCATTTCGAAGTCCCACGATAAAGGATGTGCTCTGTGTTTTGTTGTCAAACACACCGGTACAAATGGAAGAGCTTGGCCTGTGTCCATAACACTGCAAATGTGACAACTCGGCCATTAATGATAGTATTGATGGCGCAATATAACTAAATTGACCTCCAGGCATCAGTGTTACTAGATAAAGTTGATAATTAGTTGAATTTGAGATATAATACAGTTAATTCGAAGTCCCAAGATAAAGGATTTGCTCTGTGTTTTGTTGTCAAGCACACCGGTACAAATGGAAGACCTTGGCCTGTGCCAAAACATTGCAAACGTCACAACTCGGCCATTAATGACAGTATTGATGGGGCAATAGAACTAAATTGTCCTCGAGGCATCAGTGTTACTAGGAAAATAAGATAATTAGTTGAATTTGCGATATAACAGAGTTATTTCAAAGTCCCAAGATAAAGGATGTGCTCTGTGTTTTGTTGTCAAACACACCGGTACAAATGGAAGAGCTTGGCCTGTGCCATAACACTACAAATGTGACAACTCGCTCATTAATGATAGTATTGATGGCGCGATAGAACTAAATTGACCTCCACTCATCATAGTTACTAGAAAAACTTGATAATTAGTTGAATTTGCGATATAACACAGTCATTTCGAAGTCCCACGATAAAGGATGTGCTCTGTGTTTTGTTCTCAAACACACCGGTACAAATGGAAGAGCTTGGCCTGTGCCCATAACACTGCAAATGTGACAACTCGGCCATTAATGATAGTATTGATGGCGCAATAGAACTAAATTGACCTCCAGACATCAGTGTTACTAGATAAAGTTGATAATTAGTTGAATTTGAGATATAATACAGTTAATTCGAAGTCCCAAGATAAAGGATTTGCTCTGTGTTTTGTTGTCAAGCACACCGGTACAAATGGAAGACCTTGGCCTGTGCCAAAACATTGCAAATGTGACAACTCGGCCATTAATGATAGTATTGATGGCGCAATAGACCTAACTTAACCTACAGGCATCAGTGTTACTTGGAAAACTAGATAATTAGTTGAATTTGCGATATAACAGGGTTATTTCAAAGTCCCAACATAAAGGATTTGCTCTGTATTTTGTTGTCAAACACACCGGTACAAATGGAAGAGCTTGGCCTGTGCCATAACACTACAAATGTGACAACTCGCTCATTAATGATAGTATTGATGGCGCGATAGAACTAAATTGACCTCCACTCATCATAGTTACTAGAACAACTTGATAATTAGTTGAATTTGCGATATAACACAGTCATTTCGAAGTCCCACGATAAAGGATGTGCTCTGTGTTTTGTTGTCAAACACACCGGTACAAATGGAAGAGTTTGGCCTGTGTCCATAACACTGCAAATGTGACAACTCGGCCATTAATGATAGTATTGATGGCGCAATATAACTAAATTGACCTCCAGGCATCAGTGTTACTAGATAAAGTTGATAATTAGTTGAATTTGAGATATAATACAGTTAATTCGAAGTCCCAAGATAAAGGATTTGCTCTGTGTTTTGTTGTCAAGCACACCGGTACAAATGGAAGACCTTGGCCTGTGCCAAAACATTGCAAACGTCACAACTCGGCCATTAATGACAGTATTGATGGGGCAATAGAACTAAATTGTCCTCGAGGCATCAGTGTTACTAGGAAAATAAGATAATTAGTTGAATTTGCGATATAACAGAGTTATTTCAAAGTCCCAAGATAAAGGATGTGCTCCGTGTTTTGTTGTCAAACACACCGGTACAAATGGAAGAGCTTGGCCTGTGCCATTACACTACAAATGTGACAACTCGGCCATTAATGATAGTATTGATGGCGCAATAGACCTAACTTAACCTACAGGCATCAGTGTTACTTGGAAAACTAGATAATTAGTTGAATTTGCGATATAACAGAGTTATTTCAAAGTCCCAAGATAAAGGATTTGCTCTGTGTTTTGTTGTCAAACACACCGGTACAAATGGAAGAGCTTGGCCTGTGCCATAACACTACAAATGTGACAACTCGCTCATTAATGATAGTATTGATGGCGCGATAGAACTAAATTGACCTCCACTCATCATAGTTACTAGAACAACTTGATAATTAGTTGAATTTGCGATATAACACAGTCATTTCGAAGTCCCACGACAAAGGATGTGCTCTGTGTTTTGTTGTCAAACACACCGGTACAAATGGAAGAGCTTGGCCTGTGTCCATAACACTGCAAATGTGACAACTCGGCCATTAATGATAGTATTGATGGCGCAATAGAACTAAATTGACCTCCAAACATCAGTGTTACTAGATAAAGTTGATAATTAGTTGAATTTGAGATATAATACAGTTAATTCGAAGTCCCAAGATAAAGGATTTGCTCTGTGTTTTGTTGTCAAGCACACCGGTACAAATGGAAGACCTTGGCCTGTGCCAAAACATTGCAAACGTCACAACTCGGCCATTAATGACAGTATTGATGGGGCAATAGAACTAAATTGTCCTCGAGGCATCAGTGTTAGTAGGAAAATAAGATAATTAGTTGAATTTGCGATATAACAGAGTTATTTCAAAGTCCCAAGATAAAGGATGTGCTCCGTGTTTTGTTGTCAAACACACCGGTACAAATGGAAGAGCTTGGCCTGTGCCATTACACTACAAATGTGACAACTCGGCCATTAATGATAGTATTGATGGCGCAATAGACCTAACTTAACCTACAGGCATCAGTGTTACTTGGAAAACTAGATAATTAGTTGAATTTGCGATATAACAGAGTTATTTCAAAGTCCCAAGATAAAGGATTTGCTCTGTGTTTTGTTGTCAAACACACCGGTACAAATGGAAGAGCTTGGCCTGTGCCATAACACTACAAATGTGACAACTCGCTCATTAATGATAGTATTGATGGCGCGATAGAACTAAATTGACCTCCACTCATCATAGTTACTAGAACAACTTGATAATTAGTTGAATTTGCGATATAACACAGTCATTTCGAAGTCCCACGACAAAGGATGTGCTCTGTGTTTTGTTGTCAAACACACCGGTACAAATGGAAGAGCTTGGCCTGTGTCCATAACACTGCAAATGTGACAACTCGGCCATTAATGATAGTATTGATGGCGCAATAGAACTAAATTGACCTCCAAACATCAGTGTTACTAGATAAAGTTGATAATTAGTTGAATTTGGGATATAATACAGTTAATTCGAAGTCCCAAGATAAAGGATTTGCTCTGTGTTTTGTTGTCAAGCACACCGGTACAAATGGAAGACCTTGGCCTGTGCCAAAACATTGCAAATGTGACAACTCGGCCATTAATGATAGTATTGATGGCGCAATAGACCTAACTTAACCTACAGGCATCAGTGTTACTTAGAAAACTAGATAATTAGTTGAATTTGCGATATAACAGAGTTATTTCAAAGTCCCAAGATAAAGGATTTGCTCTGTATTTTGTTGTCAAACACACCGGTACAAATGGAAGAGCTTGGCCTGTGCCATAACACTACAAATGTGACAACTCGCTCATTAATGATAGTATTGATGGCGAGATAGAACTAAATTGACCTCCACTCATCATAGTTACTAGAACAACTTGATAATTAGTTGAATTTGCGATATAACACAGTCATTTCGAAGTCCCACGATAAATGATGTGCTCTGTGTTTTGTTGTCAAACACACCGGTACAAATGGAAGAGCTTGGCCTGTGTCCATAACACTGCAAATGTGACAACTCGGCCATTAATGATAGTATTGATGGCGCAATAGAACTAAATTGACCTCCAGGCATCAGTGTTACTAGATAAAGTTGATAATTAGTTGAATTTGAGATATAACACAGTCATTTCGAAGTCCCACGATAAATGATGTGCTCTGTGTTTTGTTGTCAAACACACCGGTACCAATGGAAGAGCTTGGCCTGTGTCCATAACACTGCAAATGTGACAACTCGGCCATTAATGATAGTATTGATGGCGCGATAGAACTAAATTGACCTCCACTCATCATAGTTACTAGAAAAACTTGATAATTAGTTGAATTTGCGATATAACACAGTCATTTCGAAGTCCCACGATAAAGGATGTGCTCTGTGTTTTGTTGTCAAACACACCGGTACAAATGGAAGAGCTTGGCCTGTGCCATAACACTACAAACGTGACAACTCGCTCATTAATGATAGTATTGATGGAGCAATAGAACTAAATTGTCCTCCAGGCATTAGTGTTACTAGAAAAATAAGATAATTAGTTGAATTTGCGATATAACACAGTTATTTCGAAGTCCTAAGATAAAGGATTTGCTCTGTGTTTTGTTGTCAAACACACCGGTACAAATGGAAGAGCTTGGCCTGTGCCATAACACTACAAACGTGACAACTCGCTCATTAATGATAGTATTGATGGAGCAATAGAACTAAATTGTCCTCCAGGCATTAGTGTTACTAGAAAAATAAGATAATTAGTTGAATTTGCGATATAACACAGTTATTTCGAAGTCCTAAGATAAAGGATTTGCTCTGTGTTTTGTTGTCAAACACACCGGTACAAATGGAAGAGCTTGGCCTGTGCCATAACAGTGCAAATGTGACAACTCGGCCATTAATGATAGTATTGATGGCGCAATAGAACTAAATTGACCTCCAGACATCAGTGTTACTAGATAAAGTTGATAATTAGTTGAATTTGAGATATAATACAGTTAATTCGAAGTCCCAAGATAAAGGATTTGCTCTGTGTTTTGTTGTCAAGCACACCGGTACAAATGGAAGACCTTGGCCTGTGCCAAAACATTGCAAACGTCACAACTCGGCCATTAATGACAGTATTGATGGAGCAATAGAACTAAATTGTCCTCCAGGCATTAGTGTTACTTGGAAAACTAGATAATTAGTTGAATTTGCGATATAACAGAGTTATTTCAAAGTCCCAAGATAAAGGATTTGCTCTGTATTTTGTTGTCAAACACACCGGTACAAATGGAAGAGCTTGGCCTGTGCCATAACACTACAAATGTGACAACTCGCTCATTAATGATAGTATTGATGGCGCGATAGAACTAAATTGACCTCCACTCATCATAGTTACTAGAACAACTTGATAATTAGTTGAATTTGCGATATAACACAGTCATTTCGAAGTCCCACGATAAATGATGTGCTCTGTGTTTTGTTGTCAAACACACCGGTACAAATGGAAGAGCTTGGCCTGTGTCCATAACACTGCCAATGTGACAACTCGGCCATTAATGATAGTATTGATGGCGCAATAGAACTAAATTGACCTCCAGGCATCAGTGTTACTAGATAAAGTTGATAATTAGTTGAATTTGAGATATAACACAGTCATTTCGAAGTCCCACGATAAATGATGTGCTCTGTGTTTTGTTGTCAAACACACCGGTACCAATGGAAGAGCTTGGCCTGTGTCCATAACACTGCAAATGTGACAACTCGGCCATTAATGATAGTATTGATGGCGCGATAGAACTAAATTGACCTCCACTCATCATAGTTACTAGAAAAACTTGATAATTAGTTGAATTTGCGATATAACACAGTCATTTCGAAGTCCCACGATAAAGGATGTGCTCTGTGTTTTGTTGTCAAACACACCGGTACAAATGGAAGAGCTTGGCCTGTGCCATAACACTACAAACGTGACAACTCGCTCATTAATGATAGTATTGATGGAGCAATAGAACTAAATTGTCCTCCAGGCATTAGTGTTACTAGAAAAATAAGATAATTAGTTGAATTTGCGATATAACACAGTTATTTCGAAGTCCTAAGATAAAGGATTTGCTCTGTGTTTTGTTGTCAAACACACCGGTACAAATGGAAGAGCTTGGCCTGTGCCATAACAGTGCAAATGTGACAACTCGGCCATTAATGATAGTATTGATGGCGCAATAGAACTAAATTGACCTCCAGACATCAGTGTTACTAGATAAAGTTGATAATTAGTTGAATTTGAGATATAATACAGTTAATTCGAAGTCCCAAGATAAAGGATTTGCTCTGTGTTTTGTTGTCAAGCACACCGGTACAAATGGAAGACCTTGGCCTGTGCCAAAACATTGCAAACGTCACAACTCGGCCATTAATGACAGTATTGATGGAGCAATAGAACTAAATTGTCCTCCAGGCATTAGTGTTACTAGAAAAATAAGATAATTAGTTGAATTTGCGATATAACACAGTTATTTCGAAGTCCTAAGATAAAGGATTTGCTCTGTGTTTTGTTGTCAAACACACCGGTACAAATGGAAGAGCTTGGCCTGTGCCATAACAGTGCAAATGTGACAACTCGGCCATTAATGATAGTATTGATGGCGCAATAGAACTAAATTGACCTCCAGACATCAGTGTTACTAGATAAAGTTGATAATTAGTTGAATTTGAGATATAATACAGTTAATTCGAAGTCCCAAGATAAAGGATTTGCTCTGTGTTTTGTTGTCAAGCACACCGGTACAAATGGAAGACCTTGGCCTGTGCCAAAACATTGCAAACGTCACAACTCGGCCATTAATGACAGTATTGATGGAGCAATAGAACTAAATTGTCCTCGAGGCATCAGTGTTACTAGGAAAATAAGATAATTAGTTGAATTTGCGATATAACAGAGTTATTTCAAAGTCCCAATATAAAGGATGTGCTCCGTGTTTTGTTGTCAAACACACCGGTACAAATGGAAGAGCTTGGCCTGTGCCATTACACTACAAATGTGACAACTCGGCCATTAATGATAGTATTGATGGCGCAATAGACCTAACTTAACCTACAGGCATCAGTGTTACTTGGAAAACTAGATAATTAGTTGAATTTGCGATATAACAGAGTTATTTCAAAGTCCCAAGATAAAGGATTTGCTCTGTATTTTGTTGTCAAACACACCGGTACAAATGGAAGAGCTTGGCCTGTGCCATAACACTACAAATGTGACAACTCGCTCATTAATGATAGTATTGATGGCGCGATAGAACTAAATTGACCTCCACTCATCATAGTTACTAGAACAACTTGATAATTAGTTGAATTTGCGATATAACACAGTCATTTCGAAGTCCCACGATAAATGATGTGCTCTGTGTTTTGTTGTCAAACACACCGGTACAAATGGAAGAGCTTGGCCTGTGTCCATAACACTGCCAATGTGACAACTCGGCCATTAATGATAGTATTGATGGCGCAATAGAACTAAATTGACCTCCAGGCATCAGTGTTACTAGATAAAGTTGATAATTAGTTGAATTTGAGATATAACACAGTCATTTCGAAGTCCCACGATAAATGATGTGCTCTGTGTTTTGTTGTCAAACACACCGGTACCAATGGAAGAGCTTGGCCTGTGTCCATAACACTGCAAATGTGACAACTCGGCCATTAATGATAGTATTGATGGCGCGATAGAACTAAATTGACCTCCACTCATCATAGTTACTAGAAAAACTTGATAATTAGTTGAATTTGCGATATAACACAGTCATTTCGAAGTCCCACGATAAAGGATGTGCTCTGTGTTTTGTTGTCAAACACACCGGTACAAATGGAAGAGCTTGGCCTGTGCCATAACACTACAAACGTGACAACTCGCTCATTAATGATAGTATTGATGGAGCAATAGAACTAAATTGTCCTCCAGGCATTAGTGTTACTAGAAAAATAAGATAATTAGTTGAATTTGCGATATAACACAGTTATTTCGAAGTCCTAAGATAAAGGATTTGCTCTGTGTTTTGTTGTCAAACACACCGGTACAAATGGAAGAGCTTGGCCTGTGCCATAACAGTGCAAATGTGACAACTCGGCCATTAATGATAGTATTGATGGCGCAATAGAACTAAATTGACCTCCAGACATCAGTGTTACTAGATAAAGTTGATAATTAGTTGAATTTGAGATAAAATACAGTTAATTCGAAGTCCCAAGATAAAGGATTTGCTCTGTGTTTTGTTGTCAAGCACACCGGTACAAATGGAAGACCTTGGCCTGTGCCAAAACATTGCAAACGTCACAACTCGGCCATTAATGACAGTATTGATGGAGCAATAGAACTAAATTGTCCTCCAGGCATTAGTGTTACTAGAAAAATAAGATAATTAGTTGAATTTGCGATATAACACAGTTATTTCGAAGTCCTAAGATAAAGGATTTGCTCTGTGTTTTGTTGTCAAACACACCGGTACAAATGGAAGAGCTTGGCCTGTGCCATAACAGTGCAAATGTGACAACTCGGCCATTAATGATAGTATTGATGGCGCAATAGAACTAAATTGACCTCCAGACATCAGTGTTACTAGATAAAGTTGATAATTAGTTGAATTTGAGATATAATACAGTTAATTCGAAGTCCCAAGATAAAGGATTTGCTCTGTGTTTTGTTGTCAAGCACACCGGTACAAATGGAAGACCTTGGCCTGTGCCAAAACATTGCAAACGTCACAACTCGGCCATTAATGACAGTATTGATGGAGCAATAGAACTAAATTGTCCTCGAGGCATCAGTGTTACTAGGAAAATAAGATAATTAGTTGAATTTGCGATATAACAGAGTTATTTCAAAGTCCCAAGATAAAGGATGTGCTCCGTGTTTTGTTGTCAAACACACCGGTACAAATGGAAGAGCTTGGCCTGTGCCATTACACTACAAATGTGACAACTCGGCCATTAATGATAGTATTGATGGCGCAATAGACCTAACTTAACCTACAGGCATCAGTGTTACTTGGAAAACTAGATAATTAGTTGAATTTGCGATATAACAGAGTTATTTCAAAGTCCCAAGATAAAGGATTTGCTCTGTATTTTGTTGTCAAACACACCGGTACAAATGGAAGAGCTTGGCCTGTGCCATAACACTACAAATGTGACAACTCGCTCATTAATGATAGTATTGATGGCGCGATAGAACTAAATTGACCTCCACTCATCATAGTTACTAGAACAACTTGATAATTAGTTGAATTTGCGATATAACACAGTCATTTCGAAGTCCCACGATAAATGATGTGCTCTGTGTTTTGTTGTCAAACACACCGGTACAAATGGAAGAGCTTGGCCTGTGTCCATAACACTGCCAATGTGACAACTCGGCCATTAATGATAGTATTGATGGCGCAATAGAACTAAATTGACCTCCAGGCATCAGTGTTACTAGATAAAGTTGATAATTAGTTGAATTTGAGATATAACACAGTCATTTCGAAGTCCCACGATAAATGATGTGCTCTGTGTTTTGTTGTCAAACACACCGGTACAAATGGAAGAGCTTGGCCTGTGTCCATAACACTGCAAATGTGACAACTCGGCCATTAATGATAGTATTGATGGCGCGATAGAACTAAATTGACCTCCACTCATCATAGTTACTAGAAAAACTTGATAATTAGTTGAATTTGCGATATAACACAGTCATTTCGAAGTCACACGATAAAGGATGTGCTCTGTGTTTTGTTGTCAAACACACCGGTACAAATGGAAGACCTTGGCCTGTGCCAAAACATTGCAAACGTCACAACTCGGCCATTAATGACAGTATTGATGGAGCAATAGAACTAAATTGTCCTCGAGGCATCAGTGTTACTAGGAAAATAAGATAATTAGTTGAATTTGCGATATAACAGAGTTATTTCAAAGTCCCAAGATAGAGGATGTGCTCCGTGTTTTGTTGTCAAACACACCGGTACAAATGGAAGAGCTTGGCCTGTGCCATTACACTACAAATGTGACAACTCGGCCATTAATGATAGTATTGATGGCGCAATAGACCTAACTTAACCTACAGGCATCAGTGTTACTTGGAAAACTAGATAATTAGTTGAATTTGCGATATAACAGAGTTATTTCAAAGTCCCAAGATAAAGGATTTGCTCTGTATTTTGTTGTCAAACACACCGGTACAAATGGAAGAGCTTGGCCTGTGCCATAACACTACAAATGTGACAACTCGCTCATTAATGATAGTATTGATGGCGCGATAGAACTAAATTGACCTCCACTCATCATAGTTACTAGAACAACTTGATAATTAGTTGAATTTGCGATATAACACAGTCATTTCGAAGTCCCACGATAAATGATGTGCTCTGTGTTTTGTTGTCAAACACACCGGTACAAATGGAAGAGCTTGGCCTGTGTCCATAACACTGCCAATGTGACAACTCGGCCGTTAATGATAGTATTGATGGCGCAATAGAACTAAATTGACCTCCAGGCATCAGTGTTACTAGATAAAGTTGATAATTAGTTGAATTTGAGATATAACACAGTCATTTCGAAGTCCCACGATAAATGATGTGCTCTGTGTTTTGTTGTCAAACACACCGGTACAAATGGAAGAGCTTGGCCTGTGTCCATAACACTGCAAATGTGACAACTCGGCCATTAATGATAGTATTGATGGCGCAATAGAACTAAATTGACCTCCAGGCATCAGTGTTACTAGATAAAGTTGATAATTAGTTGAATTTGAGATATAACACAGTCATTTCGAAGTCCCACGATAAATGATGTGCTCTGTGTTTTGTTGTCAAACACACCGGTACAAATGGAAGAGCTTGGCCTGTGTCCATAACACTGCAAATGTGACAACTCGGCCATTAATGATAGTATTGATGGCGCGATAGAACTAAATTGACCTCCACTCATCATAGTTACTAGAAAAACTTGATAATTAGTTGAATTTGCGATATAACACAGTCATTTCGAAGTCCCACGATAAAGGATGTGCTCTGTGTTTTGTTGTCAAACACACCGGTACAAATGGAAGACCTTGGCCTGTGCCAAAACATTGCAAACGTCACAACTCGGCCATTAATGACAGTATTGATGGAGCAATAGAACTAAATTGTCCTCGAGGCATCAGTGTTACTAGGAAAATAAGATAATTAGTTGAATTTGCGATATAACAGAGTTATTTCAAAGTCCCAAGATAAAGGATGTGCTCCGTGTTTTGTTATCAAACACACCGGTACAAATGGAAGAGCTTGGCCTGTGCCATTACACTACAAATGTGACAACTCGGCCATTAATGATAGTATTGATGGCGCAATAGACCTAACTTAACCTACAGGCATCAGTGTTACTTGGAAAACTAGATAATTAGTTGAATTTGCGATATAACAGAGTTATTTCAAAGTCCCAAGATAAAGGATTTGCTCTGTATTTTGTTGTCAAACACACCGGTACAAATGGAAGAGCTTGGCCTGTGCCATAACACTACAAATGTGACAACTCGCTCATTAATGATAGTATTGATGGCGCGATAGAACTAAATTGACCTCCACTCATCATAGTTACTAGAACAACTTGATAATTAGTTGAATTTGCGATATAACACAGTCATTTCGAAGTCCCACGATAAATGATGTGCTCTGTGTTTTGTTGTCAAACACACCGGTACAAATGGAAGAGCTTGGCCTGTGTCCATAACACTGCCAATGTGACAACTCGGCCATTAATGATAGTATTGATGGCGCAATAGAACTAAATTGACCTCCAGGCATCAGTGTTACTAGATAAAGTTGATAATTAGTTGAATTTGAGATATAACACAGTCATTTCGAAGTCCCACGATAAATGATGTGCTCTGTGTTTTGTTGTCAAACACACCGGTACAAATGGAAGAGCTTGGCCTGTGTCCATAACACTGCAAATGTGACAACTCGGCCATTAATGATAGTATTGATGGCGCGATAGAACTAAATTGACCTCCACTCATCATAGTTACTAGAAAAACTTGATAATTAGTTGAATTTGCGATATAACACAGTCATTTCGAAGTCCCACGATAAAGGATGTGCTCTGTGTTTTGTTGTCAAACACACCGGTACAAATGGAAGAGCTTGGCCTGTGCCATAACAGTGCAAATGTGACAACTCGGCCATTAATGATAGTATTGATGGCGCAATAGAACTAAATTGACCTCCAGACATCAGTGTTACTAGATAAAGTTGATAATTAGTTGAATTTGAGATATAATACAGTTAATTCGAAGTCCCAAGATAAAGGATTTGCTCTGTGTTTTGTTGTCAAGCACACCGGTACAAATGGAAGACCTTGGCCTGTGCCAAAACATTGCAAACGTCACAACTCGGCCATTAATGACAGTATTGATGGAGCAATAGAACTAAATTGTCCTCGAGGCATCAGTGTTACTAGGAAAATAAGATAATTAGTTGAATTTGCGATATAACAGAGTTATTTCAAAGTCCCAAGATAAAGGATTTGCTCTGTGTTTTGTTGTCAAGCACACCGGTACAAATGGAAGACCTTGGCCTGTGCCAAAACATTGCAAACGTCACAACTCGGCCATTAATGACAGTATTGATGGAGCAATAGAACTAAATTGTCCTCGAGGCATCAGTGTTACTAGGAAAATAAGATAATTAGTTGAATTTGCGATATAACAGAGTTATTTCAAAGTCCCAAGATAGAGGATGTGCTCCGTGTTTTGTTGTCAAACACACCGGTACAAATGGAAGAGCTTGGCCTGTGCCATTACACTACAAATGTGACAACTCGGCCATTAATGATAGTATTGATGGTGCAATAGACCTAACTTAACCTACAGGCATCAGTGTTACTTGGAAAACTAGATAATTAGTTGAATTTGCGATATAACAGAGTTATTTCAAAGTCCCAAGATAAAGGATTTGCTCTGTATTTTGTTGTCAAACACACCGGTACAAATGGAAGAGCTTGGCCTGTGCCATAACACTACAAATGTGACAACTCGCTCATTAATGATAGTATTGATGGCGCGATAGAACTAAATTGACCTCCACTCATCATAGTTACTAGAACAACTTGATAATTAGTTGAATTTGCGATATAACACAGTCATTTCGAAGTCCCACGATAAATGATGTGCTCTGTGTTTTGTTGTCAAACACACCGGTACAAATGGAAGAGCTTGGCCTGTGTCCATAACACTGCCAATGTGACAACTCGGCCATTAATGATAGTATTGATGGCGCAATAGAACTAAATTGACCTCCAGGCATCAGTGTTACTAGATAAAGTTGATAATTAGTTGAATTTGAGATATAACACAGTCATTTCGAAGTCCCACGATAAATGATGTGCTCTGTGTTTTGTTGTCAAACACACCGGTACAAATGGAAGAGCTTGGCCTGTGTCCATAACACTGCAAATGTGACAACTCGGCCATTAATGATAGTATTGATGGCGCAATAGAACTAAATTGACCTCCAGGCATCAGTGTTACTAGATAAAGTTGATAATTAGTTGAATTTGAGATATAACACAGTCATTTCGAAGTCCCACGATAAATGATGTGCTCTGTGTTTTGTTGTCAAACACACCGGTACAAATGGAAGAGCTTGGCCTGTGTCCATAACACTGCAAATGTGACAACTCGGCCATTAATGATAGTATTGATGGCGCGATAGAACTAAATTGACCTCCACTCATCATAGTTACTAGAAAAACTTGATAATTAGTTGAATTTGCGATATAACACAGTCATTTCGAAGTCCCACGATAAAGGATGTGCTCTGTGTTTTGTTGTCAAACACACCGGTACAAATGGAAGACCTTGGCCTGTGCCAAAACATTGCAAACGTCACAACTCGGCCATTAATGACAGTATTGATGGAGCAATAGAACTAAATTGTCCTCGAGGCATCAGTGTTACTAGGAAAATAAGATAATTAGTTGAATTTGCGATATAACAGAGTTATTTCAAAGTCCCAAGATAAAGGATGTGCTCCGTGTTTTGTTATCAAACACACCGGTACAAATGGAAGAGCTTGGCCTGTGCCATTACACTACAAATGTGACAACTCGGCCATTAATGATAGTATTGATGGCGCAATAGACCTAACTTAACCTACAGGCATCAGTGTTACTTGGAAAACTAGATAATTAGTTGAATTTGCGATATAACAGAGTTATTTCAAAGTCCCAAGATAAAGGATTTGCTCTGTATTTTGTTGTCAAACACACCGGTACAAATGGAAGAGCTTGGCCTGTGCCATAACACTACAAATGTGACAACTCGCTCATTAATGATAGTATTGATGGCGCGATAGAACTAAATTGACCTCCACTCATCATAGTTACTAGAACAACTTGATAATTAGTTGAATTTGCGATATAACACAGTCATTTCGAAGTCCCACGATAAATGATGTGCTCTGTGTTTTGTTGTCAAACACACCGGTACAAATGGAAGAGCTTGGCCTGTGTCCATAACACTGCCAATGTGACAACTCGGCCATTAATGATAGTATTGATGGCGCAATAGAACTAAATTGACCTCCAGGCATCAGTGTTACTAGATAAAGTTGATAATTAGTTGAATTTGAGATATAACACAGTCATTTCGAAGTCCCACGATAAATGATGTGCTCTGTGTTTTGTTGTCAAACACACCGGTACAAATGGAAGAGCTTGGCCTGTGTCCATAACACTGCAAATGTGACAACTCGGCCATTAATGATAGTATTGATGGCGCAATAGAACTAAATTGACCTCCAGGCATCAGTGTTACTAGATAAAGTTGATAATTAGTTGAATTTGAGATATAACACAGTCATTTCGAAGTCCCACGATAAATGATGTGCTCTGTGTTTTGTTGTCAAACACACCGGTACAAATGGAAGAGCTTGGCCTGTGTCCATAACACTGCAAATGTGACAACTCGGCCATTAATGATAGTATTGATGGCGCGATAGAACTAAATTGACCTCCACTCATCATAGTTACTAGAAAAACTTGATAATTAGTTGAATTTGCGATATAACACAGTCATTTCGAAGTCCCACGATAAAGGATGTGCTCTGTGTTTTGTTGTCAAACACACCGGTACAAATGGAAGACCTTGGCCTGTGCCAAAACATTGCAAACGTCACAACTCGGCCATTAATGACAGTATTGATGGAGCAATAGAACTAAATTGTCCTCGAGGCATCAGTGTTACTAGGAAAATAAGATAATTAGTTGAATTTGCGATATAACAGAGTTATTTCAAAGTCCCAAGATAAAGGATGTGCTCCGTGTTTTGTTATCAAACACACCGGTACAAATGGAAGAGCTTGGCCTGTGCCATTACACTACAAATGTGACAACTCGGCCATTAATGATAGTATTGATGGCGCAATAGACCTAACTTAACCTACAGGCATCAGTGTTACTTGGAAAACTAGATAATTAGTTGAATTTGCGATATAACAGAGTTATTTCAAAGTCCCAAGATAAAGGATTTGCTCTGTATTTTGTTGTCAAACACACCGGTACAAATGGAAGAGCTTGGCCTGTGCCATAACACTACAAATGTGACAACTCGCTCATTAATGATAGTATTGATGGCGCGATAGAACTAAATTGACCTCCACTCATCATAGTTACTAGAACAACTTGATAATTAGTTGAATTTGCGATATAACACAGTCATTTCGAAGTCCCACGATAAATGATGTGCTCTGTGTTTTGTTGTCAAACACACCGGTACAAATGGAAGAGCTTGGCCTGTGTCCATAACACTGCCAATGTGACAACTCGGCCATTAATGATAGTATTGATGGCGCAATAGAACTAAATTGACCTCCAGGCATCAGTGTTACTAGATAAAGTTGATAATTAGTTGAATTTGAGATATAACACAGTCATTTCGAAGTCCCACGATAAATGATGTGCTCTGTGTTTTGTTGTCAAACACACCGGTACAAATGGAAGAGCTTGGCCTGTGTCCATAACACTGCAAATGTGACAACTCGGCCATTAATGATAGTATTGATGGCGCGATAGAACTAAATTGACCTCCACTCATCATAGTTACTAGAAAAACTTGATAATTAGTTGAATTTGCGATATAACACAGTCATTTCGAAGTCCCACGATAAAGGATGTGCTCTGTGTTTTGTTGTCAAACACACCGGTACAAATGGAAGAGCTTGGCCTGTGCCATAACAGTGCAAATGTGACAACTCGGCCATTAATGATAGTATTGATGGCGCAATAGAACTAAATTGACCTCCAGACATCAGTGTTACTAGATAAAGTTGATAATTAGTTGAATTTGAGATATAATACAGTTAATTCGAAGTCCCAAGATAAAGGATTTGCTCTGTGTTTTGTTGTCAAGCACACCGGTACAAATGGAAGACCTTGGCCTGTGCCAAAACATTGCAAACGTCACAACTCGGCCATTAATGACAGTATTGATGGAGCAATAGAACTAAATTGTCCTCGAGGCATCAGTGTTACTAGGAAAATAAGATAATTAGTTGAATTTGCGATATAACAGAGTTATTTCAAAGTCCCAAGATAAAGGATTTGCTCTGTGTTTTGTTGTCAAGCACACCGGTACAAATGGAAGACCTTGGCCTGTGCCAAAACATTGCAAACGTCACAACTCGGCCATTAATGACAGTATTGATGGAGCAATAGAACTAAATTGTCCTCGAGGCATCAGTGTTACTAGGAAAATAAGATAATTAGTTGAATTTGCGATATAACAGAGTTATTTCAAAGTCCGAAGATAAAGGATGTGCTCCGTGTTTTGTTGTCAAACACACCGGTACAAATGGAAGAGCTTGGCCTGTGCCATTACACTACAAATGTGACAACTCGGCCATTAATGATAGTATTGATGGCGCAATAGACCTAACTTAACCTACAGGCATCAGTGTTACTTGGAAAACTAGATAATTAGTTGAATTTGCGATATAACAGAGTTATTTCAAAGTCCCAAGATAAAGGATTTGCTCTGTATTTTGTTGTCAAACACACCGGTACAAATGGAAGAGCTTGGCCTGTGCCATAACACTACAAATGTGACAACTCGCTCATTAATGATAGTATTGATGGCGAGATAGAACTAAATTGACCTCCACTCATCATAGTTACTAGAACAACTTGATAATTAGTTGAATTTGCGATATAACACAGTCATTTCGAAGTCCCACGATAAATGATGTGCTCTGTGTTTTGTTGTCAAACACACCGGTACAAATGGAAGAGCTTGGCCTGTGTCCATAACACTGCCAATGTGACAACTCGGCCATTAATGATAGTATTGATGGCGCAATAGAACTAAATTGACCTCCAGGCATCAGTGTTACTAGATAAAGTTGATAATTAGTTGAATTTGAGATATAACACAGTCATTTCGAAGTCCCACGATAAATGATGTGCTCTGTGTTTTGTTGTCAAACACACCGGTACAAATGGAAGAGCTTGGCCTGTGTCCATAACACTGCAAATGTGACAACTCGGCCATTAATGATAGTATTGATGGCGCGATAGAACTAAATTGACCTCCACTCATCATAGTTACTAGAAAAACTTGATAATTAGTTGAATTTGCGATATAACACAGTCATTTCGAAGTCCCACGATAAAGGATGTGCTCTGTGTTTTGTTGTCAAACACACCGGTACAAATGGAAGAGCTTGGCCTGTGCCATAACAGTGCAAATGTGACAACTCGGCCATTAATGATAGTATTGATGGCGCAATAGAACTAAATTGACCTCCAGACATCAGTGTTACTAGATAAAGTTGATAATTAGTTGAATTTGAGATATAATACAGTTCATTCGAAGTCCCAAGATAAAGGATTTGCTCTGTGTTTTGTTGTCAAGCACACCGGTACAAATGGAAGACCTTGGCCTGTGCCAAAACATTGCAAACGTCACAACTCGGCCATTAATGACAGTATTGATGGAGCAATAGAACTAAATTGTCCTCCAGGCATCAGTGTTACTAGGAAAATAAGATAATTAGTTGAATTTGCGATATAACAGAGTTATTTCAAAGTCCCAAGATAAAGGATGTGCTCCGTGTTTTGTTGTCAAACACACCGGTACAAATGGAAGAGCCTGGCCTGTGCCATTACACTAGAAATGTGACAACTCGGCCATTAATGATAGTATTGATGGCGCAATAGACCTAACTTAACCTACAGGCATCAGTGTTACTTGGAAAACTAGATAATTAGTTGAATTTGCGATATAACAGAGTTATTTCAAAGTCCCAAGATAAAGGATTTGCTCTGTATTTTGTTGTCAAACACACCGGTACAAATGGAAGAGCTTGGCCTGTGCCATAACACTACAAATGTGACAACTCGCTCATTAATGATAGTATTGATGGCGCGATAGAACTAAATTGACCTCCACTCATCATAGTTACTAGAACAACTTGATAATTAGTTGAATTTGCGATATAACACAGTCATTTCGAAGTCCCACGATAAATGATGTGCTCTGTGTTTTGTTGTCAAACACACCGGTACAAATGGAAGAGCTTGGCCTGTGTCCATAACACTGCAAATGTGACAACTCGGCCATTAATGATAGTATTGATGGCGCAATAGAACTAAATTGACCTCCAGGCATCAGTGTTACTAGATAAAGTTGATAATTAGTTGAATTTGAGATATAATACAGTTAATTCGAAGTCCCAAGATAAAGGATTTGCTCTGTGTTTTGTTGTCAAGCACACCGGTACAAATGGAAGACCTTGGCCTGTGCCAAAACATTGCAAACGTCACAACTCGGCCATTAATGACAGTATTGATGGGGCAATAGAACTAAATTGTCCTCCAGGCATCAGTGTTACTAGGAAAATAAGATAATTAGTTGAATTTGCGATATAACAGAGTTATTTCAAAGTCCCAAGATAAAGGATGTGCTCCGTGTTTTGTTGTCAAACACACCGGTACAAATGGAAGAGCTTGGCCTGTGCCATAACACTACAAATGTGACAACTCGCTCATTAATGATAGTATTGATGGCGCGATATAACTAAATTGACCTCCACTCATCATAGTTACTAGAACAACTTGATAATTAGTTGAATTTGCGATATAACACAGTCATTTCGAAGTCCCACGATAAAGGATGTGCTCTGTGTTTTGTTGTCAAACACACCGGTACAAATGGAAGAGCTTGGCCTGTGTCCATAACACTTCAAATGTGACAACTCGGCCATTAATGATAGTATTGATGGCGCAATAGAACTAAATTGACCTCCAGGCATCAGTGTTACTAGATAAAGTTGATAATTAGTTGAATTGGAGATATAATACAGTTAATTGGAAGTCCCAAGATAAAGGATTTGCTCTGTGTTTTGTTGTCAAGCACACCGGTACAAATGGAAGACCTTGGCCTGTGCCAAAACATTGCAAACGTCACAACTCGGCCATTAATGACAGTATTGATGGGGCAATAGAACTAAATTGTCCTCCAGGCATCAGTGTTACTAGGAAAATAAGATAATTAGTTGAATTTGCGATATAACAGAGTTATTTCAAAGTCCCAAGATAAAGGATTTGCTCTGTCTTTTGTTGTCAAAAACACCGGTACAAATGGAAGAGCTTGGCCTGTGCCATAACACTACAAATGTGACAACTCGCTCATTAATGATAGTATTGATGGCGCGATAGAACTAAATTGATTTCCAGGCATCATAGTTACTAGAAAAACTTGATAATTAGTTGGATTTGCGATATAACACAGTTATTTCGAAGTCCCACGATAAAGGATGTGCTCTGTGTTTTGTTGTCAAACACACCGGTACAAATGGAAGAGCTTGGCCTGTGCCATCACACTGCAAATGTGACAACTCGCCCATTAATGATAGTATTGACGGCGCAATAGAACTAAATTGACCTCCAGGCATCAGTGTAACTAGATAAACTTGATAATTAGTTGAATTTGCGATATAACACAGTTAATTCGAAGTCCCAAGATAAAGGATTTGCTCTGTGTCTTGTTGCCAAACACACCGGTACAAATGGAAGACCTTGGCCTGTGCCATAACATTGCAAACGTCACAACTCGGCCATTAATGACAGTATTGATGGAGCAATAGAACTACATTGTCCTCGACGCATCAGTGTTACTAGGAAAACTAGATAATTATTTCAATTTGCGATATAACACAGTTATTTCGAAGTCCCAAGATAAAGGATTTGCTCTGTGTTTTGTTGTCAAACACACCGGTACAAATGGAAGAGCTTGGCCTGTGCCATAACACTACAAATGTAACAACTCGCTCATTAATGATAGTATTGATGGAGCAATAGAACTAAATTGTCCTCCAGGCATTAGTGTTACTAGAAAAATAAGATAATTAGTTGAATTTGCGATATAACACAGTTATTTCGAAGTCCTAAGATAAAGGATTTGCTCTGTGTTTTGTTGTCAAACACACCAGTACAAATGGAAGAGCTTGGCCTGTGCCATAACACTACAAATGTGACAACTCGCTCATTAATGATAGTATTGATGGCGCGATAGAACTAAATTGATTTCCAGGCATCATAGTTACTAGAAAAACTTGATAATTAGTTGAATTTGCGATATAACACAGTCATTTCGAAGTCCCACGATAAAGGATGTGCTCTGTGTTTTGTTGTCAAACACACCGGTACAAATGGAAGAGCTTGGCCTGTGTCCATAACACTGCAAATGTGACAACTCGGCCATTAATGATAGTATTGATGGCGCAATAGAACTAAATTGACCTCCAGGCATCAGTGTTACTAGATAAAGTTGATAATTAGTTGAATTTGAGATATAATACAGTTAATTCGAAGTCCCAAGATAAAGGATTTGCTCTGTGTTTTGTTGTCAAGCACTACGGTACAAATGGAAGACCTTGGCCTGTGCCATAACACTACAAATGTGACAACTCGCTCATTAATGATAGTATTGATGGCGCGATAGAACTAAATTGATTTCCAGGCATCATAGTTACTAGAAAAACTTGATAATTAGTTGGATTTGCGATATAACACAGTTATTTCGAAGTCCCACGATAAAGGATGTGCTCTGTGTTTTGTTGTCAAACACACCGGTACAAATGGAAGAGCTTGGCCTGTGCCATCACACTGCAAATGTGACAACTCGCCCATTAATGATAGTATTGATGGCGCAATAGAACTAAATTGACCTCCAGGCATCAGTGTAACTAGAAAAACTTGATAATTAGTTGAATTTGCGATATAACACAGTTAATTCGAAGTCCCAAGATAAAGGATTTGCTCTGTGTCTTGTTGCCAAACACACCGGTACAAATGGAAGACCTTGGCCTGTGCCATAACATTGCAAACGTCACAACTCGGCCATTAATGACAGTATTGATGGAGCAATAGAACTACATTGTCCTCGAGGCATCAGTGTTACTAGGAAAACTAGATAATTATTTCAATTTGCGATATAACACAGTTATTTCGAAGTCCCAAGATAAAGGATTTGCTCTGTGTTTTGTTGTCAAACACACCGGTACAAATGGAAGAGCTTGGCCTGTGCCATAACACTACAAATGTAACAACTCGCTCATTAATGATAGTATTGATGGAGCAATAGAACTAAATTGTCCTCCAGGCATTAGTGTTACTAGAAAAATAAGATAATTAGTTGAATTTGCGATATAACACAGTTATTTCGAAGTCCCAAGTTAAAGGATTTGCTCCGTGTTTTGTTGTCAAACACACCGGTACAAATGGAAGAGCTTGGCCTGTACCATTACACTACAAATGTGACAACTCGGCCATTAATGATAGTATTGATGGCGCAATAGACCTAACTTAACCTACAGGCATCAGTGTTACTTGGAAAACTAGATAATTAGTTGAATTTGCGATATAACAGAGTTATTTCAAATTCCCAAGATAAAGGATTTGCTCTGTATTTTGTTGTCAAACACACCGGTACAAATGGAAGAGCTTGGCCTGTGCCATAACACTACAAATGTGACAACTCGCTCATTAATGATAGTATTGATGGCGCGATAGAACTAAATTGACCTCCACTCATCATAGTTACTAGAACAACTTGATAATTAGTTGAATTTGCGATATAACACAATCATTTCGAAGTCCCACGATAAAGGATGTGCTCTGTGTTTTGTTGTCAAACACACCGGTACAAATGGAAGAGCTTGGCCTGTGTCCATAACACTGCAAATGTGACAACTCGGCCATTAATGATAGTATTGATGGCGCAATAGAACTAAATTGACCTCCAGGCATCAGTGTTACTAGATAAAGTTGATAATTAGTTGAATTTGAGATATAATACAGTTAATTCGAAGTCCCAAGATAAAGGATTTGCTCTGTGTTTTGTTGTCAAGCACACCGGTACAAATGGAAGACCTTGGCCTGTGCCAAAACATTGCAAACGTCACAACTCGGCCATTAATGACAGTATTGATGGAGCAATAGAACTAAATTGTCCTCCAGGCATCAGTGTTACTAGGAAAATAAGATAATTAGTTGAATTTGCGATATAACAGAGTTATTTCAAAGTCCCAAGATAAAGGATTTGCTCTGTATTTTGTTGTCAAACACACCGGTACAAATGGAAGAGCTTGGCCTGTGCCATAACACTACAAATGTGACAACTCGCTCATTAATGATAGTATTGATGGCGCGATAGAACTAAATTGACCTCCACTCATCATAGTTACTAGAACAACTTGATAATTAGTTGAATTTGCGATATAACACAGTCATTTCGAAGTCCCACGATAAAGGATGTGCTCTGTGTTTTGTTGTCAAACACACCGGTACAAATGGAAGAGCTTGGCCTGTGCCATAACACTACAAATGTGACAACTCGCTCATTAATGATAGTATTGATGGCGCGATAGAACTAAATTGATTTCCAGGCATCATAGTTACTAGAAAAACTTGATAATTAGTTGGATTTGCGATATAACACAGTTATTTCGAAGTCCCACGATAAAGGATGTGCTCTGTGTTTTGTTGTCAAACACACCGGTACAAGTGGAAGAGCTTGGCCTGTGCCATCACACTGCAAATGTGACAACTCGCCCATTAATGATAGTATTGATGGCGCAATAGAACTAAATTGACCTCCAGGCATCAGTGTAACTAGAAAAACTTGATAATTAGTCGAATTTGCGATATAACACAGTTAATTCGAAGTCCCAAGATAAAGGATTTGCTCTGTGTCTTGTTGTCAAACACACCGGTACAAATGGAAGGCCTTGGCCTGTGCCATAACATTGCAAACGTCACAACTCGGCCATTAATGATAGTATTGATGGCGCGATAGAACTAAATTGATTTCCAGGCATCATAGTTACTAGAAAAACTTGATAATTAGTTGAATTTGCGATATAACACAGTTATTTCGAAGTCCCAAGTTAAAGGATTTGCTCCGTGTTTTGTTGTCAAACACACCGGTACAAATGGAAGAGCTTGGCCTGTACCATTACACCACAAATGTGACAACTCGGCCATTAATGATAGTATTGATGGCGCAATAGACCTAACTTAACCTACAGGCATCAGTGTTACTTGGAAAACTAGATAATTAGTTGAATTTGCGATATAACAGAGTTATTTCAAAGTCCCAAGATAAAGGATTTGCTCTGTATTTTGTTGTCAAACACACCGGTACAAATGGAAGAGCTTGGCCTGTGCCATAACAATACAAATGTGACAACTCGCTCATTAATGATAGTATTGATGGCGCGATAGAACTAAATTGACCTCCACTCATCATAGTTAATAGAAAAACTTGATAATTAGTTGAATTTGCGATATAACACAGTCATTTCGAAGTCCCACGATAAAGGATGTGCTCTGTGTTTTGTTGTCAAACACACCGGTACAAATGGAAGAGCTTGGCCTGTGTCCATTACACTGCAAATGTGACAACTCGGCCATTAATGATAGTATTGATGGCGCAATAGAACTAAATTGACCTCCAGGCATCAGTGTTACTAGATAAAGTTGATAATTAGTTGAATTTGAGATATAATACAGTTAATTCGAAGTCCCAAGATAAAGGATTTGCTCTGTGTTTTGTTGTCAAGCACTACGGTACAAATGGAAGACCTTGGCCTGTGCCATAACACTACAAATGTGACAACTCGCTCATTAATGATAGTATTGATGGCGCGATAGAACTAAATTGATTTCCAGGCATCATAGTTACTAGAAAAACTTGATAATTAGTTGGATTTGCGATATAACACAGTTATTTCGAAGTCCCACGATAAAGGATGTGCTCTGTGTTTTGTTGTCAAACACACCGGTACAAATGGAAGAGCTTGGCCTGTGCCATCACACTGCAAATGTGACAACTCGCCCATTAATGATAGTATTGATGGCGCAATAGAACTAAATTGACCTCCAGGCATCAGTGTAACTAGAAAAACTTGATAATTAGTTGAATTTGCGATATAACACAGTTAATTCGAAGTCCCAAGATAAAGGATTTGCTCTGTGTCTTGTTGCCAAACACACCGGTACAAATGGAAGACCTTGGCCTGTGCCATAACATTGCAAACGTCACAACTCGGCCATTAATGACAGTATTGATGGAGCAATAGAACTACATTGTCCTCGAGGCATCAGTGTTACTAGGAAAACTAGATAATTATTTCAATTTGCGATATAACACAGTTATTTTGAAGTCCCAAGATAAAGGATTTGCTCTGTGTTTTGTTGTCAAACACACCGGTACAAATGGAAGAGCTTGGCCTGTGCCATAACACTACAAATGTAACAACTCGCTCATTAATGATAGTATTGATGGAGCAATAGAACTAAATTGTCCTCCAGGCATTAGTGTTACTAGAAAAATAAGATAATTAGTTGAATTTGCGATATAACACAGTTATTTCGAAGTCCCAAGTTAAAGGATTTGCTCCGTGTTTTGTTGTCAAACACACCGGTACAAATGGAAGAGCTTGGCCTGTACCATTACACTACAAATGTGACAACTCGGCCATTAATGATAGTATTGATGGCGCAATAGACCTAACTTAACCTACAGGCATCAGTGTTACTTGGAAAACTAGATAATTAGTTGAATTTGCGATATAACAGAGTTATTTCAAAGTCCCAAGATAAAGGATTTGCTCTGTATTTTGTTGTCAAACACACCGGTACAAATGGAAGAGCTTGGCCTGTGCCATAACACTACAAATGTGACAACTCGCTCATTAATGATAGTATTGATGGCGCGATAGAACTAAATTGACCTCCACTCATCATAGTTACTAGAACAACTTGATAATTAGTTGAATTTGCGATATAACACAATCATTTCGAAGTCCCACGATAAAGGATGTGCTCTGTGTTTTGTTGTCAAACACACCGGTACAAATGGAACAGCTTGGCCTGTGTCCATAACACTGCAAATGTGACAACTCGGCCATTAATGATAGTATTGATGGCGCAATAGAACTAAATTGACCTCCAGGCATCAGTGTTACTAGATAAAGTTGATAATTAGTTGAATTTGAGATATAATACAGTTAATTCGAAGTCCCAAGATAAAGGATTTGCTCTGTGTTTTGTTGTCAAGCACACCGGTACAAATGGAAGACCTTGGCCTGTGCCAAAACATTGCAATCGTCACAACTCGGCCATTAATGACAGTATTGATGGAGCAATAGAACTAAATTGTCCTCCAGGCATCAGTGTTACTAGGAAAATAAGATAATTAGTTGAATTTGCGATATAACAGAGTTATTTCAAAGTCCCAAGATAAAGGATTTGCTCTGTATTTTGTTGTCAAACACACCGGTACAAATGGAAGAGCTTGGCCTGTGCCATAACACTACAAATGTGACAACTCGCTCATTAATGATAGTATTGATGGCGCGATAGAACTAAATTGACCTCCACTCATCATAGTTACTAGAACAACTTGATAATTAGTTGAATTTGCGATATAACACAGTCATTTCGAAGTCCCACGATAAAGGATGTGCTCTGTGTTTTGTTGTCAAACACACCGGTACAAATGGAAGAGCTTGGCCTGCATAACACTACAAATGTGACAACTCGCTCATTAATGATAGTATTGATGGCGCGATAGAACTAAATTGATTTCCAGGCATCATAGTTACTAGAAAAACTTGATAATTAGTTGGATTTGCGATATAACACAGTTATTTCGAAGTCCCACGATAAAGGATGTGCTCTGTGTTTTGTTGTCAAACACACCGGTACAAGTGGAAGAGCTTGGCCTGTGCCATCACACTGCAAATGTGACAACTCGCCCATTAATGATAGTATTGATGGCGCAATAGAACTAAATTGACCTCCAGGCATCAGTGTAACTAGAAAAACTTGATAATTAGTCGAATTTGCGATATAACACAGTTAATTCGAAGTCCCAAGATAAAGGATTTGCTCTGTGTCTTGTTGTCAAACACACCGGTACAAATGGAAGGCCTTGGCCTGTGCCATAACATTGCAAACGTCACAACTCGGCCATTAATGACAGTATTGATGGAGCAATAGAACTACATTGTCCTCGAGGCATCAGTGTTACTAGGAAAACTAGATAATTATTTCAATTTGCGATATAACACAGTTATTTCGAAGTCCCAAGATAAAGGATTTGCTCTGTGTTTTGTTGTCAAACACACCGGTACAAATGGAAGAGCTTGGCCTGTGCCATAACACTACAAATGTGACAACTCGCTCATTAATGATAGTATTGATGGAGCAATAGAACTAAATTGTCCTCCAGGCATTAGTGTTACTAGAAAAATAAGATAATTAGTTGAATTTGCGATATAACACAGTTATTTCGAAGTCCTAAGATAAAGGATTTGCTCTGTGTTTTGTTGTCCAACACACCAGTACAAATGGAAGAGCTTGGCCTGTGCCATAACACTACAAATGTGACAACTCGCTCATTAATGATAGTATTGATGGCGCGATAGAACTAAATTGATTTCCAGGCATCATAGTTACTAGAAAAACTTTATAATTAGTTGAATTTGCGATATAACACAGTTATTTCGAAGTCCCAAGATAAAGGATTTGCTCCGTGTTTTGTTGTCAAACACACCGGTACAAATGGAAGAGCTTGGCCTGTACCATTACACTACAAATGTGACAACTCGGCCATTAATGATAGTATTGATGGCGCAATAGACCTAACTTAACCTACAGGCATCAGTGTTACTTGGAAAACTAGATAATTAGTTGAATTTGCGATATAACAGAGTTATTTCAAAGTCCCAAGATAAAGGATTTGCTCTGTATTTTGTTGTCAAACACACCGGTACAAATGGAAGAGCTTGGCCTGTGCCATAACACTACAAATGTGACAACTCGCTCATTAATGATAGTATTGATGGCGCGATAGAACTAAATTGACCTCCACTCATCATAGTTACTAGAACAACTTGATAATTAGTTGAATTTGCGATATAACACAGTCATTTCGAAGTCCCACGATAAAGGATGTGCTCTGTGTTTTGTTGTCAAACACACCGGTACAAATGGAAGAGCTTGGCCTGTGTCCATAACACTGCAAATGTGACAACTCGGCCATTAATGATAGTATTGATGGCGCAATAGAACTAAATTGACCTCCAGACATCAGTGTTACTAGATAAAGTTGATAATTAGTTGAATTTGAGATATAATACAGTTAATTCGAAGTCCCAAGATAAAGGATTTGCTCTGTGTTTTGTTGTCAAGCACACCGGTACAAATGGAAGACCTTGGCCTGTGCCAAAACATTGCAAATGTGACAACTCGGCCATTAATGATAGTATTGATGGCGCAATAGACCTAACCTAACCTACAGGCATCAGTGTTACTTGGAAAACTAGATAATTAGTTGAATTTGCGATATAACAGGGTTATTTCAAAGTCCCAAGATAAAGGATTTGCTCTGTATTTTGTTGTCAAACACACCGGTACAAATGGAAGAGCTTGGCCTGTGCCATAACACTACAAATGTGACAACTCGCTCATTAATGATAGTATTGATGGCGCGATAGAACTAAATTGACCTCCACTCATCATAGTTACTAGAACCACTTGATAATTAGTTGAATTTGCGATATAACACAGTCATTTCGAAGTCCCACGATAAAGGATGTGCTCTGTGTTTTGTTGTCAAACACACCGGTACAAATGGAAGAGCTTGGCCTGTGTCCATAACACTGCAAATGTGACAACTCGCCCATTAATGATAGTATTGATGGCGCAATAGAACTAAATTGACCTCCAGGCATCAGTGTAACTAGAAAAACTTGATAATTAGTCGAATTTGCGATATAACACAGTTAATTCGAAGTCCCAAGATAAAGGATTTGCTCTGTGTCTTGTTGTCAAACACACCGGTACAAATGGAAGGCCTTGGCCTGTGCCATAACATTGCAAACGTCACAACTCGGCCATTAATGACAGTATTGATGGAGCAATAGAACTACATTGTCCTCGAGGCATCAGTGTTACTAGGAAAACTAGATAATTATTTCAATTTGCGATATAACACAGTTATTTCGAAGTCCCAAGATAAAGGATTTGCTCTGTGTTTTGTTGTCAAACACACCGGTACAAATGGAAGAGCTTGGCCTGTGCCATAACACTACAAATGTGACAACTCGCTCATTAATGATAGTATTGATGGAGCAATAGAACTAAATTGTCCTCCAGGCATTAGTGTTACTAGAAAAATAAGATAATTAGTTGAATTTGCGATATAACACAGTTATTTCGAAGTCCTAAGATAAAGGATTTGCTCTGTGTTTTGTTGTCCAACACACCAGTACAAATGGAAGAGCTTGGCCTGTGCCATAACACTACAAATGTGACAACTCGCTCATTAATGATAGTATTGATGGCGCGATAGAACTAAATTGATTTCCAGGCATCATAGTTACTAGAAAAACTTGATAATTAGTTGAATTTGCGATATAACACAGTTATTTCGAAGTCCCAAGATAAAGGATTTGCTCCGTGTTTTGTTGTCAAACACACCGGTACAAATGGAAGAGCTTGGCCTGTACCATTACACTACAAATGTGACAACTCGGCCATTAATGATAGTATTGATGGCGCAATAGACCTAACTTAACCTACAGGCATCAATGTTACTTGGAAAACTAGATAATTAGTTGAATTTGCGATATAACAGAGTTATTTCAAAGTCCCAAGATAAAGGATTTGCTCTGTATTTTGTTGTCAAACACACCGGTACAAATGGAAGAGCTTGGCCTGTGCCATAACACTACAAATGTGACAACTCGCTCATTAATGATAGTATTGATGGCGCGATAGAACTAAATTGACCTCCACTCATCATAGTTACTAGAACAACTTGATAATTAGTTGAATTTGCGATATAACACAGTCATTTCGAAGTCCCACGATAAAGGATGTGCTCTGTGTTTTGTTGTCAAACACACCGGTACAAATGGAAGAGCTTGGCCTGTGTCCATAACACTGCAAATGTGACAACTCGGCCATTAATGATAGTATTGATGGCGCAATAGAACTAAATTGACCTCCAGACATCAGTGTTACTAGATAAAGTTGATAATTAGTTGAATTTGAGATATAATACAGTTAATTCGAAGTCCCAAGATAAAGGATTTGCTCTGTGTTTTGTTGTCAAGCACACCGGTACAAATGGAAGACCTTGGCCTGTGCCAAAACATTGCAAATGTGACAACTCGGCCATTAATGATAGTATTGATGGCGCAATAGACCTAACTTAACCTACAGGCATCAGTGTTACTTGGAAAACTAGATAATTAGTTGAATTTGCGATATAACAGGGTTATTTCAAAGTCCCAAGATAAAGGATTTGCTCTGTATTTTGTTGTCAAACACACCGGTACAAATGGAAGAGCTTGGCCTGTGCCATAACACTACAAATGTGACAACTCGCTCATTAATGATAGTATTGATGGCGCGATAGAACTAAATTGACCTCCACTCATCATAGTTACTAGAACAACTTGATAATTAGTTGAATTTGCGATATAACACAGTCATTTCGAAGTCCCACGATAAAGGATGTGCTCTGTGTTTTGTTGTCAAACACACCGGTACAAATGGAAGAGCTTGGCCTGTGTCCATAACACTGCAAATGTGACAACTCGGCCATTAATGATAGTATTGATGGCGCAATAGAACTAAATTGACCTCCAGGCATCAGTGTTACTAGATAAAGTTGATAATTAGTTGAATTTGAGATATAATACAGTTAATTCGAAGTCCCAAGATAAAGGATTTGCTCTGTGTTTTGTTGTCAAGCACACCGGTACAAATGGAAGACCTTGGCCTGTGCCAAAACATTGCAAACGTCACAACTCGGCCATTAATGACAGTATTGATGGGGCAATAGAACTAAATTGTCCTCGAGGCATCAGTGTTACTAGGAAAATAAGATAATTAGTTGAATTTGCGATATAACAGAGTTATTTCAAAGTCCCAAGATAAAGGATGTGCTCCGTGTTTTGTTGTCAAACACACCGGTACAAATGGAAGAGCTTGGCCTGTGCCATTACACTACAAATGTGACAACTCGGCCATTAATGATAGTATTGATGGCGCAATAGACCTAACTTAACCTACAGGCATCAGTGTTACTTGGAAAACTAGATAATTAGTTGAATTTGCGATATAACAGAGTTATTTCAAAGTCCCAAGATAAAGGATTTGCTCTGTGTTTTGTTGTCAAACACACCGGTACAAATGGAAGAGCTTGGCCTGTGCCATAACACTACAAATGTGACAACTCGCTCATTAATGATAGTATTGATGGCGCGATAGAACTAAATTGACCTCCACTCATCATAGTTACTAGAAAAACTTGATAATTAGTTGAATTTGCGATATAACACAGTTATTTCGAAGTCCCAAGATAAAGGATTTGCTCCGTGTTTTGTTGTCAAACACACCGGTACAAATGGAAGAGCTTGGCCTGTACCAATACACTACAAATGTGACAACTCGGCCATTAATGATAGTATTGATGGCGCAATAGAACTAACTTAACCTACAGGCATCAATGTTACTTGGAAAACTAGATAATTAGTTGAATTTGCGATATAACAGAGTTATTTCAAAGTCCCAAGATAAAGGATTTGCTCTGTATTTTGTTGTCAAACACACCGGTACAAATGGAAGAGCTTGGCCTGTGCCATAACACTACAAATGTGACAACTCGCTCATTAATGATAGTATTGATGGCGCGATAGAACTAAATTGACCTCCACTCATCATAGTTACTAGAACAACTTGATAATTAGTTGAATTTGCGATATAACACAGTCATTTCGAAGTCCCACGATAAAGGATGTGCTCTGTGTTTTGTTGTCAAACACACCGGTACAAATGGAAGAGCTTGGCCTGTGTCCATAACACTGCAAATGTGACAACTCGGCCATTAATGATAGTATTGATGGCGCAATAGAACTAAATTGACCTCCAGACATCAGTGTTACTAGATAAAGTTGATAATTAGTTGAATTTGAGATATAATACAGTTAATTCGAAGTCCCAAGATAAAGGATTTGCTCTGTGTTTTGTTGTCAAGCACACCGGTACAAATGGAAGACCTTGGCCTGTGCCAAAACATTGCAAATGTGACAACTCGGCCATTAATGATAGTATTGATGGCGCAATAGACCTAACTTAACCTACAGGCATCAGTGTTACTTGGAAAACTAGATAATTAGTTGAATTTGCGATATAACAGGGTTATTTCAAAGTCCCAAGATAAAGGATTTGCTCTGTATTTTGTTGTCAAACACACCGGTACAAATGGAAGAGCTTGGCCTGTGCCATAACACTACAAATGTGACAACTCGCTCATTAATGATAGTATTGATGGCGCGATAGAACTAAATTGACCTCCACTCATCATAGTTACTAGAACAACTTGATAATTAGTTGAATTTGCGATATAACACAGTCATTTCGAAGTCCCACGATAAAGGATGTGCTCTGTGTTTTGTTGTCAAACACACCGGTACAAATGGAAGAGCTTGGCCTGTGTCCATAACACTGCAAATGTGACAACTCGGCCATTAATGATAGTATTGATGGCGCAATAGAACTAAATTGACCTCCAGGCATCAGTGTTACTAGATAAAGTTGATAATTAGTTGAATTTGAGATATAATACAGTTAATTCGAAGTCCCAAGATAAAGGATTTGCTCTGTGTTTTGTTGTCAAGCACACCGGTACAAATGGAAGACCTTGGCCTGTGCCAAAACATTGCAAACGTCACAACTCGGCCATTAATGACAGTATTGATGGGGCAATAGAACTAAATTGACCTCCAGGCATCAGTTTTACTAGAAAAACATGATAATTAGTTGAATTTGCGATATAACAGGGTTATTTCAAAGTCCCAAGATAAAGGATTTGCTCTGTATTTTGTTGTCAAACACACCGGTACAAATGGAAGAGCTTGGCCTGTGCCATAACACTACAAATGTGACAACTCGCTCATTAATGATAGTATTGATGGCGCGATAGAACTAAATTGACCTCCACTCATCATAGTTACTAGAACCGCTTGATAATTAGTTGAATTTGCGATATAACACAGTCATTTCGAAGTCCCACGATAAAGGATGTGCTCTGTGTTTTGTTGTCAAACACACCGGTACAAATGGAAGAGCTTGGCCTGTGTCCATAACACTGCAAATGTGACAACTCGCCCATTAATGATAGTATTGATGGCGCAATAGAACTAAATTGACCTCCAGGCATCAGTGTAACTAGAAAAACTTGATAATTAGTCGAATTTGCGATATAACACAGTTAATTCGAAGTCCCAAGATAAAGGATTTGCTCTGTGTCTTGTTGTCAAACACACCGGTACAAATGGAAGGCCTTGGCCTGTGCCATAACATTGCAAACGTCACAACTCGGCCATTAATGACAGTATTGATGGAGCAATAGAACTACATTGTCCTCGAGGCATCAGTGTTACTAGGAAAACTAGATAATTATTTCAATTTGCGATATAACACAGTTATTTCGAAGTCCCAAGATAAAGGATTTGCTCTGTGTTTTGTTGTCAAACACACCGGTACAAATGGAAGAGCTTGGCCTGTGCCATAACACTACAAATGTGACAACTCGCTCATTAATGATAGTATTGATGGAGCAATAGAACTAAATTGTCCTCCAGGCATTAGTGTTACTAGAAAAATAAGATAATTAGTTGAATTTGCGATATAACACAGTTATTTCGAAGTCCTAAGATAAAGGATTTGCTCTGTGTTTTGTTGTCCAACACACCAGTACAAATGGAAGAGCTTGGCCTGTGCCATAACACTACAAATGTGACAACTCGCTCATTAATGATAGTATTGATGGCGCGATAGAACTAAATTGATTTCCAGGCATCATAGTTACTAGAAAAACTTGATAATTAGTTGAATTTGCGATATAACACAGTTATTTCGAAGTCCCAAGATAAAGGATTTGCTCCGTGTTTTGTTGTCAAACACACCGGTACAAATGGAAGAGCTTGGCCTGTACCATTACACTACAAATGTGACAACTCGGCCATTAATGATAGTATTGATGGCGCAATAGACCTAACTTAACCTACAGGCATCAATGTTACTTGGAAAACTAGATAATTAGTTGAATTTGCGATATAACAGAGTTATTTCAAAGTCCCAAGATAAAGGATTTGCTCTGTATTTTGTTGTCAAACACACCGGTACAAATGGAAGAGCTTGGCCTGTGCCATAACACTACAAATGTGACAACTCGCTCATTAATGATAGTATTGATGGCGCGATAGAACTAAATTGACCTCCACTCATCATAGTTACTAGAACAACTTGATAATTAGTTGAATTTGCGATATAACACAGTCATTTCGAAGTCCCACGATAAAGGATGTGCTCTGTGTTTTGTTGTCAAACACACCGGTACAAATGGAAGAGCTTGGCCTGTGTCCATAACACTGCAAATGTGACAACTCGGCCATTAATGATAGTATTGATGGCGCAATAGAACTAAATTGACCTCCAGACATCAGTGTTACTAGATAAAGTTGATAATTAGTTGAATTTGAGATATAATACAGTTAATTCGAAGTCCCAAGATAAAGGATTTGCTCTGTGTTTTGTTGTCAAGCACACCGGTACAAATGGAAGACCTTGGCCTGTGCCAAAACATTGCAAATGTGACAACTCGGCCATTAATGATAGTATTGATGGCGCAATAGACCTAACTTAACCTACAGGCATCAGTGTTATTTGGAAAACTAGATAATTAGTTGAATTTGCGATATAACAGGGTTATTTCAAAGTCCCAAGATAAAGGATTTGCTCTGTATTTTGTTGTCAAACACACCGGTACAAATGGAAGAGCTTGGCCTGTGCCATAACACTACAAATGTGACAACTCGCTCATTAATGATAGTATTGATGGCGCGATAGAACTAAATTGACCTCCACTCATCATAGGTACTAGAACAACTTGATAATTAGTTGAATTTGCGATATAACACAGTCATTTCGAAGTCCCACGATAAAGGATGTGCTCTGTGTTTTGTTGTCAAACACACCGGTACAAATGGAAGAGCTTGGCCTGTGTCCATAACACTGCAAATGTGACAACTCGGCCATTAATGATAGTATTGATGGCGCAATAGAACTAAATTGACCTCCAGGCATCAGTGTTACTAGATAAAGTTGATAATTAGTTGAATTTGAGATATAATACAGTTAATTCGAAGTCCCAAGATAAAGGATTTGCTCTGTGTTTTGTTGTCAAGCACACCGGTACAAATGGAAGACCTTGGCCTGTGCCAAAACATTGCAAACGTCACAACTCGGCCATTAATGACAGTATTGATGGGGCAATAGAACTAAATTGTCCTCGAGGCATCAGTGTTACTAGGAAAATAAGATAATTAGTTGAATTTGCGATATAACAGAGTTATTTCAAAGTCCCAAGATAAAGGATGTGCTCCGTGTTTTGTTGTCAAACACACCGGTACAAATGGAAGAGCTTGGCCTGTGCCATTACACTACAAATGTGACAACTCGGCCATTAATGATAGTATTGATGGCGCAATAGACCTAACTTAACCTACAGGCATCAGTGTTACTTGGAAAACTAGATAATTAGTTGAATTTGCGATATAACAGAGTTATTTCAAAGTCCCAAGATAAAGGATTTGCTCTGTGTTTTGTTGTCAAACACACCGGTACAAATGGAAGAGCTTGGCCTGTGCCATAACACTACAAATGTGACAACTCGCTCATTAATGATAGTATTGATGGCGCGATAGAACTAAATTGACCTCCACTCATCATAGTTACTAGAAAAACTTGAAAATTAGTTGAATTTGTGATATAACACAGTCATTTCGAAGTCCCACGATAAAGGATGTGCTCTGTGTTTTGTTGTCAAACACACCGGTACAAATGGAAGAGCTTGGCCTGTGTCCATAACACTGCAAATGTGACAACTCGGCCATTAATGATAGTATTGATGGAGCAATAGAACTAAATTGTCCTCCAGGCATTAGTGTTACTAGAAAAATAAGATAATTAGTTGAATTTGCGATATAACACAGTTATTTCGAAGTCCTAAGATAAAGGATTTGCTCTGTGTTTTGTTGTCCAACACACCAGTACAAATGGAAGAGCTTGGCCTGTGCCATAACACTACAAATGTGACAATTCGCTCATTAATGATAGTATTGATGGCGCGATAGAACTAAATTGATTTCCAGGCATCATAGTTACTAGAAAAACTTGATAATTAGTTGAATTTGCGATATAACACAGTTATTTCGAAGTCCCAAGATAAAGGATTTGCTCCGTGTTTTGTTGTCAAACACACCGGTACAAATGGAAGAGCTTGGCCTGTACCATTACACTACAAATGTGACAACTCGGCCATTAATGATAGTATTGATGGCGCAATAGACCTAACTTAACCTACAGGCATCAATGTTACTTGGAAAACTAGATAATTAGTTGAATTTGCGATATAACAGAGTTATTTCAAAGTCCCAAGATAAAGGATTTGCTCTGTATTTTGTTGTCAAACACACCGGTACAAATGGAAGAGCTTGGCCTGTGCCATAACACTACAAATGTGACAACTCGCTCATTAATGATAGTATTGATGGCGCGATAGAACTAAATTGACCTCCACTCATCATAGTTACTAGAACAACTTGATAATTAGTTGAATTTGCGATATAACACAGTCATTTCGAAGTCCCACGATAAAGGATGTGCTCTGTGTTTTGTTGTCAAACACACCGGTACAAATGGAAGAGCTTGGCCTGTGTCCATAACACTGCAAATGTGACAACTCGGCCATTAATGATAGTATTGATGGCGCAATAGAACTAAATTGACCTCCAGACATCAGTGTTACTAGATAAAGTTGATAATTAGTTGAATTTGAGATATAATACAGTTAATTCGAAGTCCCAAGATAAAGGATTTGCTCTGTGTTTTGTTGTCAAGCACACCGGTACAAATGGAAGACCTTGGCCTGTGCCAAAACATTGCAAATGTGACAACTCGGCCATTAATGATAGTATTGATGGCGCAATAGACCTAACTTAACCTACAGGCATCAGTGTTACTTGGAAAACTAGATAATTAGTTGAATTTGCGATATAACAGGGTTATTTCAAAGTCCCAAGATAAAGGATTTGCTCTGTATTTTGTTGTCAAACACACCGGTACAAATGGAAGAGCTTGGCCTGTGCCATAACACTACAAATGTGACAACTCGCTCATTAATGATAGTATTGATGGCGCGATAGAACTAAATTGACCTCCACTCATCATAGTTACTAGAACAACTTGATAATTAGTTGAATTTGCGATATAACACAGTCATTTCGAAGTCCCACGATAAAGGATGTGCTCTGTGTTTTGTTGTCAAACACACCGGTACAAATGGAAGAGCTTGGCCTGTGTCCATAACACTGCAAATGTGACAACTCGGCCATTAATGATAGTATTGATGGCGCAATAGAACTAAATTGACCTCCAGGCATCAGTGTTACTAGATAAAGTTGATAATTAGTTGAATTTGAGATATAATACAGTTAATTCGAAGTCCCAAGATAAAGGATTTGCTCTGTGTTTTGTTGTCAAGCACACCGGTACAAATGGAAGACCTTGGCCTGTGCCAAAACATTGCAAACGTCACAACTCGGCCATTAATGACAGTATTGATGGGGCAATAGAACTAAATTGTCCTCGAGGCATCAGTGTTACTAGGAAAATAAGATAATTAGTTGAATTTGCGATATAACAGAGTTATTTCAAAGTCCCAAGATAAAGGATGTGCTCCGTGTTTTGTTGTCAAACACACCGGTACAAATGGAAGAGCTTGGCCTGTGCCATTACACTACAAATGTGACAACTCGGCCATTAATGATAGTATTGATGGCGCAATAGACCTAACTTAACCTACAGGCATCAGTGTTACTTGGAAAACTAGATAATTAGTTGAATTTGCGATATAACAGAGTTATTTCAAAGTCCCAAGATAAAGGATTTGCTCTGTGTTTTGTTGTCAAACACACCGGTACAAATGGAAGAGCTTGGCCTGTGCCATAACACTACAAATGTGACAACTCGCTCATTAATGATAGTATTGATGGCGCGATAGAACTAAATTGACCTCCACTCATCATAGTTACTAGAAAAACTTGAAAATTAGTTGAATTTGTGATATAACACAGTCATTTCGAAGTCCCACGATAAAGGATGTGCTCTGTGTTTTGTTGTCAAACACACCGGTACAAATGGAAGAGCTTGGCCTGTGTCCATAACACTGCAAATGTGACAACTCGGCCATTAATGATAGTATTGATGGCGCAATAGAACTAAATTGACCTCCAGGCATCAGTGTTACTAGATAAAGTTGATAATTAGTTGAATTTGAGATATAATACAGTTAATTCGAAGTCCCAAGATAAAGGATTTGCTCTGTGTTTTGTTGTCAAGCACACCGGTACAAATGGAAGACCTTGGCCTGTGCCAAAACATTGCAAACGTCACAACTCGGCCATTAATGACAGTATTGATGGGGCAATAGAACTAAATTGTCCTCGAGGCATCAGTGTTACTAGGAAAATAAGATAATTAGTTGAATTTGCGATATAACAGAGTTATTTCAAAGTCCCAAGATAAAGGATGTGCTCCGTGTTTTGTTGTCAAACACACCGGTACAAATGGAAGAGCTTGGCCTGTGCCATTACACTACAAATGTGACAACTCGGCCATTAATGATAGTATTGATGGCGCAATAGACCTAACTTAACCTACAGGCATCAGTGTTACTTGGAAAACTAGATAATTAGTTGAATTTGCGATATAACAGAGTTATTTCAAAGTCCCAAGATAAAGGATTTGCTCTGTGTTTTGTTGTCAAACACACCGGTACAAATGGAAGAGCTTGGCCTGTGCCATAACACTACAAATGTGACAACTCGCTCATTAATGATAGTATTGATGGCGCGATAGAACTAAATTGACCTCCACTCATCATAGTTACTAGAAAAACTTGAAAATTAGTTGAATTTGTGATATAACACAGTCATTTCGAAGTCCCACGATAAAGGATGTGCTCTGTGTTTTGTTGTCAAACACACCGGTACAAATGGAAGAGCTTGGCCTGTGTCCATAACACTGCAAATGTGACAACTCGGCCATTAATGATAGTATTGATGGAGCAATAGAACTAAATTGTCCTCCAGGCATTAGTGTTACTAGAAAAATAAGATAATTAGTTGAATTTGCGATATAACACAGTTATTTCGAAGTCCTAAGATAAAGGATTTGCTCTGTGTTTTGTTGTCCAACACACCAGTACAAATGGAAGAGCTTGGCCTGTGCCATAACACTACAAATGTGACAATTCGCTCATTAATGATAGTATTGATGGCGCGATAGAACTAAATTGATTTCCAGGCATCATAGTTACTAGAAAAAACTTGATAATTAGTTGAATTTGCGATATAACACAGTTATTTCGAAGTCCCAAGATAAAGGATTTGCTCCGTGTTTTGTTGTCAAACACACCGGTACAAATGGAAGAGCTTGGCCTGTACCATTACACTACAAATGTGACAACTCGGCCATTAATGATAGTATTGATGGCGCAATAGACCTAACTTAACCTACAGGCATCAATGTTACTTGGAAAACTAGATAATTAGTTGAATTTGCGATATAACAGAGTTATTTCAAAGTCCCAAGATAAAGGATTTGCTCTGTATTTTGTTGTCAAACACACCGGTACAAATGGAAGAGCTTGGCCTGTGCCATAACACTACAAATGTGACAACTCGCTCATTAATGATAGTATTGATGGCGCGATAGAACTAAATTGACCTCCACTCATCATAGTTACTAGAACAACTTGATAATTAGTTGAATTTGCGATATAACACAGTCATTTCGAAGTCCCACGATAAAGGATGTGCTCTGTGTTTTGTTGTCAAACACACCGGTACAAATGGAAGAGCTTGGCCTGTGTCCATAACACTGCAAATGTGACAACTCGGCCATTAATGATAGTATTGATGGCGCAATAGAACTAAATTGACCTCCAGACATCAGTGTTACTAGATAAAGTTGATAATTAGTTGAATTTGAGATATAATACAGTTAATTCGAAGTCCCAAGATAAAGGATTTGCTCTGTGTTTTGTTGTCAAGCACACCGGTACAAATGGAAGACCTTGGCCTGTGCCAAAACATTGCAAATGTGACAACTCGGCCATTAATGATAGTATTGATGGCGCAATAGACCTAACTTAACCTACAGGCATCAGTGTTACTTGGAAAACTAGATAATTAGTTGAATTTGCGATATAACAGGGTTATTTCAAAGTCCCAAGATAAAGGATTTGCTCTGTATTTTGTTGTCAAACACACCGGTACAAATGGAAGAGCTTGGCCTGTGCCATAACACTACAAATGTGACAACTCGCTCATTAATGATAGTATTGACGGCGCGATAGAACTAAATTGACCTCCACTCATCATAGTTACTAGAACAACTTGATAATTAGTTGAATTTGCGATATAACACAGTCATTTCGAAGTCCCACGATAAAGGATGTGCTCTGTGTTTTGTTGTCAAACACACCGGTACAAATGGAAGAGCTTGGCCTGTGTCCATAACACTGCAAATGTGACAACTCGGCCATTAATGATAGTATTGATGGCGCAATAGAACTAAATTGACCTCCAGGCATCAGTGTTACTAGATAAAGTTGATAATTAGTTGAATTTGAGATATAATACAGTTAATTCGAAGTCCCAAGATAAAGGATTTGCTCTGTGTTTTGTTGTCAAGCACACCGGTACAAATGGAAGACCTTGGCCTGTGCCAAAACATTGCAAACGTCACAACTCGGCCATTAATGACAGTATTGATGGGGCAATAGAACTAAATTGTCCTCGAGGCATCAGTGTTACTAGGAAAATAAGATAATTAGTTGAATTTGCGATATAACAGAGTTATTTCAAAGTCCCAAGATAAAGGATGTGCTCCGTGTTTTGTTGTCAAACACACCGGTACAAATGGAAGAGCTTGGCCTGTGCCATTACACTACAAATGTGACAACTCGGCCATTAATGATAGTATTGATGGCGCAATAGACCTAACTTAACCTACAGGCATCAGTGTTACTTGGAAAACTAGATAATTAGTTGAATTTGCGATATAACAGAGTTATTTCAAAGTCCCAAGATAAAGGATTTGCTCTGTGTTTTGTTGTCAAACACACCGGTACAAATGGAAGAGCTTGGCCTGTGCCATAACACTACAAATGTGACAACTCGCTCATTAATGATAGTATTGATGGCGCGATAGAACTAAATTGACCTCCACTCATCATAGTTACTAGAAAAACTTGAAAATTAGTTGAATTTGTGATATAACACAGTCATTTCGAAGTCCCACGATAAAGGATGTGCTCTGTGTTTTGTTGTCAAACACACCGGTACAAATGGAAGAGCTTGGCCTGTGTCCATAACACTGCAAATGTGACAACTCGGCCATTAATGATAGTATTGATGGCGCAATAGAACTAAATTGACCTCCAGACATCAGTGTTAATAGATAAAGTTGATAATTAGTTGAATTTGAGATATAATACAGTTAATTCAAAGTCCCAAGATAAAGGATTTGCTCTGTGTTTTGTTGTCAAGCACACCGGTACAAATGGAAGACCTTGGCCTGTGCCAAAACATTGCAAACGTCACAACTCGGCCATTAATGACAGTATTGATGGAGCAATATAACTAAATTGTCCTCCAGGCATCAGTGTTACTAGGAAAATAAGATAATTAGTTGAATTTGCGATATAACAGAGTTATTTCAAAGTCCCAAGATAAAGGATGTGCTCCGTGTTTTGTTGTCAAACACACCGGTACAAATAGAAGAGCTTGGCCTGTGCCATTACACTACAAATGTGACAACTCGGCCATTAATGATAGTATTGATGGCGCAATAGACCTAACTTAACCTACAGCCATCAGTGTTACTTGGAAAACTAGATAATTAGTTGAATTTGCGATATAACAGAGTTATTTCAAAGTCCCAAGATAAAGGATTTGCTCTGTATTTTGTTGTCAAACACACCGGTACAAATGGAAGAGCTTGGCCTGTACCATAACACTACAAATGTGACAACTCGCTCATTAATGATAGTATTGATGGCGCGATAGAACTAAATTGACCTCCACTCATCATAGTTACTAGAAAAACTTGATAATTAGTTGAATTTGCGATATAACAAAGTCATTTCGAAGTCCCACGATAAAGGATGTGCTCTGTGTTTTGTTGTCAAACACACCGGTACAAATGGAAGAGCTTGGCCTGTGCCATAACACTACAAACGTGACAACTCGCTCATTAATGATAGTATTGATGGAGCAATAGAACTAAATTGTCCTCCAGGCATCAGTGTTACTTGGAAAACTAGATAATTAGTTGAATTTGCGATATAACAGAGTTATTTCAAAGTCCCAAGATAAAGGATTTGCTCTGTATTTTGTTGTCAAACACACCGGTACAAATGGAAGAGCTTGGCCTGTGCCATAACACTACAAATGTGACAACTCGCTCATTAATGATAGTATTGATGGCGCGATAGAACTAAATTGACCTCCACTCATCATAGTTACTAGAACAACTTGATAATTAGTTGAATTTGCGATATAACACAGTCATTTCGAAGTCCCACGATAAAGGATGTGCTCTGTGTTTTGTTGTCAAACACACCGGTACAAATGGAAGAGCTTGGCCTGTGTCCATAACACTGCAAATGTGACAACTCGGCCATTAATGATAGTATTGATGGCGCAATAGAACTAAATTGACCTCCAGGCATCCGTGTTACTAGATAAAGTTGATAATTAGTTGAATTTGAGATATAATACAGTTAATTCGAAGTCCCAAGATAAAGGATTTGCTCTGTGTTTTGTTGTCAAGCACACCGGTACAAATGGAAGACCTTGGCCTGTGCCAAAACATTGCAAACGTCACAACTCGGCCATTAATGACAGTATTGATGGGGCAATAGAACTAAATTGTCCTCGAGGCATCAGTGTTACTAGGAAAATAAGATAATTAGTTGAATTTGCGATATAACAGAGTTATTTCAAAGTCCCAAGATAAAGGATGTGCTCCGTGTTTTGTTGTCAAACACACCGGTACAAATGGAAGAGCTTGGCCTGTGCCATTACACTACAAATGTGACAACTCGGCCATTAATGATAGTATTGATGGCGCAATAGACCTAACTTAACCTACAGGCATCAGTGTTACTTGGAAAACTAGATAATTAGTTGAATTTGCGATATAACAGAGTTATTTCAAAGTCCCAAGATAAAGGATTTGCTCTGTGTTTTGTTGTCAAACACACCGGTACAAATGGAAGAGCTTGGCCTGTGCCATAACACTACAAATGTGACAACTCGCTCATTAATGATAGTATTGATGGCGCGATAGAACTAAATTGACCTCCACTCATCATAGTTACTAGAAAAACTTGAAAATTAGTTGAATTTGTGATATAACACAGTCATTTCGAAGTCCCACGATAAAGGATGTGCTCTGTGTTTTGTTGTCAAACACACCGGTACAAATGGAAGAGCTTGGCCTGTGTCCATAACACTGCAAATGTGACAACTCGGCCATTAATGAGAGTATTGATGGCGCAATAGAACTAAATTGACCTCCAGACATCAGTGTTAATAGATAAAGTTGATAATTAGTTGAATTTGAGATATAATACAGTTAATTCAAAGTCCCAAGATAAAGGATTTGCTCTGTGTTTTGTTGTCAAGCACACCGGTACAAATGGAAGACCTTGGCCTGTGCCAAAACATTGCAAACGTCACAACTCGGCCATTAATGACAGTATTGATGGAGCAATATAACTAAATTGTCCTCCAGGCATCAGTGTTACTAGGAAAATAAGATAATTAGTTGAATTTGCGATATAACAGAGTTATTTCAAAGTCCCAAGATAAAGGATGTGCTCCGTGTTTTGTTGTCAAACACACCGGTACAAATAGAAGAGCTTGGCCTGTGCCATTACACTACAAATGTGACAACTCGGCCATTAATGATAGTATTGATGGCGCAATAGACCTAACTTAACCTACAGCCATCAGTGTTACTTGGAAAACTAGATAATTAGTTGAATTTGCGATATAACAGAGTTATTTCAAAGTCCCAAGATAAAGGATTTGCTCTGTATTTTGTTGTCAAACACACCGGTACAAATGGAAGAGCTTGGCCTGTACCATAACACTACAAATGTGACAACTCGCTCATTAATGATAGTATTGATGGCGCGATAGAACTAAATTGACCTCCACTCATCATAGTTACTAGAAAAACTTGATAATTAGTTGAATTTGCGATATAACAAAGTCATTTCGAAGTCCCACGATAAAGGATGTGCTCTGTGTTTTGTTGTCAAACACACCGGTACAAATGGAAGAGCTTGGCCTGTGCCATAACACTACAAACGTGACAACTCGCTCATTAATGATAGTATTGATGGAGCAATAGAACTAAATTGTCCTCCAGGCATCAGTGTTACTTGGAAAACTAGATAATTAGTTGAATTTGCGATATAACAGAGTTATTTCAAAGTCCCAAGATAAAGGATTTGCTCTGTATTTTGTTGTCAAACACACCGGTACAAATGGAAGAGCTTGGCCTGTGCCATAACACTACAAATGTGACAACTCGCTCATTAATGATAGTATTGATGGCGCGATAGAACTAAATTGACCTCCACTCATCATAGTTACTAGAACAACTTGATAATTAGTTGAATTTGCGATATAACACAGTCATTTCGAAGTCCCACGATAAAGGATGTGCTCTGTGTTTTGTTGTCAAACACACCGGTACAAATGGAAGAGCTTGGCCTGTGTCCATAACACTGCAAATGTGACAACTCGGCCATTAATGATAGTATTGATGGCGCAATAGAACTAAATTGACCTCCAGGCATCCGTGTTACTAGATAAAGTTGATAATTAGTTGAATTTGAGATATAATACAGTTAATTCGAAGTCCCAAGATAAAGGATTTGCTCTGTGTTTTGTTGTCAAGCACACCGGTACAAATGGAAGACCTTGGCCTGTGCCAAAACATTGCAAACGTCACAACTCGGCCATTAATGACAGTATTGATGGGGCAATAGAACTAAATTGTCCTCGAGGCATCAGTGTTACTAGGAAAATAAGATAATTAGTTGAATTTGCGATATAACAGAGTTATTTCAAAGTCCCAAGATAAAGGATGTGCTCCGTGTTTTGTTGTCAAACACACCGGTACAAATGGAAGAGCTTGGCCTGTGCCATTACACTACAAATGTGACAACTCGGCCATTAATGATAGTATTGATGGCGCAATAGACCTAACTTAACCTACAGGCATCAGTGTTACTTGGAAAACTAGATAATTAGTTGAATTTGCGATATAACAGAGTTATTTCAAAGTCCCAAGATAAAGGATTTGCTCTGTGTTTTGTTGTCAAACACACCGGTACAAATGGAAGAGCTTGGCCTGTGCCATAACACTACAAATGTGACAACTCGCTCATTAATGATAGTATTGATGGCGCGATAGAACTAAATTGACCTCCACTCATCATAGTTACTAGAAAAACTTGATAATTAGTTGAATTTGCGATATAACACAGTCATTTCGAAGTCCCACGATAAAGGATGTGCTCTGTGTTTTGTTGTCAAACACACCGGTACAAATGGAAGAGCTTGGCCTGTGTCCATAACACTGCAAATGTGACAACTCGGCCATTAATGATAGTATTGATGGCGCGATAGAACTAAATTGATTTCCAGGCATCATAGTTACTAGAAAAACTTGATAATTAGTTGGATTTGCGATATAACACAGTTATTTCGAAGTCCCACGATAAAGGATGTGCTCTGTGTTTTGTTGTCAAACACACCGGTACAAATGGAAGAGCTTGGCCTGTGCCATCACACTGCAAATGTGACAACTCGCCCATTAATGATAGTATTGATGGCGCAATAGAACTAAATTGACCTCCAGGCATCAGTGTAACTAGAAAAACTTGATAATTAGTTGAATTTGCGATATAACACAGTTAATTCGAAGTCCCAAGATAAAGGATTTGCTCTGTGTCTTGTTGTCAAACACACCGGTACAAATGGAAGACCTTGGCCTGTGCCATAACATTGCAAACGTCACAACTCGGCCATTAATGACAGTATTGATGGAGCAATAGAACTACATTGTCCTCGAGGCATCAGTATTACTAGGAAAATAAGATAATTAGTTGAATTTGCGATATAACAGAGTTATTTCAAAGTCCCAAGATAAAGGATTTGCTCTGTATTTTGTTGTCAAAAACACCGGTACAAATGGAAGAGCTTGGCCTGTGTCCATAACACTGCAAATGTGACAACTCGGCCATTAATGATAGTATTGATGGCGCGATAGAACTAAATTGACCTCCACTCATCATAGTTACTAGAAAAACTTGATAATTAGTTGAATTTGCGATATAACACAGTCATTTCGAAGTCCCACGATAAAGGATGTGCTCTGTGTTTTGTTGTCAAACACACCGGTACAAATGGAAGAGCTTGGCCTGTGTCCATAACACTGCAAATGTGACAACTCGGCCATTAATGATAGTATTGATGGCGCAATATAACTAAATTGACCTCCAGGCATCAGTGTTACTAGATAAAGTTGATAATTAGTTGAATTGGAGATATAATACAGTTAATTGGAAGTCCCAAGATAAAGGATTTGCTCTGTGTTTTGTTGTCAAGCACACCGGTACAAATGGAAGACCTTGGCCTGTGCCAAAACATTGCAAACGTCACAACTCGGCCATTAATGACAGTATTGATGGGGCAATAGAACTAAATTGTCCTCCAGGCATCAGTGTTACTAGGAAAATAAGATAATTAGTTGAATTTGCGATATAACAGAGTTATTTCAAAGTCCCAAGATAAAGGATTTGCTCTGTCTTTTGTTGTCAAAAACACCGGTACAAATGGAAGAGCTTGGCCTGTGCCATAACACTACAAATGTGACAACTCGCTCATTAATGATAGTATTGATGGCGCGATAGAACTAAATTGATTTCCAGGCATCATAGTTACTAGAAAAACTTGATAATTAGTTGGATTTGCGATATAACACAGTTATTTCGAAGTCCCACGATAAAGGATGTGCTCTGTGTTTTGTTGTCAAACACACCGGTACAAATGGAAGAGCTTGGCCTGTGCCATCACACTGCAAATGTGACAACTCGCCCATTAATGATAGTATTGATGGCGCAATAGAACTAAATTGACCTCCAGGCATCAGTGTAACTAGAAAAACTTGATAATTAGTTGAATTTGCGATATAACACAGTTAATTCGAAGTCCCAAGATAAAGGATTTGCTCTGTGTCTTGTTGTCAAACACACCGGTACAAATGGAAGACCTTGGCCTGTTCCATAACATTGCAAACGTCACAACTCGGCCATTAATGACAGTATTGATGGAGCAATAGAACTACATTGTCCTCGAGGCATCAGTATTACTAGGAAAATAAGATAATTAGTTGAATTTGCGATATAACAGAGTTATTTCAAAGTCCCAAGATAAAGGATTTGCTCTGTATTTTGTTGTCAAAAACACCGGTACAAATGGAAGAGCTTGGCCTGTGCCATAACACTACAAATGTGACAACTCGCTCATTAATGATAGTATTGATGGCGCGATAGAACTAAATTGATTTCCAGGCATCATAGTTACTAGAAAAACTTGATAATTAGTTGGATTTGCGATATAACACAGTTATTTCGAAGTCCCACGATAAAGGATGTGCTCTGTGTTTTGTTGTCAAACACACCGGTACAAATGGAAGAGCTTGGCCTGTGCCATCACACTGCAAATGTGACAACTCGCCCATTAATGATAGTATTGATGGCGCAATAGAACTAAATTGACCTCCAGGCATCAGTGTAACTAGAAAAACTTGATAATTAGTTGAATTTGCGATATAACACAGTTAATTCGAAGTCCCAAGATAAAGGATTTGCTCTGTGTCTTGTTGCCAAACACACCGGTACAAATGGAAGAGCTTGGCCTGTGCCATAACACTACAAATGTGACAACTCGCTCATTAATGATAGTATTGATGGCGCGATAGAACTAAATTGACCTCCACTCATCATAGTTACTAGAAAAACTTGATAATTAGTTGAATTTGCGATATAACACAATCATTTCGAAGTCCCACGATAAAGGATGTGCTCTGTGTTTTGTTGTCAAACACACCGGTACAAATGGAAGACCTTGGCCTGTGCCATAACATTGCAAACGTCACAACTCGGCCATTAATGACAGTATTGATGGAGCAATAGAACTACATTGTCCTCGAGGCATCAGTATTACTAGGAAAATAAGATAATTAGTTGAATTTGCGATATAACAGAGTTATTTCAAAGTCCCAAGATAAAGGATTTGCTCTGTATTTTGTTGTCAAAAACACCGGTACAAATGGAAGAGCTTGGCCTGTGCCATAACACTACAAATGTGACAACTCGCTCATTAATGATAGTATTGATGGCGCGATAGAACTAATTTGATTTCAAGGCATCATAGTTACTAGAAAAACTTGATAATTAGTTGGATTTGCGATATAACACAGTTATTTCGAAGTCCCACGATAAAGGATGTGCTCTGTGTTTTGTTGTCAAACACACCGGTACAAATGGAAGAGCTTGGCCTGTGCCATCACACTGCAAATGTGACAACTCGCCCATTAATGATAGTATTGATGGCGCAATAGAACTAAATTGACCTCCAGGCATCAGTGTAACTAGAAAAACTTGATAATTAGTTGAATTTGCGATATAACACAGTTAATTCGAAGTCCCAAGATAAAGGATTTGCTCTGTGTCTTGTTGCCAAACACACCGGTACAAATGGAAGAGCTTGGCCTGTGCCATAACACTACAAATGTGACAACTCGCTCATTAATGATAGTATTGATGGCGCGATAGAACTAAATTGACCTCCACTCATCATAGTTACTAGAAAAACTTGATAATTAGTTGAATTTGCGATATAACACAATCATTTCGAAGTCCCACGATAAAGGATGTGCTCTGTGTTTTGTTGTCAAACACACCGGTACAAATGGAAGAGCTTGGCCTGTGTCCATAACACTGCAAATGTGACAACTCGGCCATTACTGATAGTATTGATGGCGCAATAGAACTAAATTGACCTCCAGGCATCAGTGTTACTAGATAAAGTTGATAATTAGTTGAATTTGAGATATAATACAGTTAATTCGAAGTCCCAAGATAAAGGATTTGCTCTGTGTTTTGTTGTCAAGCACACCGGTACAAATGGAAGACCTTGGCCTGTGCCAAAACATTGCAAACGTCACAACTCGGCCATTAATGACAGTATTGATGGAGCAATATAACTAAATTGTCCTCCAGGCATCAGTGTTACTAGGAAAATAAGATAATTAGTTGAATTTGCGATATAACAGAGTTATTTCAAAGTCCCAAGATAAAGGATTTGCTCTGTATTTTGTTGTCAAACACACCGGTACAAATGGAAGAGCTTGGCCTGTGCCGTAACACTACAAATGTGACAACTCGCTCATTAATGATAGTATTGATGGCGCGATAGAACTAAATTGACCTCCACTCATCATAGTTACTAGAAAAACTTGATAATTAGTTGAATTTGCGATATAACACAATCATTTCGAAGTCCCACGATAAAGGATGTGCTCTGTGTTTTGTTGTCAAACACACCGGTACAAATGGAAGAGCTTGGCCTGTGTCCATAACACTGCAAATGTGACAACTCGGCCATTACTGATAGTATTGATGGCGCAATAGAACTAAATTGACCTCCAGGCATCAGTGTTACTAGATAAAGTTGATAATTAGTTGAATTTGAGATATAATACAGTTAATTCGAAGTCCCAAGATAAAGGATTTGCTCTGTGTTTTGTTGTCAAGCACACCGGTACAAATGGAAGACCTTGGCCTGTGCCAAAACATTGCAAACGTCACAACTCGGCCATTAATGACAGTATTGATGGAGCAATAGAACTAAATTGTCCTCCAGGCATCAGTGTTACTAGGAAAATAAGATAATTAGTTGAATTTGCGATATAACAGAGTTATTTCAAAGTCCCAAGATAAAGGATTTGCTCTGTATTTTGTTGTCAAACACACCGGTACAAATGGAAGAGCTTGGCCTGTGCCGTAACACTACAAATGTGACAACTCGCTCATTAATGATAGTATTGATGGCGCGATAGAACTAAATTGACCTCCACTCATCATAGTTACTAGAACAACTTGATAATTAGTTGAATTTGCGATATAACACAGTCATTTCGAAGTCCCACGATAAAGGATGTGCTCTGTGTTTTGTTGTCAAACACACCGGTACAAATGGAAGAGCTTGGCCTGTGCCATAACACTACAAATGTGACAACTCGCTCATTAATGATAGTATTGATGGCGCGATAGAACTAAATTGATTTCCAGGCATCATAGTTACTAGAAAAACTTGATAATTAGTTGGATTTGCGATATAACACAGTTATTTCGAAGTCCCACGATAAAGGATGTGCTCTGTGTTTTGTTGTCAAACACACCGGTACAAATGGAAGAGCTTGGCCTGTGCTATCACACTGCAAATGTGACAACTCGCCCATTAATGATAGTATTGATGGCGCAATAGAACTAAATTGACCTCCAGGCATCAGTGTAACTAGAAAAACTTGATAATTAGTCGAATTTGCGATATAACACAGTTAATTCGAAGTCCCAAGATAAAGGATTTGCTCTGTGTCTTGTTGTCAAACACACCGGTACAAATGGAAGGCCTTGGCCTGTGCCATAACATTGCAAACGTCACAACTCGGCCATTAATGACAGTATTGATGGAGCAATAGAACTACATTGTCCTCGAGGCATCAGTGTTACTAGGAAAACTAGATAATTATTTCAATTTGCGATATAACACAGTTATTTCGAAGTCCCAAGATAAAGGATTTGCTCTGTGTCTTGTTGTCAAACACACCGGTACAAATGGAAGGCCTTGGCCTGTGCCATAACATTGCAAACGTCACAACTCGGCCATTAATGACAGTATTGATGGAGCAATAGAACTACATTGTCCTCGAGGCATCAGTGTTACTAGGAAAACTAGATAATTATTTCAATTTGCGATATAACACAGTTATTTCGAAGTCCCAAGATAAAGGATTTGCTCTGTGTTTTGTTGTCAAACACACCGGTACAAATGGAAGAGCTTGGCCTGTGCCATAACACTACAAATGTGACAACTCGCTCATTAATGATAGTATTGATGGAGCAATAAAACTAAATTGTCCTCCAGGCATTAGTGTTACTAGAAAAATAAGATAATTAGTTGAATTTGCGATATAACACAGTTATTTCGAAGTCCTAAGATAAAGGATTTGCTCTGTGTTTTGTTGTCAAACACACCGGTACAAATGGAAGAGCTTGGCCTGTGCCATAACACTACAAATGTGACAACTCGCTCATTAATGATAGTATTGATGGCGCGATAGAACTAAATTGACCTCCACTCATCATAGTTACTAGAAAAACTTGATAATTAGTTGAATTTGCGATATAACACAGTCATTTCGAAGTCCCACGATAAAGGATGTGCTCTGTGTTTTGTTGTCAAACACACCGGTACAAATGGAAGAGCTTGGCCTGTGTCCATAACACTGCAAATGTGACAACTCGGCCATTAATGATAGTATTGATGGCGCAATAGAACTAAATTGACCTCCAGACATCAGTGTTACTAGATAAAGTTGATAATTAGTTGAATTTGAGATATAATACAGTTAATTCAAAGTCCCAAGATAAAGGATTTGCTCTGTGTTTTGTTGTCAAGCACACCGGTACAAATGGAAGACCTTGGCCTGTGCCAAAACATTGCAAACGTCACAACTCGGCCATTAATGACAGTATTGATGGAGCAATAGAACTAAATTGTCCTCCAGGCATCAGTGTTACTAGGAAAATAAGATAATTAGTTGAATTTGCGATATAACAGAGTTATTTCAAAGTCCCAAGATAAAGGATGTGCTCCGTGTTTTGTTGTCAAACACACCGGTACAAATGGAAGAGCTTGGCCTGTGCCATTACACTACAAATGTGACAACTCGGCCATTAATGATAGTATTGATGGCGCAATAGACCTAACTTAACCTACAGCCATCAGTGTTACTTGGAAAACTAGATAATTAGTTGAATTTGCGATATAACAGAGTTATTTCAAAGTCCCAAGATAAAGGATTTGCTCTGTATTTTGTTGTCAAACACACCGGTACAAATGGAAGAGCTTGGCCTGTGCCATAACACTACAAATGTGACAACTCGCTCATTAATGATAGTATTGATGGCGCGATAGAACTAAATTGACCTCCACTCATCATAGTTACTAGAAAAACTTGATAATTAGTTGAATTTGCGATATAACACAGTCATTTCGAAGTCCCACGATAAAGGATGTGCTCTGTGTTTTGTTGTCAAACACACCGGTACAAATGGAAGAGCTTGGCCTGTGCCATAACACTACAAACGTGACAACTCGCTCATTAATGATAGTATTGATGGAGCAATATAACTAAATTGTCCTCCAGGCATTAGTGTTACTAGAAAAATAAGATAATTAGTTGAATTTGCGATATAACACAGTTATTTCGAAGTCCTAAGATAAAGGATTTGCTCTGTGTTTTGTTGTCAAACACACCGGTACAAATGGAAGAGCTTGGCCTGTGCCATAACACTACAAATGTGACAACTCGCTCATTAATGATAGTATTGATGGCGCGATAGAACTAAATTGACCTCCACTCATCATAGTTACTAGAAAAACTTGATAATTAGTTGAATTTGCGATATAACACAGTCATTTCGAAGTCCCACGATAAAGGATGTGCTCAGTGTTTTGTTGTCAAACACACCGGTACAAATGGAAGAGCTTGGCCTGTGTCCATAACACTGCAAATGTGACAACTCGGCCATTAATGATAGTATTGATGGCGCAATAGAACTAAATTGACCTCCAGACATCAGTGTTACTAGATAAAGTTGATAATTAGTTGAATTTGAGATATAATACAGTTAATTCGAAGTCCCAAGATAAAGGATTTGCTCTGTGTTTTGTTGTCAAACACACCGGTACAAATGGAAGAGCTTGGCCTGTGCCATAACACTACAAATGTGACAACTCGCTCATTAATGATAGTATTGATGGCGCGATAGAACTAAATTGACCTCCACTCATCATAGTTACTAGAAAAACTTGATAATTAGTTGAATTTGCGATATAACACAGTCATTTCGAAGTCCCACGATAAAGGATGTGCTCTTTGTTTTGTTGTCAAACACACCGGTACAAATGGAAGAGCTTGGCCTGTGTCCATAACACTGCAAATGTGACAACTCGGCCATTAATGATAGTATTGATGGCGCAATAGAACTAAATTGACCTCCAGACATCAGTGTTACTAGATAAAGTTGATAATTAGTTGAATTTGAGATATAATACAGTTAATTCGAAGTCCCAATATAAAGGATTTGCTCTGTGTTTTGTTGTCAAGCACACCGGTACAAATGGAAGACCTTGGCCTGTGCCAAAACATTGCAAACGTCACAACTCGGCCATTAATGACAGTATTGATGGAGCAATAGAACTAAATTGTCCTCCAGGCATCAGTGTTACTAGGAAAATAAGATAATTAGTTGAATTTGCGATATAACAGAGTTATTTCAAAGTCCCAAGATAAAGGATGTGCTCCGTGTTTTGTTGTCAAACACACCGGTACAAATGGAAGAGCTTGGCCTGTGCCATTACACTACAAATGTGACAACTCGGCCATTAATGATAGTATTGATGGCGCAATAGACCTAACTTAACCTACAGGCATCAGTGTTACTTGGAAAACTAGATAATTAGTTGAATTTGCGATATAACAGAGTTATTTCAAAGTCCCAAGATAAAGGATTTGCTCTGTATTTTGTTGTCAAACACACCGGTACAAATGGAAGAGCTTGGCCTGTGCCATAACACTACAAATGTGACAACTCGCTCATTAATGATAGTATTGATGGCGCGATAGAACTAAATTGACCTCCACTCATCATAGTTACTAGAACAACTTGATAATTAGTTGAATTTGCGATATAACACAGTCATTTCGAAGTCCCACGATAAATGATGTGCTCTGTGTTTTGTTGTCAAACACACCGGTACAAATGGAAGAGCTTGGCCTGTGTCCATAACGCTGCAAATGTGACAACTCGGCCATTAATGATAGTATTGATGGCGCAATAGAACTAAATTGACCTCCAGGCATCAGTGTTACTAGATAAAGTTGATAATTAGTTGAATTTGAGATATAACACAGTCATTTCGAAGTCCCACGATAAATGATGTGCTCTGTGTTTTGTTGTCAAACACACCGGTACAAATGGAAGAGCTTGGCCTGTGTCCATAACACTGCAAATGTGACAACTCGGCCATTAATGATAGTATTGATGGCGCGATAGAACTAAATTGACCTCCACTCATCATAGTTACTAGAAAAACTTGATAATTAGTTGAATTTGCGATATAACACAGTCATTTCGAAGTCCCACGATAAAGGATGTGCTCTGTGTTTTGTGGTCAAACACACCGGTACAAATGGAAGAGCTTGCCCTGTGCCATAACACTACAAACGTGACAACTCGCTCATTAATGAGAGTATTGATGGAGCAATAGAACTAAATTGTCCTCCAGGCATTAGTGTTACTAGAAAAATAAGATAATTAGTTGAATTTGCGATATAACACAGTTATTTCGAAGTCCTAAGATAAAGGATTTGCTCTGTGTTTTGTTGTCAAACACACCGGTACAAATGGAAGAGCTTGGCCTGTGCCATAACACTACAAATGTGACAACTCGCTCATTAATGATAGTATTGATGGCGCGATAGAACTAAATTGACCTCCACTCATCATAGTTACTAGAAAAACTTGATAATTAGTTGAATTTGCGATATAACACAGTCATTTCGAAGTCCCACGATAAAGGATGTGCTCTGTGTTTTGTTGTCAAACACACCGGTACAAATGGAAGAGCTTGGCCTGTGCCATAACACTACAAATGTGACAACTCGCTCATTAATGATAGTATTGATGGCGCGATATAACTAAATTGACCTCCACTCATCATAGTTACTAGAACAACTTGATAATTAGTTGAATTTGCGATATAACACAGTCATTTTGAAGTCCCACGATAAATGATGTGCTCTGTGTTTTGTTGTCAAACACACCGGTACAAATGGAAGAGCTTGGCCTGTGTCCATAACACTGCAAATGTGACAACTCGGCCATTAATGATAGTATTGATGGCGCAATAGAACTAAATTGACCTCCAGGCATCAGTGTTACTAGATAAAGTTGATAATTAGTTGAATTTGAGATATAACACAGTCATTTCGAAGTCCCACGATAAATGATGTGCTCTGTGTTTTGTTGTCAAACACACCGGTACAAATGGAAGAGCTTGGCCTGTGTCCATAACACTGCAAATGTGACAACTCGGCCATTAATGATAGTATTGATGGCGCGATAGAACTAAATTGACCTCCACTCATCATAGTTACTAGAAAAACTTGATAATTAGTTGAATTTGCGATATAACACAGTCATTTCGAAGTCCCACGATAAAGGATGTGCTCTGTGTTTTGTTGTCAAACACACCGGTACAAATGGAAGAGCTTGGCCTGTGTCCATAACACTGCAAATGTGACAACTCGGCCATTAATGATAGTATTGATGGCGCAATATAACTAAATTGACCTCCAGGCATCAGTGTTACTAGATAAAGTTGATAATTAGTTGAATTGGAGATATAATACAGTTAATTGGAAGTCCCAAGATAAAGGATTTGCTCTGTGTTTTGTTGTCAAGCACACCGGTACAAATGGAAGACCTTGGCCTGTGCCAAAACATTGCAAACGTCACAACTCGGCCATTAATGACAGTATTGATGGAGCAATAGAACTACATTGTCCTCGAGGCATCAGTGTTACTAGGAAAATAAGATAATTAGTTGAATTTGCGATATAACAGAGTTATTTCAAAGTCCCAAGATAAAGGATTTGCTCTGTATTTTGTTGTCAAAAACACCGGTACAAATGGAAGAGCTTGGCCTGTGCCATAACACTACAAATGTGACAACTCGCTCATTAATGATAGTATTGATGGCGCGATAGAACTAAATTGATTTCCAGGCATCATAGTTACTAGAAAAACTTGATAATTAGTTGGATTTGCGATATAACACAGTTATTTCGAAGTCCCACGATAAAGGATGTGCTCTGTGTTTTGTTGTCAAACACACCGGTACAAATGGAAGAGCTTGGCCTGTGCCATCACACTGCAAATGTGACAACTCGCCCATTAATGATAGTATTGATGGCGCAATAGAACTAAATTGACCTCCAGGCATCAGTGTAACTAGAAAAACTTGATAATTAGTTGAATTTGCGATATAACACAGTTAATTCGAAGTCCCAAGATAAAGGATTTGCTCTGTGTCTTGTTGCCAAACACACCGGTACAAATGGAAGAGCTTGGCCTGTGCCATAACACTACAAATGTGACAACTCGCTCATTAATGATAGTATTGATGGCGCGATAGAACTAAATTGACCTCCAGGCATCAGTGTTACTAGATAAAGTTGATAATTAGTTGAATTTGAGATATAACACAGTCATTTCGAAGTCCCACGATAAATGATGTGCTCTGTGTTTTGTTGTCAAACACACCGGTACAAATGGAAGAGCTTGGCCTGTGTCCATAACACTGCAAATGTGACAACTCGGCCATTAATGATAGTATTGATGGCGCGATAGAACTAAATTGACCTCCACTCATCATAGTTACTAGAAAAACTTGATAATTAGTTGAATTTGCGATATAACACAGTCATTTCGAAGTCCCACGATAAAGGATGTGCTCTGTGTTTTGTGGTCAAACACACCGGTACAAATGGAAGAGCTTGCCCTGTGCCATAACACTACAAACGTGACAACTCGCTCATTAATGAGAGTATTGATGGAGCAATAGAACTAAATTGTCCTCCAGGCATTAGTGTTACTAGAAAAATAAGATAATTAGTTGAATTTGCGATATAACACAGTTATTTCGAAGTCCTAAGATAAAGGATTTGCTCTGTGTTTTGTTGTCAAACACACCGGTACAAATGGAAGAGCTTGGCCTGTGCCATAACACTACAAATGTGACAACTCGCTCATTAATGATAGTATTGATGGCGCGATAGAACTAAATTGACCTCCACTCATCATAGTTACTAGAAAAACTTGATAATTAGTTGAATTTGCGATATAACACAGTCATTTCGAAGTCCCACGATAAAGGATGTGCTCTGTGTTTTGTTGTCAAACACACCGGTACAAATGGAAGAGCTTGGCCTGTGCCATAACACTACAAATGTGACAACTCGCTCATTAATGATAGTATTGATGGCGCGATAGAACTAAATTGACCTCCACTCATCATAGTTACTAGAACAACTTGATAATTAGTTGAATTTGCGATATAACACAGTCATTTCGAAGTCCCACGATAAATGATGTGCTCTGTGTTTTGTTGTCAAACACACCGGTACAAATGGAAGAGCTTGGCCTGTGTCCATAACACTGCAAATGTGACAACTCGGCCATTAATGATAGTATTGATGGCGCAATAGAACTAAATTGACCTCCAGGCATCAGTGTTACTAGATAAAGTTGATAATTAGTTGAATTTGAGATATAACACAGTCATTTCGAAGTCCCACGATAAATGATGTGCTCTGTGTTTTGTTGTCAAACACACCGGTACAAATGGAAGAGCTTGGCCTGTGTCCATAACACTGCAAATGTGACAACTCGGCCATTAATGATAGTATTGATGGCGCGATAGAACTAAATTGACCTCCACTCATCATAGTTACTAGAAAAACTTGATAATTAGTTGAATTTGCGATATAACACAGTCATTTCGAAGTCCCACGATAAAGGATGTGCTCTGTGTTTTGTTGTCAAACACACCGGTACAAATGGAAGAGCTTGGCCTGTGTCCATAACACTGCAAATGTGACAACTCGGCCATTAATGATAGTATTGATGGCGCAATATAACTAAATTGACCTCCAGGCATCAGTGTTACTAGATAAAGTTGATAATTAGTTGAATTGGAGATATAATACAGTTAATTGGAAGTCCCAAGATAAAGGATTTGCTCTGTGTTTTGTTGTCAAGCACACCGGTACAAATGGAAGACCTTGGCCTGTGCCAAAACATTGCAAACGTCACAACTCGGCCATTAATGACAGTATTGATGGAGCAATAGAACTACATTGTCCTCGAGGCATCAGTGTTACTAGGAAAATAAGATAATTAGTTGAATTTGCGATATAACAGAGTTATTTCAAAGTCCCAAGATAAAGGATTTGCTCTGTATTTTGTTGTCAAAAACACCGGTACAAATGGAAGAGCTTGGCCTGTGCCATAACACTACAAATGTGACAACTCGCTCATTAATGATAGTATTGATGGCGCGATAGAACTAAATTGATTTCCAGGCATCATAGTTACTAGAAAAACTTGATAATTAGTTGGATTTGCGATATAACACAGTTAATTCGAAGTCCCAAGATAAAGGATTTGCTCTGTGTCTTGTTGCCAAACACACCGGTACAAATGGAAGAGCTTGGCCTGTGCCATCACACTGCAAATGTGACAACTCGCCCATTAATGATAGTATTGATGGCGCAATAGAACTAAATTGACCTCCAGGCATCAGTGTAACTAGAAAAACTTGATAATTAGTTGAATTTGCGATATAACACAGTTAATTCGAAGTCCCAAGATAAAGGATTTGCTCTGTGTCTTGTTGCCAAACACACCGGTACAAATGGAAGAGCTTGGCCTGTGCCATAACACTACAAATGTGACAACTCGCTCATTAATGATAGTATTGATGGCGCGATAGAACTAAATTGACCTCCACTCATCATAGTTACTAGAAAAACTTGATAATTAGTTGAATTTGCGATATAACACAATCATTTCGAAGTCCCACGATAAAGGATGTGCTCTGTGTTTTGTTGTCAAACACACCGGTACAAATGGAAGAGCTTGGCCTGTGTCCATAACACTGCAAATGTGACAACTCGGCCATTACTGATAGTATTGATGGCGCAATAGAACTAAATTGACCTCCAGGCATCAGTGTTACTAGATAAAGTTGATAATTAGTTGAATTTGAGATATAATACAGTTAATTCGAAGTCCCAAGATAAAGGATTTGCTCTGTGTTTTGTTGTCAAGCACACCGGTACAAATGGAAGACCTTGGCCTGTGCCAAAACATTGCAAACGTCACAACTCGGCCATTAATGACAGTATTGATGGAGCAATAGAACTAAATTGTCCTCCAGGCATCAGTGTTACTAGGAAAATAAGATAATTAGTTGAATTTGCGATATAACAGAGTTATTTCAAAGTCCCAAGATAAAGGATTTGCTCTGTATTTTGTTGTCAAACACACCGGTACAAATGGAAGAGCTTGGCCTGTGCCGTAACACTACAAATGTGACAACTCGCTCATTAATGATAGTATTGATGGCGCGATAGAACTAAATTGACCTCCACTCATCATAGTTACTAGAAAAACTTGATAATTAGTTGAATTTGCGATATAACACAATCATTTCGAAGTCCCACGATAAAGGATGTGCTCTGTGTTTTGTTGTCAAACACACCGGTACAAATGGAAGAGCTTGGCCTGTGTCCATAACACTGCAAATGTGACAACTCGGCCATTACTGATAGTATTGATGGCGCAATAGAACTAAATTGACCTCCAGGCATCAGTGTTACTAGATAAAGTTGATAATTAGTTGAATTTGAGATATAATACAGTTAATTCGAAGTCCCAAGATAAAGGATTTGCTCTGTGTTTTGTTGTCAAGCACACCGGTACAAATGGAAGACCTTGGCCTGTGCCAAAACATTGCAAACGTCACAACTCGGCCATTAATGACAGTATTGATGGAGCAATAGAACTAAATTGTCCTCCAGGCATCAGTGTTACTAGGAAAATAAGATAATTAGTTGAATTTGCGATATAACAGAGTTATTTCAAAGTCCCAAGATAAATGATTTGCTCTGTATTTTGTTGTCAAACACACCGGTACAAATGGAAGAGCTTGGCCTGTGCCGTAACACTACAAATGTGACAACTCGCTCATTAATGATAGTATTGATGGCGCGATAGAACTAAATTGACCTCCACTCATCATAGTTACTAGAACAACTTGATAATTAGTTGAATTTGCGATATAACACAGTCATTTCGAAGTCCCACGATAAAGGATGTGCTCTGTGTTTTGTTGTCAAACACACCGGTACAAATGGAAGAGCTTGGCCTGTGCCATAACACTACAAATGTGACAACTCGCTCATTAATGATAGCATTGATGGCGCGATAGAACTAAATTGATTTCCAGGCATCATAGTTACTAGAAAAACTTGATAATTAGTTGGATTTGCGATATAACACAGTTATTTCGAAGTCCCACGATAAAGGATGTGCTCTGTGTTTTGTTGTCAAACACACCGGTACAAATGGAAGAGCTTGGCCTGTGTCCATAACACTGCAAATGTGACAACTCGGCCATTACTGATAGTATTGATGGCGCAATAGAACTAAATTGACCTCCAGGCATCAGTGTTACTAGATAAAGTTGATAATTAGTTGAATTTGAGATATAATACAGTTAATTCGAAGTCCCAAGATAAAGGATTTGCTCTGTGTTTTGTTGTCAAGCACACCGGTACAAATGGAAGACCTTGGCCTGTGCCAAAACATTGCAAACGTCACAACTCGGCCATTAATGACAGTATTGATGGAGCAATAGAACTAAATTGTCCTCCAGGCATCAGTGTTACTAGGAAAATAAGATAATTAGTTGAATTTGCGATATAACAGAGTTATTTCAAAGTCCCAAGATAAAGGATTTGCTCTGTATTTTGTTGTCAAACACACCGGTACAAATGGAAGAGCTTGGCCTGTGCCGTAACACTACAAATGTGACAACTCGCTCATTAATGATAGTATTGATGGCGCGATAGAACTAAATTGACCTCCACTCATCATAGTTACTAGAAAAACTTGATAATTAGTTGAATTTGCGATATAACACAATCATTTCGAAGTCCCACGATAAAGGATGTGCTCTGTGTTTTGTTGTCAAACACACCGGTACAAATGGAAGAGCTTGGCCTGTGTCCATAACACTGCAAATGTGACAACTCGGCCATTACTGATAGTATTGATGGCGCAATAGAACTAAATTGACCTCCAGGCATCAGTGTTACTAGATAAAGTTGATAATTAGTTGAATTTGAGATATAATACAGTTAATTCGAAGTCCCAAGATAAAGGATTTGCTCTGTGTTTTGTTGTCAAGCACACCGGTACAAATGGAAGACCTTGGCCTGTGCCAAAACATTGCAAACGTCACAACTCGGCCATTAATGACAGTATTGATGGAGCAATAGAACTAAATTGTCCTCCAGGCATCAGTGTTACTAGGAAAATAAGATAATTAGTTGAATTTGCGATATAACAGAGTTATTTCAAAGTCCCAAGATAAATGATTTGCTCTGTATTTTGTTGTCAAACACACCGGTACAAATGGAAGAGCTTGGCCTGTGCCGTAACACTACAAATGTGACAACTCGCTCATTAATGATAGTATTGATGGCGCGATAGAACTAAATTGACCTCCACTCATCATAGTTACTAGAACAACTTGATAATTAGTTGAATTTGCGATATAACACAGTCATTTCGAAGTCCCACGATAAAGGATGTGCTCTGTGTTTTGTTGTCAAACACACCGGTACAAATGGAAGAGCTTGGCCTGTGCCATAACACTACAAATGTGACAACTCGCTCATTAATGATAGCATTGATGGCGCGATAGAACTAAATTGATTTCCAGGCATCATAGTTACTAGAAAAACTTGATAATTAGTTGGATTTGCGATATAACACAGTTATTTCGAAGTCCCACGATAAAGGATGTGCTCTGTGTTTTGTTGTCAAACACACCGGTACAAATGGAAGAGCTTGGCCTGTGCCATCACACTGCAAATGTGACAACTCGCCCATTAATGATAGTATTGATGGCGCAATAGAACTAAATTGACCTCCAGGCATCAGTGTAACTAGAAAAACTTGATAATTAGTCGAATTTGCGATATAACACAGTTAATTCGAAGTCCCAAGATAAAGGATTTGCTCTGTGTCTTGTTGTCAAACACACCGGTACAAATGGAAGGCCTTGGCCTGTGCCATAACATTGCAAACGTCACAACTCGGCCATTAATGACAGTATTGATGGAGCAATAGAACTACATTGTCCTCGAGGCATCAGTGTTACTAGGAAAACTAGATAATTATTTCAATTTGCGATATAACACAGTTATTTCGAAGTCCCAAGATAAAGGATTTGCTCTGTGTCTTGTTGTCAAACACACCGGTACAAATGGAAGGCCTTGGCCTGTGCCATAACATTGCAAACGTCACAACTCGGCCATTAATGACAGTATTGATGGAGCAATAGAACTACATTGTCCTCGAGGCATCAGTGTTACTAGGAAAACTAGATAATTATTTCAATTTGCGATATAACACAGTTATTTCGAAGTCCCAAGATAAAGGATTTGCTCTGTGTTTTGTTGTCAAACACACCGGTACAAATGGAAGAGCTTGGCCTGTGCCATAACACTACAAATGTGACAACTCGCTCATTAATGATAGTATTGATGGAGCAATAAAACTAAATTGTCCTCCAGGCATTAGTGTTACTAGAAAAATAAGATAATTAGTTGAATTTGCGATATAACACAGTTATTTCGAAGTCCTAAGATAAAGGATTTGCTCTGTGTTTTGTTGTCCAACACACCAGTACAAATGGAAGAGCTTGGCCTGTGCCATAACACTACAAATGTGACAACTCGCTCATTAATGATAGTATTGATGGCGCGATAGAACTAAATTGATTTCCAGGCATCATAGTTACTTGAAAAACTTGATAATTAGTTGAATTTGCGATATAACACAGTTATTTCGAAGTCCCAAGATAAAGGATTTGCTCCGTGTTTTGTTGTCAAACACACCGGTACAAATGGAAGAGCTTGGCCTGTACCATTACACTACAAATGTGACAACTCGGCCATTAATGATAGTATTGATGGCGCAATAGACCTAACTTAACCTCCAGGCATCAGTGTTACTTGGAAAACTAGATAATTAGTTGAATTTGCGATATAACAGAGTTATTTCAAAGTCCCAAGATAAAGGATTTGCTCTGTATTTTGTTGTCAAACACACCGGTACAAATGGAAGAGCTTGGCCTGTGCCGTAACACTACAAATGTGACAACTCGCTCATTAATGATAGTATTGATGGCGCGATAGAACTAAATTGACCTCCACTCATCATAGTTACTAGAACAACTTGATAATTAGTTGAATTTGCGATATAACACAGTCATTTCGAAGTCCCACGATAAAGGATGTGCTCTGTGTTTTGTTGTCAAACACACCGGTACAAATGGAAGAGCTTGGCCTGTGCCATAACACTACAAATGTGACAACTCGCTCATTAATGATAGTATTGATGGCGCGATAGAACTAAATTGATTTCCAGGCATCATAGTTACTAGAAAAACTTGATAATTAGTTGGATTTGCGATATAACACAGTTATTTCGAAGTCCCACGATAAAGGATGTGCTCTGTGTTTTGTTGTCAAACACACCGGTACAAATGGAAGAGCTTGGCCTGTGCCATCACACTGCAAATGTGACAACTCGCCCATTAATGATAGTATTGATGGCGCAATAGAACTAAATTGACCTCCAGGCATCAGTGTAACTAGAAAAACTTGATAATTAGTCGAATTTGCGATATAACACAGTTAATTCGAAGTCCCAACATAAAGGATTTGCTCTGTGTCTTGTTGTCAAACACACCGCTACAAATGGAAGGCCTTGGCCTGTGCCATAACATTGCAAACGTCACAACTCGGCCATTAATGACAGTATTGATGGAGCAATAGAACTACATTGTCCTCGAGGCATCAGTGTTACTAGGAAAACTAGATAATTATTTCAATTTGCGATATAACACAGTTATTTCGAAGTCCCAAGATAAAGGATTTGCTCTGTGTCTTGTTGTAAAACACACCGGTACAAATGGAAGGCCTTGGCCTGTGCCATAACATTGCAAACGTCACAACTCGGCCATTAATGACAGTATTGATGGAGCAATAGAACTACATTGTCCTCGAGGCATCAGTGTTACTAGGAAAACTAGATAATTATTTCAATTTGCGATATAACACAGTTATTTCGAAGTCCCAAGATAAAGGATTTGCTCTGTGTTTTGTTGTCAAACACACCGGTACAAATGGAAGAGCTTGGCCTGTGCCATAACACTACAAATGTGACAACTCGCTCATTAATGATAGTATTGATGGAGCAATAAAACTAAATTGTCCTCCAGGCATTAGTGTTACTAGAAAAATAAGATAATTAGTTGAATTTGCGATATAACACAGTTATTTCGAAGTCCTAAGATAAAGGATTTGCTCTGTGTTTTGTTGTCCAACACACCAGTACAAATGGAAGAGCTTGGCCTGTGCCATAACACTACAAATGTGACAACTCGGCCATTAATGATAGTATTGATGGCGCAATAGACCTAACTTAACCTACAGGCATCAGTGTTACTTGGAAAACTAGATAATTAGTTGAATTTGCGATATAACAGGGTTATTTCAAAGTCCCAAGATAAAGGATTTGCTCTGTATTTTGTTGTCAAAAACACCGGTACAAATGGAAGAGCTTGGCCTGTGTCCATAACACTGCAAATGTGACAACTCGGCCATTAATGATAGTATTGATGGCGCAATAGAACTAAATTGACCTCCAGGCATCAGTGTTACTAGATAAAGTTGATAATTAGTTGAATTTGAGATATAATACAGTTAATTCGAAGTCCCAAGATAAAGGATTTGCTCTGTGTTTTGTTGTCAAGCACACCGGTACAAATGGAAGACCTTGGCCTGTGCCAAAACATTGCAAACGTCACAACTCGGCCATTAATGACAGTATTGATGGAGCAATAGAACTAAATTGTCCTCCAGGCATCAGTGTTACTAGGAAAATAAGATAATTAGTTGAATTTGCGATATAACAGAGTTATTTCAAAGTCCCAAGATAAAGGATTTGCTCTGTATTTTGTTGTCAAACACACCGGTACAAATGGAAGAGCTTGGCCTGTGCCATAACACTACAAATGTGACAACTCGCTCATTAATGATAGTATTGATGGCGCGATAGAACTAAATTGACCTCCACTCATCATAGTTACTAGAACAACTTGATAATTAGTTGAATTTGCGATATAACACAGTCATTTCGAAGTCCCACGATAAAGGATGTGCTCTGTGTTTTGTTGTCAAACACACCGGTACAAATGGAAGAGCTTGGCCTGTGTCCATAACACTGCAAATGTGACAACTCGGCCATTAATGATAGTATTGATGGCGCAGTAGAACTAAATTGACCTCCAGGCATCAGTGTTACTAGATAAAGTTGATAATTAGTTGAATTTGAGATATAATACAGTTAATTCGAAGTCCCAAGATAAAGGATTTGCTCTGTGTTTTGTTGTCAAGCACACCGGTACAAATGGAAGACCTTGGCCTGTGCCAAAACATTGCAAACGTCACAACTCGGCCATTAATGACAGTATTGATGGGGCAATAGGACTAAATTGTCCTCCAGGCATGTGTTACTAGGAAAATAAGATAATTAGTTGAATTTGCGATATAACAGAGTTATTTCAAAGTTCCAAGATATAGGATTTGCTCTGTGTTTTGTTGTGTTTTGTGTTTTGTTGGTTCGCTAAGCGGAGCGGGCGCTGTGAGTGGTGGATTTTTCGATCCGGTTGTGATTCTTTTTGGTTTCCAGTGGTTTTTTTGGCGGACAAGAACCCAATTTTCACCCCTAAAACAGCATTGAAATTTTCAAAACATTTATGTGGCCTTTGCTCTCAAGATCTTGTCGCCACGCCAGCTGTTTTTCCCGGGCCTCCCTACCCATGTGGGTGAAAAACTGCTGTTTACCCTCTGTCGGACCTGCGCCGAAGACAAGAACCAGGCCCCCTGCACGCACGACGACGAGGCGAGGGCTTTGACAGGCACTTGGGTGAGCCACGAACTCCATGAGGCCCTGCGCCAAGGCTACCGGGTCCTGGAAGTGTACCGGGTATGGCATTATCCCGAGCCGGAGCAATACGATCCCGCCACCGGGACCAAGGGGTTGTTCACGGACTACGTGAACACCTTCCTCAAGATGAAACAAGAAGCGAGTGGGTGGCCGCCCGGTTGCCACACCGACGCCGAGAAAGCCTCTTTTATAGAGAATACCCGGAGGGCCACGGGGATCTGGCTGGAGTTGGAGAAGATCGTGTTCAACCCTGGGCTGCGGGCCCTGGCGAAATGGATCCTAAACGCTTTGTGGGGCAAGTTCGGTCAGAAACAGAACTCTCGGCAGACGGAATACGTCACAGAACTCGACCGCTACTTTGAGCTCATGACGAGCGACGAGAAGGAAGTGCAAGACATTCTGTTCGTCCACGAAGACATGGTGCAGGTCCACTACCACGCGACGCCACAGCACATCGACTCCAACCCCCACACCAACGTCGTGTTTGCCGCCTAGACCACAGCCCATGCGCGTCTAAAATTATTCTCCTACCTCCACCTCTTGAAGGACCGCATCGTGTACCACGATACGGACAGCATCTACTACACACGAAGAGTAGACCAAGAAGCGCCCCGGTCGGTCGATTTCTAGGCGACCTGACGAATGAGTTAAAAGAAGGAGGACACATTGTCCGTTTTGCCTCCTGGCCCAAGAGTTACGGGTACGAAACGAGTCAAGGCCGCGTCGTCTGCAAAGTGAAAGGACTACGCCTCAACGTGAGAAATCGGACGATCGTGAACCTATTATTTCGCTAGAGGCGCTCTTACGAGTGCGGAGATTCCTCGGAACCTCGAGAAAATCCTATAAAAATTAACCAAATTAAAACTTTGTCCAACGGGGGAAATGTTTGCCAATAAAAATGAACGGCCCTGTGAAGCAGAGACCGAACGCTAACACTGTCTTTTAGGGGGAAAGGAGAACATCAACAACACTTACTTGAGCCAGGTTCATTTCATGAACGCCTCGGATATTCTAGAAAAACAAAAGAAAAATTAGTGGTGGTATTCCAAGACAAAAAGAAAGGCCGCAGGACAGTACCTCTCTCTCTCGGATGCGTCCCCGGTTAGCCATTGTCTTGTTGTTGTCTTGTTGTCTGTTGTTGTCTTGTTGTCTGTTGTTGTCTTGTTGTCTGTTGTTGTCTGTTGTTGTCTTGTTGTCTGTTGTAGGGCTGGTGAAATAAAAAGGAAAACCAAAAAAAGAAAAGATTGGTAAAGACCTAGGTTGAATTTCAAGAGAAAATTTTGTGTAAACTTACCTGTTGAGTGGCTGGTTCAACTGCACCGAAGTTGATTCAGGGGCAAGCATTTATGGAACAAATCCTGGGCTCTGATTAGTGCCCTTTTCTCGGCCGGGGATTGGTTCGCTAAGCGGAGCGGGCGCTGTGAGTGGTGGATTTTTCGATCCGGTTGTGGTTCTTTTTGGTTTCTAGTGGTTTTTTGGCGGACAAGAACCCAATTTTCACCCCTAAAACAGCAGTGAAATTTTCTAAAATTTTCTGTGGCCTTTGCTCTCAAGGGCTTCTACATTTTTCCCCGTTTGTTTCGTTTTCGGCGACCCGGGAAAGGGTTCCTTTTCCTGCCGAAACCTCGTGCACGCTGAATCAAGCTGTCTTACAGGACGCCGTACTTAACCAGCCAATCACGAGCCGCGCGCCTTTGCCTCGCGCCATATCATTCACGAGGTGACCTAAACTGGGATGAACCGGTTGGACTAGTTTTTTTTCCTAGCCGGGTACGTTTGTCGAGGGGATCTAGCTTGGAGGCCCAAAAGGAGCTTAGGGAAGGCGTTTAGAGAACGCGAGATGACTACGGCTAAAAGAAGGAAGAAAGAAGGACTCTCCCGGGTGGGGTCGAGACAACTTTAAAGAACAAGTGTAGGGGGAGGGAGTTTTTCAGAGGATTCTTGGACCCAAGGAGTTGAATTCGAACCAAAAGCGGATTGAAATCCACCACTCACGAGCCGTGTTCATTCTAGGGGAAGCAATCGTAGGCCGAGAAAAGGGCACCAATCAGAGAGCAGTGAAAGAAATATATAAGAGAGCGACGAATTTTGTTTTGGGTTAGTGTTAGTACGATGGCCACCTGGAATTATCTGGATGAAGAAGGCGAACAAGTAACCCTCACACTCGAAGATGAAAAAGAGGACCCTCCCTATGCCGTAGCCCAGCAGGCTAATCCCTCCCCGGGGGGAGAGCCGGAGGATGAGCCCACGTACGAAGAAATTAATCTTTACAACGTGGATGATTTGTACGCCTTCCTGGAGGATACGGATTTTCCCCCGGGGGTAGATTACCCTTCCTCCTCGCAAGAACCATTTACTATCCCCGAGGGGGAGACTCTAGAGGACAACATCACCGAGGAGGAAATAGAAAGGCTCGTCGCCGTGCTTCCAGAATTGACGGCACAAGACCTGGACGGACTATTTCATACGGACCCTCGGATAAAATGGTCCCTCAACCCCTTGTGGGGAAAGATTGGGCCCAATCCCCCACAGACGGCGAACGAGGACCACGAGGAGGGCGAGGACGACTTTGAAACGGAGGGATGTCTCCACGAAATGTTTACCGACGCCCACGCCAAACGAGGGAGTGAGCAGCAGGGAGGTGGGAAGAAGAAAAAAATCAGCGCCGCCGCAGTGGAGGAGGAGGAGGAGGAGGAAGTATTTGAACTACTACAAACCCGGTCCAGAGCGTGCAAAAAATTCAAGACCACGTGCAAGGTCTACGAGCTAAAAATAAAGACGAGATCCCGCGCCACTCTGCCTGAGGTAAGGTAGGACACCACTAATTTTGATACGCCATTACGGCGGCGCGCGCAGTGGCGCACGGGTCTAGTGCTCCTGTTCGGAATCTCAAAGGAGAGGGGTGGGTTCAAACCCCCGCGCGTAAGTATTTTTTTTTATTTTTTTTATTCTTCTTCTTCCTCTCCTCTAGCCTGACTACAGAGGACCCTTATTTTGTATTAATGTTTTTTATTTATTTTATTTATGGTGTATTGATTTATGTATTATATTTTTTATGGACAGGCCCTTCAAGACGTCACGGCCGTTATAGAGAGGGTCCTGGAGACCACCCTAGGGGAGGCCGAGCCGCAAGACAGAGTACGCCTGACCCTAGATGCTCCGCATCTGGACTACCCGCTTGCCTTTCCGTACCTGATGAAGGCCACCCTCACCCCCGCCCTGATCATGGCCAATAATTCATTATGCGGGGCCGCTTACACATCCATGTGTTTAACGTGAAAATACCCAGCGCGGGAGAAGGGCGTCAGGCCCGTTGCTGTACGACCGACTTGGAGAAATTTAAAAAAATCAAACGTAGCATTGTGAGGATACGCAACCTTGATGAATTGTGCATGGCCAGAGGATTGGTCACGGCCCTGGCCAGGGCGCAGCAACACCCTGAGTACCACCAAATAAGACAAGGGAGATCCCAACAACGGACTCTGGCCTTGGAGCTCCACCACCAGGCAGGCTTCCCTATTCGAGCGTGTGGGCTCCCGGAGGTCAGACGATTCCAAGAGTACTTGGCAGACCAAGGGGTAGAAGTAAATCTGGTCTCGAGAGCATATGAACAGCATTATTTACTCCGGCCACCTCCCTTAGGCCCAATACCGACTGTACTTCTACCAAATCGAGGGGCACCACTACGACGTCATCACCAACATGCGGGGTCTACTAAACGCCAAATACTTCTGCCCCCTCTGCCAGAAGACCTACAAAGACACGCCTGTGACACAACCTGTGTCTGTTGCGGGGTCAAGGATTGCTCTCCCCTCCCCACTGGTGGGAGATGGGCTTGGAGAAAATGCCACCATTGCCGTCGGTGGTTCAAGGGTGGGGCCTGCTTCGACTACCACCGCCGTCGCCAACCCCACCGGATGGGGCAAGGGAATCTCTACGCCAGAGAATGGAGCTCGTGCGAACGGTACACGCGTTGTGTCCAGTGCGGGGTGACGGTGGACCATCTGGCTCGGGGGCGGCTCGGAAACCACGTGTGCGGAGAATACAAGTGCCGGAGTTGTAAAGCTATTGTCCCCCCGGACCACTTGTGCTACATGCAAGTGGCGGACCACAAAATCACACGCCTAGCCCCAGAAGGAGGAGGAGGAGGAGAAGAAGACGAAGAAGAAGAAGAAGAAGATGCCTACGCGGCCCTTCTGGCGGAAGAAGAGGAGACAGAGAGAGCTGCCGCGGAAGACGAGGGGCACGAAGACAAGTTCCGATACCTCTTTTTTGACTTCGAAGCCATGCCCCTGGAAGCGCAGCACGTGGTCAACTTCGCGGGGGTCTCGAAAGTGTGTGAGCTCTGTGTGTCCACAGATTGGACCACCTTACTTCAATGCGGCCCACGGAAAGTAGAGTTCCAAGGCCCCACGGCCCTCACCCAATTCTGCGATTGGCTCTTCTCGGGGGATCACGAAAATTACGTGTGCCTGGCCCACAACGCCATGGGGTACGACTCCTACGTACCCTATCCTAGAATACCTCTTCAAGAATGCCATCAAACCTAAAGTGCTCTTCCGCGGTGGCAAGGCGATGGTGGTGACCGTCTCCGAGTACAAGTTGGTCATCAAAGACTCGCTGCTCTTCATCATCCCGCTGGCCCTCAAACAATTTCCCGTCACGTTCGGGTTCCAAGCCGAAAACCTTAACAAATTGGATTTCCCCATCTTTTTCAATACTCCAGAGCATCAGAAGTACGTGGGCCCGTTTCCAGCCCTACATTATTACGAACCGGATTCGCTGAGTCCTCAAGGCAAACAAGAACTGGTGGCCTGGCATGCCGCCGAACGGGCCAGGGGAGGGGTGTTCGACTTCCAGAAAGGGTTGGCCCTCTACTGCCATCGCGATGTGGCCATCATGCAACGGGCCTGTTTGGCGTTCCGGGCTATTATGATGAAAGCGGCGGGGATAGATCCGTTTACCAGGTCCGTGATCCTCGCCTCCATGTGCAACCTCCGAAAGAAATTCCTTCGTCTCCACACCATCACGGTCTTGCCACGGCTCGGCTACCGTCCCAAGGATACGCAGTCGGCGTTGGCACCTCTTGAAGGACCTCTTGAAGGACCGCATCGTGTACCACGACACGGACAGCATCTACTACACACGAAGAGTAGGCCAAGAAGCGCCCCCGGTCGGTCGATTTCTAGGCGACCTGACGAACGAGTTAAAAGAAGGAGGACACATTGTCCGTTTTGCCTCCTGGCCCAAGAGTTACGGGTACGAAACGAGTCAAGGCCGCGTCGTCTGCAAAGTGAAAGGACTACGCCTCAACGTGAGAAATCGGACGATCGTGAACCTGGCGACCATGGTGGCCATGGTGCAAGGCCAAGGGGAACCCACACAGACGGTGGTGACGCCGCACGCCATCCACCACAATACCCAAGACAGGACGCTGCACGCCCGTCCAGAGACCAAGACCTTCAAGGTGGTCGACGACAAGAGGGTGCTCCACGGGTATTAGAGCTACCCTTACGGCTACTAAAACTCAAAGAGACTCGACTCTAGAGGAAAATCCTTCTATTGTTAAAAAAAGGAATTAAAAACCGTTGTTTTTATTACAAAAATTGTGTCTGTGAAAGTCTTTTTATGTCTTTTTCTTCAGGTGTTTGATGTTCCATCGGCTGATGCTCTTGCCTTGGCGCTTGCCCGAAGTGGTCGTCGTTCGGATCGTTGTTTCGGTACGGCCGTCTTTCGATTTGCGACTCGTTATCTTGCGGACCGTTTGCGTGCCTCCTTGCTTGCTTTTTTTCCTCTTCCGGTTCGCTTGTGCGATACGGCGGGTCCAGAGCGCTTGTCCCAATCCCGAGGGTCTCGTAAGGTTTCGTGCCATGGCGACAATGAAGGGGGGTTTAAAAAGGACGCCAAGGACGCCACGGGGGAAGGCTTTGTAGGGGGCCCTGGAGAACGGTGTTTCCTCTCGGCGGGGCGGGAGATCTTTGTAGGGTTGGGGCAGGGGCTCCACGGGAGTCGCGGCCACTCGTTTAGGACGGGGCGTGTACTCTTTTTCTTGGAGATCAGATCCCGGGGGTGACGGATGAGATCTTTAGGATTTTTTTCTTCCGCTAAAAATTGCGGGTGGAAGAAGGATGCACGGCCTCTTAAATCAGATAAGCAATTTGACTGCCCGGAAGGGTTTTCCCGTAGAGTTTCACTTCCCCTTGCGCATTCCAGGAAATTTTCTGGCCCCCTTTCAGTTTCAACAGATTGACCAGCACCGACGCTAAAGGTTTGCTGGAGGGGGGCACGCGGCGCAAAGCGCCCCTTTGGCTCTGGGTTAACACTTTTGCCGCCACGGCCGTGAAGGGACTAGGCTCAATGGTTTCGCGACGCCGGACGTATTTTTGTAGTAAATCTTGAAACTGGTAGGTTTCTAGGACCTGCGCCATCGCCGTTTGGTACTGACTGAGCACTTTAACCCCTTTGGTCGTGTCCACACGAAGCTGTTGTTCCAACCACCGCATGGACTCTTCCGACACCAAGACCATGCGCATAGGGTTCTTCCCCTCAGCCTCTTTCATCGCTTTTTTCGTTTGCCCGGGCGTCGTTGCACTTCCAATCGCGTCACGGAAATTCCTTCTGGGGCTGGGGGATGGTGTGGGGTCCGCTTCCTTTTCACTGTCTGGGATTTCTTCTTCTGCGGCCGCGTCTTATACTTTCTTCGGATTTGCTTCGCCGCCCGGACGGTCCTGCTGACTTTTTTACCCGGCACAGTTTGGCGTTCTCTTTTTCGAAGATGGGCTAAAAATAACTGCCACCGCGCCGGGTCAATACCCGTGGGCACCGGCAAGTTGCGGATTTATTTACCCATTCAAGACCAGATATAAGGCTGACTCAGTTATTGGGCATACTCTTCCGGGGAAGGGTATTTTGTCGTCGGGTAGCCTGGAGCCCTGTACCCTCCGGCTTGGTCCATCTCTTTCTTGACCTCGTACCTTGCCCTTCGGGGCGGATCTCTTGAGGCAAATACCCCTCCGGCTTGGTCCAGAGCTTTCTTGACTCCGTAGCCTACCCCTCCACTGATGGCGCCAGCGACCACGGCTTTGCCAGCAAGAACGGCTGCGGCAATGAGGGCGGCGGAAGTGAAAATGAAGCCCCCTCGCTGGCCCACTGCCTTTTTAAGCTTGGCTTTCTGTAACGCTGTCGAGAAGGAGAGCAGAATCGTTTTCCTCACGGCCGGCGGTAGGGTCTTGTTGGCTATTTTTCGAAGTCTCGCCTTGATGGGGGCAAAGGCCTTCTTCGCGCGGGTGCCTATCGGAAAAGTCCCGAGCAAGGCGTTGTGCACCACTTCGCTGACGGCGTTGATTTGATTTTGGCTCGCGGCCCGGATGAGTTTCTTTTTCTGACCGAGATCCGCTTTGGCAAATTGACGAAGGAACGTGGCGCTGCGTGGAAGCAAGGGGGAGGCCATCACCACAGGAGAACGGATTCCCTTGTGGTATTAGCCTATAAAGTGAATCCAATCCGTTTGTCCAGGATCTCTTCGACACGTTTGTTCAGAGACTTCTGGGAGCGCTGTAAATCACGCGCTGTAAATCCCGCGCTGCCCTGAAAAAGGGGGGATGGAAGGTTGTTTTTTTTGTTGGGTCTCTTCCACACCGCCCCACGAAGGCCTTGGGTCGGGGCACGGTCCTTTGTTTTTTTCGCTCTTTTAGCCGCGGGGGTTTTCTTCTTCTTCTTCCTCTTAGAGCCTCCTTGTTGTTGGCGTAGTTGTTGTTGCATAGTTTTGGCGGTGTTGGCAAAAAAATGGGGCTTTCCTCGTTGGTGGTACATCGCTTTGCCGAAGTTGCCCATAACGTCAAGGCTAGGTTTTAGCATGGGGGTAATTTCCTTCTTCAGTTCCGCCCAAATACCAGCCCCTTTGTTATATTCCTCCAGCATGTAGGTGTGATGTTGTTTCCCCTCCTCGGAACAAATATTGGTGCGCAATCAGATTTGGGGCGGGGTCCTGGGGTGCAAATCGAAGAGGAGGTAGCCAAAGGGGCGCTGGCTAGCGTCCTGGTAAGCCCGCATCACCGTCGGCACTTGCCCCGGAAAGGCTTGCTCGGCCAATTTCCGGACTTGCAACGAATCCCGAGCGTTTTTAAAAGCCACCAGGTAGTGTGCGTTGATGGAAATGGTGCGCGTGAACTTGCCTGGGGGGGAAATGTTCTGGGTCGGTACAGCACCGAAATGTTGTGGTGGTGCGAGCCTTTGGTGAACAGGTCCACCACCCGCTCGTCCTTGGAGCCTTCTTTAATCAAATCGCCCAGGATCAAGAGGCCCGGCTTGCCGCGAAAGGGGGCGTACGGGTCGTCGGGAAGCCCCTCCACAAATTTCACCCCCAATTGTTTTTGCAGGACGGTGAAACGGGGTTGCCAGGCGCTGCCATAGCAGTACACGATCGTGAAGGGTGGGTGGGTAAAATAGGATTTCGCATGGTGCAAGAGTCTTTCGGTGAACACCGTTTTACCCGATTGACTCTGTCCCGTGATCAATATATTGCAGGGCGCTTCGAAACGGACATCCATCGCGCCTCACACCCTTCCCAAGAATAACAAGACATTGAGGTGGGGTACTTGTTTTATTTTATTTATTTTTATTTTCTATCAAACTGATAACACATTGTTCGTGAAGGGAACTGCCTTGCCGCTGCCACCGCGCCACACTCCGGCGCTGGTACTGCCGCTGCCAGGCTTTGAGGGCCCGGTCCCAGGTTGTCTTGGTCTTCCACTGCTGGAGGTTCTGCAGGACCTCCGCCAGGGACCGTCCATCAGCTCGGTGCAGGAGGTAGTACAGGCAATAACTACCGCACACGTTGGACTTGTTCCCTTGCAACATCACGTTGTTTTCCCTATGCTGGGCGTTCCCCTGCCGCACGTACTCTTGCAACCCGTAATAAGAGGCGGGAAAGCCATAACTGTCGAAGAATTCATTCAGGCCTTGGCGCGGAAAATGAAAGGCCAACCAATGGGTGCCTGGTCCGACGGCGTTGTCGGTATTGAGAATGAACGAGGTGGGGCGGGTCACGCGGCGGGGCCGTAGGTCCATGGGAAACCAGCTCCGAAACGAGGCGCGGAGCCACCAATCGTGACGTGCCAAGCCCATCAATTGCGACGTGTAGGTGGTCATCCCTTGCTTTACAACTTTTTCACTTCTCGGCTGCTGTTGATATCGTACGCGGCGTCAAACTCGCAGTTCATGTACACCGATAGGGTCTGGGTGACGCCTGCCTCAAACTGAAGCCGGATGCCCACCGTCCCATACTGTTGTATGTTCATGTGCGAGGCGCTGCCACTGCCGTCCGGGGTGAAGTCAAAACACAGGATGGCGTACCCCTTGTCCCAATCGGTCCGGGTAATGTCAATCCCATGGTTGGAGCTCATGGCCCCTTGGGCCAGGAACAAGGTATTGTAGCCGTCTAGGGTTTTCCCATTCGCAAATTGGAGGCGGGAGAAGGGGGTGGGCGTGCCGTCGATCGTAACCGTCGCGCGGGTCATCCCAAACCTTTGGAAATGGAAAGGGTTCTTTTTCAGCGCTCCCAAACTGCTCCCACTCTCCACCAAGGCAAGTCGCATGCGTCGGGGGATGCGTCCGCCTAGGAAATCCGTTTTCCCAAAGGTGGTGTCGCCCTGGGAAATGGTGAACATCCGTTCTTCCTCGCTGTTGTAAGGGTAGAGGACGGGCTGGGACACGAGTTTCACTTCGACGCTCTTCATAAAGTCCTCGTTGCAGATACTGACGCGGCGGAAGAAGGTGACCCGCTTCAGCACGATTTTGGCGGCGGCCGCTTCCGCCGCCCCACTGTCCCTCATGAGGGCGAAGGCGTTGCTGGCGGAGGTGAGGCGGAATTCTAGGGGGACCCCGTTGAGGAGCAGTTTGTTGGAGAAGGCTGCGTTGATGTAAAACATCCCGGTCAGTTCCACCACTTTGCTGTCCGCGAGGTAGGCCGCCCTCACATTCAACCCTGTGTTGGCCCCGGTGATGTCGAAAACATCCATGGAGCCGGCCGCGTCTTTGTAGTACAGCCCCGAGGTCAGGTAGGATTTCTTCGCGTCTGGGGTAAAGTTGAGGAGGGTGCTGAGGTAGGCTTTGTAGGGGTAGGTTTTAGTTCTCATGGTCATCCATTCCCCGTTCAAGGCCATATCTATTTGCGACCAGAGGGAATGAAACCAATCGTTGACGGGTCCCAAGTTCAAACCGGCCGTTAAATTCCCTCCTCCGGCTTTCACGAGGTTGGCCGTCACCTTGAAGTAACTTCTAGGCAGCATGGTGTAACATGGACTGGCGGGGAGGTAAAATTCCACGGGCGAGCCGGGCAAAAGGGCCGATTTGGGAGCGTGCTCCGACCAATAGCCTCTTTCTTCGACCGCTTTGGGCAATTCCTTTCCGAAAAAATCCAAATGAGTGTTGTAGCCGCCCAACATGTGCGGCAGGGGCGGCTTGCCCATGCCTGCGACCGTCGCCATGGTGTTCAATAATCGTCGTCAAAGATATCTCTCTCCACACGGGCACGCTTGACGGAAATCGAAGTAATGAGAGGGAGAGCCTGTTTTTTCTTTATATTATTCTTGTTGGCTGTGGCCGCCGCCGGCTACTTCGTCTTTTTCTTTTTCGGCGCCACCCCGGCTATCTTTTCCAGGCCTTGGATCAACTTTTTACTGGTTCTCTTGCCTCGTATCCTTCACGATTTGTTTCACCACCCTCTTGCCAAATTTCTTTTTCAGTTTAGCGAGAATCTTTTTTCCTCCTTTTTAGCCACCTGAATAATCACTTTTCCTCCGCAACACACCAAGACACAACGGACACGTTTCAAAATGCCGTGGCACTTGAGGGACGGACCTCCTCCTCCGCCGCAGGGCATTCTGTACTCTCCCCGAGTCTAGTGTGCGGAACCCCCTTATACTTTTCCCCCTAGGAAGGAGACGACAGACACCGTCATTTTCCCTTGCCATTTTTATTGTGTGTTTTTTTTTACAGAAAAAAATAGAAGCTAAGAGGGCCCACGGGGACGTCGTCTTCGATGGCTTCTTGAGTCGTGGCATGATTGCTCTCGAACGAGACCGTCCTACCGCTGTCTTTATACAGTTTGTAGGTGTAGGTCAGGGGGTTGGTGAACACGACAGCCGCTTGCTGGATCACGCAGATCCCTTGCTCGAGATCCAAGTGGACCTTCCTCAAGGCCTTCAACAATAGCCCTGTCACCTTCTTGTCTTCTCCATCCGCCTCGAAGAGTCCCCACGCAAAACTGTGGGCCACCGTGTTGAGGTAAGGGAAGAGCCCGTCCGTCATTGGGGTCGTCTCGCGCACCAGGGCTTCCATGGTTTCCGAGGGGTACGTGTCGTGAATGCCGGTGACGTAATGCATCCCAAAACGCCTCACTTTGTAGAGGGGATTGTCCACATCCGAGACCCTCCGTTTCCGGAACAGGTGGGTGATCAGGGTGGCGACCAACTCCTCCTGCACAGCGTAGTAGGTGCCTTACACATGCGCCTTGTAGTAGTTCGTTTCCAGGATCTCTAGCCAAACGATCCTCCCTGGTTCTGTGGCCATGATCAAGTCGTCCAGACTAGCCTTGCTTCCTTGGGTCAACGTGAAATGGGGTTTAAAATGATTGACCCCACGCCTCTGCAGCATATGGAAGGTCAACCGGTCCACAAAGTACCGCACCGCCGTCACGAACCACGACAGAGCTTCTTTGGGCCTCTTCAACTTTCTCTTTTCGGTCAGCCGCTTCAGTCAAATAATATAGCCTAAGATTAATAACGAGTGCAAGGCTTCTCAACGGTGAAGTACAGGCCCTTAATATGGACACGTTTTCCAAAGACAAACCATTCGATAGAAGGTATGCTCTTCCTCGTAGAAGTCAGCGTCTTTGTGATATAGCACATGGGAGTAGGGATAAGAAGTATATACTTGAAAACAAGATTCTCACGATGGACCAAGGAGTCCCACCTGTTCTCACTTAACTTCCGACTCTGCATTTTTCCTCTCAAACTCCTCAATTAATTGCCGATACTCTCTTACCATCTCGAGATGCTTCAGCTTAATCAGTTCTTTCTGCAACCTAATTTCCACACTCAGCTCACCTCGTTAGTTGTTTCCTCCCCAACTAGCCTATTCCTTTCCTCTAGCAATGCATACATACAATCATACATTCATTTCTCCACAAGGGAATCCACACAAAACTTCAACCTAAGTTCAATCCCATGATCATACACGCACTCAACCTTATGGGAGGCTGACACCAGCCTGATCCTTTCCAGTTCTCCCACAATTCTTCTCACCTCACCCCTCTCCACTTACCCTTACCCCTCACAACAGCCTCACGAAGCACCAACTAGAACCTCACATTTAACCACTTGCACCCTTATTTTTCATATTTTCATAGTAAGTAGTGTAGGTAATGCTGTGTTCTGGTTGACGCCTCTTTAATCGTCCTAATAGGCTTTAGGAGTGAGGTTGCGAACTCGGAAAGCCTACTAGGACCAGATTGGAGAGTGGTGAGCCAGAACACGCATTACCTGCACTACTGTTACAAGCAGAAACAATCAGGGACGGTTCGGGTTGTTAACTTTGTGGATTTTAGGCAAAAAGTAAATATGTGATGTTCTACGAGTAGTAACAATAAGGTTGCGAGCAGTTGGTTGCCTAGGTGAAATCTTTTTATAACATTGGTGTAAAAACTAGTGTCCACGAGTTGTCCTGTTTATAAAGTTCGGCGCGCCAAACAACCACGTCACCACATTTTTCGGTTGGTTTGATTACAACATCCTTGCGATTGCGAAGACAGTTTAAGTGCTATATAAACCACTCCTCTTTGTGAGGTTAGAAGTGAATGTCCCGGCAACATTATCTAATAATAAAAAGATCTACGGAAGCGAACTGGCCCTCTAGAGGTATCCAATTAGGATTTGTGTGTTGAACGATTCGAATTTGTCTGTCAGGTAGATTAGAACGGTCTTGTTTGTCATGAAAAAAGCTCTAAAGTGGACGCGAAGGAGAAACTTTTCCGTATCTTGTTTAGCCGACACTAGTTTTTACACCAATGTTAAAAAATATTTCACTCAGTCAAAAAAGACAGTTAACAGTTAAAGACTTTATGTCTAAACAAGAACTTCCCCCTACTGCTCGCAACGGTATTGTTACTACTCCTAGAACATCAGATGTTTACCTTTTACCTAGCTAAGACCACCAAAGCTAAGAACCCGGGCCGTCCCATTGTTTATGTTTATAACTTCTCTACTGAATTGATTTCTAGTTGCCTTGACAAGCATATGGCTCCGTTCGTTCAACCTTTACTTTCCTACAATTGCCCCTAAAACCAGGTCATGACCGTGTGGAAGACTGAGAACAAGCACACAACAACTCTATTGCTTTTCTCCGTTTTAGTAAACTGGTTTTGTCAACAAACTCGAATAAAATTCGTATATTTACTATTGAAACAGGGAAGGAACATTTTTCACGAGCGAGAGAAGACTATTTTATTTCCCGCAAAAAAATATTGGACTCAGGTCCCACGCGTCCAAGTCGCCAGTCCTCGGAAGCGCTCTTTGGCTGAGTTTTACCGTGTTTTAACTTGAAACTAGGTACGAAGCAGCTCGGTTTCTGTAGTAATGGAGGCCTGGCTACTATATTTTCCAATATGGCTGACGAAAAAAGCCTTCTGGCAAGAGAAAAACTCTCGCGAACTTGGGCAATTTGGGGTACTTATACAGTTCTGTCTCATACAAACGACCCCTACAGCGACCACAAAAACTTTTTTTAGAAATCGCATGTTTAATTTATTGGCAAACAAATACAAGTCTCTTGAATGGCTTCAGAAGTACATCAGATTTCCGATGTTAAGTGTTTCATTGTGGACCTTCGTAAAGCACAAAAAGCTGGTTTTCTTCATTTCTACACAAGACGCGGCCATTGCTGGGCCGTATTCAACAGAGGTAAGGTTAAATTGTGTTATTGTCGTAATGATTATATTTTCCGATCTTAACTTTTCTTCGATACGTGCTGTTATCTTGCCATCGTTAATGAGCTTGAAACTTGAAATTTGACGCCAAGATATTATGCAAATTAGACAATACACCAGAAATGACCTCCAATTTTACGCGATGTGAAGGAAACTAACCATACACTTAAGATGTTTGACCAGTTTTCATTTCCTGCAGATAATACATGTAAGCTCCTATTCACTATGGATGTTAAAGAATGCCAATCAGGATTAATGCTTTGCGAGCCCGTGTTTATATTTGAACAATAGAAAACCGTTACAATCGCCATTTTCGTACAGTACGAAAATGGTGATTGTAACGGTTTTCTATTGTTCAAGCTCGAAAAGCATTAATCCTGATTGGCATTCTTTAAGTATCTGTACACTGTCATACCCAATGACAAGGGACTTAAAGTACGTAAACACTTTTTCGACCGCCGTACTATCCAGGAACCTAGCACAGAACCTCTTCTTCGTTTAGCCGAGCTTGTTCTCACTCTGATTGTTTATCATTCTTCTGTGAATTTTATAAGCAGACTAAAGGCTGATTCACACTTGCAACATAAGCATAAGAACATACGCAAGCGCAGATTGTACTTCCTGGTTAGTTAACCCTTTATACTCGAGTAGAATTAACAATGCATTCATCCAACCTAAAAGTACAATCTGCGCTTGCGTATGTTCTTATGAATACAGTCAACTATCGTTATAGCGGACACCCTCGGGACCGTGATTTGGTGTCTGTAATAGCGAGAGTCCGCAATAGCGGGAATTATTCTCAGTCAAACCTCTGTACATAGCTTTCGTCGGGGATCTGTCTGCTGTCCGTAATAACGGGGTGTCCGTAATAGCTGGGTGTCCGCAAGGCGAGAGTTGACTGTATGTCACAAGTGTGAATCAGCCTTAACGGCGTAGCCACGGGCAGCAAAATGGGCCATAGTTACACCATAGTTAATAGAGTGGAATGGTTATGAAACCCGGCAAACTTCAAAGGGGCTAACAAAGGCGCTGCGATTTATGTTGGAAGGGGGCAAGACAAAAGATTGTGCAGGGTCATAGTTCATTAGCGTCCCCTGAACGACTGAACTCACACGTTTCTATTGGCTGATTGATTAACACATTGGAATTTCTATTGTGTTTTGTGCAGGGTCACGGTTGAAAAAAGCTAACAAAGACATATAACAAAGAAGGTCGCTGGGTTTCATAACCATTCCACTCTACTAACTATGGTTACACTAACCTTGTTGTTGGCTATGTAGAGGAATACATTTTTGATCAGTACAATGGCCCTAAGCCAGAATTTTTCGGCCGCTACATTATTGACTGCATCGGTGCAACTTCTTGTAGTAAACAGGATCTACGACGCTTTATCGATTTCGTTAACACCTTTAATAATAATGGCCATATTTATATAGCGCCATATCACTACAGTCTCATGGCGCTTTACATATTACTGACATATCCCGTCAGTGATTTTTTTTCGGGCTGCTTACGGCGCTAATAGCTGCCGCTGCCAGTGTGTCGTTAGTACAATGGCCAGGCTGCTGTACCGGGTGACAATCCCCTGCTCTTTTTCGAGTAGTACAACAAGTTCTTTCACGTCCCCTTCAAATACTGATTACAAGTAGGAGACGAGCCCAACGGCTAATAAACGTCCCTGCCCAAGGACGCGGCTGGGATTCGAACCCCCGACCTCCCGCACTCTACCAACTGAGCTAACCATTGAGGCGGGCCTTTCATCCAGCCCTCGACTGTACATGGGAGATCTCAGATACTTCTATCACTTTTTGGGATGTCAATGTTTCAGTCAGTGGTAATAGCCTGGCTACTACCGTCCACTACAAGCCTACTCATTCACAGTTATTTTCATCTTCTCACCCCTCGCATGTTAAAACATCTAGCCTTCGCCGTTTGTACTGATGTTAATATTACATTTACAAGAGAAGAGAACTAAAGATTGATTGAGACTTACAAGTAATTTAGAAAATATGTAAAGCAGAAAAAGGGACGAATAAATAGATTTAAGATTCGTGTAAGAAGTATCGCACCGAGTGGGACATCCTGTACCACTCGAAACGAGCCACATCATTGGCTTTCCCAACAATACAAAACACCCTAACCTTTAGAACGTGCAGTACGAAAACAATAGAGCTACAGTATAATGGTGCAATCAGAATGCAGGTCTCGAGCGGTACATGATTACCGCACCGAACGACATTCAGATGGACAAGGTGTTAAGTTTGTATTGTTAAAATTCTTGATCTCATTGGTTCAAACATGAAAATCGCCCTAAAGGTTAGGAAGACGTCTAATTTCCTCCGATTTTTCAAAATATTAAAACTATAAGACTTGCACTGCGGTTCCAAATGTCGTTTATAAAGCAAATCGTATGTTCGGAACCTTATCAATCGTGCCTGTTTCGTAACTAATGCTTGTGGCTGTTCCTATTGGTTGAAAGATAATTTGTTCATAACAATGGAATGAAACTAAGAGGTTTTTTACTACTTTTATTTTAGAATATTTCATAATTATCACCCAATGTTTTCGTAGTCTAAAGCACAGACAAATCCCATGTGAGGGAGGCTCAATATCGCAGTACAATGGATTTTATCGTACGATCATTTCTTAATATAGAATATCTTTGATTTTGATTTTCTATGATTGACTTTCGAGAATAATTTATTCATATTTATTTTCAAAAGACTAAGGGATAACTAATTTCTGTAAAAATGTGTGCAGGTTGTTTCGTTCAAGAAAACTTAACCAATATATCTGCCAACGGTAGCAGAAGTAGTAATAAAGAACTGGGGATGGAGATCTGGCATGACTATTTTAGGCATGTGAAATATCGATTGAAAAATGGCGCATCACATGAGAAAATCGATTAGTACACACCTTACTGAGTGAGTGAAAACCCCATCCCAATAACTCTTTTGCGCTTGCGCACATCCAAGAGTTAAAAATGGACTCTCCATCAAGACAAGTGAAAGCGAATCGTAGACGAGAAGGCTCTTCTGCCCGCAGTTGAATACATACTTCAAATAATAGTATCAAATCTTTATTGTTCATCTTTGAGTTCGCCTAAGGTACACATTTATGTAAAAATATTCAACAGTACGGTGACAACCCTGACTTACTTGTTTATTACTCGCGTTCTCATATCATCATTGCGCGACGATTAGTTTCGCTTTCAAAAGGCATTAACTCTCTCCTTAAACAAGGACCCGCGCTACACAAGCAAGTAATCAGTCTCCTATTACAATACTAAATTACTGAAGGCAAAATTAAAATAAGCCAAGAAAAAGTAAACAGTAGGAAGCTAGTTGCTCAGTTATTCCTGTGAATAGTGATACATCGTGTTCATAAACATTACAATTGTTATGCTAACCTAGAACCATGATTTCAAAAGGCCGCTTTGTGTCAGCAACCAATAAATGGTCTCTGGCGGTAAGCATCGCTACACTATTTACAAACAGTTTGTTAACTCTTTAGCGTATTTTAAGACATTCAAGTTTTCAATCTGAATTTCGTGCGATAACAAATGTCGGTGATCACTCAAGCGAAGTATCACATGAACAGAGATCACTTGACAAAGGCTGATTGACAATGTTATCTTGGTCATGGTTGAGGCCCTTTCATAGTGGGTGATCCTTGTTTAAAAAAATGTTTCGTCCAAACTCTTTAGAATATTCGTTACATTTGCGCAGATCATTGCATAGTTTCCCTAGACTCCCTGAACTGAAAAACGTAAATGCATACAAAATGAAACGATAAATATTAATCTATCTACACTGCTATGCAAGGCATATTTGTTTGGCGATTTCAGCTTTGAGGTATTTCTTAATTTATTATTATTTTCCTTGAGTTTTCTTTCTATCAAATGTATTTTTGATAATGGTGGAGAGACGGTCACACTTTAGCAAAAATCAGTCAATATTTCCATCCAAAATTATGTCATAATTGCAATAATAATAACAAAACCTCAAGTAATACTACTTTAAGATTAAAAAAAAGAACATTCAATGTCTCATAATGTAAAGTTAAAAGTTAAAATAAACAAAATATTAAAAAATAAACAAATTAAAAATACAACCCTCTCAGATTGCAAATCGTCCGAAATGCACTTTTCCAGTATCTTCAATGAAGGCTTTCGCTGCTACTGTACTTTTTGTGTTAACATATCTTTGTAATTTAACCTTGATCCACACTACCTATTTAAGGCTGGTTCTCATATAATCGTTCCGATCGCTAGATTCTTTTGTTCTGTATATTAATTTACGCGTCGATTCACGCCGAACAAAAGGTTCAAGCGATCGGGACGATTATATGGAACTAGCATTTAGAGACCTTAAAGTGCATATAACCCTTTTCCAATGTTTATAGCTTATGAACCTCCGAAAAGTTTTGAGTACTTTTGTGAAAAAAAAAGGTTTTGGTTTTGAGTGAATACTTTATGTTCTACGCTTGTTTGAAATCGTGTAAATGTAACCTTTCCTGACCCATGACCGCGTAAGTAAAAGCCTGGGGTCGATACCTGTATAGACGTCATCTTGACGTCATATAATTAATTCGGCTTTGCAATCATTTGAAGAAATACTTAACATGTTGACTAAACTGTAAATTTTCTATGCATCGATGTTGTTGTGATAAAAGGGCGCCATGGAGAATAATGCATTAATGAGATGACGTCTACCCAGATTTCGACCCAGGCTTTTACTTACGCGGTCATGGGTGAGGAAAGGTCACATTTACACGATTTCAAACAAGCGTAGAACATAAAGTATTCACTTTAAACCAAAACGTTTTTCACAGAAGTACTCAAAACTTTTCGGAGGTTCATAAGCTATCAAAATTGCAAAAGGCTTATAGGCACTTTAAGCAACCACGATATCGACCGCACTGACGACGGTAGGAAGAAAAGTGTTTTCTCCCGCAATTTGGTGTTTACTATTTCCTTTGTTCGCTTTAATTACTTTTGACGTCGATATCTTCAAAAAATATAAGCACAGAGTTCCGTTCCTGACTCCGAACGAAGTGATTTACTTTCTTACGTTTGCGTTCTCTTGTTAACATACAATTTAGAGTTTTCACGTTGTGTTTTTACGGAGAACGGTCAAAATGTTGGCAACTGCGTACGTTTACACGTGCAGTTATTGTATTTTGTAATTAAGACTATTGTTTTATGCCGTCATCCTAGACGTGCCGTCGTGGTTGCTTAAGCTCTCTAATATTGTTTTGCGCAAAAGACGAGACGGCATTGTTGGTGTAACCAACAAAAGAAGCTATCGATTATCTTTGTTTGTTCAGGGGCATTTAATCTCTAAATTCCCTCATCAGCATGCATACTTCTAATTTTCCATCATTACCATGCAAGACGGAAAATTAGAAGGGCATGCATGCTGATGAGGGAACATCGGGCTGGCACTTGGCACCTCGGGTTATGGCAGGTCATGTGTCCTTACCAGGGCGCAATGCCTGTTAACCCTGTGCCCTACCTATTTGATGGCTCAAGAAAGGTATTTTCTTCCATTATCAAACCCAGTTTTTGCAAGTGGGATACTTAAAACCATGAACATGAACGTGACGTAATTAAAATCCATGCATGCTTTTCGCATCTTCAACCAAATAATTGCATTGTATTTCAGTGTTATTCTTCTCTAAAACAACATACTTGTCCCCAGGGGATGCCAGGGTCATTCAATCAAGCATAGCCTGGGAAACCAGCCGACTCTTATCGCTCCCCACTCGCGAAAGAGACGTCTGGGAAGTGAGGCAGAAAATGCCATACTGATGACGTAGCAGATAGCCGTTTCACGATGCATAAATTAGCAATTCTCAGAAGTCGAATGCGAACAACAGAGTTCTTTTCATGGAATATAACTACAGAGGCTGCTCGTTTGCTTGGCAGTGGATCACCGTCATGAACAACCATGAAATTCAAGCCTATATATTTAGCGTGTGGCTCGGCCCGGTCAAGAGAATTTGTCCTACGACTGTCAAAACATAATAGTTGTTTATAATTTCAAAACCTACACACAGCACAGCACAGCAGGCCACTTTTCAAGCCAGCTCTTTTGTCAGGTCAGTAGCCGAAGAGGTTAGCTACAGAATGCAGCGGTTATTTTCAGGTATACTACCGAGGCTGCCCGTTTGCTTGGGTGATTGATTCATATCACACTTGGTTCGTGATTCATAGCACACTTACATGTAATTATGTTTATTCATAGCCCAGATTCACTATCTGAACGATTTCTGCGCCGCAACAACAACTCATCCAGTGTTTTGTGATAGCTCAGTGTATGTAGGTTTACTGATATGAAATTATAAACAACTATGACAGTAGTCAGTACCTTTCTTGTAAATGTTTTGACATTACGACATTTCGCTTTACTAGCCGCTGAAAGAACTGTCTGCAAAGGAGCCAACAACAGCACCGGCACACGCTAAATAGGCTTCAATTTCATGGTTGTTCATGACGGTGATCCACTGCCAAGCAAACGAGCAGCCTCGGTGGCTCGGTAGTTATATTCCTTAAAAAGAACTCTGTTGTTCGCATTCGGCTTCTGAGAATTGCAACTAATTTACGCATCGTGAAACGGCTATCTGCTACGTCATCAATATGGCATTTTCTGCCTCACTTCCCAGACGTCTCTTTCGCGAGTGGGGAGCGATAAGAGTCGGCTGGTTTCCCAGGCTAAATCAAGCATAAAAATAAACGTTTTCGAAAGCAACTCAACTGCGACGTCTTTAGTTTAGGCGGCAGAGAAATCTAAACTTCTCAGATAATAGTTCCGCTCCTCGGTGATAATAGTATTACGAAGTTATAGCATGACAATTTCGGTTAATTAGTGATTACATTTCCCTTCGAGACTCAGGAGGATTTGTAAAAGTCCACAAATCCTCCCTCGGCTCTCGGGGAAATTAATCACTAATTTCCCTCATGCCAACCACTACTTACAATAACCGTCCACCAACAAGGCAGCGATGACATAACGTGCAAACGAGGAATACTGTTAGATCTGATGCTAAATATGGTTATTTGCATAACGACGTTTCGCAATTAGATGACATTTTGTGTTATAGCATAGATGAAACGATATCTCGAATTTGTTTGGCTGAGAGTAGCTATATTTATAAGTAATAATAATTATGGTTTATTAACAGTACTTCCAACAAGGCGCCTGTTAAAACTAGTGTAAAATATATGATAATTACAATATCCGAGATAATAATTACAAATCTGAAGATTATTCCAACGGTAGGAATTGTAGGAATGACTGTATGAATTACTTATTAGTTCTAAACCCTGGTGGAGGGTCGGGGTTAGGTATTATAGTAGAGAGCTTAAGCAACGACGACGGCAACGTTCAGGACGACGGCATAACACAATAGACTTAATTACAAAATACAATAACTGCACGTGAAAATGCACGCAGTCAACTACATTTCAACCGTTGTCTGCAAAAACACAACGTGAAAACTCCATATTCTACGTTAACAAGAGAACGCGAACGGTCGAAAGTAAATCACTTCGTTTTTCGTTCGGCGTGAACGGAACTCTATGCTTATCATATTTTTCGAAGAAATGGATGTTAAAAGTAATTAAAAGCGAACGAAGGAAATAGTAAACATCGTATTTCGGGAGAAAACACTTTTCTACGTCCCGTCGTCACTGCTGTCCCCGTCGTCGTTGCTTAAGCTCTCTAATTGTAGCAATATGACGTCACCGTTGGAATCCTACAACTCCTACAGAAGTAATAATTATGTTACTTATATTGATAGGTCCGATAACTTCTTTAGTTCCTCCAGATTACAGGCTTTTGTGGCGGAAGACTATCGCCTACTTTTTCATAACAACACAATAGGGTCTGTTTCGGTAGTATCGTCGTGTACCGTTGAGATCCGTGGGGAATCACACCTAGCGCGCTCGGAGGGTTGTCGTACCGCTATTATAGTATATATTATACTATAATATAATTGTTATGAACATGCTAATGAAGTTGATATAAATCCGGTAAAAGAAACGATTGCAATCAGCGAATTCTCTCGTGGTCTAATGGTTAGGGTTTGGGTTGGTGGTGGGTAAGCCATTGTATTGATTCTTAACCGGCCGGACCGAGTTCGAATCCCGGTTCAAGCGGTATTTTTTTTATAGTGAGGATAACGTATAATCGTTCTAAAATTTCTAGGTGTCGATTCGGATGTTCGTATAAAATTCCTGAGTCTCAAATTATTCATAGCGAACGTGGGTAACAAAGAGAATTTTATGACGCAGTTGGTTAAACGGTACACGACGATACTACCTCTGTTTCCCTCATGTAGATTAAACGAGGAAGGAGACAGACCAACGGCCTAATGTCCTTGCCCAATGACCCAGAAAACACTTACAAATCATTTTGTTCTCCTTTCAAAATCAATGACCAATTCCTTATCACAGGCAAGGATCGTGCAATTAATAACGTCATCGACAGTACTGTGCATACAGATTGATGAACAGAGTGACCTTACTTCATCGTTATTACGGCGAAAATAGCTCAAACAGCTGACGGACTAAAAAACCTACTTTTAAAACAGCATGGTGAGCTGAGCTTTCCGAACTTCATTCGAATGTTGATCTACAAAACTCGACAGTACTAATTGTCTCCTCGGTTGAGAGCGTCATATCATCTCTTAGGGTCTAGTTTCCTTGATTCTTAACATTTCTTCAACAACCGATCGCGTAACCAGTCACGTAAGGCTTGCGTTACTAACTATCGAGTCGCAGTATCCAAGAGTTGTAGGTAACACTGCGATAGAATGGCTTCGTCACGCCAATTTCTTGCGTTACATGTCACGCGTCACGTACTCCCACAGCTCTCATATTTTTTCATGTTTTCGTCGAACTGTCCGTTCAGTATGTCAAGTTCAGACTCGAGAGCTGCTATCTCTGTCTTGAGTTTGTTCATTTCCTCTCTCTGTTGGGTGTAGTCTTGTAGGAGCACTGTAGAAAGTAACATATTACGAGTGAACTTCCCTTACGATGGCTGAAATAGCCTGGTACCAGGACTCTAGCCTGGTATACCAGCAAAAGTAAAGATACGAATAGATGGCTTTCAGATGACGTCATTGTTTACATGTTTCCTCATTAGAATAAATCAAAACATCGAGAGTGTGTCACACTTGGTAAATACCGAAAATAGAGTTATCTGTTGAATAGATTTCGGGAAAACAGCTTTTCAGTGCTGCAAAAATTACAAAGAATGCATGAATGGGTGGCCAGGGGCTTGCAATCGTATTTATGCTAATGAGACAAAATGTAAATAATGGTGTCATCTAAAATCCGCCTATAAGCTCTCTCAGGATACAATTGGGAAACTAATTTGACTTTTGTGCAGGAAACAGTCACGTGCTGATAGTGAACCCATGGGAAGGGCTTTACTGGATGGCAACGCTGTTTTTATAAAGATCGACTATCGATTGGATTTGGAAAATAGCATTTACAAACCTTTGCTAATTCGTACAAGTGCCTTTAATTATAGCAGTCTATAGACATAACTTCAACCCCACCGAATTATTCATACAGAATTAAATGAAATCAGATGTTTTGCCATCCAGTACGACCACGTGATTGCAATCCTGCAAAAAAGGCTCATTCTAACACTTTCAAGTCATCACTTGTCCAGTTAATGGTTTTTACGCGTAGAAAGGAACATCGTACAGAGTCTGCGTATGGTCGTCTATGGTTAAACACAAGCAACATATGCATCCCTTATCACAGGTAACCCGAGCAAGCATACATGAGAGCTTTTGATGGTGGTTGGAACAAGCGCCGCTAATGATCAAAACATTAGTAATAGGTCAGGTATGTAATTCATGTAGCAAACACATAAATGTCACCAGGTCACATGTCCCTCATTACCTATTATGGATTAATAGACCAGTTCGCGGTTAATTGGGGTTCTTCGTTTGACAAGGCGCAATAGGACATTTTCATTATGGCGTCATTTTACTACAACTACCAGAACTTTTCAAATTCATTTTATCATTCAAATGTACCAACTCCTTTGAGAGTTCCAAGACAATGGTCCAAATTAGAGGAACAAAAGCATGCGCGCACGGAATTGGTAGTTGTAGTGTGTGACGTCATCATGCAAATGTCCTATTGAGCCTCAGTGACGTATAGCTACTGAGGGCCATGGATGGTAAATGACGACCATAATGCAGCCATTAACACACTATCCATCTATACATATACCTAACGTACAATAAAGCTTAAGTTACAGTACGTTATGTCCTCTAACCATGGCTGTCGCTAGCACAGTCTGTTTCAGTGGGCACTGAACTGAATTCAGATAATAAAGGCCATTGCAGGAATTTTCATTACCCATGCCGTACACTTAGATATCTTAAAAATACCAGCACTTTCCATTGTTTTCTAAGAGTATTTTGAAATAAAAAACAACTTTGCTGCATATAATATAAACTGCTTGAAATCGTGTTCCATTGAACTAAACACTCTTTAATCATCAGGATTTCAGTTTTCCAGAACTTTCTAGGACTCTCCAGGAAGAAAAAGTATAGGAAGAACAAAGGCCAGGATTTCCAGAAGGCGCACGAACCCTGCACACATGTCCAAAACGCACATTGCGCAGAAAGGTAGATTAATATTCTTACTAGTTTACTGGTGCCTTACCTTCTGCCTCTCGCACGTCTTTGAGAAGTTGTATTGTATCGTTGTGCGCGCTGGTGATCTCTGTGTAGTTTGCTTTCGCTGTGTTGTACAAGGCATTGATCTGTGACGAAGCCCCGGGTAGAACTGCGCTAATGCTTGTATTGACCTGAAAATAGCAATAGATACTGGAATAATTAGTATTAATGACAGGGCAACTATAAAGGAGGCACCTTCCATCCCAAAAAGAGAATCGTTCACATGACGAAATTGGACTCAAATTAGCAGGAAAAACTTTCCAGTTATATTGTATTTATAATATCAATTACGGAGCATCCTAAGAACGAGAGATTTAATTGGCTACTAAGCGTACTTGATTCACTTATAACGCTCGAAAATTTCCTTCTACGTAAATCGAATTTTATATTATAAAACAAATAGAAGATGGTTCCGTATAGGTCCAATGACAAATTAATATTCAAACATACAAAATATACAAAATCCAGGCATGTGATTGGCTAACGACTGACACCAATAATGCACTCGACCCAGATCCTCTCTTACCCTTTGGGAGAATTCTCAAGTTGTTGTGTAAACCCGAGGAAGGGAGACATGATACATGTTTGGAAAACCTCATTCCAACGACATTTAATAGCGAGAATGGCAGATAATTACTAGAAAGGTAACAGCAGGTAGGATTCTGTATCTCCTGTATGACACAATATATATTTCAAGACGAGCATTTGCATAATCGCCTCTTGGAAGTACAAACAAGTCATGCAATACCACTGGAATCAGGTTAGTTATTTTCGAATGAAAGAAACTTTCCATGAGTTAAGCCGGCTAAAGACTTGATATTTGAATACATGGTCCAAGAGAAACGTTTTCGAGTTATGAATAATACTGGTTCAATAGAAATCGCATCACGGCTTCACGTTGTATGTTTGTTTTCTTTCCGTCGACTTCACTGACTGAACGCCGGAAGTAAATGATTATTTGCAAAGTTATATACTCAGTTAGAATGATAAAATAATTCCTGTTTTATTCATTGTCTACTGAAATGACATTTCTTTGTGGAGATATTTACGACAATTATTTTATTCAGCCGAAATCTTTGATTGCTTTTGAATTGGTTATTGACGACTGATTTCAGTTGAAACGCACTGCTGTGCGCTCAGTTTGAATATTAAAAGGGGTTGTGTTTTATCGACAAATACAGGTACTTGCTGACTGTACGATGAACTCAAAATGTCTTCATACTACAAGGAGATGAAAAATACTGCTTTACAGCGAAATTTAGAGCAACTTCATTTCAGTCCACTGTGTATCGAAATCAAGGTGCTTAAACAAGATGACTTACCGATCCACTTCAACTTTTGCCATCCTTTATCAAGACGGTTTGCAAAGCAGATCGAACATTAACAAGGGGTTTCCTGTCTGTCTCAGGCTTGCATCGCAAGCCGTAATATTGACCAACATAGGCCTCCAATAGAGCAGATTTCGTATGTGTGGAACAACCTACAGCACTGACTACAGCACTGTTACTGTACGGCATGCCGTGACATTGAAATGGTTTCCAATTTTGTCCTGCTGATCCAACCAAATCACAGAAATACGGTACAGCACGGTTACGGACATGCCGTGCTTTGTCCCACTCATACAAAGTCTGCTCTAGAGAACTTGTGGATACAATGTTAATTGTATTTTAGCAAGAGTTCGCCAAATGTTGTTCCAGAAAATATCCATAGTTGGACCGCTCCAATCCCTGGAGCTCCAGCAGTTCTGCTCAAAGGCTTTCCTACTACCCAGAATGTCAATGATTTTCATGTTGTTATTATTCATGAGTAAAACCTTACAATGTATCCGTACTGAAATATCATAACATGGCTGTCAAACGTTCTCCATTAGAAGTTAATTAAATGTTGGAGTGATGTTGAATCAAAGTTTGAACGAAATCAAACTCTATTCAACATACTTTCAACACCTTTTAACACGGTTCCAACATCGGGTTTCAAAAACATCGTACCGATGTAGAAACCATTTAACCATATTGTATCTATTACCTTCTGGGCTTCCTGGGATAGGTTGTAGGCCTTTTCCGCCGTCACAGCCGCCGTGTTCGCCAACTGTTTAGATTCGTTGAAGCACTTGAGACTCTCTTCCACAGTGCGTATAGTGGTATTAATCTGATTTAACGTCTCCTCCCCCATTGACAACGCTGACGAGAACTTGTATTGCACCTAAAATAACATTATAATGACAACAGTGTCGAGTGGACTGAACCTAACATAACATTGCAATAACAACACTGACGAGAACTTGTATTGCACCTAAAATAACATTATAATGACAACAGTGTCGAGTGGACTGAACCTAACATAACATTGCAATAACAACACTGACGAGAACTTGTATTGCACCTAAAATAACATTATAATGACAACAGTGTCGAGTGGACTGAACCTAACATAACATTGCAATAACAACACTGACGAGAACTTCGATTGCACCTAAAATAACATTATAATGACAACAGTGTCGAGTGGACTGAACCTAACATAACATTGCAATAACAACACTGACGAGAACTTGTATTGCACCTAAAATAACATTATAATGACAACAGTGTCGAGTGGACTGAACCTAACATAACATTGCAATAACAACGCTGACGAGAACTTGTATTGCACCTAAAATAACATTATAATGACAACAGTGTCGAGTGGACTGAACCTAACATAACATTGCAATAACAACACTGACGAGAACTTGTATTGCACCTAAAATAACATTATAATGACAACAGTGTCGAGTGGACTGAACCTAACATAACATTGCAATAACAACACTGACGAGAACTTGTATTGCACCTAAAATAACATTATAATGACAACAGTGTCGAGTGGACTGAACCTAACATAACATTGCAATAACAACACTGACGAGAACTTGTATTGCACCTAAAATAACATTATAATGACAACAGTGTCGAGTGGACTGAACCTAACATAACATTGCAATAACAACACTGACGAGAACTTGTATTGCACCTAAAATAACATTATAATGACAACAGTGTCGAGTGGACTGAACCTAACATAACATTGCAATGACAACACTGACGAGAACTTGTATTGCACCTAAAATAACATTATAATGACAACAGTGTCGAGTGGACTGAACCTAACATAACATTGCAATAACAACACTGACGAGAACTTCGATTACACCTAAATAACAGTGCAATGATAACACTGACGAGAACTTGGACTGAACCTTAGCTAACATAACATTACAATGACACTTATTTTGTTGTCACAAAGCTCTATTCTACATCAAATGAATAGTTGAATGGTAGCGTCTGTCTTGACTTGAGTGTTGTGTCTATGAGTTATAGAGGTTTGTATCTCCAAAACGCTAATGAATGTGACGTCACCCTACCCTGCGAGTACAGCCTTCTTCAACTCTACAAACTGACGAGAAGAAAAGAAGGCTCTACAGTATTCGTGTCGTTGTCATATTGAGCATGCACCAACGGTTCACCCAAGATTCAGGGCCAGTCAAGCCTGTTAAACCGGTTTATCAGCGTGTGGCTATTTTTTTGTTTTACATTGATAACCAACTCTGAGCCCATTTGGCCGCCATTGTTGCAGTGGGCTCAGGTTTGGTTATCAGCGTAAAACAAAATTAGCCGCACGCTGATAAACTGTTTTACCAAGCTTACACTTGGTTCTACTATTCCTTTTTGACTTATTCTAGCTAAGGGACTGGTCATAAATTAGCAGCTAGGGGGAGGGGGGAAGGTGAAGAAAGGGAGGGTCATAATTTTTTGAACCCCAAAAATTGAGGGTCATAAAAAAGGCCACTGAAAAGGGAGGGGTTATATTATAGGGGGAGGGGTTATATTATAGAGGGAGGGGTTATATTATAGGGGGAGGGGTTATATTATAGGGGGAGGGGGAAAAAGAGGGATGAGGAGCATAATATGCCATGCATATTGTCGTCGGAGTTTTAGACTGCCATCTCTCGTATAACTTCTTCCAACCTAGCCTGATGTTCAGACGGTACGAGGTCGTCCGCTCACTTCCTCCCCCTCCCCGTCTGATGGACTTCATAGACTTTCATGTTCCTGACGTCATCAACCTGAGTAGAAGGTGCTGCCTTTGTGAACCAACTGCAAATGGTTAGACCTTCACGTCTTCTCGGATAAGGGCGTAAAATCGTAGGTCCACTGACATGGCGGAGACAAGCCTCGTAGGAAACCTTGAGTCCTATTGCTTGTTTCCTGTGGCGTTACGCCCAAATGTTGTAAGAACCTTTGTTTTTACAATAAGCCAATACGAACACGCGTAAGAATTGAAGCGTGAAGTGCAGAACAGTCGTGCAGTAGCGGCTTTTACTAGTTGGAACTATCAGCCTTCATGCACTGGAAAAAACATTCGACAGCTTCAAACTTCTCTCGATTTCTCAGAATGGTATCCTGTTTGAGCTGCTGTGGTTCTTTGGAGAGCAGGAACTTTTTAAACGGAAGTTTGCGTGCAGTATTTGTAGGACAGTGTGTGAGAATGTATACAAGAAATATCAGCCTCGATTCTATGCCGTAAAGTTTGTTACTGTAATCTTAGAACTTTTACGCTTTTACTTTTATTTTTAAAACGTTGTGAAGCTTGATATGTAGGCCGATTAGTCACACAAGACCCTAAAGTTGTCCTAGTGTAGGTTTTTTTGTATCAGAGATTGTTTTAACCGGACTTTTTGTGCAAAGTTTAGATGCCATTGCCGTACACGAACACGGGATGAACTTACGGAAGTGTGTTCATAATTCTGAAAACATAAATATTCTTCCAAGTGCCATGCAACTTTTTCCATAACATACTCAGTATGTGTGTTCACTCCTGCAGAAAACTCATAATATTCCATGAAAGATTTGGTCTTCTAAAAGCCAAAAACCTAGGAGAATGTTTGAGATCTATTGAATGCATGAGATTTATAAGCGAAGGAAGATTAGTGATTTACCAAAGCCCGTACGTAGATTCACAAACACATCGTTTCGATGAATGAACGATACCAATGCTTTCTTCTGCTCTGGATATAGCTTCGAAATCCTGAAAACTTTACAACTTCGGTCGACACAATGCTCAAGTTCTTCCCCAACGCCACTCAGAAAAATATGCGAGCACATTCCTTAAATTCCAGACTTTGCCAAAAGTGTAAAGTTCGCTCTGATTGGTTGACAATATGACGTCAGGAACACGAAAGTCTATGAAGTCCATCAGACGGGGAGGGGGAGGAAGTGAACGGACGACCTCGTACCGTCTGAAAATCAGGCTGCTTCCAACCCAGTTCAGCTTAATTGTGATCAGACCTGATATAGTAATTTGAACTAGTGCTGATCCTGGCATTTCTATTTTGCATTTTTTGGAGTTTAACTGACAGTGTTTTTCCCAGCCTACCCCATACCTCACTACAGTAATCCAATTGACGATGTGTATATTGGCAATTTTCATAGTTTACACGAGCCTCCCATGTAAGGTGCTCATCAATATTAACGCCGAGGCACTTGAATGAAGTCTTTCTTTCAATTTGATTTCCATCTAGATTTATATTAAGATTACTTGGCAATGATGCTATTTTTTGTCGAGTCCCTAATAGCATATATTTAGTTTTAGGTACATTTAACTAAGCTTATTGGCATATAACCATTCATGAACGGTTTCGAGATCACGGTTCATTGATGGTAGGATCTCTTCTTGGTCATCCGAGGCATAATAGTGTAAAACTCGTGTCGTCTGTATACATACGTACGCTAGATGATAAATTACAATTGGGCAAGTAATTAATGTATAACAGAAAAAAACAGAGGACCAAGAATATATCCTTGTGGAATGCCACACTTGACAGTGCAAGAATCTGATAAAATTCTGTGTACCCGTGTCATGTGCGCGCGAGGTAATATGTGAACCAACGTGCTTTCGGTTGAACCCCGTTGAAATTTAATTTTGTTATGACAATATCCTAAGTAGTATCAAAAGCCTTTTTAAGATCAGGAACTAAGATTGCGTTTATTAAGGCATTGTCGATTTTTAGAAACCATTCATTTGTGGCGTCTACAGTGGAGTGCAAAGGCCTAAAACCTGACTGAAACTTCGCCAATATATTATATTGAGTTAAGTAATTACAGAACTGATGAAATATATATATCTCAGATACCTTGATTACAACTGAAAGCACTGAAATAAGACGATAATTATTAGGGGCTGTCTTGGAATCATCTTTAAAAAATTGGAGATACTCTAGCATTATTTACTCAAGGTAAAATGCCAGTGTCAGGAGACAGATTACAAATATGCGTTAAAAATTTAGAGGTAAAGCTAGCGGGAATAGCATCAAGGCAATTTACTCATTATTTCAAGTACTTCGGTCTGAGTTAGATTTCTTAACTCGAAAGTGGAACTCACATTCCCGCGTTTGAACTGGTCACGTGACAAGTTGCGCCAGCCATGTGACATGTCCCGCATCGAGATAGTAGGATAGACTTAAAGTAAATACTTGTTAACTGAGTATCTATTTAATAATGTGGCAGATTCACAGCTTGTTCCACTGAGAGTAGCTTTCATAGTATCTATTTTATAACGTGGAAGACTCACCGCTTGTGTGATGTTGTTGATTTCAGTAACTTTGCTGTCTGTTTGTCTTTGTAGGTTCTCGGCATCGGTTCGTGCTGTACGAGCTTTGCTCATTGATATATCTATGCTCTGCACCTCATTTAACGTCGTCTGAGCCACATTTCTAGCGAAAGAGAAATCGTTTCGTTTTATTTCAGATGACTGCAAATCAAACTATGTCTCAGAAAACAGAATTTCAGATATCTTCGTCACGTAGCTTACTTACATCGCCCTTTGAGACACAACCTCTACCTCTCTGGCCTTTTTCAACCCCTCGGCAGCACCGTCATACGTCTTGTTGATAAGTGTATGATTGACAGGTGTATTCTTGATATCAGTGGCCAGACGCTTAATAGCTTCCAATGTAACTGGCATCGTCTTGGCGCGGACGGACTGAGCAATAACTTGTGAATCACGTGTCATATTTGTCACGCGTTGTATGGTGTTAATGCCTTGTGTGACGTTGTTTAAGGCCGTCTGTGCTTGAGAGAGGACTCCAGTCGCATTGGCCTACAACACATATCATAAAGATTACTGCGTTACAATTGACTTTATCAAACTCATTAATATTCATAGAGGAAAAACAAAGGAAATCAATGTGCAATGAATGATCTGTAAATCTGATTCGTCCTGATTTACATCAACTTTTGCTTCGATTTTCTCGGCCGAAATAGGTCGTATCGCCAAAATAACTGAAAAACACGACTCTATACATCTAGACGTTTGATAAGCCATATACAGAATTCGTGTCCGTGCTTTATCGGATTTACAAACTCGCACCTCCGGCTGCGATACAATTGACTATAAAGGTTACTGCGTTACAATTGACTATAAAGGTTACTGCGTTACAATTGACTATAAAGGTTACTGCGTTACAATTGACTATAAAGGTTACTGCGTTACTATTGACTATAAAGATTACTGCGTTACAATTGACTATAAAGGTTACTGCGTTACAATTGATTCTAAAGGTTACTGCGTTACAATTGATTCTAAAGGTTACTGCGTTACAATTGATTCTAAAGGTTACTGCGTTACAATTGATTCTAAAGGTCACTGCGTTACAATTGACTGTGCGACTACTGTAACCTGGGCCACTTAGTCAACGAGAACTAAAATAAAGCATTACAAATCCTAGCATATCTATGCGATTTTCTTCATTCACAAGACTTTGACTTCTGAACGAGTCCACCAACTTTGCCTTTTACCGGATCGAAGCTCGAGCAAGTTCTATTGTCTTGTACTCAACACTGATTGGCTCGAACAACGATAAGTTGGAATTCTTTGTTTTCGTTCTGCAATGTGATTGGTTCTCGTTGTCTAAGTGGTGCTGGTTACAGTAGTTGCACAGTAAGGAAGTTGTAAATAATTTAGAATTACATGGAAATAGGGAGCGTGCTTACTAAAACAACTTTCGAGGGAAGAAAATAGAGCATAGAATGATTAAACGGCAACGATTTCCAGAAACTGAGTTTCAGTTTACCTTAAACTCGGAAGATACCCTCTGTGCATTGGCAGTTGCTGTTCTCGCCTCTGTGGCCTGTGTAAGGGCATCTGTAGCATTTTCTAGAGCCTGTTGGGCTTGTGTCTTTCGCAGGGTGGCGGTAGTATTAGCCATCTCTATCGTCCTCTCCGCACGATCCACGGCAGCCATCGCGTTATCCCCAGCAGCCTTTGCCGACCTCAACAGGTTGGATACCTCAGTACTTAGTTGCCTGATTTTCTCCAGCAACTTGTCATTGACTTGAAGCTCAGCGTCATATCTTGACCCTAACCTGGCCTCGACCTCGCTACGTTGCGTAGCAACCTGATTCAGCCTCGTCATGGCCTCAGCAATTTGGCGGGAAGCAATGGTTGCAGTGGTGTTTGCGAGACGAATCTAGCACAATGGATAGAAAAGCTGTTAAAGAGAGCGGATTCTCAAGATTATCAACTAATACTTCCCCTTAAAAATGGGTTTATTTCTTAGTGAAATAGGTTGGTTGCTCAGCAATGAAGCCGCATGTAGTAAAGAGGGAGAGAGGGAAGAGGGACGGATGAGACGACAATCGGTGCACCAGATACCGCGTATTCCCTAGAATAATCACGGCTAGCATACCTTAATCGTCTCTAAGTTGACCAACAACAAAACAATGGTATTTCAAAAGGCCGAAAGCTACAAATACACAAAGCGTGGATGCCAGGAGTGGATGCCAGGAGTGTTTAATGATGAAAACAACCGCTTTCTGAGCACCGGAAAAGGAAAGAATCGCATTTGTTTTAGCAGCTGGGAGTTGACTGGTTAGCACCTTGACATTTCAGTTGTTGCCTGTTAGTCTTCTAGCGAACATTAGTACATACCATAGAATAGCTGCGTGAGATGCTAGCGTACGACCTGTCACCGGATGCATTGTACCCCTTCACTCTATCTCGGTATACCGTTGCCATGGCAGCGAGAGATCTCCAATCAGCGTAGACCTTTGCACCGCCTGCGTCAACACTGGTCACAGGAGAAGGTGGGAACTGGTTGGGCTCCACTGGGACAACCTCTACAGTGCCGTTATAGTTGTACACTTTAGTCATTATGTACGCTTGTGCGTCCAGCATGACCCGTTCAGAGGAGTTGAGACGCCTCTGTAGATCAGTGATGGCGGCTCGAATCTGATCACAATAATCAATATGAGTATAAGAACATACAGCATGACAGACAACAGCAAGGGTATTCATAAGGAAGAATTGAAACTGGTGATTTTTGCAGATGACATGACAATCTTTGTCAATGATAAGCCATCCTATTTTCATTTTGTTTTGTTTTGATATATTAGAGCTTTACGGGACATTTTCAGGGTTAAAAATGAATCACGACAAGACCGAGATCCTTCCCCTAGGGAACATGAAGCTGTGATCATAATGACTTCAAAGTTAAAAAATAAGACTATTGTGAAAATACTAGCCGTTTATTTTACCTACGATCAAACACTTTTCCACAAAGCTAATTTCGATTTCATCGAAAAGTCTTTGGAGTATTTAAAAGGATGGAACTGGAGATCGCTCTCGTTAATAGGAAGAATCCGAGTAATAAAATCATTAGCAATCCCTGAACTTTTCTCCCGTATGTCATTGATTTTTCACAAGAAGTCATTCATCAGGAAATCAACACGTTGCTATACTCTTGTGTTTGGAAAAGTCGCACAGATAAAATAAAACGGTCAGTATTAATAAGCCCTGTTGACAAAGGCAGTTTTAAAATGCCACACATCGAATCGATGGTATCCACACAAACAAATATGTACATAAAAAAGATATTTGGATGATTATCCCTCTGGATGGAGAGTTTTCCTGCATTACTATTTGAAAGCTGTTTCGGAGAAAAGGTTGTTCCCTTTGGGTGTTGAACTGCCTACAAATTAACGTAACAAACTGTTTTCTGTTTTCATTAGTTTAATTGTTTGTATTAAAAACAATTATTTATATATATTATTTTGTGCGCGTGTGGGTGTGTTTGTATATTCATGTAAATATAATTTGAAAATTTTACAAATAAACACAAATACAAAACAAATATGACAGACAGCAGGACATTCAACATGACACACAGCATGACAGACATCATGACAGGCAGCATGATAGACAGCATGATAGACAGCATGACAGGCAGCATGACAGACAACATGACGACAGCATGACAGGCAGCATGACAGAAAACATGACAGGCAACATGACAGACAGCATGACAGGCAACATGACAGACAGCATGACAGACAACATGACAGGCAACATGACAGACAGCATGACAGGCAAGATAACAGACAGAATGACAGAAAACATGACAGACAGCATGACAGGCAACATGACAGGAAGTATGAGAGACAGCATGACAGGCAACATGACAGGAAGCATGAGAGACAGCATGACAGGCAACATGACAGGAAGCATGAGAGACAGCATGACAGGCAGTATAACAGACAGCATGGTGGACAGCATCACAGTCAGCATGACAGGCAACATGACAGCTGAGTTTAACAAGACTACAATACAGTCTTGATAATATAATATAGATAAATAGATAATTATAAAAAAAACTATATACAGATAAATAGATACAATAGATGATAAAAATATCGAAAACCAGTAAAGGCTCAATGGATAACAGCTCCCGTTTAAAGGACGACAAGCTTGTTTGACGTCTCATGTAATTTGGTAATCCATTCCAGAGTTTAGCACCATCGTATGTGAAAGCTCTTTTCAGATACCCAGTCCGAGGTTTTGGTAAGGATAACTGGTTTTCACCATTGCGAAGATTCTATGTTGTTTTAATTGATCTGAAAAGTTCTCTCAAGCACAAAGGGCCATTATTATTCTGAATTTTAAACATCGTGATAGCTTTGTGCTTAAAACGTCTTACAACAAGATTGTCCCAATCGAGGCTGCTACGGATGTCATTGGATCGGATATCATAACCTTGTTTGGTTATGACGCGGGCTGCTCGATTTTGTAGCTTTTGAAGCCTTTCAGAAGATGTGGCTGGTACATTTAAGTTATCCCAAACCACATTGCAATAATCGAACCAAGGCTGTATCAGTGAATTATAGACTGTGACTGCCATTTCTTTTGGGATAAAATCTCTAATTTCCCTTAGTCCCCAATACCTGAAGAGACCTTTTTACAGATATAATCAGTGTGAGCCACCCACACTAAACGTTCGTCAACAAGGACGCCAAGCGTTTTACTAGAAGAAACTCTTTCAATTGGATTATCATCAGATCCAGTATACATTTGTTCTGTCTTTGTAACATTTAAACTTAGTTTATTGGCTAAAAGCCAATTCTTTATATTTGATAGATCGGAGTTTGCTGATTTGTTATTTCTGACAATGATTTACCTGAAGTTGTAATATTAGTATCGTCAGCGATACAGCATGACAGGCAGTATAACAGACAGCATGGCAGACATCATGACATGCAGCATGACAGAAAACATGACAGGCAACATGACAGGCAGCATGACAGGCAGCATGACAGGCAACATGCCAGACAGCAAGAGAGGCAGCATGACAGACATGACAGGCAGCATGACAGACGACACATATGCCTTTACTAAGTACTACTCTTCCCAGTAAACTGCGACACCCCAAGTTTTTTACGGCCCCATGATGTAAATGGTCTGTACCACGTGATCACTGTTTGGCATACCGCCGGTAGAGATTTTTGTATGGCGGCGTGAGAAAAGCGACGTGTTGTTCTACATTGTAGACAAAGAATGCCTTGTCGTAGACAGTAGAATGACACATTGCAGACAAGTTTGACGTTTCAAAACCACAGAACGACTGACTATGATATCTTAAAATATGAACTACCATCTTAAATCTTAAAATATCTCAGATGAATTGGCAAATATTTCCTCCATTTACCTTAGAAGTTAAGCCACGTTAAGTGGTTCTTCAAATACGTTTAGTAATAAACTCCAGAACTTAAAGAAGAGCGAGAAGCAAATGTTTCCCAGCGATTTATAGACTTTTAAATCAACAAGGCAGTCGAAACTCGTCTACAATCATACTGGCTGCCGCCGACAAAAAATCTACCAGGCAGTATACCAAACAGTAATCCGTGGTACAGAATATTCACATCACGTGGGCTGTAAAAACCTTGGGTGTCGCAGTTTACTGGGAAGAGTAGTATGCACTCGACATACCCTCATGATCTGTTCTTTTTTCTCATTGGTATTATACTGGGCGCCTTTAAACACTGCATCTGCGTCCGTTAGGTTCCTGTTTAGGTCCTGTAGAGTGCTGTTGATCTTGTCTACAGACAGCCCGCCAAACGATTCCAGCATGGTTGATACATTCTTATCCAGAGCTGTCACCTTCTGTACCTCCACGTCGATGTGTTTGTACCAGTTGTCGTAGCACGGCTCGGTGCAAGGAAAACATTTCTCGGGTTTACCTAATAAGGAAGGAAAATATCAAGCACCAGAGATACTCTAAGCATCCTGTATATCTTGGGGCTTCAAATATTTGCAGATATTGATCATAAAATAGACAGCAAAGGTGGGACTGCTGAAAAGATTCATGAACTTGACCAGCAAATCGAGACCTTTTCCATGGGGACTGATTCCCCTAGCAGAACAATATGTTACACTTGAGTTCCTTCAACATTCAGTTCAGTATAGTGGATCAGTTTTATGGAATAGTGTTATTTCTAGTGATCAGTCAATAGTATATGCAGGACATAAGGATCTAGAGTGTCGAGACACATCTTCCGCAGATGCTCTGCAGCTTGCCAGTTGGTATTCACTCAGTATTTATCATAAGCTTGTATTGTTTAAGACAATGCACAAGGCATTCCACGCTAGGTTACCAGATATTTTATGCGATCAAATATTAGTTAAGAGGACTAGCCGTTATAATCTAAGAGTAGCGGATTCCCTTGAAATACCGCGTTTTAATACTAAGTTCCTTCAACATTCAGTTCAGTATAGTGGATCAGTTTTATGGAATAGTGTTATTTCTAGTGATCAGTCAATAGTATACGCAGGAGTCACAAGGATCTAGAGTGTCGTTTAAATAAATTAGCGGTGTTTGAGCAGTTCAAGTTTAACACAACATCTGCCTCTTCTACTAGATTTAAGAGTGATGACTTCGTTTATTTGTGAGTCCACTCATTAACTGAGGCCTAGTATGAATGTATTGTACTTTAGAAAAACATTTTAGCAGCTCTGTAGTACTCTTAGCATCATTATTTATTAGTAAGTTCAATTTAGTAATTTGAAGTTTATATACTTATTACAGTTACTACATTTGTAAGTATTCTTAGTAATTTATAGTATTGTAAATAGATGTACAGTTATATTATTCTTAGTACTAGACACACGACCCCATAAGCCTAATGTGCTTTAATCATAATCGTGTTTAAATAAAGGCAATCTATCTATCTATCTATCTAGTACTTACCTACAGTACGCAGAGCACACGTGTCACATGTTCTCCCCGCCATAATATCCTCCTCCTTTACTGATGTTACATGGACACTGACCCGTGACAACATTACATGTTGTGTTAGGCTGAGTGTAGTTCTCGTGACAGTTGCAAGCTGTAACGCAATAGTGAACAATATTTTACCTTCAACAACCAAAGGATTAGGAATATATTTACGTCAACACTGTTTACCACTACCCTGGATGCCAGAGACGCGAAGCTGTCGAGCTATTAAGCGAGACATCTTTTAACCGAATCGCGAAGCGACGAGTCTCTGCCCGCCCAAAGTATGAATGTGACTTCCATGCCAGACTAATCGTTTTTGATTGACACCTGAGAAACCTTTTTATAGCAAATTGACGAAACCGATTTCTGTCCACGTTGGCTTAGTTCTCAATGATTTATAAAAAGCCAGCACTTTCGGACAGCCGAAGTAAATTACACTTTCCTCTCCCAATGACCGCAGCACTACATAGAACAGGTCAGCTGGTTTAACAGCCTTTCACTCAGTTTTCTGGAATGAATTTAGGGAGCTTGAGGGAACTCGTGCGAACTCCAGTGACGCAACAGGTTCAACGACATGGAACGAGTAAACAATGGCACACTTTGGAAACTGCTATGGCGTGATCCAATCGCAGCACTCGTCCGAACCGAATTTGTTCTAGGCAAATCAGAGGGCCAGGGTCAAATTCTTACTCAGACATACTTGAAGGTTCACACCTGAACATCAATATCGATTTCTACATCAAACAAGCGTAGAACATAAAGTATTCACTATAAGCCAAAACTTTCTTTACAGAAGTATTCAAAAAAACTTTTAGGAGGTTCATAGCTATAAAAATTGCAAAAAGGGTTATAGGTACTTTAAACGCTGTTCATGGTGGAGGTCCAAGGGACAAATGTAGAACTAAAGAACTGTGGAGCTGTAAGGGACAAGCCAAAAGATCTCAATTGAATGCCCTTGAGGAGTCTAACGGTCGTCTTGCATTATTTATTACGATTCAAGTAACGCAAGTGCTCACCTATACACCCTTTAGTGACGTCATAGAAGCTTCTTGCACACGAGTCACACTTGTCACCAAGCACACTGGTCTGACAATCACATTTACCCGTCGTCTGAAGTAATCAAAATAAGATTATTAATAATCACCTAAGGTGCCAGTACACACATCCCGAAATGAAATAACTGTTGAGCAAGTATTATAAAATGAGGAGTTGTACCAGTTCGTGGCATGTCGGCCTAGTCGGCCTAGTCGGCCTAGTCGGCCTAGTCGGCCTAGTCGGCCTAGTCGGCCTAGTCGGCCTAGTCGGCCTAGTCGGCCTAGTCGGCCTAGTCGGCCTAGTCGGCCTAGTCGGCCTAGTCGGCCTAGTCGGCCTAGTCGGCCTAGTCGGCCTAGTCGGCCTAGTCGGCCTAGTCGGCCTAGTCGGCCTAGTCGGCCTAGTCGGCCTAGTCGGCCTAGTCGGCCTAGTCGGCCTAGTCGGCCTAGTCGGCCTAGTCGGCCTAGTCGGCCTAGTCGGCCTAGTCGGCCTAGTCGGCCTAGTCGGCCTAGTCGGCCTAGTCGGCCTAGTCGGCCTAGTCGGCCTAGTCGGCCTAGTCGGCCTAGTCGGCCTAGTCGGCCTAGTCGGCCTAGTCGGCCTAGTCGGCCTAGTCGGCCTAGTCGGCCTAGTCGGCCTAGTCGGCCTAGTCGGCCTAGTCGGCCTAGTCGGCCTAGTCGGCCTAGTCGGCCTAGTCGGCCTAGTCGGCCTAGTCGGCCTAGTCGGCCTAGTCGGCCTAGTCGGCCTAGTCGGCCTAGTCGGCCTAGTCGGCCTAGTCGGCCTAGTCGGCCTAGTCGGCCTAGTCGGCCTAGTCGGCCTAGTCGGCCTAGTCGGCCTAGTCGGCCTAGTCGGCCTAGTCGGCCTAGTCGGCCTAGTCGGCCTAGTCGGCCTAGTCGGCCTAGTCGGCCTAGTCGGCCTAGTCGGCCTAGTCGGCCTAGTCGGCCTAGTCGGCCTAGTCGGCCTAGTCGGCCTAGTCGGCCTAGTCGGCCTAGTCGGCCTAGTCGGCCTAGTCGGCCTAGTCGGCCTAGTCGGCCTAGTCGGCCTAGTCGGCCTAGTCGGCCTAGTCGGCCTAGTCGGCCTAGTCGGCCTAGTCGGCCTAGTCGGCCTAGTCGGCCTAGTCGGCCTAGTCGGCCTAGTCGGCCTAGTCGGCCTAGTCGGCCTAGTCGGCCTAGTCGGCCTAGTCGGCCTAGTCGGCCTAGTCGGCCTAGTCGGCCTAGTCGGCCTAGTCGGCCTAGTCGGCCTAGTCGGCCTAGTCGGCCTAGTCGGCCTAGTCGGCCTAGTCGGCCTAGTCGGCCTAGTCGGCCTAGTCGGCCTAGTCGGCCTAGTCGGCCTAGTCGGCCTAGTCGGCCTAGTCGGCCTAGTCGGCCTAGTCGGCCTAGTCGGCCTAGTCGGCCTAGTCGGCCTAGTCGGCCTAGTCGGCCTAGTCGGCCTAGTCGGCCTAGTCGGCCTAGTCGGCCTAGTCGGCCTAGTCGGCCTAGTCGGCCTAGTCGGCCTAGTCGGCCTAGTCGGGCCTAGTCGGCCTAGTCGGCCTAGTCGGCCTAGTCGGCCTAGTCGGCCTAGTCGGCCTAGTCGGCCTAGTCGGCCTAGTCGGCCTAGTCGGCCTAGTCGGCCTAGTCGGCCTAGTCGGCCTAGTCGGCCTAGTCGGCCTAGTCGGCCTAGTCGGCCTAGTCGGCCTAGTCGCTAGGGCTAGTCGGCCTAGTCGGCCTAGTCGGCCTAGTCGGCCTAGTCTGCCTAGTCTGCCTAGTCTGCCTAGTCTGCCTAGTCTGCCTAGTCTGCCTAGTCTGCCTAGTCTGCCTAGTCTGCCTAGTCTGCCTAGTCTGCCTAGTCTGCCTAGTCTGCCTAGTCTGCCTAGTCTGCCTAGTCTGCCTAGTCTGCCTAGTCTGCCTAGTCTGCCTAGTCTGCCTAGTCTGCCTAGTCTGCCTAGTCTGCCTAGTCTGCCTAGTCTGCCTAGTCTGCCTAGTCTGCCTAGTCTGCCTAGTCTGCCTAGTCTGCCTAGTCTGCCTAGTCTGCCTAGTCTGCCTAGTCTGTTACAAAGCTTTTAGACTTAATTAATTTTTGATTGCTAAAGGCAATTTTCCAAATTGACACATGAAACTTTGAGGGTCGCACTTCAATGAAAACTGTAATAACTTTAGCAAAAATATTCAGAAAAAGTCATCCAAGGCTTATAGCAAATATTATTTTGAATAGTATAGTCTAGTTGACCCACTAAACACTAAAAGTCATTGACACTGTAAAAATATCTAAAACACACAAAAAAATATGCTGCCTGGTTTAGGAACGTTTCCTTTTTTCTGCTTGTTTTGCTTGTATTACTCAGGATCATCTACTACCAGAGAGGGTTCATCATAAGCTGCCGTTTCCTGACAAAATGTGCTACCAGGAACTCTTACAGTTTACAGTTAATGTGTGTTTTCACTTTCTATTAATACTTACAATGTACCCTTGACACTTACCTATCCTCATATTTGAAATCAGTTCACTAACATTTGCTGTGCTAATACCGACTGGCTAAGAATAAAACCTTCTCCATCGCAACAAACTTAGAACTTATAGATCGTTTAAGACTGATTATGAGTTAGAAAAATACGGTTGCTTTAACACTAGGCTTAGCAATCACTAAGATCCCTAATCTGAATATTGAAATGTGCGCGGCAAAGTGTCTTCAGTTCAACATGTATACTACAGTACTGGGAAAAATAGATTTCAATGAGGTGAAGTGAAATTTCACTTGCAAAAGTGATATATCCCCTAAAAGTGAAATTTCACTTTCCTTAGGTAAAATTTCCCTTTTGATGAAGTGGAATATCACTTCATGTGAAGTGATATTTCACTTCACCAAAAGGGGAATTTCACTTCACATGAAATGATATTTCACTTCAACAAAAGGGATATTTTGACTTTCGAGGTGTTTATCTTTCCCAGCACACACTAAAAAGAGCCATCTGCTGAGAAAGCAACATTACAGAAAAGACGGACTTAACTCCGTGTTATTACATCGCATCATAGTGGCCTTTAGAAATAAAATCCATACATCTCGAGCTTTAAAACAATATCTTTTGCTATTTTTTCAATGCACTAAAAGTTCAATTATCGGAACGCAAACTGTTCTAGATATACCGCTAACTTTTCGCATAACAACAATGCACAACACAAGAAGCCGCTTTAACAAAATAGTCATTTTCAAAGTTCTTTAAACCATCGCATCATAGCCGTCTTTAGAAATAAAATCCATGCATCTCGAGCTTTAAAATGATATGTTTGGCGAGGTTTTCAATGAGCTAGAAGACGCAAAGCTGCTATATTCTTTTTGTTATAGCAGGCTATGTATTTCAGCATAGCTGGTGGGGGACTGCTTTCAACTCCACACACACTCCCCACTACATTCATATATTTTTATACATACTACTCTCAAACTCACATGTTGATTTTTACGGAGGGAGGAAACGGAGAACCTGGAGAAAACCCTCGTGGCAAGAACAACACAACAAACAAACTCAACTCACATGTGGCACCAAGTCTGACTCGAACTCGCAGCGGTGAGAGGAGAGCGCTAACAAATCGCACCACCCATGCCACCTAAAGTAATACTTATTAGCTACTCTCCAATGTACCATGTGCTGTACAAGGAGCCAATAGGGACTTTAAGAAACAAGGACGGCGACGGCAGTGACGACGGGACACAGAAGTGTTTTCTCCCCAAAAAAATTATTTTGCTTTTTCCTTCATTCGCCTTTCATTATTTTTCACATCCAAATTTTCTTAAAATATGATAAACATAAAGTTCCCTTCACGCCGAACGAATGACTGAGTGATTTAATTTTTGACGTTCGCGTTCTCTTTGGAACGTAAAACGTATGGTTTTCACGTTGTGTTCTTGAGAACAACGGTTGAAATGGAGGCGACTGCGTGTATTTTCATGTGCAGTTATTGTGTTTTCTAATTAAGGCTATTGTTGTATGCCGTTGTCCTTGACGTTGCCGTCGTGGTTTCTTAAACTCCCTACTAAAGCGTATCTGTATCTGTACCAGAATCAACTCCCCCCTCCTTCCCCCGCCATGCCAGGTCATAAAACTCACCAGATCACACTGTGTGCTGTTGGCGCCCTGGGGGTGGCAGTCACACGCTGCGCACCCTATCCCACTGCTGTAGTTAAATGCATTGGCTTCACATCGATCACATGAACGCCCGACCACTCGCAGGTGACATGGGCACTGACCCGTTACATTGTGGCACTCTGACTTCATTGAACCAATGGCAGAGCAGTTACAGCCTGAACAAAGAGCGCAAACAGAAGTATTGATAATTAACTACATAAATGTGTAGGACACATTTGATGACACTCAAACCTGGATCATTCGTCTGAAGACTAAGAGGGGGCACTGATGTGGCGCCGATCACTCAACAACTCTATGATGTTCTATAAGAAGAAGATCCAATCTGGCATTGTCAATCTGAAATTTCCCCCAGAGATCACGTAAGCAGACCCTAGAACAAGAGCCTCCCATTCCTTGAACTTCCGCCACCTACAGTCATCAGTTAATGCATTTAGACATTCTTTCTTTGTCTGCACCACATCCCTCTGGAACTCCCTTCCACCTTCAGCTGTATCTGCTACCTCCGTAGTGTACCTCCAACAGCTCTAGGAGTAACTTGTGCGCCTTTGATATATATAGTTATTTAACTTTGTTAATTTATGTCAACATAGTATTGCTAAATTTATCTTAATGTACTTAAAAGACAGCTGCTACCAGTTACCTGCCGGAATTAGCTTAGCTATATATGGCAGTACTTATATTTAGGAGCATTGAAGTATAAGAATATTGTTAGTATGTGTCGTTTTGCTGTTGTTGCTTTATCGTCTGGCGTCTAATAAACGGATGCACAGGCTAATCCGTGACGTCACAAGCAATGCCATCACTCACGTTTGCAGGTTCCGTTGACTGCGTTACCATAGTAACCCGCAGCGCACCATTGACAGCTGAAGCCAGTTGTGTTATTGACACACTTTAGACACTCTCCCGTTGTTGTGTTACAATTTCCTGTCACTCCCTGATCCACGTTACTATTACAGTTACACTCGATACACCGACCAGTCGGCTCCTGCAAGGTACAACGTAACAAAGCTGTTAACTACCTCATACTTTGCCCACATAGTGGTACTCCAGCAGTGGAGCTATTCAGTTTGGTTACCTTTCTCGATAAGAGAACAACTATGGCTGGTGAAGAAAACATTTCCCTGCTCGCAGATACATGTATCTCTTCTTTCCAACGACGAGAGAGAGAGAGACAGAAAGGAAGAGACCGCCATCCACAACTGTGGACAAACCAAACAGGTTTTGAAACCTGTTTTTTACTGGAAACACAACACGTTGCTTACACTATTTGAGCCCACGTTAGTCGATTGACATCGGCTTTCAAATTCAAGTGGAGGATTATGACAGGGCTGCTAGGTAATCTAAACGGATCTTCCCCCTCTCTCTCGCCTTGGCAAGGGAGATCTCTGCTAGCAGGGACAGAAGTTCTCAAATAAACGCCCCCAGTGTTACTTTCAAATCGACCTGTCCAGACGTGGCACTTATTTTACCCCAGCGTGTATTCGCAGTCCGGCGATTAACAACATTTTAATAACATTTTGTAAATTCACTAGCTTGTTTTATGATCATTATGAGTGGTATCAGTTATTCTGTAGTTTGGCTTGCCTCGAAGCACAACAATGAAGGCGAAGAATTTGACACAAATATAACATACTAATTTCGATGTGATCTTTCATTTGGTGGGGTTCATTAAACGAATTTTAATCAATTTACACACTCGATCCCAGTCCTTTATCAGTTTACGAAGTGGCTAATTAATACGCCTTACCGTGATATATGTCACCCGTAATAGCGCCAAGAAAATCATACGCAGAGAAATTGCCCTTACCGCAGGTGTGCCATAGTAGCCGTCAGCACAGTTCTCACACCGTCTGCCCGTGTGCCCCGTTGTGCAGTTCACACATGTCGGCAGGTTGTCCGCTGTATTCAACAAGCACGTGCGCGCGAATGTGTTGGATGAGAAGGGACCTCCTGGACAGGGACACGCACGACAGTCACTAGAAGTGCCCTGGGTAGCGTTACCATAGAGACCATCTGAACACCTCTCGCAGTGGTTACCTACGAACATACAGGAGTTACCACGGCATGGAAAACACAATACACACGTCTGTAATAAGTGTACTTGAACAGAATTAGTGCAATTCTGTCACGGCAAGGCACACCTAAACAACACCACCTGGTATATATTCAGCTATTATTATGTAGTACAATGTAGCTATCTTATTAAGTTGAATATTACAATTACTTTTTATTTCCCCTTCACAAATTGGCAAGAAATAACAGACTCTTCAAATGTGTATGCAAATTGCAAATTACATTGAAACTCGGCCGCGTCCTTGGGCAGGGGCGTAAGCCGTTGCCTTGTTTCCTTCCTCTTCTAATCTATATGAAGGAGACGTAAACGAACCTGCTGTGCTATGTTGGGCTAAAGTGAACAAGTTGCACCGTAAATACGTTGTCGGTAAGTGGTCGATAAGTGGTCGGTAAGTGGTCGGTAAGTGGTCGGTAAGTGGTCGGTAAGTGGTCGGTAAGTGGTCGGTAAGTGGATGGTAAGTGGTCGGTAAGCTGTCGGTAAGTGGTTGGTGAGTGGTTGGTAAAATTGTGTCGGTAAGTGGTTGGTAAGCTGTCGGTAAGCTGTCGGTAAGTGGTTGACTCATTTGAACCAAAATATGCTTTATACCTTCTTAAGTTTCCAACGTTCTGGCAACGATAAACCGCTTCGATAACAGATAACAAATTAAAATATCCACGGCACTCACTGTTGGGCCTCTCCTGTTGTGTCAAAAACCAGACAATCAGTCTGAAAGCGCATGAATCGTTATCTCATACTGGCTCAAGACTATTTTCAACCAAAATACGCTTAATAGCTTCCAAAGTTTCCAACTTTGTGACAACGATAAACCCCTTCGATACAGTGCGATCTCACGGCAAATTAACAGATAACTACAGTATTGTGCTAAAGTCATGCAAACATATTACGATGAATTTCGCTCTTAACGTTCCTACGAATGCCAACGCGAATTCGAATTCATGACAAACAGTTTTACAAACGTACAGTAAGATGGTTTTGGTAAATACCCTGCGTGCCAGAGGCGTCAAAAAGTTAGGATTCTAAAATAATAGATTTGCCGCAGTTTGCCGCAATTTGCCGCAGTTAAAGAACACGTGATATCACGTGGGAATCCAAGATGGCGCGGGTTCACTAATTTACGGAGTTGAATCGAGAATATGCTGCAAAGAAGAAAAGACAGGTTATTGAGTACACTGTTTTCATCAATATCCAACTATCTACAACGTAGTAAGAATACGCTATTGACAAATTCCATTCTAACATTGGAAAGCTACGTGATATCAAGAGCGTAGCTAGTATGTACGCACATACGCACACTTTGAGTTTGAGACGAAAATTCCCTGTTTGTACTATCAGCTGGATTTTACTTTGAGACGAAAATTCCTTGTGGAAACCATTCGTCAAGTGCTGTCGGTAAGCTGTTGGTAAGCTGTTGGTAAGCTGTCGGTAAGTGGTTGGTAAGCTGTTGGTAAGCTGTTGGTAAGCTGTTGGTAAGCTGTTGGTAAGCTGTCGGTAAGCTGTCGGTAAGTGGTCGGCTGACCACTTACCGACAACAAATTTACGGTGCAACTTGTTCACTTTAGCCGCTATGTTGTGTAGGGGAATGGAGGTACTCTGGAGGTACTAACAAACCCTCATGACTGTAAACTGCACGGCAGCACATTGCGGCACCTCTCTCAATTATTCTAGGTAACCCCCCCTCCCCCTCCCCCCCTTCATATCTAACAAAACGTCCTCCCTTGTGAAGCTGCTCTACAATTGACTGCCCTTTAGCTGTTCTCACCTGTCGTATTGTGTTGACAATTGTGGCATATTCCAGTCTCAGGATCACAGCTACTAGAATGGCCATTACACTTGCATGGCACACATGGGGTATAAGCACCACCACTGGGCATGGCCCTGGTGTACCCTGTGGCACACCTCTCGCAGAACTGTCCAACATACTGGCTGGGACACCGGCATGTCTCCATGTTGGTGGCCGTCTTTGCACCTGTGCCCTTCTTGCTGTACTTCATCTTAATATCCATAATCCTTGTTTTGTACGTGTTGCCCCTTAATGTTGTCCATCTGCCTCGAATATAAAGATTCTGAAGGCTGCTCAGCACAGCTACAAGCTCGTAACTGGTGGCTTGACGGCCCACAGTTGTGCCTACTCGCCAATTTGACTCTAAGAATTTGATCTGCAATTCAACAAGTTAAGAATCATATTATCCCTGAGTCAATATTTTAGTTGAAGCTGCACTTAATCTAGTGTTTACACTAGGGTGGGGTGGAGTAACTATATTTAATCACTTGGGGTGTGGGTCAGGAAAACAAATTTGTAAAATCGTTTATTTAAATTACAACTAAAACACTGATATTTAAAAAGGATTGTTTATCTGTAACAGCAAATGTTTGCATAATAAAATAATTAATGATGCCTACCCTGACCTCATGTAATTAGCATTTTTGGAAATTAAAACCTCTAGCACTCATTGGCACGGCATTCAAACCCAGAAATACCCTACACGTATCTAATCGAGGCAGTTCTATGCAAGTGAAAAACTAAGTCACAACTTGCCTCGTACTTGACGAACTTTGTCGCAGGAGGGGAGGGCAGTGTCGTTACCAGAACCTGAGTAAACCACCTTCCCTTTAGGATGATGTCACCTTTAGTAGAGAACTCGGGAGAGCTGTCATTAGTCTGCTGTAAACCAAATGTCATGGAGTACGTGTACGCGGACCGACCAGTTGTTAAGTACTTGGCGGGAGCAGCAAAGTAAAACTCGTTATCAGAGTTGCCTTCTAAAAAACCCCTGCAAGAAATGTTTGTTGTGTTAAAGTGCCTATAAGCCCATTTTTATCATTAAAATCGATTCTCCATCAAGTAAATATGTGAATAGTAAATATTTCTTGATTTGAGTGTTGCGTCTATGAATTTTAGAGGTTTCTATTTCCAATATGCCAATTATGTGATGTCACAGGAGGCCAGCAAAAGGTCATTTCTTTCTCCTCGTGCATGACACTAGTTCTGATTTATATAAAATAGTTAATAAATTCACTGATACTAGGCCTCAATATAACAAGGACGAGTTGAAAAAAAAAATCTGCCAGCACGTTTCTGTACACAATACATGAGGCCTCCTGTGACATCCCATAATTAACATATTGGAAATTTTATAACTTATAATTTTATAACTCATAGACGTAACACTCCAATCAAGAAACATTTTACCATTCACCCATTTACTTGATGGAGAATATCGATTTTAATGATAACAAACAGTCTTATAGGCACTTTACAGGCATTGTGTGGCAGTAAGAGGTCTTCATACAGTATATTTGCTGTCCGGACAGGGCACAGTTATTTTTCAGCGATTTCCATATGAACTGATGAACATGTGGGATGGTTAATATCAAAGCAAATATTATGACAAACAAACTGTGTGTAGATATAGTATGCAAGGAAAATATTGCATAACATTTCAATCAAACATTGAGGGAATTTTTACTGTTTGTAGCCAGTTAACAACCACTGACTTCAATGACTTCATACATGTGCAACATCAAACAGGTTTGCCTTAATTAGCAAATTGAGTAAACTTGGAAAACACTTGGCCCACACCAAGCTGGAAAAGACACACAATTTTCTCGTGCACAGTTGATTTGATTTGAGACATTTGGACCAGAGCCTGATCGGAGCCTGATCACAGGAGTACAAACAATAGGACTCAAGGTCCCTTCTAACCTGCCTCCGTCAGTGGACCTACGATTTTACGTCCTTATCCGAGAAGACGTGAAGGTCTAACCATCTGCAGTTGTTTCACAAAGGCAGCACCTTCTACTCAGTTATTTTAAGACCCTGAGTGTTGGTCCAGCCAGGGTTAGAACCCGCGGGGGATAAACGACATTTCACTGACCAATTGCAAGAAGCATTTTAACTTACCTGCAGCGCATGCTCGTATTGTTTTCCAAATATTCAATCGTTATTTTGACATTGAACAGAATAGCCCAAAGGAGCAAGCATGAAAAACAATCCCTGACTTTTCATAGCCTGAGGAAATCAGATGTTTTCGTCGCGGTTCAATCACCCAAGAGAGTCTGGTTTCCTCAGGTTAGACCTTTCATTGAAATTTGGGATTTTCCCTGACCAAATTCTAAATCCCCTGACCTTAATGTGTATATGAATTAAAAATTACGTTGATCTCATTTGAAAGCCCTTTCGAATTGAATATATATAAATATATATATATATACATATACGTATCTGACTCTGTAGGTCAAGAACTCATCTCGTTGCTGAGATTTGATTCATTTTTTTGGCAAATAAGCAAAGGACATGATTATGTCCTCTATTGAGTTGAACCGCCTTCAACACCATAACCTGCAAAATATGTGTGTCTTTCTTGTTTTCATACGTGGGCAGAGTTTCAATTAGTTTTACCAACTACATGTATTTGCCGATATATTCTTCATTGTTTTTCTTCTCAAGGTTGTTCAAATCAACTGACATCATAGATAATCTCATCTGCATATTGCAAAAACACGAATATCTCTGAAACGAGATGAGATGGTGATAAACGGAAAATGCACCCTAAATCATTTCGAAAGGGCTTTCATATGGGATGAACTTAATTGTTAATCCATATACACAGTTGTTCCTTGTATATAGACTAAACTCGCCCTTACTTGAACATGTCTAGGGTTAAGTCTCTATCCCAGTTCCATATCACTCCGCCTATTTCTTGTCCATCCTTGTTGACTCCTTTCCACCCATCCATTTCGGTGTTATCATTACTGACGAGTAGCTCAGTTTTCACTTCACTTTCCACCCATCCACTGTCAGTAGTGCAGTTAATAGTCTTGCCTGAACATTGACACTTAAGGCAGCCGGCAGGGTGACCTGTGCCCAGCCCATAATAGCCAGTGGGACAAGCACCACATGTCCTGCCTAACGTCTGTCCCCTACAGGGGCATTGCCCGGTTGTCTTGTTACAAATAGCGTTTCGGCTGCCATCTAGATTACAGCCACAGCTTGTACAACCTAATAAGAGGAATGCAGTACATAGGATCAAGAAAACGCAACATTTGCTGCAACAATTTTTCATATCACTGGCTAAGAAAAATCTTGCTCAAACTATTCATAATGGCTATATTTATATAGCGCCACATCATCTGTCTCGTGGTGCTTTACATATTACTGACATATTGTCAGTATTTTTTGTCGGACTGTTTTTAAGTACGGCGCTAATAGCTGCCACGCAGTTTACAATGTTTAGTGAGTGGTTAGTACAATGGCCAGGCTGCTGTACCGGGTGACAATCCCTCTTTTTTGAGTAGTACAACAGATTCTTTCACGTCCCCTTCAAATACTGATTAGAAGTAGGAGACAATATGTATCTCTAAATAGTGAACTAATTGTATACCTCTTGCTTTTTTCTTTGTTGCGTGTGTTCTGTAAATAGTGTGAAATAAATTGAATTGATTGAATTGAATTGTAATTCTCACTGGTTAGCTCAGTTGGTAGAGCACGGTCTAGAGTGCGGGAGGTCGGGGTTCGATTCCCGGCCGCTTCCTTGGACAGGGACATATATAAGCCGTTGACCTTACGAGTTATTGTATGTAATGTGTAGCAGCGAAAGTAGCACAAGGCTTTCGGCTTGGCTGCTGTAACAGTAGAGGATAAAAAAAGCTGAGCTCGTTAATTACCATTTTATATAGTTATATATGACGAGTCATAACAAAACTAATGAGAGGCAATTTCACACAGATTCTAAAAGCTACAGTATTACCACATAATATGATAAGACTGAAAATACAAGAACAAAATAATTAAGTAATATGATTGAAATATACATATAGTATCCGTAGATCTAAGTCTAACATTAAGATGGCAATACCATTTGTACACGTATTTCACAGTGTAAAAATGACAGTTATTTAATCTATCAGTCATGACAGAATAATACCTTGAAGTCCCATGTTTTAAAAAGTTCTACAGAATGACTAAAAACATACAAGATATAAAACAATTGTCAATAATTTGGCAAAAGCTCAGCTAAACAATGATTAACACTTCAACATACCCGAACTTGTGAGGTTGTAAAACTCATCTTGACAGTGTGTACATTTAGTACCATCCACTCCAGGTTTACACGGACATTTACCACTGCTCAAGTGGCACTGTAAGTCCCTTGAGTATACAGTATTACAATCACACGGAGAACAGCCAGCACCACTGCTGAAGTTATAGTAATACTGCACACACTGTGAACACTGCCGGCCCATCACAGAATGCTTACACTGACACTGACCACTAGCAGAATGACACAACGTCCTGTTGGCACCAACCATGTTACACGCACACGCTGTAGACAAACACAGACGCTTGCAATTACATTACCCCAACTCTAACGATTTGTGTTTTATCCTAAATGCAATTTCTCGAGGACTCGATAAAGGTTCGAGGTGTCATTTTGGAAAAACGCTCTTGCAGCGTCGCAATTAAAGCCACATAGACGTACTATATACCGTTTTAAAGGTCTTGAATTGAAGAAAGCATAATATACATAAACCGTTTTGAACAAAAGTTAAACGCGTAGATGTTGTATATTTTTCAACGCGAAATGACTCCGTCCGCCAGAAGGAGTTCAAATTATCCCTTTGGAAGTCTAAAACACTATATGTCGGGGATTTTTGATATATGTTGCGCATTACAGACTTTATCCCTTTTCAAAGTTGGAAAAGTAGTCAGTTTTTCATCCCATTTTTATGTCAACCAGGTCGTAAAACCTGACCGAAAAATATTTCAAAATTCTCTAACACAGTATTTGGGAAACGGCTGTTTTCTACGACTCGTGAAAAATTTGAGAAAAATTGGACGAAACGCAAAGTGGCTGGACTTCAACAAAGTTCTGATTTCGGCCGAAAAGAAGCGCAGATAAAACAGCCCTATAAAGGTGTTCGATCCATTTCACGGTTGACTAGGAAGTCCCGCCTCCATGGATAAGCTATACAGTTTACCGATACCCGATAATACGATACTTCTACAGAACTAGTGTTGATTCCAGTTCAATTTCAAAGAATAAACACTCTTTTAGGAGTACAGAAAAAATGGCACCACAATAAGCAAACAATTAATATCAGAGCAGGGAAAACTATTGAAGCGCTGCTCCACACCCAGGGTAAAATATAATCTGCTAGCTGAGCTATTTAACAATTAGACCCGCAGCCCGAATGCGCTATGAGTCAATAGCTCATGAGGCGCAGCCGAATGGGCTATTTAACTCGTAGCCCATGAGGGCGAGAGGTCTAATTGTTTTAGTATAAACTAACTAGTCGGACAGTAGAAAATAATAGAAAGAAACAAATTGAAGTTGAAAACATGTTATTATTTCGTGAAAATGCGTGCGTTTTTTCCCTACCATGGGCTATCACAAATAGACCTATAGTAGAGTAGCCAATCAGAATGCTGGATTTGTAATAGTCCACTGGTTGGTTTATACTAAGTACATATAGACTGTTTATGTCACATTCTAATTCCCAACACGCTGAAGCAAAACCGGCTAACCTTAGCTTCCTGCATTGAATTCTCTGAAAATCTTTGGTCGATTGAAGATAACAAAACATTATTGCTTGTTTCTTATGGACTTTCGGTCTTCGATGATTCTAACTTCTTAAAACTTGAGTATACGTACATGTAAATTCCTCCAGCTATTGATTGTCCTATGAACTTTACACCCGCTGCCAAATTTACTCACAAGCTGCTTTTCTCTTTTCTACTTTTTTTTTTTTAATAGTCTACCACCAAGAACGTTATACTTTTACCTTTTGGGCACTGCATTAACGAAGAAATGATTATGAACGAAAAGTAGCGCAGAAAATCACAGGATAGCGAGAATAAAATAACATGCATGCCGAGTGAATGACAGCAGCTGTCAATACTTTTTCGCGCCTTTTTTAGCGGGAAATCAGAAAGTTGCATTTTCAAGGCTTTAATAAATATATTTTAGTTTGAGTTTATGTGATTTGTGATGCTAGATTAGGGCTTTTAGATTTAGCGAAAAACGTATTTCAGAAACTTTAACATTTTGAGCCTTTATCGAGACCTTAAAACCAAGCGGGACTGTTGTACTGTCCATGACACAAGGTCGTGTATTTCGTGTTGCACAACCTGCCGCAGCAATACACTTGTGCTCTGTTTGCTGTTAATTGTGCTGCTTTCTTCAGAGATTCCACTAGCCTCTTCTAGCAGCCGGTAATCTCTACCAGTACACAATGTGTTTTCAGTACAGACATATGAAAAAAAAACACAGCAGCCCCAAATCTTTCCAGTACAGTTCGATTTTTTATCGGTAAAAACAACACATGTGCATTCCGGTCTATCATAATCTCCGTTAACGTACGAATGTTCATATCGAAATTGCAATTTACATTACACCTCGGACTTTCCAGACAACACTACGTACTTATTGACTGAGTGGGTGGGTGGGTGGGCCGAAGGGGGAAATATTGGGCTCGAGGTCATGATGTACGGACCGAGCGCAAATGTTTGGCACAACCTAACTCATGACAACTACTACGGTATATTAAAAATAATATTACTTCTCGTGCTATTCTGGAATAATGGCGACTCGTAATGTTTAAAAAAATCAAATTGCACGTGTCTTGCCAAAAGGCTCGTGCAATAGACCTCACCGAATATTTTCACATGCTACACAGAATAAAGTGAGCTATAACAACTGCATTACTTTGATAGTTGATGCAAGTAAAACGAGTCATAAATAAACTCTGACATAGCAGATTACTGCAATTTGTATTACCCAATCGCGCTGTTTCTGTGTAGCGCCGCAATACTATTCATTAAAGGCTATTACAAAACTTTAAAAACATAGCTCATGCCCATGCGCCAACAAAGACCTTAATGTGTTTGCATGTTATTTACATGCCACTCATGAGGACCAACCTTGACATCCAAATCCTGAGGTAAAGTTATAATAGTCAGGTCTACAGGCATCACACGTTCGACCAATCACGTGTGGTTTACAGCTGCACTGACCGCCACACTGGTTACACACAGATGGAGTATTAGATCCAGTAGAGTTGCATGAACATCCTGAAATACAAATACGGCAGTCAACCACTACAGAGAACTTATACAGATGTACAGTACCTGTCTTGTTTAGGCCCCGCAGAGCTTTAGGGGGAGTTCGCTATACTGAACCACCAGGGGTGCTCATTTTAGCAGTCAAAATATTGCCTCAGTCTGTACTTCTTAGGCGTTCCTGTTTAAGGTTAGTTGCACAACCAGACTTGGTACTTTTAGGGTGTAATTATACTCTTTATTTTCTATTGATTAACAAGTCTTTTACGACAATGGGGTTTCCTTCTTGAGCTCTGCTAATTTGTGCGAACCTTTTAGGGGTCATTTGCAAAATTCCCGCTAAGCACCCCCATCGCTTTGATGCTGGACTCCCTCCCCCCAGGATTTACCCTTTCCTTCAGTTTTGCATACCTTGCCCTTCTTCATAAAGGTATCCATAGAAACCAGACAGTGCTTTACAGCCAACAGCCGCCTGTCCAGACCACGCCTTGTAGTTAGGTGCTATACCGTGATAATAGGAGACGTTTTGTTGCTTAGCAACACTTGCTTGACGATACTCAGCATACTTAGTGACAGATGGATAAATAACAACCTATACCAAGGCCAAAATAAACAGCACGTATTTATTTATATATGGTAATTCGCAAAGGTAAAAACCATCACAGCGAATGCATATTGCTTAAAGTGCATATAAGCCCTGGCCAATTATGCTTTTTTTAACAGCTTAGACCTTAAAAGGTAGAGAGAAAAAATCTGATTTTTTAACAATAAAAATGTTTTCATTTTTTTTTTTCGCGACTAAAATTCCAAATGTAGAATAATTTCGCGCACCTTCGGGGACTAGGACGAGAATAAAACGTGACGTCATCAACAGAACTCGTCTCTTCGCCGGTTTAAAACGTTGGCTTATTTGCAAAATAATTGAATACATAACCGAGAAAGATGATATCGCACTAAACGTTTCGGAGATCTTTATTCGGCAAAGCCTTTCATGCAATGGCGCATCGAGCGTGTTCTGTTGATGACGTCAAACTAGACCCAGTGCCAATTTTGTAAAGCGCTCTAGCTCGCTTGATTTTCGTCCACAGGCAACCCAAGACACGTTTTTGGGCAATTTTGAACGACCAATACACCATGACAAATAAATCAAATCAACTTTTTATTCCTTAATCCTTTGTCTATGGCCTCTGGTCTCTTCGTAAGAAATATAATTAGCCAGGGCTTATATGCACTTTAAGTTCTTAATGTGAAAATTGGCAACATTTATCACATTCATAAACATGTGAATGCTTTAGTACAACCACATTTTGACTTTTATTACTCGGGCTGGGAGTACCAGAGTCTTAAATTCGGCTCTGTATATAATACGTTTTTCAGTGTCACAAGTGGGAAATTGCATAACAGATCGATTACCGTGGTATCGATGTGTGCTGCATTAGTTTGTCAGACGGCTATTGTGCTGACACGTCAGACTTCGATACTCTAGTTACCTTTTGACTTCTTCCTAACCCTGATTATTCTTAAAGGAACTTTTATGGACCCAAAAAATACGGGAAGAGCACATTAACATTAGTAAGAATTATAATTTGAGGCATTATATCTTGTATAGGAACGAATAAACATTTTGTACTTGTTCAATCCGCTGTACCGGCAATTCCTTGCGAACCTAGCACGCTCAAAACAATACGTATAAATCATATATTCTCTTCAATAATAGTCGATTGGCAACATCATTTGTACTTGCTTGTTTTTAAAACCTCTACCGCGATTTTATAATGGCTTTAAAGTTTTTCGCACGCAAAGGATTGTGGATAAAAGTAAAACCAACTTTTTTGGTACGGTGGATTGTCGTGTTTGAATGTATCACGTTTTGCGAATTACAAAGCAAGAATTACAGCAAATTCTGAAGGGTCCCGCTACACCATTTGAAGGTACATGTATATTATTTTTAACATGTTGTTGGTTGAACTTTCACATGGTCCAAGTACAGGCTGTGCACAGCCACTTGTTGTACTCTGTAACAAAGACCAGTTTCGCAGAAACTTCAAAAACTGCGAAATCACGTTGCGCATATTAGGACATTATCTAATTATGCTAGTATTATATACCACAATACAATGGTAGCTCGCAATTCACTCCCATAATGCAATCGTTTGAATACCTCGGGCTGCCTGTAATTATGCTTGCCTATAGTATTTATACGCAGATGAACGTTATTAGGATGGGACTATCTAAATCACCAATGAGCAATCACTAGAGCCATTGTAATATACACAATGTTGTATGAAATACTCGAAATAATATAACAACATACTTTTACAGAGTGTAAGACTGCAATACCACTTTACAACCCAAATACGTTTTGATAATTTTCAGTGTAATTAGTCTTTTATATATTGCTATTAAACACAGTATCCTTGTAAAGCAAGATGCTGCCATTATCTGACAACAGCAGCTAGAGTTCTGGGTTCATTCCTTATACTGTTGTATACTAGATACAATATATAGTACTGAAACTCTTAAACGTTATTGAACGCAGGATTCATCCTTCATTTAATATTTTGGAAAAACATATTTCAGCACAACTAATGACAGGCCGTATATATCTGCAGGTTGGACTATTTCTACATAAAGCTCCTGGTCTGAGTATCACAAAAAAATATTCATATAAGGTAATGACTTGAAGCCAGGAGTGTGGCCAGGGCAGGTAGGGTGTACTTAAACAAACTGGTACAGAAAGGCCTTCAATGCATAATATCAACTTGGACACACTGTACTTATTTAAAGGAAACCCTGGCTGTTGGAACAAGTTGCCATTACATGTACAATGTAAATCATTGGCAATATGGTCTAAGTTGAAAATATGTTGACAAAATTGGAATATATTTTAGTTTTTGAAAAAATTGAACACAAGTATCCCTGGTGAAAATCCTTGTAGGATCTGCAAGGATCTTTAAAGATCCCCAAAGACCCTTCAAAGATCTTTAAAAGTAAGGATCTTACAAAGATCTTTCAAAGATCTATCAAGGACCTTTAAAAGATCTTATACCATCAATATGTTATCAAGGATATTTGAAGGATCCTGTAAAGAACTTGCAAAGATCCTTCAATGTTTTCTTGTAAAGATCTTTACAGGATCCTTAAAAGACCCTTGGAGGTTATTTAGAGATCCTTTAAGGATCCTTCAAAAATCTTATAAAGACGACAGTCAAGGATCCCTTAAAGTTCTTTACAGGAACCTTTAAGGATCATTAAAGGCTCTTTTGAGGATCTTGCCTCCACTCCTTTAAAGGATCCTGCTAGGATCTTCTAAAGTTCCTGTAGAATCCTAAAAGGATCTTTCAAGGATCTTGAAAAGATTTTACAAGGAAAAAGTAAAGGATCCTTGCAAGTTCTTTACAAGATCCTACAAGGATCATTGCAGGATCTTTGAAGGATGTTGCCTTCACTTCTTTAAAGGATCCTGTTAAGATCCTCTAAAGGTCCTGCAGAATACTAAAAGGATCTTTCAAGGATCTTGAAAAGATCTTACAAGGAAAAAGTAAAGGATCCTTGCAAGTTCTTTACAAGATCCTACAAGGATTATTGCAGGATCTTTGAAGGATGTTTCCTTCACTCCTTTAAAGGATCCTTTAAAGGATCCTGTTAAGATCCTCTAAAGTTCCTGCAGAATATTAAAAGGATCTTTCAAGGATCTTGAAAAGATCTTACAAGGAAAAAGTAAAGGATCCTTGCAAGTTCTTTACAAGATCCTACAAGGATTATTGCAGGATCTTTGAAGGATGTTTCCTTCACTCCTTTAAAAGATCCTTTAAAGGATCCTGTTAAGATCCTCTAAAGTTCCTGCAGAATATTAAAAGGATCTTTCAAGGATCTTGAAAAGATCTTACAAGGAAAAAGTAAAGGATCCTTGCAAGTTCTTTACAAGATCCCACAAGGATCATTGCAGGATCTTTGAAGGATGTTGCCTTCACTCCTTTAAAGGATCCTGCTAAGATCCTTTAAAGTTCCTGCAGAATACTAAAAGGATCTTTCAAGGATCTTGAAAAGATCTTACAAGGAAAAAGTAAAGGATCCTTGCAAGTTCTTTACAAGATCCCACAAGGATCAATGCAGGATCTTTGAAGGATGTTGCCTTCACTCCTTTAAAGGATCCTGCTGAGATCCTCTAAAGTTCCTGCGGAATACTAAAAGGATCTTTCAAGGATCTTTAAAAGATCTTACAAGGAAAAAGCGAAGGATCCTTGCAAGTTCTGTAAAAGATCCTACAAGGATCATTGCAGGATCTTTGAAGGACATTGTCTCAATTCCTTTAAAGGATCCTGATAAGATCCTCTAAAATAGCTTTGAAATCCTCAACTGATCTTTAAAGGATTTTCTAAAGATCTTACAAGGAAAACGTTAAGGATTCTTTAAGTTCTTTATAGGTTCCTACAATGTGCAGACAGCTCTTCAAAATAGTTATGATTCAACTACATATTAGCACTTATCATAATACTATTAAACCACACTTTAGAATCCATGGATATATAGTCCCTGCATTAAATTAATCCCCTCCTTTTGACTCCATATACACAACCTCCATGAATACTTCTCCCCTGTAGATTATGTCCTCCCCTCGTGTAATGTTCCCTCCCCTAGGTCACTACCAATCATAACAAGTGTAAAGGGGCATTAGTTTACCCTAAATTACTAGATAATAAAGAGGAAAAAATATAAATCTACTGTATTTTATTTTGAAATTTGTGATTTAGTTTGTGACTTGCCAAAAATAGGTCTTGAGCTTCTTTTATTGCTCATATTAAAGGACCCAATTCGATATTATAAATAGATGTACCTCCCTCATGTAAAACATCCTTTGTAATCTATTAATACCATGGGGGCAATTCATCAGGATTCTATGGTTTAAATTTCCATCAGAAAGAAAGGAGGGAAAATAGTAGTTTAATATTCCATCAGAATTGCACCCTGACTCCTGATCCCTGATCCAGACTCCTAGATTTTCTAATAAAAAATGATTTAATAACAAAATAAAGGCAAAACCAGAAAATGACAAATTCAAGAAGCATTAAAGTTAAACTCATATTTATTTTAAATTTGTTATCTGGTAAGCAAGTACCACTACTTACAGAAGTATTCAAGACTATAAAATTTCATCGTCTTTGACGTATTAATATTTCCTTTTTCATTTCTGGAACGATAAAAAGAAGCTGTGGGAAATTTGGTAAAGTTGCTTAATTGATACATATATTTAACCCTTGTCTATACAAAAAAACTTGTTTAAACAACAGTCACTATCAGTGTAAATAATGCAGAAAGTTTTAACTTATCTTTTCGTTGCAATGTCCCAAAGAATAAACCATTCTTTAATACTAATAGCTGGGACTTCCAAGTTTGCCGCCGCCATCTTTACTGCTGTGGCACCTGGCCTTTTTTAAGTGGATCAGCGGGTCACAATGCCTGTGGGCTCAATGTTCAACGGTTTTTGGCGGACATTTTCTACAGTTGGTGAAGGGAGTTTGGAGGTTTATTCAAAGGAAATTATTCTTAATAACGGGCATGAAAACAAGGAAACTCGCACTGGTTATGGTGATTACTTTGAAAAGTGCAAAGTTATTGTGATTGCAAAACCGAATGAATAGTGGTCAACGGACTTCAAGTTCACCAGTTAACTCTTTGATCTTTCTGAATCAGGCAAGTAACTATAATCATTCCTACGTTACAACTAACAAGTCTAACAATGTTTATGTATCTGTATCAGCGCGTTAATTACCAAAGATCATTGTATCAAGCACAGTACGTTCTAATACGTTGCATTATATTGCTACTGCTTTATGGCTTGACGTTCCTGAAACAAATATGCGGAGTAGTGTTTCTGAAACGTTTTGAAATATGAATCATATACTGTACTCTGTGGATGAATAAAATACTACTAGTACTACTAAATAAACATACTAAAATGAAAAGACTCAGTAACTTAATGTTTTCCCCTTCAAATATTTACTATTTCAGGCATTAAATTCATGAAGCTCAGGTGATAAAACACTCCTTACTGCCTACAATACTAGGCTATACAATTATATGTATAAAGAGCTCTAATCTTCTATCACAGGGAGCACTAGCCTGAATTTCAGCCGTCTCCTCTCTCGGGAGGAACGAACCAGAGGAGACGGCTGAAATTCAGGCTAAGGGAGCACAAGCTCGATATTAGTGCACATGTACTGATGTAATGTTTACAATGTAAATCATAAACCAAGAAAATCTTGGAAATAGAGTCTAAATTTCTTACAAGGGCAATCAACAGTGTTGTTGATTATATTTTTGTCATAATTTGTGTTGAGCATCACAGTGGAGCTATTTCTAAGAAAGTCTAATTCACTACACAATACTATACGGTGTAATTAAAGATACTTTATTCTCATGATTTCCTTGGTTTATTACTTATGCTATAAATGCTCTACATATTCTGTGGGCACAAAATGTTGAGCTTGGCTGGCTCTGTACTAGTGCTTACATGTATATCAGAATTCTGTATATCACTCACTTCTGGTTTAAGTCCTGAGCTGAGGAACATTTAAATAAGTTTTAACAGGAACTACATGTAGTAACCCATAATACATGTAAGTCAGTTAGGCTAAGTGACCATCTTGTCCCTATAATTTAAAGTATATACAATTCTAGACAAGCTCAAGAGAACTAATCACATGGTGTTTTTTTCTAGGCAGTAAACAGTGCTTATTAAGTACTGAACAAGTGCATGAATCCCTGGAGGACCTCAGTACTTCAAGGGAAAATGTGTCTGTTCCCAAAATAATGATGGACTTTGTTACATACAGTTGTTGTACTCAGATCTAACCTAAAAGGATAATTAACTTTTAGTTCAATTAATAACCCTGTAATATTACAATTATTGAAGAAGTAAACACTTATGTAAAACTGATTTTTTAACTAGACTATTGAGCAGCACTCCAATAACTTTGGCTTGTAGCATTTTTGTCTCACATTTTTAATCTAGCTTCAGCAGACTTTGTACATACATGTATAAGGGAGTTTACTAACTAAAGCTACCTGTAGAATTTATGTAGAATTTTCTAATTACTACAAGTACATTTAACAGGAAATTCCAAAAGAGAATACCCTATAAAGATATGGTGTGCATGTACAGGAACTGGGCTGTTTACAGAAAGACACATGCATCGCGCAGCTGAGCTGCTATGTGTAATAGGAAAGGCTTTTTGGGCCATAGTTTTTAGTGGTGAAATTTATACACAATATATAAATGTTCACTCCCTAATATAAGTGCAGTTTTTCTAATGAGAATTATCCAACACTGTCTTTTACATGTAGGCACTGTTCTGTTTGCAATCAGTAATAAATTTGTTGTTGTGAGTGACTAGCAGTTTCATAAATGTGGTCTTTACATCTAGTCAAAGGGTTATTTTTATCCTCGCATAATCTCCCTTCTAACTATATGGACATTACCTTTTTCTTTGGGGTAACAGAATGGGAAGCTGTAACTTAGGGTGCATTTGGTTGACCGTATTCGGATTAAGAATACACAGAATGATCACTACAAATTGCTCACATCTTAGCCAATGGAATACTAAATTGTCCTGAATGTCATATCTCAGTAAGCATTTGTACATGTAGCTTACAGTGTACATGTAAAATGTGCCTGAACCAGTGACCTGTTCCATAAAGGATATTTAAAGATCCTTGAGGACCCTAGGAAGATCTTAAAGGTTCCTTGAAGTTATTTGAGAAAACTTTAAAGAACATCAAAGATCCTAGCAGGATCTTTAAAGATCTTTGAGGATCCTGAACAAGATCTTGCTAGGATCTTTAAAGATCTTTGAGGACCCTGTACAAGATCCTGCTAGGATCTTTAAAGATCTTTGAGGATCCTCAAAGATCCATAAAGGATCTTTAAAGATCATTAAAGGATCTTTAAAGATCCTTAAAGATCCTACTAGGATCTTTGAGGATCTTTAAGGATCTGCAAACAGGATCTTATATAGGATCTTTAAAGATCTTTGAGGATCCTGAACAAGATCCTGCTAGGATCTTTAAAGATCTTTGAGGATCCTGAACAAGATCCTGCTAGGATCTTTAAAGATCTTTGAGGATCCTGAACAAGATCCTGCTAGGATCTTTAAAGATCTTTTGAGGATCCTGTACAAGATCCTGCTAGGATCTTTAAAGATCTTTGAGGATCCTCAAAGATCCATAAAGGATCTTTAAAGATCATTAAAGGATCTTTAAAGATCCTTAAAGATCCTACTAGGATCTTTGAGGATCTTTAAAGATCTGCAAACAGGATCCTTAAGGATCTTATATAGGATCCTATTAAAGATCCTATTTAAGATCTTTAAAGATCCTAGCAGGATCCTCCTAAGATTTTCACCAGGGATGAGCCGTTTTTGGTCATGGGTACCGCCATCTTGGATCTGATGACATTTCAATAACTTTTGTTGTGTAATAATAGGAACCGCCAAAAATGTCATTAGATCCAAGATGGCGGCACCCACACCCAAAATGTCTCATACAAAAGTCATGTACTTGTGTCCAATATTTTTAAACTTAGTCCATACTGCCAACAACTTGTTCCAACAGTCAGGGTTTTCTTTAAAAATGCCACTTTCCCCCATACATTGAACATGGACATTGAACATGGAATACAATGTTGATCTAAAAATGTATGAAAACAGTCTTACCGAGTCAAAAGCAATCTTAGCTGTGGATGCAAAAGTCCCAGCACTTCCAGGCTGTATCTCAACCTCCACTGTGTAGGTTCCTTCCCTAAGGCACTTGCTACCAAATGTAGCAGCCTCTTGTCCAGCCGTCAAGTTAGCAAGGAGGATACTAGGGCTGTTACTGGTGACTGTAGTTATACCGCCATTGCAGGAGAAATTACTAAAGGCTGGTGCTCGTAGCTTGAGAGTAATCTTGATTAGCTGCCAGTTATAATTTGTCTGGGGGTTCATAAAATTACAGGACAAAAATTCAGTATGATTCGATGTAAGATAATTCAACTAAAGTAATGATCTGGCTAAGAACGATAGCACTGAACGGCAAGGAATGTAGAGGGGGCTAATTTTCTATTCTTCTTTCTCGTAATTTCATTGGTTGATACTCATAATTATTCTATAGAAACTCATCGAAATAATGCATTTTCATTCAATAATAGTTTGAATTATTTTTGATCAAACAAACTGTCGTTTAATTTCGAAGAACATCGCATGTGGGGAAAGTGATCAAATTTGAGATTGAAAGATATTTTATGTTCTCCCTTTCCGATTGGCTGGATGGTGGCTTCTTCGGGTTTTCACACTAAAGAGAGCCAATAGCACAAAAATACGTTATTTTCTGGGTGTTAAGTTTGGATTGTAGACATCTCACACAGCACTTAAAGCATATTAATGTTAAGCAAAATCGTATGACTTTGTGAGGATATGCCCATTGCCGCAACGTATTGTCTTTTGCCTTTAACTCATGGATGCAAACTCAATCAATCAATATTTTATTATTGAACTATTTACTCAAGGTACTGTAGACTCGATTTTAATTATACAAAATTTTGGCTCAAAATTTGTACTTTAACAATATGTTAGGAGGAATTTGCCCACAAAATTTCAATATCAATCGAACAAGAGATTCAAACCTCTCTCACCATGTATCTGAGTGCAATATCATAATCAGCTGTCTTGGGGATCTTAGCCAGGAGTGTTAGGCGTGTGGGGTTAGTAACGTTACTTCCTTCCCCAAGGACAATACCAACAAAAAGGAGGCTTTGTCCAGAAGTGTCCACCACCATGGAATGATTCAGTTTCTTTTCTTGAACCTGAAAATTTAATATGACAAAAATCTTATTTCTTTTGAATTTAACAAATCGCATACATCTTCCATTGTCAGTACTATATTATCGATCATAGACATGACATCATAAAATGTTCTAAACTCAAGTGGAACAACGAGCGTAGCAAGTGCTTGTGAAATCTTTGTTTTCTTTTTGGATGAGAAGTTAACACTGCCATTTGAACTCACAAACCTTGTGAAAGCACTTAATCTTTGAAACGCTACCACTGCTTGAGTGACGTCATGTTCAGCATAACACTCTTAGTGAACAATTGGCCAAGAGCCAATCATAAAGCGAGAACACTGGCTGTTGTTGTGAAATTTACATAGACAGCCTTTTAATGTAAAACAAATTACTCATACATGTACATTGTATGTGTAAGTATGTGACTTTAATGTCCATGTGCTTGTACATTGTAGTCTGTGTTTTTAATGTCCATGTGCTTGTAGTCTGTGTTTTTAATGTCCATGTGCTTGTACATTGTAGTCTGTGTTTTGGCTAAAGTGAACAATCTGCACCGAAATAAAGTGGTCGGTAAGTGGTCGGCCGACCACTTACCGACCACTTACCAACCACTTACCAACCACTTACCAACCACTTACCGACCACTTACCGACAACACTTGAGAACTGCAGTTTCGATGGTTTCCCGTCATTTATGCCGATGGTTTCCCGTCATTTATGCATTGAAACATACGCTTACTATGTTGTAGACAGTTGGATATTGTTGAAAATAGTGTACTCATTATATTTGTCTGTTCTTCTTTGCAGCATTTTCTCAGTATAAATGCCAAAAATGGTCACACTCAACTCCGTGAATTAGCGAACCCGACAATACTTGAGAACTGCAGTTTAGATGGTTTCCTCTGCCATTTATGCATTGGAACATACGCTTACAATGTTGTAGACAGTTGGATGTTGATGAAAATAGTGTACTTGTCTCTTCTTCTTTGATCTTCTTCTTTGCAGCATTCACTCCGTGAATTAGCGAACCCGCGCCATCTTGGATTCCCATCTTGCCATTTGACAACACAGGCAGCCCACAGCTAATTAGTAGCGCCAGCGTGCCGACAAGAGGCCGTTTATTATTAGCGTAAACATGCCGCGAAGAAATATATATATTATTACTAGAAGTAATCATAGATTATCAAAATGCGTTCGACATTTTTTTGTATGAGAACTAATGCCTCTCGGGTTTCAATTGCTTTCTCGACATTTGTTATAGCACTCCAATTAGTGTTTTAAATAGTGCATAGGAGTTAGTATAGAACAGATACCTATTCAAATGTGTATAAACTGCATCCCAGTTTTCATGACCAAGGCTGTCTCCATAATACTGACTAAGTAAGTGTCAGTGATTGATTACACTCCAGTGTAGAACATAAAATATATGTGCATGTGTGTAAACTACACCTTCAGACTGATTCAATTTTTTCTTCAAGTGAGACCAAGGCTGGCTGCAGAATATTGAGTGTCCATTGTTATTGCAGAATAATTTCTGATCATATTAGGGCTCACCTTGTTTTGATATTTAAGTTCCTTGACATATCCAAGTGTTACTATTCCCTGAATGCAGTGTTAATTTGTATAACCAGGATGAAACCACCACGATGCACATATGTGTAGTATTTAAAAAGCTTCTTCACAACTCACACTGAAATATTCATATCCATGTATTTCTCTTCAGCCTTCAGGTATGATTCATAGCATCTTGACCATTTGCAGTTTTGGTATCGGCAAAGCGAACAGCACATATATTCAATGCAGCGAGCAAGCCAACAACATATTTTTCGATCGCAGATTCACTCGGGTACAGCACAAATAAATAATTATGGCCGAGTTGAATGTTCAAGGTACAAAACAGACCATATTGGACTTTGTAAGTCCGCCAGATGTACTACACACTTTCCTCAGGCTTTGCTCAATTGTACTTGCGAACCTTTGGCAAGTAACTTGCCGATCGCGACCAAAACAGAAGCCATGCTGCCATTCACCAAAATGGCCGCTCGCATCGTGTACGTGTGGTTACCAGTTTCCCGGCCGAGATAATTTATTCCAAAAAGTACAAACATGAGGACATACACGAATCTCGATTTATTTCGCCTGGGGAAGCACAGGTAGCCCACACATGACCACAGGGAGTCCACTGCAAGATTAGTATGCGTTCTCCTTCGTCGAACGCAAAAACCTGCCGCGAAGTAATATTTTTTTTTATTAAAGCCAATTAAGGTCAGCTAGGTTATGGGTTTCTGCATGATCATGAGGTCATTGCCTTTCAGAGATGGTGTGGCTCCTAAAGGAGCCGTTGTTTGTGGTTGATCAGACTAATCTGATCGGTAGAATGCCTCATCAAAGGCCATTGGCAGAAGCCTCCCATCAGCTCTCATCGCAGCCATCTCTTCTCGGAAATTCCAAAGTTTTCTCCGGCATGTCTGACGCTTCTCGAAGAACAACGGAGAAGCACTGCGAGTCTACTAGCGCAGCTTTAGTTCCGTTAGGACTGGTAACAAGTGATGCCATGCGGTCAAAACAAAATGGCGTCGGGTTTACGCTCGTGAAGAACTATCGATGTTATTGTTGGCCCTCATTGTTGCAAGAACACTAAAGTGTTGTGAAACTATATTTAGAAGCTTTGAAGTGTTCTTATATGGTATTTTATTTCAACTGGACCTAGTGAAGAGATGACAAACACGTAATTTTCGAGTTCGCAAGTTACCGACCACTTACCAACCACTTACCAACCACTTACCAACCACTTACCGACCACTTACCGACCACTTACCGACACAGTTTTACCGACCACTTACCAACCACTTACCGACCACTTACCGACCACTTACCAACCACTTACCGACCACTTACCGACCACTTACCAACCACTTACCGACCACTTACCGACCACTTACCGACCACTTACCGACCACTTACCAACCACTTACCGACCACTTACCGACCACTTACCGACCACTTACCGACCACTTTTTTTCGGTGCAGATTGTTCACTTTAGCCCTGTGTTTTTAATGTCCATGTGCTTGTAGTCTGTGCTTTTAATGTCCATGTGCTTGTAGTCTGTGTTTTTAATGTCCATGTGCTTTTTAATTGTTAAGTCTGTGATTTCAACGATCATGTGCTTGCAATTGTAGTCTGTAATTTTAATGGTCATGTGCTTGTAGTCTGTAATTTTAATGGTCATGTGCTTGTAGTCTGTGATTTCAATGGTCATGTGCTTGTAGTCTGTGATTTCAATGGTCATGTGCTTGTAGTCTGTGTTTTCAATGTCCATGTGATTGTAGTCTGTGATTTTAATGTCCACGTGCTTGTAAAGCACATTTCCTGCAACAGGTCTTTCATAGATCTTCATCCAGAAAATGTCCTTTTACTAAGCCGGCACTGCCCCTCTCTCGATTAAGCGCCCCCTCAAATAACTGCACCACCATTTGAACATGAAATTTGAAACACATTGTAAGCCCAATGGGTGCTAATAAACAAGGCAATACTGTACGTAATAAAGACATAATTCTACTCCTATGGACTACATTTTCTTGATGTATGGAATATGCTTACTGGGACAAGCTCTCCATTCTCAGCCTCATAAGTCAACGCACTTAGACTAGGAACATAAAATCCACTCTCAATCTTGTCGCACTTTAACCCATAGAACCTTGGGCGGCAGAAGCAACCACCAGTAGAATTACAAGAGATGTTGAGTGAGCCAGTTGTGTCACAGCCACATGCAGTACAGCCTGCTGGATTGTTTGCCATCAACCCATAGTACCCATCCTGTTGGAGAATAACATACATATTGAGTTTTATTACATGTATCTTGATTACATTTTAATTTATATTAATTATATAATTATTAACCCAACTGTAGTTCTATACATATATACATGTACAGTAGAATCTCGATAACTTGAACCCTCAGGGGGAACAAAACACAGTTCGAGTTATTGAGAGTTTGCCGGAACTAGCAGTGTGCTAGAACACTACGTGATCATTCAAGAGGATTGAAGAGCAGTAATGTGGACAATAATTTACCAATACATACACATAATGAATCACTAACATACATTTACTTCACAATGATTCATGATCATAGTTACAGCAATTTAAAAACTTCATCTGCATGGCATTGCATTGCATAGCCTCCTCCGAAGGCAACTCCTAATTGTAATTGAAAAAAATGAGAAAGCTGCTCATTGGATCCTCCTGTCCCTCCTGGCTTTGCCGGTTGCTGGATCTAAAACATATTAAGAGTTGCCTGCGGAGGAGGCTAGGCATTGCAGTTCATCAAAGTACAGCAGCTGTATGATGAGTTTGAGTTAGCGGAGCTACACTTGTAAATCACAGCAATCCTAAAGTGGTTGGTAAGTGGGTGGACAACTTTTTTTATTGTGCAGATTGTTCACTAAGTCGTGAAGCAAATCCAGGACAACTGCCTTTAGTTCGAGTCAGCAAAAAGTTCGAGTTATCCAGGGTTCGAGTTATCAGGATTCTACTTTATTACAATAGTGCAGTTAATCATAATTGCAACCAAACAGTGCATTTTATTATGCTTGAACTCTTTTAAATTACATTACATGTATGTGTACATGTATCTTTGCTATAACCGTCATTATACCAGGGTTCCACTTTACATGTACATGTACATAACAGAGAGTGGATTTCATACAAGTCATGTCTATCAGGGATTATGGTAGAATTCTATACTATCTGTCAATTGTCCTTAAGCTCTAGGGGTACAAATGTAGATCAATAGGACAGTTATAAGGACAGTAATTTGTCACTTTTAGTAAAATCTTTGAACAGGAGGAAACAGAAAGCAATCGGATCTGCATCCTGCCATGTAAAAAATAATCTATCAGACATCTTTTTGCAAAATGATCAGTCATATAAAGAAAGGTATGTATCTGATAAATTATGTATGTTTGACATTATAAAGTACATGTATATTCATTTGATATGTAACAGGTCAAGTGATATACCTCTTACATACGAAATACATACTTTCAGTTTGGTGTGGTAGTCACATGTACATGTATGTGCCATGTGTGGTAAAATATGTTAATGTTTTACTGCAATGATCACAGTTAGTGTATGGCATGCAGTGATGCTGAAATGGCTTCCCAAGTGACTGACTTTCCAATGGTTTAATTGCCCCCCCCCCCTCCACTCCCACCCCACCCCCCCCCCCCCCCCCCCAAAAAAACATTGCAGCATAAACATTTCAATATACATGTACATGTATACATAAATATACATATTTAATTATATGGTATGTACATACATGTACATGACTTGTGTAAAGTATTTTATAAATTATACACATTACTAACCTTGCACCTGTCGCACATTTTACCAGTCAAAGTCTGTTTACACGGGCACTGTCCTGTGACCTTATCACACACATTAGACTCATTTACGGTACCAGCAAGTGTACACCTGCAACCTGACAGAGAGACAACAACATACACCTGTCACACCTTCTACCAGTCAAAGTCTGTTTGCATGAACACTGTCCTGTGACCTTATCGCACACACAAAATTAGACTCATTTACAGTACCAGCTAATGTACACCTGCAAGTGGTTCTAATCAGCTAGTATGTGAACTCCAGCATCATTGTAATAATTTTGTCTTCTCAGAGTGCCTGTTCCATTTAACCCTTCATTGTCGCTATAAGATTATATTTACATGTACATGTACATTAAATAATTTGTGCTGTGTTAACATTATTAGTTTGCTTCATCTGTGTTCATTCACTCAGGGTTCACTAACAAGAGAACACATTCAAGTGAACACACATGTTTTTCTTCAGTCAGAGTAATTACCCTGGGCAGTGAACATTTCGCTTGAAGTGTTCTGGGTAGTACTGTCAGTACACCTTGCATGACCAGGAGGGAGAGGAGGCTTTAGCTCCTCCACTTTTTGAACAGCAGTTAAAAAATAAATTAGTCTAAATCAATAATTAAACCATCATGCTTGACAGTTTTAGATGTACATGTACATGTATTTCCAGCCACATCAGAAGACCTAAATTTCATATTTTCTTTGTGGGCATCTGCAGATTCCAAACCTCCCTAGAAAACTCACACTAACTCCATTTAGCCCCCTTCCCTCCCCTCCCCAACTCAAAACCCTGAGGACTGTACACTCTGTAACTGTGGCATTCAGGGCTAGCAATTAAATACCTTAAGTACATGTATTTACTACAGAATAGAATACAAAGCATACCTTCACATCCAAGAGGGTTTGTGCTACTCAAACGCCAGAGTGTGTCTTTACATGTATCACATGCTCTACCTGTCACATTAGTTTTGCAGTCACACTGTCCTGTCACACCATCACAATGTGTGTTGTTTGTAGTGTTATGTACACCATTGAGATTACAGGCACAGGCTGAAAAAAAGATGTGCCAATAAGCAATATTCCTTATAAATAGATTATTGTGGATCCATAACTTTGTTAATAAAGGTTAAATACTATATGGGTTCACTGGCCTATATGTTGGACATTTTTTAAGTGCCTGTGAAACAAATTTTTATTTCACACATTTTTTTATGAAGCAAGGTTTAAAATATAGATCCCTGTTGTTAGAACTGAATACCCTACCCTTAATAATAATAATAATAATAATAATATATTCTTTAACCAGGGTAAACCCTTCAGACAATGCTGTTATCAGTGGGTGCCCTGGGAGATCAAAATAATGTAAATAATAAAATATAAAAATATCAGATAATAATACAGTAAAAGTATATGTACAAAGTTATCCTATCATTAATTAAAAAATAACTACGCTTTAAAAAATTAAAAATATAAAAAATATAAAAAATATCTCCTAATTTTGTTTTAAAAACTAACAATGATGATGTTTCTTTAACTTCTGTTGGTAGATCATTAAAATCTTTTGCCCCTGAGTAAAAACAGCCTTTCTTTGCAATTTCTGTCTTAACTTTAGGAATTATGAGATCCAGGCCATTTCTTCTAGTGTTGTGGGCATGAGAGGTCTTATCATAATATTGACTAAAAAACTCTGGACCATTACAATTAAGACATTTGAATACAAAGATAACACGGTGCATAGTGCAGCGTGCTTGAAGTGATTTCCATCCTAACTGGTGAAGCATATCTTCATGTGTAAGGTCATGTTCCTTTAAAATTATTCTTGCTGCTCTTGTCTGCAAGCGTTCTAGTGCAGCATATCTGGTAGGAGCTAAGTTATTCCATACTATATCGCAGTATTCTAATTTCGGCAATATCATTGACTTAAACACTCTCTCTGCTGCCTGGACTGTAAGGTTATTTCTAATTCTACTAAGTAACCCTAACTGACTGGATACCTTACTGAATAATTTAGAGGTGTGTTCTTTAAAAGTCAATGATTGATCTAAGTAAACGCCAAAGTACTTATAGTGAGGCTTGCGTTTAAGCACTTGCTCGCCAATAAATATATCACTACAGCTAGTCATATCCATGTTACTTTGGTTGAGTTTTTGTGGAGTTCCAAATACAACATACTCAGTTTTCTTGGGGTGGATGTATAACTCGTTACTTGTTGACCAGCTGAGTAAGTGGGATAGCTCAGTGTTTAAAATTGGCGTCAGATGTGCAATAGCAGGAGCTGCATAATAAATCACAGTGTCATCAGCATACATTAAGATCTTGGCAGCTTGTAAACAGTTTGGTAGATCTGTAACATACAGAGAGAACATTATAGGGCCTAGAATAGAACCTTGGGGCACTCCTGACAGCACTGGTTGAGCAGTAGATATTATCCCACCCAGGTAGACAGATTGACTACGATGAGAAAAATAGTCACTCATCCATTGATGCTCTTTGTTACAAATACCAAAGAGCCTCAATTTGTCCAGGAGCTTGCTATGATCAATCGTGTCAAATGCCTTTCGAAAATCTACAAAAATAGCACCTGTCACGAGTCCATTATCCATATTTCTTCGTATCGAGTCCGTCAAAAACGTAATAGCCGACTGTGTCGAGTGCCGACGATGAAAGCCGCATTGATAACTAGAGCATAGATTATGAGTCTCAAGATAATCAGTCAGTTGAAGTTGTACTGCTTTCTCTAATATCTTTGACATGATCGGCAAGATTGAAATCGGGCGGTAGTTATCCATATCATCCCGCGCGCCCTCCTTATACAGTGGAACGACTTTGGCATGCTTCCATTCTTGTGGTACACACTGCGTGGTTATACATTTAGATAGATTAACGATGTGTGTTAAAGGAGCGCTGATGTTGAGAGCGCCGTCCTTCAGTAGCCTGGCGGGTACGCCATCAAGCCCTGTCGCTTTAGTTGCCTTCAGCTGCGTTAATTGTTTACAAATAAAACCGTTGGAAACCGTTGATAACTGAAATACTTGCTCAGTATATTTTGTACGGCTTTGTAAGAGATCAGTTGGACGGCATGTAAGTGTCTCAGAAATCCGTGACTTCACACTTGAAAAATATCTACAGAATGCATTAGTAATTCCGCTCTTATCCGTAAGTACCTGCCCCTCCGATTTGACTTGGTTAACTGACTCCGTTATCATAGTCTTGTTTGGCAAGACTTTCCTGATAGATCTCCAAAAATTGCGCGGATTATCCAAGTTCTCTTGAATCAGGTTACGGTTGTAAGCAGATTTCGCAGATCTTACAGCGGCTGTAACCTGGTTTCGATATCTGCGGTAAATCGACCAGTCCTCGTCTAATCCAGATCTCTTGGCTTTTCTCAGTTGGAAATCTCTAGAACGTATCAGCTTGGATACGTTAGCATTTAACCATGGACTGCTTGAGCCGCGCACTTTTTTAGTTATCAATGGGGCATGACGGTCACATATTTCAAGGAAGATGTTTTTAAAGTTGGCCCACGCATTGTTAACATCATCGCGGGTTATACAGTCCCAAGAGGCGGATTTCAGATCATCATTAAGAGCCGTTGCACAATATTTACTGTAATTACGGCATGTGATGACACGTGGACGAAATTTCAAAGAGTTCAATTTACGAACACATCCAACCATGTTATGGTCACTTAGCCCCAGGGGGATGACAGTAGCTAATGGAATGTTATGTGGATGAGTCGAGAGAATAACATCAATCAAGGTATTGCTATTCTTTGTTGTTCTTGTCGGGTCTTTAATCAGCTGTAACATGTTCATACTTCTAAGAATATCCTTTAGGTACTTAGTAACTCCGTGACACCTCTGGTGCGGCATGAAATTTGCATTCAGATCGGCCAACAGAATAATTTCTTTCTCCTCTGCAGATGCATTATTAATGCACTCTTCGAACTCAACATTAAAATCCGGGCTCAAGTATTGAGATCCAACCGGTGGTCGATACATAGTTCCTACTAGAACGCCTCTTGATTTAGGGAACAAAAGTTCAAGCCAGATACTCTCTACCGAGGCCGATTCGAGATCAGTACGCCTCATCGCAGGCAGGTTGTTCGATAAATAAACCAAAACACCGCCACCCTTTGCTTGATAAGATCTGTCTTTACGGTAGATGTTATAACCTTCAATTGCAACTTCTGCGTTTTGGACTTGAGACGATAGATGTGTTTCAGAGACTGAAAACATATGAATGCCCTTATGACGCTTTAGCAGCAGCCTTATCTCGTCGATTTTCGATAGCAAGGAACGAACATTCAGGTGTAGGAGTTTTAAGCCGCGGTGATTAACAATGTTGGTTAGTTCAGTAATTTCTGGGTAGTCCGTAATCTCTGATTCATCCTCTGATATTTCGTTGTTGCATTGTATTGTAGAATCACATGACATGCAAAATCTTGAGTTCTCAAACTGGGTACCAATACACTTTAGATGAAATTGTATCTTACAGGCAGAACAGTTTACAGAGCCTTGTGATTTCTTGAAGAGCAGTTTGCACTTTTCACATCTACAGTACCGCCGGGAATTATAGGGACATCCGACCGCGTTTAGAGCAGAGGTCGTCGTGCTCGATGAATTAAGTGAACTGTTTATAGCTGGACCTGGGTTCAGGCTAACGTCATTTGCCAAAAGTAACAGGAAGGAGGCAGACAGGGAAATATTTGTTAAATATATTCCCGCTTTAAGCTTCACAGATAGCGGTACGACAGGAGCACTTGAATGACGAGGCAATCCGCAATTTCGGCTTGGGTAGCTCTTCACTTCGAATTTTGAGGCGACATAGAGCGATATGGAGCTGTTACGAAGTCTTCTTTCAGGTTTATAAGAGATCAGCACGGTGCTCAGTAGCAGGAAAAGAGTTAAGTTGTGAGACCAAAGAAACATGGAACCAACCGCCATCTTAGATCACACCTCAGGCGGATTTAAAGAATTGTAAAATGTGTTCGATGCAGTGATTTTGAAGAGAATTGAAACGCGTGAACATGGGCGGCGTCAGATGTTATTACCTCTCTTATTTCAACTCTTTCGATATAGAGTCGTTCGTTTTTTTCTCTCTGGTAAAAGCAGCATTCATTTTTGAACTCCAAATGCTCAGTCGAACACTGCAAAATTTTGTGCAGTCAGAAATACATGTTAATAATGTAGATTTGGCCTGTGATCTAAATAGTCCTTTGCACAAATTAAATTTCAAACTCAAAAGAAAAACAAGTGCAAAACTATTTATGTTACAATTGTGGCCCAGGCACTTAGAATCTGTTGCATAAAAGTTGGTTGTAGTGGGTCAGGAAAAACTGTTTTGCCATTTGAATTTTTCCTTTAAGTACAGTTTTGTATAATCTTTTAATTGTAAATAATTTTCCATTAAAAAAATTATAGAAAAAAAAAATTCATAGGCACTTTAAAGTACTTTTCTTGCTTACCCAGGCATGTGTCTGTGTGGTTGACAGGAGAGGCAGAATTTCTGTAATATTTTGGCTTGCAGAGTTCACACTTGTCTCCCATGGTGTTATCAGTACAGTTCTCACACACTCCATATCTTTTGATTGCATCATATGTACAGCTCAAAGAATGGTTATTGCACCCACAGTCTGCAAGGGAATGAAAAAGGATACATTTACATGGTTTATATCAATGATATTTCTCTTTGAATGAAAGGAAAAGAGAAATGAGTTACTTATGCAAAAGACCACATTGCTACATGTATCCCTGTGGATACATCCCATATACATTGTACATGTATGGAGGAGTAGAGTTTTGGCAGGAACTTTAGTATATGTAATCCACTTTGACAATGTAACGCACGCAACTAGAACAATGCACATAAAATCAGAATAACAATTAAGAGACTGGTGGGCCACAGATTCTTTGGGGGCCCATATCTATTTAATTGTTCTCTGATGCATGGTAGGAACTTTAGTATATGTAATCCACTTTGACGATGTTACGCACGCAACTAGAACAATGCACATAAAATCAGAATAACAAGAGACTGGTGGGCCACAGACTCTTTCGGGGCCCATATCTATTTAATTGTTCTCTGATGCATGTGCAACATCGTCAAACTGGGCTATAAGGACATGTCAGTTTTAATTAGGTATTTGTGGTCCTGACTATGTACATGTACATGTACATGTAGCAAGTCAGTTAGATATGTACATTGTCTTTCCACCATTTAACTTTATTTTATATCAGTTTTTGTTGACCAATTCGTTGTTATAGATTTCTGGCAGATTCCAGACTTTAATCCCCCAGAAGTCAGTTACATTGTGGAATTTTTGTGGTTTTTCATATCCAGCAGAGTACACTATAGTACAGTGTGTGATTGCAAATTTTACATATAGTGTATGGTAAGCATAGCAAATTACATGTACATGTATCTCTCAGGACCAGCTCCTGCATGCAGCTTATAGCTATATATTGTAGCTATTGTTGTTGCCAGAGCGTAGGGGAGTGGGGCAATGGCACCCTTTCCCCAAGGAACTGCCACCTTCTCCCCTGATCAGGCTGCCTCCCCTCATTACACTCCCTTCACTCTCATACAATGTATGCATTGTATTTATACACATATACTGTCACTCACCCTTGGAGTCTGGAACATAATATTTTCCCCATTTGTTTAATGACAGCCTGAGTTTGCCTTACCTTACCCCCAAATATTTCCCCCATTTTTTCCCATTTCTGATTATGCCTGACCAATTACTGTGCTTACCCCAAAATCCTGGCAACAACCCTGAATAGTTATTTGAGGAGAAGGAAATACAAATCTATAACGAAAGTGTACTTTACTCTCTCAACTGCATGCCTTAATTCCCACGACAAAATGTACATATGTACCTGGCCATTACAGTTAATGGAATTACTTAATTGTATCCAGGCATAATGATTTATGTTGTTACATGTACATGTACATATACCCATACAGGGCTCGAAATTAAGAAAAAAAAGGAGGCGTAATTGTACGCCCAGCTTAAAAATTTTAGGCGTAATTCTACAAAATTTAGGCGTAATGTAATGTAAACTATTTTCCCGCGCGAAACAAGTTGTTTTGCATGACAAAAGACTGTTTTGCATGACAAAACCTATAGATAGGAGCTGGTCAAACTTTGACATTTTGCGGTTTAAAGTTCAGACTTCACGCCAAACGTCGCCGCGTAATTAGGGGCCGTCGACATATTCGAAATGCCCCGCTTAACGCACAACGGACGTTAAGGTCAGACCCCCTCCCCCCCTCACCCTTAACGTCCACCCATTGTTTTATGCTTTTAAGGTCAGGAAAAACAGTAATGAAATACACGGGAGTTCACTTATAAACAAAGTATAAAACAAGCTTTCAGTAACTCGAATTCCCGTACGAGCTCATTTCGGATCTTGACTAAAATACTCATTATCCACACGACTATAAAACTGAATTTCACTACCTGGAGGTTTGAGGTATTTCATGATACTTCTAATCAAAAGACTTTGTTGAAATTTCCGAGAAATTCAACAGAAATTGCGCTCTAATGTAAATTTACCTGACTGGAAACGTTTGATTAAAAAGTGTACTTCTATTGATGAAAAAGTGTTTGTTCTAAATGCCCCACACTAACGTCCATGCCCTTACCCCCTCCCCCCTAAACGTCCGTTGTGCGTTAAGCGGGGCATTTCGAATATGTCGACGGCCCCTTAGTAAACTATGCGTTTCAAACTTGAAACAACAGACAAAAAAGTTTACACTAAACGCTTGCTTGCAAATGGTAGTAATTTGTTCAAAAAAATAAGATAGTTTTAGAGATTTGGAAATAAGACTTGTCTTCCGATAATTTTTACCTTTGTAAGAGGATGTAGGCGTAATTTTACGCCTAAGTGGAAAACGAAAAAATCTAGGCGTATTTACGCCCGTATCGGGCGCAATTTCGAGCCCTGCCATAAGTATTCTAGATACAACACACACTGTCGTTGGTTGAACTGGGATCACGTGACAGTCAACAAAATCCAATGTATCCAACATGGGATATGTACATGTACATGTATCTCACCATGTGATGTATCCAACATGGGATATAATTAAAATGTATCTGACACCATGTGATCACATCGTGACATACAAGATAGTGTGATGACTCAGGGTTCTTCCAACACAGGCATAGTAGGGAGGGGGGGGGAGGGGGGGGGGGGGGGGGGGTGGGGGGAGGTAAAAAATTTGAGTTGGGGTTTTTATTTCAAATCCAGGCTTCTACGGTACTGGTAAGTAAAAAGAGTACTGTAGAACATGTGTAGCCTTTAAATGCGCGGTCAAGTAGAGTACACAGAGAAAATCGCCAGTCGCGAGTTAAGGAACACAAGAAGACACTGTATAGGTTTTTGTCGAGTTTTATTCAAGATTTACGTTGTACATGGAAAACTAAAAAATTCCATACAAATGCTGTTAAATATTATACAGACCGTGTTGTCGTCCATGTAATTTTATTTCCAAGTCCGATTTTGTTAGCAGTGCGCATGTGTGAATAAAATTAAGAGACTGGAAACAAATTAGCATAAGTAGAGGGACTGTGTTCGATGATTAGTCACCTATAGAATAAACGGTGGTGTAAAAATCAACAAGCGCTTCTGTGGCGCAGTGCGTTAATCGACTGGACTATCATCTACCAGGCGTTCCTCGTAACACTGTCTCAAGTTAAGCCCGATCGGGCGAGGTTAGTAAGTGGATGGGTGACCGTCTAGGTAAGTGGTATAGTAACGTGTCTCAGGGGGGACACGGGAAAAGGGGGATGGGACTGGGGAAGGGAGGGTAGAAATTAGAGGGAAGAGAGGGTTGACAAAAAATATTTTGTAGGTGGGTGGATTTTCTTTTTCTTTTTAGAATCTTGAAAAAATGAACCAGTTCAAAAAAATGGTACTGGTTCAAAAAAATTGTACTGGTTCAAATATATTTGTACCAGAGGTAATACATGTATTTGAACCACAACATATATAACAAATCACTTAATCAGTAAAAGTTTGTTTCAAGGATCTCGGGGAAACAAAACTCACTGTTTCCCTCAGAGACAGTCATTAAGACAGTGTTTAATTTGTTACATGTATATAGCCATAATTATATAGTTTCTAGATATAACGTGCACCCTCATTGGTTGATTTATGGTCAGCTGACAAGTAACAAAACAAACTGTTACCTGCATGGGCAACAATTCCCAGTTGTTACCCACCACATGATCACATTGTGATAACTGGCTAAAGGCAGGAAACGGTCATTTGTTTACCAAAACATCTACATTGCATCTTTATCAAAAGCTTAAATTACCTTTTTCGTTGCAGGAAAGAGTTTAAAATGGAACCAACTCCAAAGAAACAATTTACATCTTTATCAAGCATGAGACAAAGAAATTGGTACTGCTAAAAATAATAAGATGCATATAAGAAATAAACAAAAGGCTACTAAAAATGCCGTAGTGACACTGGTAAATGTACATGTACATTGTAGTAAAACTTATGTCTATATTTACATACATGTATAACAAAACACTTAATGACTGGTCGCTTGAGAAACCTGAGTGGGTTTTGTTTCCCTTGACTGGCATCTCGGGAGACAAACCTCACCGTTTCCCTTGAGGCCATGCAGTCATTTAAAGTGTATAAATTATTATATTATGGCATATTATAGTCATGTACCTTCACAGGCTTCCCTCACTCTGTATGGCTTGTTATTGAACTGTGGCAGACATCTCTCACAATTTTGACCAGCAGTATTTCTTTCACAAATGCACTTGGAAATTATCTAAAGAAGATAATAAAGAATGCGTTGGTTGAAACATTGTTAGAATTTTACTTGTTTAAAAATTAATAATATTTTGGTTTTACTAAGTACTGTATATAATCAAGAATGAACAACCAAACACTAAATTAATGTTCTGTATACTCTGACTTATAATATTGTATCTCACACTCAAGAAATATATATATTATATATATAATTATATTGATTTCAAGGTTACATGGTCACAGGGCCCGGTTACATGATTGTATTTATAAGCAAGATCGAGCTTTAACCGGTAACCTGGATACCAGAGATTCTACTATGAAATCTTACTTCTCTACGCTAAAGATGTAAAGCACCACCAGCAATGAGAAAAGGTAATATAAGTTCACCAACTACATGTACATAGAGATTTCATTCACAAATTTGCTGATGTGTCAAAGTAGAAAGCTCACAATTGATGCTTATTAAAAGCAAGCCAAGTAATGTTCAGCCTTCATCAGACCAGTGGCTGTTTTCATTCAAAACCCTAACAGAGAAATGGCTGCAAGCTGTCTCCATCTCGTAGAATCCTTCTGAGTGGCATTCTGGGGAAAGCTTGAGCCCTTGACTTTATGGTTCAGCAGTAGAATGTGTGGTAATTAAATTACTAACCAGGGCAAAAACCAAACTTGGACTGAGGGGAGAGGGTTGAGTTAGCACTCTGGATTTCACTAAATAATTTTATAACCCAAATTGGCCCACTATACATGTATATTATGTAGTACACAATGCGTGAATTAACACCTTTTGATTGACACCCCCTCCACCTGACATGTATTAAGGAACTGGTCAGAACTGGCAGGGGGAGGGGGCAATTAGGAAGGGGGATTGTCATAATTTTTGAATTCCCCCAAAAATAGAGGGTAAAAAAATGGTCAGCTTAAAAAGGGTTGCTTAATACTATAATTTATGGGGAAGGGTAGAATATTTCACACTTATTGTCTGGTGAGGGTTATATTAGAATATAATTTTCCACATTCTGGATGCTGTGGGTTGCACGTAAATAGGAAATTGTGTGAAGCAAAATTATTCTCTGGGCCCCACCAAGCAGTTTTGTTTGTCGATTTTGAGTTGCTACATTAATGTATAGCCAGTTTCGATTGGTTTAGATGATGACAACCATATGGAAAAATTCACTTGCCAAAGTGGTGAAATCACCGGTCAAACCTAATTGCTTATCACAATCATTTTGTGATGTCTTCATAGCTGTGTCAACCTTGTCATGTCACACTTACCATCTAATTTACATACAATAAAATATATGTATTCCAAAAACCTTAATATCAAATTTTATGGACTCAAACCAGTTTTCGCATTAGGTGAAAACTGTTCATACCATAAATAAAATACAAATTTTCAAAGCATTTGATTCGGTAGGATTTCAAGATAATTTTTGGTGTGATCTCAAAGCAAAACAAACACTGCTGTCGGAGCTCATTGATTATTCAAAAATGTCACACTTCTGTTCGCGCAATTTGAGACTTTCAATTCAAAATGACGGATCCCACATTAAATAAAAAGAATTCCAGAATATTCTATTTGGTAGACGTTTATCAGTTGCCATGAGTATTAAAAGTTGAGAAACTTTCCCGCATTATTTAACTCTGCATTCTGCAATAAAATCACATGTCCCGCGAAGTTCGCGGCACTCTTGTTGTGTCAATTAAAAACCAGACTATCAGTTTCCACGGCTGAAAGCACATGTAAACACTGAAAAGCTGGCTTCTTGAATCTGTTGAATTGAAAACAATTACAGCATACGGAACGACTTTTAAAGAATCGTGAAGGGATATATTAAAGTACGGATATATTAAAGTATGAAAGTACAGAAGTCTGTAAAGTTTATCACTCCCAGATGAATAAAAAAACTCCTTCGGGAATCAAAACTCCTTCGATCGAGGCACATTACAGTACATGTATATATCCGTACCTGAGCACCTCTGGAACCAGGGTACCATATTGTACACATGTATGTGGCTGATCAAATAATCTTCAGATCGAATTGGAATTTTTGTGGAGGGAGGAAAAGCAGAGGACCTCGGAACAAGGACGAGATTACAACAAACTCGACTCACATGTGGCACCGCGTGCGATAGAATATTTTGGCTAACCATCAGAGAGTTGGTCAAGACCATCCATTCGAATGTTTTGATGAACAATTAGATAGTCAAGACCACCAAGGAACATTCGTTGCGGATTTCAAGACTGTAGCTTCAAAAGCTTCATTTAATTGCTACATGTACGTAATGGCGTGATCGAGACACCCTGCCGCTTCAGCCGCTTGGCCGGATTTTTGCCGTTCATCGTATGATAACCTCTCTATCTCGAATTAATACTTGTTCCTCTGCACTGGGTTTAGGATCCTGGATTTACACTCTTTCACTAATAAAAAGTTTAGCCCGTGTTCAAGTGGAACGTATAACGTAAATTTTATAGACCCAAGAGCTAGCTACATGTAGGTTTGTGGAAATGTTCATAAGCAGGCATTTTGTTTCCCGGCTGTAGACTGCGACTGATGATCGTGATTATCATAGTGATCGCAGTCAGATCGCGAGCAAGGTGCGAGAAGATAGTGAGCAAGGTAGTCGAGCAAGGTGTGAGCAGATCGCGAGCAAGGTGCGAGCAGATCACGATCAGTACACGCGATTTGATCGCGACTCGATCGCGATCAAATGTACCTATAGTTCCAGGTGGTACTGAATTTTGTAATCCAAACCCTACAACCCACAATTTAAAGTGCACCTACATGTAACGTTTATTTTGATATCATAAATATCGATTCTACATCAAGTTTTGAATACTTCTGTGAAGAAAGTTTTGGTTTACAGAGAATACTCTATGTTCTGCGTTCGTTTGAAATCGTGGAAATGTGACCTTTCCTGACCCATGACCGCGTAAGCAAAAGCCTGGGTCGATCCCTGGGTTGACGTCATCTCATTAATGCATTATTCTCCATGGTGTCTTTCTATCACAACAACATCGATTTATAAAGAATATACACTGTTTGCGAGTTGTTAGTAAAGAAAAAAGTCATTTTAGTCAACATGTTAAAGACCCTGTGTCCGAGCCCATGGTGCTTTGCGCGCGCAAATCATTTTCGTAGACTACGAAAATCAGAAAGATCGTTGTTGTTGTTTTGTGACTCCCGAATCTTTCGAAATCCAGCCCTAGTTTGGGCCATCGTGTAATTATTGATAGGTATATATGCTTAACTAACTTTCTTTTATCTTAACTTTTGTATAAATTATATACTTTTTTTAATGAAACTTTAGTTCGAATATTTCTTCGAATCCCTGTCTATGGCGAGTAGAGGAATGCCGGTGAAAGGACCGAGACAGCGAGGCGAAGTGACTCGACAAATAATCCTTCAGCAGTCCACATTTTACTTTCTCTAGGTCTACAAGAGAACACTTGTGGTTCAAAAGGACTACTACGTGAGTTTCCCTGGGATTTGCTGCACTAAGGGACCGGCGGGCTTCGTTGGAAATACAAAGCACAAAGCAACCACTTCTGGCATCAAGAACATTCGTAATTATAATTTCGCACGGCTAAGCTCCACTGAGGTGTTACAACTTATCTGTATATGTTTTGCATTTTTATTAGCAGAGAAAGCAATGTCCTTAACCTTTTTTTTCCATCCTCCAGTACGTCCGGAAAGTCTTGCTACCAAAACTACGATCGCGGGTCAAACTCCAATCTGCCGAGTTACAGCTGTTACTTCGCTGTGAGTTTGACTCGAGTGCGAGTACGACATTTCTTTTGCACTCAAAATATATCATTCGTAAGGAAAGTAGAGATCTTCAAATACAGCTAAGCAATACTGGAGACATGAAAACAAGGTAACAAGAGTATGTGTTTGCTTGTAGAGTTGTGAAAAGTCGCACTAGTAAATCGAATTAAAATCTAAAGACAGAACAACTGGCTTCCTGCCGAGTACTCTTAAAATCATATTCGAAGCATCCGGGGAAAATTCGTGGGCTCGATTGGGTTTTTGATCCAGACCGGTAGAAATTATGAAATTCGTTATCCAAAGTGTATGTGTACTTCTTTTATGAAACTTATAAACAATCGAGAGCATTTTAGTTCGCCTAAAAGCTGGCCTTTAATTTATGCGGCCGTTGATAAACAAACTAATCATAACATTGGCGCAAAGCACCATGGGCTCGGACACAGGGTCTTTAAGTATTTATTCAACTTAATTATTGCAAAGTTGAATTAATTATATGACGTCTACCCAGGGATCGACCCAGGCTTTTACTTACGCGGTCGTGGGTCAGTAAAGGTCACATTTTTACGATTTCAAACAAGCGCAGAACATAGAGTATTCTCTGTAAACCACAACTTTCTTCACAGAAGTACTCAACACTTGATGTAGAATCGATAATGATGATAACAAAATAAACGTTAGGTGCACTTTAAATAAATCTAACCTTATTAAACATAAATTCCCTTTTTACAATCTTGAAAAAGAATTACCTACAACTGTAGTTGAAATTTTTAAACCAGTTCATTTTGTTTTTAACCAGTTATTTTTTTTAATTAAAAAAAATTACCAGTTTAATTTTTTCAACAAAAAAAATTAACTGGTTTAAATATATTTAAACCAATGTATATGTAGTTGCTTTCCTATCATATGCAGGTATTGCCTTTTTTACTTTATTGAAATACTGTACATAATTATACATGTAGCATTATTAGATTTTAAAGAGCACAAATGGACATGTACTTGCCTTCTGACTGCACTGTGATGCTTGTCCATTACAGAAACATGAAGCCATGATGTCAAGGTTCTTGACAGCAAAAAACAAACTTTGCAACAGACTCTCGACAGCAGTCGCTGGATTAAACCCTGGTGGTGTGATGTACTTCACCAACATGACACGGATATTTGTCATCAGAAAGTAGTTCTGGTTTGTGTGATTGGACACAGCTCCCCTGGCTGTTTCGGAGTCTTTCATTGGTGCGTAGTCAATCTATAAAAAATGTGTGTACATATTTAAGGTTTTTAAGTATTATGATTTCAAGTATACATGTAGTATAAATATTATTATTAATTAAAACTGTGCACAGCCTCTACTCAGACCATCTGGTAAGAGTGAATTGAAGTTAGTAACATGCAAGCCAATATTTGGGGCTTATAACTTGTATAGGAACGAAGATTCTGTTCTACAGTATTCGATATTCGAGGTTAATTCGGACTGTTCTGTATGGTTTTTCACAACAAATCAGTGCACGAAAAATCCGGACTCAGAAATCAGACTTAGGTTTAAAACCGGTCCCGCCGCACATACGTGTAATATATAATTACATGTACATGTACATCACTAAACTGATAACTAAACAGGCTAAATATTAAACTTTGTCATGTAACGCACAGGTTCAAGGTTCAATTAAACCTCAGATGAATCACATACAGTACCGCCAGGAATTATAGAGACATTTACCGCAACTATGCTGCATGCAATGCCCGCGAAAAACCGCGGCCATTTTTTCCCTCTCCATCTTTGTCTAAATTTGTCTTTAGGATAAGTTTTTAGGATCAGTGTACTCTGGAACTGTGATTCACAGGGTTTTAGTTAATGACCATGGGAGACACACTGTCTACATGTATAATGCATCTCTTGTGAAGGGTCATGGCAACGCAATTACATGTAATCCACATTCAAATTTTATACAGCTGCCTAGACATACATGTAATTAAAGTTTGGTTGGTGGTCGCCAAGTGATAATTTCAAAAGAGACTTGAAACTTTTGGGGTTGCAATTCAATGAAAACAAATGGCAGATATGATATAGCTGATAACAAGTGTAATATCTCGTAATACATTGTATCCTAATAAGGCTATTTTTTTTAGCTAAAACTAAAGTCATAAAAATCCCACATGAAACCCTAGCATTGACACATCATTGTGTCACAAGAGCATCCTTTAGCTGGGGTTTCTGTTGTTGCATTAGAATGTTAGATCTCTCGATCAGCATGGAGTTGGAACTGAGTGCTAGATAGTGTTTAGTAAACAATTTAAAAGAACAAAATTCAAAACAAAAGGGCTCAATATCAAAGCAAATTGTTCATGATACATATACACTGTAGTTACATGTAATTTAAGATGCTTAATGAAACTGCTAATTATTTAAGTAATGTCAATTTCGGTATTTAGCAGACATTTTAACAACAATTAATATAATGGTATTCACCAAGTTGACCAATCTTCAATTAATAATTCAAGATGATTTCTGGCACAACTTAATACAGCTGCACGCCATTAACATAGCATTATACATTGTATTTAGTATATGGATGTATACCGTATCTGTTTTCTCTCTCTTTTCATTACATGTACCTCGATCCGGTTTCGTTCCAATAAAGACGGACCAGAAGGAAGTTCAAAGTTTATAATAAATGTACTTCAATCCTCACTCTAGATCTATTAAATCTGAAACTTGGCAAACAGATATTTCTCTCAAGTTTGACCACAATAAACATCCAAAATTAACTTCAGATCATTTCATAAAACAGTTAAAGAACTTGATTTTAAAATTGAGAAAAGCGACTCCGGCGATATCGGTTTTCTCGTGCAATTTAATGTGGAATTACCTCGTCAGGCATGTGATTTTCCTATTATAGAATAGGCTAAGTGAGATTGTCAAGGTTTGATAAAAGTTTAATTAGTTAAACTTGACAGAAACATGAATAAGAAATTTGATAAATCGATCGTTCTTCTTTGATAAAAGTACGTATACTAAAGTTAAAATAAGTTGTGCTTTAATTTAAATTTTCGTTTAGATGTTATTGATAAACAGCATGTTCGGCACTTGGTTACATATTTTCCGGGATATTTTAAATAGTACCAGTACTGTAACTGTTAAAATCTTACCAGTTTTTGTGCGACATTTTGATCAATCTTGAAGCACTCCACTTTCATGCCATTTCTCCTATTCTCTGGGGTCTCAGTCATATTAAAAAAGTTCAGACAATTCGTAGAATAGAAAGCCAAATCGTGAAAACTCGCTCCATAGTTCTTGGACTTTGAGAAAAACATTGCGGCGGGCATCTCAAATTCGAAGTAGATTATTGTTTGGTACAGCATAAAAATTGCTCCAAAATCGAACTGTATATATACAGGCTGCTCAGTATTTTTTGATTTCCAGAAAGTTTGTTTGTCAAGGGCATCATTAATGAAGCTTGCAGGATGCGTTAGTTTGGGATCGTTCGCGTTGCAAACTTGCAAGCAGTTCTGCTTATTACAAAACTGTTCGGCGGTACCGTTATCCCCACACGTTGAATTCACTGTAGCGTTGAAATCACTTGATATATCCCTTCTTGAAGGAAAACAAGGCCCTGAATTGCAATCATTCTGACCCGAGACGAGGCCAAATGTCCACAAACACACCAGAATAATGATGAAAAAGTTAAAATTGGCGTAGAAACCCGACATGTTGGCTTCGTTTCCTGCTGAAAACTTCTCACCAGCGAATAACTCAAAGGTCCTGGTTGTTTTGAGCCCAAATCCTCGCTTATTGACTCATTTATGACTTTTAATGCGTCTCTATTGCAGAACGATGTTCAATACGAAGGAATTCGATGAGAAGTTTAGGCAAATATTCCTCTTCTCGAACGTTTACGTTTTCAAACTTGCATAGAATTCACCGCTACAGAAAGTCAATTAGAAACGCTCGCTCGGGAATGATAGAATGGTTGAGAGAAAATATGTAAAATCATCATCTACAGAGACTGAAACCACCAAACCTAAAAACAACATAAGCTCTCTAGCGCTTTCAAAGGTACAGGTAACATCTAGAACAATTATTTTACATCCGTAGTGAATTTGTATACCAAGTAAGGTAGGTAATTTTATAATTAGTTGGTTGGATTAACTGATCAAAATTACCTATTCTCTCTACAGTGCAACGATAAGCGACGCCCCCGAAGCGTCCTTGTTGCTGCTTGGAAACAAACTGTTTGAAACTGAGAAAATTTCCTTGCGAAATATTCCATGCAATTATTTTATTTGTGGAGGTATTCTACTTAATTTGCTACGGATAAGCGAAGGGTTCTAAGAGAAATAATAAAACGAGGCTTGCCGTGGAAAATTTGAAGCAACACAGCCGGATAAACAAAGAAGTCAACGGTTTCTACGCTAAAAAGGTAAAATTACGTCATGTCAAGAGAGTTAAGAACAATAGAGAATTATTTGCTTATCAGATATTCACATGACATCATAACAGTTTTTGGCAATATGCGTTGGCCTGCGGGCTCAAACTCTACATAAAACCAACAAATTATTCGCCTCAGGCTCAGTCGATATTTAACAATTATTCACTGAAGTGGAGGTGAATAGTGTGGTGGATATTTACCGAGCCGCTTCGGCGACATATTTTATGTCAAACGGGCAGGAACTCACGCGAGATGATCTCTGCATATGAAATCATATTCACTGTTTGAGTAGGCAATCAGAGCGCGCGAAAAGTGATATTCACTGCTGTGGTATATGTAAGCGGCTCATGATATTACGAACAATTTTGAAATATCACTCACGGTATTTATGCCAAATATCACTACACATCATGCTATTACCTATACTAATTGTTAATTAGTATATTTAGCAAATTTCCTCTGGTTTTCCGTGGTGTGGACTCTTATTTACCACGATTTACGTCATCACGTGGTCAAAATTTGTTGTGGACTCACGAGGCCCGCCAAGTGAGTCCACAACAAATTTTGAACACGTGATGACGTAAATCGTGGTAAATAAGAGTCCACACCACGGAAAACCAGAGGAAATTAGTTTTTTACAACAATATTAGAAAACGTACAAGGAAGTTTCGTTACAAAGCGTGACAGCTTTGAAAGAGCCAGCGTTGTCTATAACTTTCTCGCGTAGCACCGTTATAGGGACTTCCATTTACCACCGTACATCGACCAATCAGATCGCGAGATTACCGGCAGTTGTGGTAAAATTAGCAAATTTCCTCTGGCTTTCAGTGGTGTGGACTCTTATTTACCACGATTTACATCATCACATGGTCAAAATTTGTTGTGGGCTCGCGAGGCGGAGTTGCTAACCAGTGAATATCACCTCGCGATCACCAGCGATCACCTCGCGCGAGTTTTTCTCCATTTGACAGAAAATAAAATAACTATTTGGTGCTGGTTATTCAATATACATCTTTTATTTGTTTATGTACGTACCATTCGGTTTCCAGATGTGGGGTTTTCGGTGAGCCCGCGATCCTCTCCTCATTAACGGCTGGGCGCGCGATTGGTTTTAGCCAGAATGTCTTTGCATAATTTACATCGTAAACTGTTTGAAAGCCGGACCGGGGCATCAAACGCTTTCGATTACTGTTACAAAATGCGTTTAAATTTTCTCTGGAAAAGTTTTGATTTCGAAGAAATCAAGGATTCACACAAAGCAGCAGTAAGACACAGGCTAACCATCCCCTCATTTTGTATATTTGTCACTGATATTAATCCGTTATTTCTCTGCAAATTGTGAAATAAAATACCTTTTTGTGTATGGGTTGATTTAGCGCGCTCCTAATACAGCTCGGGCTTCCTGTGGCTCAGGTGAGGATTGGAAGGCCTACCCATGAACACTTGCGCTTGGAAATTTGTCAAGAAGGCAAGAAACTTCGAGTTTCCCGCGAGTTTTGTCATTTCCAACTAAATTTCTCCTTGAAGTTTTTTACTCTAGAAACTAGAGATGGATTCAACAAAGTCAGAAATATACTTTTTAACTTTACCTGACTCGCTAAACATCTTCAATTTTTGAACTTTTCATACAATCTGAGGATATTTATCGGACACTTTTCTCGAGATGAGGTTGTTTGGGAGAAATTTCCCGCGAACTCAAGTCGTAAATCTTACACTGAAAGAAATTAACTACAAACCTTTTAGACAACTAACCTTGCCTGGAAATTAGCATGAGCAGTGACATAAATAAATTGAGTAAGTGTCTAATTTGTGCAAAGGGCGTCACAGGGCTCCGTGTTTAAGAGGTTTACATAGCCGTTGAAAATGCGTATTGTTTACGATGTTTCGATACCATTCACAAAATGTCGCGCTCACTGGATATACAGTACTCACGCCGATCTTTCGTGAAGCATTTCGCGAACAGTACGAGTGGTGTTTATTGTTAATTATACCAAAAAAAAAGACGATTCTTTGTTAATCATTTTACTTAAAAACAATTATGATTACCTGAAAAGATAAAGGGCAGAAATAAGTAATACTTTGGTTTATTCAGTCGCGCGCTCGTACAAAAGCAGCTATGATCCACAGGGACTAGAATATTGGTTTACCTGTGGTTTCTTTGCCGCGTGAGAGTGGTTGTGAATTTATCGTAGTCTGTTTGTTTTTATCCCAAAATTGTTCATTCGCAGCCTAAAATTCGGACAATAAAGTTATCTGGCTGTAAAATGAACCAGCTAAATGTGTAGCTTATTTATTATTCTGTGGTCTGTATTAGTTTGAAGATTTAAGCGTTTGACTGGTTCACGGACACCTGTTCGCTCATTTTCACTTGTATAAGTATTAGAAAGGGAACCAAGGTGAGCCGAGGTTTTTACTTTTTGGCTGCAACGTATAATCCCACGGGGAGCGACGGGACATGCTTTACCCTATCCTAGAAGGGAGATACGTCACGCGACATGTTTCGTGACTCATAACGACTCAAACGCTTAGTAACCCCGAAGGGATTTTTTTGTCAAACTAAATGTTCCTGGTACCTCCCCTACTGAGTCGCTTTTTTGTCAACAACGTAGCAGCGAAATAGTAAAAACCTTGGCTCACAAAAACGAAAATAAAATGTGTTGAAATGTTGTCTTAAACTATAGGGCTTGCCAAAAAAAGTCACAGCAAGAGTGAGAAAATACTTAAACAACTCACATATGTGAATTAAATTAGAGATTATGAAATTTTCAAAGGATTTCTGGTCGTTTTTCTTAACGCTTTGTCTTCAATTCCCTTTCAATACGTTATAGCAAGGCGATCGGCAGCGAAAATCAGCGAACAGGTATCGGTGAACTCAAACGCTTAAATCTCGCTCAAAACATTACCCGGTGTCTTAAAACTAATGCAGACTACAGAATAATAAATTTCACAACCACTCTCGCGCGGCAAAGAAATCACAGGTAACCACACGCATCAAAACTAATGTTTCGATCCTATCTTCCAATCGCCAAATGGCTAGTTTCCTATCTAATGAAAATGTGTTAAAGGACTCACTCAGTGCATATCGTAAAGGCCGTACAACTACCACTGTCATGCTTGCCATGAGAGATGACATTATACGTGCTATGAAACGCGGGGAGGTCACCATGGCGATACTTGCAGACTTTTCAAAGACATTCGACACCGTTACCTATGAAACCGTACTGGTGAAACTACACAAACAAGGCTTTTCGAAGTTCTATTTGAGATGGGTTGTCAACTATCTAACTGGACGCACACAGTATGTCCAGATTGATGATAGGACATCTCGAAGAATTAAAGTTACGTTCGGGGTACCCCAAGGGTCAATCCTTGGACCAGTCCTATTTAACTTGTATGTTAATGACCTATCGGATCGTTTGAAGTTGGTGACATCATATCAGTATGCCGATGACACTACGATATACACTCACGGCAAGCCCATGAAAGTTAAAGAGTGCGAGGACCGGCTACAATATGCCCTTGACCAATTAACATCATGGTCCGTCGCTTCTAACCTCGTGCTTAATCCCAAAAAAACGAAAGTCATGCTGTTCTCCACTGCTCAGCTCTCCCGGGTTCATAATCTGGATGACTATACTATTCGTCTATCTGTGGGTGGCAAACAGCTTGAAAGAGTGACTTCTGTTCGCCTTCTCGGGACACTAAAGTGAACCGATGATGTAAACTCTACTATATCATCTTGTTATTCTGTTTTATCCATTATTAGAAAACTGAAACATTTAGCACCTTTCATGCTTAGGAAGCATTTAGTTGAAAGTCTCATTTTACCAAAGCTTGACTTTAATGATGTTGTGCTACACCCAATTCCTGGCTATCTTGTCAAACGCTTACAGCGTGTCCAACTTGCTGCTGCTGGTTTTGTTCTCAATCGTTATGCTATTAGAACTGATATCTTAAAACTTTGTTGGCTACCCGTCTTAGAACGCAGAAAATTTCACTTGTTAAAGCTTGTATATAAGGCCCTTCATTATAGTGACTGGCCACTTTATCTTCCATTAGAATTGTACATACCCAATAGAACACTACGGTCAGCCAGCAGTAAACAGTTAAAGGTCCCACCTGAAAATCGCACATTCAGGGATACCAATTCATCCGTGTTCAATAATTTACCTGTAAATATTAGGAACTCTGCAACCTATGCTGAATTTTGTCGGTTATGGAAAGGATATCTAAAGAACTGCGCTGCCGACAGACTCCATTGATTAATTTTACAATAGTTACGTATAGCCATATTTCAATCCTTAGTACGGTTATTATTACATCTCAGTTATATCTTAGTCATATTTTATCAACATTTTATATTTTACATTATTTAGATTAACAGGCGAAGAGCCACCTAGTGGAAGTACTGTTAATAAACCATTATTATTATTATTATTATTATTATTATTATATTCTAGTATCGGTTAGGGACTCCCTGTGCTGTGAGCGCGCGCTCATTGTTCGAAAATTGCGTGATCAGATTGCGTCAGCAGCGCGCGCGAACCTCTAAAATTGAAAACTTTTCACTCAAATCACAGGTAATTCTCTGCATATTTTCCCATTTTTCGTAGGCTTTCATTGCAAAGTAATGGTCAGAAATACGGGGAAGTCAAAGCTAGCCTAAACATACGTCAAAATCACAGGAAAAACTTTCGTTTTGAGATGCTTTGTGAAAATTTGTGCTGCTGAAGTCCGATCTCCACGAAATTCAACGCAGAATAGATTGCTCACGTGACCGGGAAAATTGATATAGTTGCTACGCAAAGGATCGTGGGAAGGCCTTCTAATCCTCCTTGTTTACATATAGCTCGGGCTTCGCTGTGGCTCATCTCGCTAACTACCGAAAAATGCACAAGGCAGGCAACTAAATTCATGGCCGCCAAGCGAGACGCGCGAGAATTTTGCTGAAAAATGAAAACTTCTAGGTTCCTGCTCCCTCTCTAACATTCAAAATGTTGAAGAACAGTAAATGAGCTAAGTTTTTGGTGGTAATTCACGGCGATATCGAGTGGTACACACTCGCAAAAGCTTCCTAGAAACCGTCAAACTGGTCCAGATGTTCGTCAATTTTTTTTCGCCCTATGATTGGACAGATAAGAGCCATCATAAGGATTTATAACGGTCATCACATTCGAATTGTTTTAATCAAACTGTCGAATGATCTCCCGTATAGAATCCCCAGCGAAGAAATGGACAGCTGACATATTTATGACGACAGTAGCAAAGCTGATACGGTGTGATATTTCAAAAGTATCAGCTTTGCTACTGTCGTCATAATTTTATATTTTGGCTGGTTAGGTCCATACCTCGGATCCGGTGTTTTTGCAGGATTTTTGTATACGGTACTTGCTTATCAGTTTAGTTTTTGACATATTTACCCTAATCTCCCTCGTATAGGTTGTTTTGCAACTTCACACACCACTCCGATCGCGGGAAGTTTGTTTACAAAAATATACATTTCGCACGACCGCTAAACTTTCGTACTATGATTTCAGACCAAATTTTACTCTTCTCTGCTAGTATTACCATCAATAAATTCAGCACAAATACAGTTTATCACATCATTAAAAAATATTTAACTAGCAAATTACTGTGTTTGTAGTGAGCTTGCTCGTTCCAAGAGTGCCAGGATCTTTGAAATTTCTAGTCAAGAATGTGAAGAAGAAGTTCCACTTTCTTCCGATTTGAACTCCGGATAAATTCTTCAAAATAATGTTTATTTGAGCCTTATAGATTAGAACCTTCCACGACTAGACTGTGTTCATTTTATGGTTTTAGTCGTGAAACAAAACTCAAAAGGGCGCGAAAACTATAATCAAGACGCGTCCGCGCCAACCGGATGTAAAATATTAACTTCCGGCTTTATAAATTCAGCCCGGTTGACCGGGACACGGTCTCTCGAAACAGAGCCAGCCTGACTAAACAGGCTAGCCCGTCTCATGTCGGCAATGCAGGCGGTTGATTTTTGGTTTGTTTCACAGCCACGCCGGGATCTCGCGGCCAGCCCATCTCATGCAATCAGTTGACTAGTTCGGACTGTAGTTAGTTTGTTGTTTATTTGTTGTTGTCTTTTAAATAATTCGAAAAACGTTAAACAATCTGCTATTTTTTGGGGTGTCCACAGATGAAAGAAGATTAAATCCCGTATTCAAGAAAGACGACGAGTACTGAGGGGGAACTACTGCCCTCTGTCTATTCAAAGTGTACCGAGCAAAATTCTACAATCATGCATCACCGACACAATTGTAGATCACTGATACCAGCTCGTAATCGACTACCAGTAGGCTTATCGCAAGGGACACTCTACCGACTTATTATCATCTTAAACCGTTAGTTGCCACCAGTCCGTCCACTCTTTAACAAGCTCCCTGATAACGCCTTGCTCGTAATTCTCGACGTTTCCTCCTCAGTTTATACTAACATTCCGCATAATGAAGGCATTGACGCTTGTCGCTATTTTCTTCGTAACCGCGTTAATAAACATGCACCCACAGAAACCATCTCTGACCTTATACACATGATTCTTACTATGAATAATTTCTCGTTTAATCCGGCAACAACACTATCTACAAATACATGGAACCGCTATGGACACTAAAATGGCTCCTTCCTTCGCCAACATATTTCTCGCAAAATTCGAACGTGACGCACTTTCTAATTCACCCCACCAGCCACACACGTGGTGGAGATATACAGTATTGATGATATTTTCGTGATCTGGACCGTAGGACTGGATCGAATGAAAATATTCATTAATTACCTCAATAACCTCCACCCCACACCGCGGCAAAACGTCATGCGCATGCGTATTTGCTATATCTTGTCGGTGCGCGGCCGCCCCAAGTTTCCCGCGAAAACTGAAATGAAACAACAGGCAAATGCCGTGATTTTAAAATTTCTGCTTAAAAGTATCCATTTGTGAACTGTTTTATCAAAAATAAGAAAACCACTTAAAAGCTAAGCCTAAGACTTTAACAGGTTGAAGTTTTCTTAATTTGTGATTCACTGTGAGTTTACTAAGATATAAAATTATTTACTAAAAAAGTTGAAACCCTCGGTAATTCGTATTTGATAGCAGAGCATACCGTTTTGCCGCGGTGTGCCTCCACCCTACCATCAAGTTCACTTCTTCCCTTCTCCATTAACATCCCATTTCTCGACGTTAACGTTTTTCTTAAAAACGGACTTATAGAAACAGACTTGTACACTAAACCCACTGACAATTAAACACCAGTACCTTCTTAAAACGTCTTGTCACCCCGGTCACACCAAATACCCTAAATACTGGAGATGGGCTATCGACTCCAAACTTGTCGTGCAGGGTGTGGTCTTTATCGACTTTAAAAAAGCCTTTGACAGCATCTTTCACGAAGTCCTAATTCACAAGCTTGAGCATAATTTTGGCATTAATATAAGGGGGATCTGCTTGATTGGCTAAGAGATTATGTTAGTGAGAGAAAACAGTTCACCCGTATTAACGGAGAATCGTCCGAGTACGCCAACGTAACGTATGGAATTCCGCATGGATCTGTGCTGGGGCCGACACCTTTCACTCTCTACACAAGCGACTTACCTCAGGCAGTGGTCTCCGGATCTCTTTATATGTATGCAGTAGGCGAGTCTGTATGCTGTAGGCGAGTCTGTGGACGTCCGTCACTAATATGCTCAACAAGGTGCTAAAGGAGCTCGTGGATTGGAGTTGAAAAAATACCTCATACCTCATCGCCATGATCTTGACACAGCATTATCGGCCCGCTTAACGCCCTGTATCTTGGGAACCACAATATAAAATGGGTGGCCCACTAAGGCTGCTAGCGTGTCACCTGCTAGGTGTCACCATTGATAACAAACTTACGTGGACCCGTCATATACTAGAGGTTAAGAAAGGGTTTGCTAATAAGTTAAATTTATTAAAACGTAGCCGGTTTCTACTGCGCCATACCCTTTTGGATTCATATTCTAAGATAATTTTACCTTCCGTGATATATGCGTTGCCAATCTGAGGTATATTTACCAATAAGGATGGCATTCATGCCTTAGAATCGTTACATTGTGGAGCTGCTAGGCTAGTATACAGTCTTACGCGAGATATGCAGAACGGTACTCAAGGAAGCAAAATGGGACCCTTTATTTTCAATTTACAAAGTACGATTAGCTACACTAGCATGTAGATAACATTTTATATGAGTGCCTCCCCGCTTCTATGGACCATATTCTAGTTACGAATGACAGAACGCACAATTTACGCAACAGGAATAAGGTTATAGTGTCATGCTTCAATAGCTATTACATGAATAACTCGATAGCAAATAGAGCATCAATTGTGTGGAACCTGCTCACTCCTGACTTACCGGCGAACTCATGTCAAGAACTTTACTAGTAATATATTTTCATCAGGGCTACCCGCACACAAAGCCCCGGGTATATGAAGTTATGGGTAGAATCGGCCCCAGGCAGTTGAGAGCGGGTAGCTCTCAAAACCTCTAGTTTCCTTCGCTGCGGGGAGGTGGGAGTGGTGTTGTCGGATCTCTGGTACGTCTGAGTAGGAAAGACCAGGACCACGCTTGGCAGAAAAGGCGGGGTATATATAGCCGAAAACGTAGCGTGAATTGCATAAGGACGTCTCAAGGGATACGCTCAGGGTGATGGCTTGTGGAGTTCTGTCTAATTTTGGCGGTTAGCGGATTTCCCTGATGAGACTATATCAGGATAGACTGGATAGTCTATCCATCTACAACCTATAGTTACATCCTTCCCTCCTCCCAACCCTTATCTAAAATACGTCCCAATCCTAACCTAACTTCTAAATTTGCGGCAACGAAAAATAACGCTTAAAGCAAAGGTCCACACGAGTTTCTTAAAATGCTTGCGTGATCCCGTCAGATAGTTTTGCCTTTGGTAGTTGTCTGCTAGATGCAAAGGTAACGCAGCCAGAATATCTGCTACTCCTCCTGTATTCAGAACTTAGTTTAGTTTGATGTAGTGGCGCGTTGTGGAGGTGGTCTTCCAACTGATGTGATTCATGATAGCATCGGTACTCATACCCGACAATAATAGCGAGATCGCACAGCCACTTCTCAACCCATGTAACGTAATGTGGCGGTTTACGAAAACGGGTAGTTGTTTCACGTAAGTTGAGAGCCGCGCTTAAGTCAAACGGCCGCTATCACTTCCCCTGAAGGGTTTGACGGTCTGAAAAAAAACACTGTCTAAACGGGATCTTCAGGAGATCACACAATCGTCGGTATCCACATCGTTGGCAGAAACGAAAATCGTGGTCGTTCGGCTGAGCACACTCGGGACAGGAGACTGCCGGTACAAATATCCTTGCTACCATCGGTAGCGGCTGAGAAGAATGTTACTGCGTCAGACCCAACCGGAAAGCTCATAGATCATACGGAAAAGGGCCCGGTTTGAGACGATGTTTCGTTGGGAAAAGGAGTGCTTCCGGACAGCCCTACATCGACACTAGGCCTCTTCGATTGTCCATGGCATTCATCATTGGACACCAGAGTGGTAAAGGGGAAATATAGGGAACCACTATCGTCACGACCGCCTTTGCAAGCCTTATGAAATGCAATAATGGCGCTAAAATGGCGAAGAGAGGGAATACATAGGCATTCACAGTGACAACATCACAAACAGAGAGGTCGTTATTAAAGACATTTACTCCTCCAGAGTTTGGGGTCGGGTATGGCGTAAAATGGCGCAAAGGGTTCCCCTGTTTGTCTTTCTGGACATTTGAGTCGAGCGACATAAGATCGAGATTGTGTCCATGTGTCCCCTCAAAGTGAAATTGAACAATTTCCCAAGAAGTAGACTACAGCATGGCATCCGATCTCGACAAATTCCTTGAGAACCAGTCTGCTGGATTTAACTCCGATGGGACGTAACTCATATCTAATAGGAGATTCCTGTCAGTAACGCATTCGAAGATGAGTTTGGCGACCTGCGATAACTTCTTTGACCGTGAGCCTCGGCCAAGCCACGCATGAAGAGCGACCATGCTGTCTACCTGGACGCCTAATCTTGCATATCGGATATCATCTGGAAGCGACCCTAACGTTTTATGAACCGCCAGCATCTCTTTCACATTGCTATGCTCATTCCTCACATCTTCCTTTCAATAATCACCAATAGACAAGTTCCCAGATTCGAGGTGAATAGTGGCAGCCCAGCGAAAAGACGAGGCATCGGTTGAAATTGAAATAGCCACGTGCCGTTCTTGTCTCCAAGGAACAACCTTATTCCAGTCGTTTATAAATATCCAGAGCTCGATTTATTCGCGTAAGGTGGGTGTCAGCACCACGTCATAGCCATTCGAGGCCTTTCCCGTTGCGGCGGCCATTTCTCTTATGTAGAATTTCGCCCCTGGGAATGAAGGTGAGAAGGAGACACATTTTCCCATAAGCCTCTGAATGGATTTTAGGGGAACCACTGGTTTGTGCTGCAGCATTTTTTCCCCCTCACTTGGGCCAATTTCTCTTTTTTGGCCTGTGGGATTGAAAACGCTTGAGCGCAGGAGTCGAGGAGGAGTCGAGTCAGGAGTCGAGTCGCAGGATTCCCAGGTATATGATTTGGGTGACTGGATTAAGGACACACTTGGGTAAGGCCAGGAAGTAGCCAAGATTCACCAGAATCTTGCAGACCACATACAACGCTGTCTCCGCCGACTTATAACTACACTCCTGGGACCTCGTATCAATTGGACGAGACCACAAACCTTCCGAGGAGAATAACTCACCGGTGAGGCGGTCGTCGATGTGTAGAGAACATGCTATACCAAGCTTTCTGAAACAATGTGTAGGACCCAGACCCACTGTCTGATACACAAAAGGTGAGTTCTTCCAACCAAACGGAAGGGAGGCCCCCACGAACCACCAGCCTTTCCATTCTATGCCGAAATACTGCCTTTTACGCCTCCGAGAGAAAGATGTGGTCGTAACCCGATTCGTTTTTAATGTTATTCATATACGAGGACGTGTAGACAAACTGAAAGACTCCAGCCAGGGTCTCTAACGCAAAGAGGGTGTCGACCATACAAAGGTTCAAAAACCTTGCGTGGACGCACAACCTAGGTTTGTGTGGTTCGACCGTTAGAGGGAGGACCAGGTGAGGAGGAGGAGTATTATTGACCTCGCCCCACACCCTAACCGTCCCAGTTCCGATGCGATCTAAGATGGATTCTGTAAGGATATCGGAGAACCCCTTACATGAAGGATGATTTTTGAATATCCTTTGGGGTGGTACTGGTTTGTCATATTTTACGCCTTTATAAATTCCTTTATAGGATGTCATGAACTTTTGGATATCCACCCCGAGGATACCCACTCGAGCATATCATTCCGACAGTTATAGCCTTATATAATTTCTTCCCATAAAGCTCTGTGGTGACCTAACTTACCCGCTATAAACGTTTTGGGGTTCCGGAATGTCAACGTCCGAAAATCGACACTGTGCCCTGTAATTGCCCTATCGATGTCAAATAAGACTTCTCTCGGGTTAGCCACTTTTTCTGAACTCGATGTTTGCTAATCGATATGTAACCATCGCACATCCCTCTCCCTGCCACCTCTTTCAGCCTCTAGGGGATTAAAGTCACAAGGCTCTCTTTTGAAGCGTTTGACCTTGGGCTAAAAGAGGGACGGGATGAAAAGGAGACGAGTATAAGTGTGTATCCATATATAAAGCAGCAACTCGAGTTCAGAGAAAATGACTACCGTAGACCGACAATCGAGCTGAAGGGCATGCCCATAGCACAAAGCGCTTGTGGCATCACTTCTCTAACCTCCAGCTGAAACTTTCCAAAAGAAACATGGCAAATTTTCAGCACAAATATAGATTAATATTTGGACGCCTGAATGGGCGCAGACATAGCATGACTAAAAGTGATCGTTCATTGGCGCCTTTCGGGGCATGCACGAGCGAAGTGCCCCTCTCTGTTGCACACGAAACACTTTTGTGGGGGGCGTGGTCTAGAATTTGCACCACGCCTACGGTAGGGGCCCCTACGTGGCCGGCCACCCTGAAGGAATTCGCGTCGCGGGGAATGCTGCTCCTTTAGTGCTTTCCCTATAGCCCTCGCTACTTCGGCCTCTTCTTTTGAAGCCACGAGTTTAACGAGAATCTGTTGCAAAGACTGATTCCCGATCAGTGGTATGCACTGCCGCAGGACAACGGAAAAACGAGCTGCCCTTTCATCTTTTTTGTCTTTGGCCACGTCAACGACTTCTTCTAAGGCCGCTATGACGGTAGTAGTATAGGAGGGATGGAATTAGCCCCTTTTTTGCGGCGCTATGCTAATTTTTGCGGCGCTATGCTAATTTTTGCGGCGCTCTCATTAATTCAATGACGTCACGGTTCTATTGTCTTGGACTCATGAATAAAATGTGGCGCCCTCATGAATAAAATGCGGCGCTATGCTAATTTTTAAGGCGCTCATGAATAAAATGCGACGCTCTCATGAATAAAATGCGGCGCGCTCATGAATATCTATTGTTCCTTTGGATGAGGTCATCAATCTATTCGGGCATGTTTGGGCAAAGCCTATTGTTTGGAGGCGTGTTTGGGCAAAGCCTATTGTTTGGAGCAGCTATAAAGCTAGAACCGATCGCTCCCAAATCCATTCAAGAAATTGAGCAGCAACAAGATGGAAGTGATCTACAAGCTAGGACCTCGAGGCTACCACGCCAGCGCTAACATTTTCCACGGCAAGATGAGAGTTCACATTCGAAAGTACATTCAAGGCCAAAACAAGAAATTTCCCACCAAGGAGGGAATTGCTTTGACAGTCGACGAGTGGATCAACCTCAAAGACATTATGAAGGAGATGGACGATCTTATTGAAACCATCACAGAAAACCCAGGAAACCCCGACTATGAAGCCTTTGATCGCAGGAATCCACGACAGACTGAAATATCCGATGAACCAGAAGAAGTTTTTCGGCCAACACTTCAGAGACAAAATGCTATCCTGAAGACCACAGCAGTAGAAGATACCTCCTCAATGACGACTGAACCGGGAGATGTTGAAGAACACTCAGTACCCAGTGTTACGTTTGGAGGAAAGCCGCCTTTGAGCCAACTCAAACAGTGCTCAGTATGCAAGAGAACTCTGTGTTACTATGGAACTATTTGTAATACCTGTAACGGCGCTTGGCAGTCAAGTCTCTTTTAGAAATGCTATGTAAAATAAAGCCATGATGTGATACTGAATTGTGTCTTTGTATTAATTAAGGTATTGTATTTATGTAAATATTTCTTAATAAGTACTAACAAATCCACTTTATACGAATCATTTCGACATGACCTCGACTAAAGCAGTAGCTCGCTTTACCCTGCTGAGAAGTGTAGCAGCACAAACAGACTTTGGAAATGTAAATTGGTTTGAACTCATTGGAGATTATACTCAAATATCCCGATTAGAGATTGCTAAGAATGTACTTCCAGCAGTTGAAATTGAGGTGAATATCGGTCGTCTATTAACCTTTCTACGCTTTGCTAAAGAAATGGAGCTATCCGAGGAGGAATGGGGTGAATTGTTTCTACACATGCTCCAACATCATCCACATTTCTTAGAGATTCTATAAAAGAGAGCATCATTGACATTCTACATCACTTCTCACTTGACCGTCAAGCCAAGAACACAATGGGTTGTTTCCCTCCATCCTTACAAGTGGGACTAGAACGTGTTTTCAGTCGAGTGCGTTGTATTTTGGCCTGCTGTGGAGGTAAAATTATTGTGCAAAATTCTGAATTTTGTGATGGACAAAGAACTGGAGAAGATATATTACAATCCCGAGAACGAAGGCAGTTTTCGTGGTATCGATGCTGTTTACCGTGCTGCCAAAGAAAGAGGACTCAAGAAAATCACCCGTAAACAAGTGCAGGCCTGGTTGAGAAAGCAAGATGTGTACACTTTACACAAACCCGCGCGACGGCATTATGGGCGAAACAGAGTCATTGTAAGCGGTCTCGACAGCCAATTCCAAGCGGATCTTGTGGACTTGAGTTCTCTCAGTAAATATAACAACGGATACAAATATTTGCTTATGTGCATTGATGTCTTTAGCAAGGTCGCGTGGGCTGTTCCCCTGAAAACCAAGACTGGGAAAGAAATCATCGAGGCATTTCGCAAAATTTTCAAATCAGGAAGAAAACCTCTCAAGCTACAGACGGACAAAGGAACCGAGTTCCTGAACCGAGAATTCCAGAAGTTTTTAAGAGAAAACGATGTTGGATTTTTCACCACGCACGACGATAAAACAAAAGCATCTGTCGTAGAGCGGTTCAACAGAACATTCAAGACTCATATGTGGAAATATTTTACCTACAAAAACACTTTGAACTATGTAGATGTGCTTCCAAAACTTCTAAAATCTTATAACCACGCCTTTCACCGAAGTATCGGGATGAAACCTAGCGAGGTCAATAAGGGAAACGAACAAACTGTCTGGTATAGATTATATGGACCCCCTGTAAAACTTGTACGCTATAAGTTTCAAGTTGGAGACCAAGTCCGAATGAGTAAAACTAAAAAGACCTTTGAAAAAGGCTATCTTCCAAACTGGACCGAAGAGATATTTACCATATCTGAAAGAATACCAAGACATCCACCTGTCTATCGTTTAAAGGACTATCATGGAGAACTTTTAGAAGGAACATTTTACGAAGCCGAGTTACAGAGAGTCGAAAAGCAAGATGATTTCTACCGGGTAGAAAAAGTCTTAAAAAAGCGTCAACGGAAAGGTAGGATTGAATACCTTGTCCAGTGGAAGGGGTATCCCGAGAGTTTTAATTCTTGGGAAGATGAAAGGGATATAAAATACTTGTAATTAGATAGCTGATCGTTTTAATAAATTAATAAAGAAAATATTGTCTGTGTATAGGACTTATAAATTGACGCGCTTCCCGCCCCTCTCGTCATTTGTGTTTTACCACCATGGAGAACACACAGTTTTATTTGTGGCTGCCCTCTAACAGTAGTATGGATGTATTCCCCTCGAATACTTTAACAGAGTATCGAGTGCATCTCCCTCAATCGATTGAACTTTCTGGTGAGTGGGAGGTCGCTTTAACAGAAATCCAATACCCACATACCTGGAATAATGTTCAACAAAACTTTTGGAACCGTTTCTATTTGTATGACACTACTGTTCAGGTTCACGATCCGGCTATATGCATCGTTCCTCCTGGACATTACCCTTCTGTTGAAAAAGTCATCCAAGCCATCAACAACGAAATTCAGAAGGCAGATCCTAAGTTCAGGACTGTGAGATTGACTTATGACAAGTTATTACGCAAAGTCACCTTTCATACTTCCAACAACATCGGCATTATTTTCAATGAAATAGGAATTATGCTGGGATTCAAACAGGACACAAGGTACTTCAAAACCACAAAAGCTGAAAGAGAGGCAGATTTGGAACATGGCTTTCACAACCTTTATGCATACTGTGATATCGTGCAATCTCAGTTGGTCGGTGATTCTCAAGTACCTTTGCTGCGAATCATTCCCGTCGAAGGAAAAGATGGAGAACGGATCAGTAAGACATTCTTGAGCCCTCAGTATTTACCAGTCAGCAGAAAACAATTCGAGAGCATTGAAGTGAATATAAAACGCGACACAGGTGAAAAAGTGCCATTTTAATCTGGGAGAGTGTTGGTGACACTGCTGGAGGCCTGGTTGAAGGGTTTGGAAGAGATAGGTCAGTGTGACCCCAGGGATGGAGATACCTTGTCTTAGCATGTCGATATTTCGTTCTTTCCAGAAGTCACACATCTTCTCTAGAGCGTCACAGAAGGGTTGGACATCGAGGTTATTGTACCAGATGAGAAATTCTTTAAAGGTCTGCATGCTGTAGGTGGACCAAACTTCCTGACAGTACTGGTAGTCAGCTTCGGAGATGTTGGTGTTGGTGAGGGCGGAGTAGAAGGCTGTATGTGGAGGAAGAGAAGAGTGGTCCAACTTGTCTAGGGAATCCATCCACTCGTAAGGGAAGAAACCTTTGGCTTGTGGGCAGTCGTAGGCTTTTAGAAACTTGGCGTAACTGAACCCAGGAGCGAGAAAGTTAGTGACATCCAAGAAGCGTAAATGCTCTGTCTTCACACACATAAAATTATTATTCCGTTTTATGGTGAATTGGACTTGTTCGTTTTGGACTAGGACAGGGAAGAGGAATTCTTTAACGGCGTTCAGATCATACTTTCCCGAGTTGAAGCCTAGGACAGGTAGCTCTTTCAAGTACTCTTCGAAGCGGTCCCTCAGTTTTTTGAGTGGCTTTTCTTTCTTCTTTTTTGGTTGTGGTTCATCATTATCACTCTGCTCCTGATCCTCCTCTCGCTCTTGATTAAAGGCCCGGTAGAATGAGGGGTCTTGCTCCACCTCATCCGCATCTAAAAATGCCCGGTCTTCCTCAGTCTCCGACTCGATCTCTTCTTCTTCATCGTCGGTATTCATCAGATCTTCTCCTTCGTCACTCTCTTCCACGGGGCTCTCTATGATGGGTGTTGACGCTGGTTCTTCCTCGGGTCTCACCCCTAGCTTGTAGTCAATTTCTTCAAAGAGGTCCACGAATTCTTGTTTTATAAGGCGATAACTTTCTTGACTAATTTGGACGAGGTAGTCCACCATGTCTTTGACCAGCTCTTTGGAATTGCCGCCAGACACAAAACACTTCGGTTGCTCGTAGCTAGGGACGTTCGAACACACGCTGACACTGAGCGGCACATGTTTGGCTTCCCAGGTCAGTTTGTTGGTGTCTTTAGGTTCAGGGTGGTGGTCGAACATACATTCGAAGTCGTAGGTGGCTCTGTAGGGGAAGTACTTCAACTGTTCTGGAATGAAGAAACCTTCGTCTTCCAGTAAATTGAAGATGGTAGGAGGAGTCTTGTATACCCCACCCGGAAACGTGTAGCGGACTTTTGCTTCACAGGTACGCTCGTGCCGATTTAATCTGAATCCATCTTTCCAGAATTTCCCGCACCGGGAGCAGCAGAAGGATTTCGCATACTTCTTCATATCCTTGATATACGAGAAGTGCTTCTGGCGTAGGTTCAGGTAGAGGGTACTGGAATAATGGTGGTGAGAACGGTAAAGGAGTTGAGCAGCTAATTCAGGCTTGGAGTCATCATCTTCTTCATTTTCTTCTTCCCCACCCTCTGACTTGGTTGGTTCCAAGGAGTAGACGAAGACGTTGACTTCAAACAGCTGTTCCAGGGCGGATAGTTCCTCCAGGGTGAGGCCACAGAACTTCTTTTTATCGGGATGCGTGGTTCGATACCTAAATCAAACAGAACCGATAATTAATACGAACCAGCGAAGCGTTATTTCTGTATATGTACAATAAACGGTTGTTTTCACAAGACAATAAAAGTTTTGTTTTCTATAAATCAAAAGAAAGGGATCGTAATTTATACGAACCAGTGATGCGTATTTGTTGTCCTGTATTTGCATACGCACAATAAACGCTTGTTTTTTTTACAAGACAACCAAGTTTTCTATTGTTTTTGCCTCGAATATTCTTTGAAAGCAATCTGTGATGTGTTTTCTCTAAATCCTATGTGAGGCTTTGTTTCTTGATATAACAACCACCAGAGCATTTTTTTTTCGACTTCAGATACAAATCATTGGCATGAATGTAAACACACTTACCTCTCGTAATAATGTTGAGCGTCCCGTTCCAGATTTCTCAGATGGCAGCCGTTATGGAGCGCCAAGGCCCGGAAGAAGCAGAGGTTGTCTTCGTAAGGTTTGCCAGTCTTCTTTTCGATATCGAGGGGAGCGATGCCTCGGTTTTCCACGAGGTAGTGAGGGAGGTTTTTGCCGCGACCGATGGGATGACCTCTTATCTTGGTGATGAAGAAAGTGATGTTAGTGACCTTGTCCACCACCCATTTCGAGTTGGGGCGTTGTTGGCGTACCCATTCCAGAACGTCTAGGTTTTGAAGAGCGTCCCGGACCTGTTGGAGATCACCCGCATTGGTAATCAGAAAGGGTTCTTCAAAGGCCTGGTTGTTGTTGCGGGACGTGTAATGATACTGCAGCTCGCCGGTCTCGTTGTTCCTCAGGAGGTAGCCAAAGGAGATGTTCAGTTTGAAGACCGTAGACTGGTCCGCGAAGATCTGATCAAGATGGGGTAGGAGTTCTTGAGGTTGGAGGGAGGTCAGGCGAAAGTTGTACCAGTCTAGTAGTCTGTTCTGGCGCTGGAATCGGGTTCGGATTTGGAACCAGTGGCGACGGTACTCAAGGACAGGGCTCTGCTGGTCTTCCGGGAGGTCGGCGATGGCCTTTGGATCCTCTTGCCAGCTGGAACTTGGGGTGGATTTTGGTTGTGGTTTCTCAGCAGGACTGGGCTTCGCTTTCTTCGGTATAGGTCCTGAAAATAAGAAACTCTTGTGAGTTAAATTTACATATGACTAATCCCCCCACACAAAAGACTTGTCCAAACATGCCCTTGCGTTCTATTGTGCTAGCTGAACACGAATCTGCATATGACTAATCCCTTTACCCAAAAGAACGTTCTACATGGTTGACTTCAACATGAATTTGCATACGACTAATCCCTAACACGAAAGACTTGTCCAAACATGCCCTACCGTTCTATTGTTCTACATAAAGTGACATGAATTTGCATACGACTAATCCCTCACACAAAAGACTTATCCAAACAGGTCCACTATTGTTCGCACACTATTGTTCGCATAGGAATCATCCTCAAAAAATCTCTCTAAAAAATAAAGTTACTTACCGGATTTATCTTCGTTGGGCCGTTTCTTGTTAGTGGAGGACTTGGGGTGGGCGGTCTTTTGATGGGTTCGGTAGGGTGCCATATTGTGGAATTCTTCCCCACAAGTGTTGCATTTGTAGTCGCGCTGGGCAGCTCGGTTCTCGTGGACTTGCTTCTCGTGGCGTTTTAAATCAGCTTTTCGCTGAAATTTCTTGTTACAGTGAACACACTCATGCTGCTTTTCGCCGTTGTGGGTCTGCCTATGTCGCGTCAGGTCACGGCCTCGCGAAAAGACTTTGCCACACGTCTCACACTCGTGTTTCGTTTTTTTTTGGTGCGAGGATCATTCTCTTTGTCCTCGACAGCTCGTTTTTGGCCTGCTCCCATTTGTACATCCTAGAAAAAAGAAATACACAAAAAACTCTGAACTCATGAACTCTGAATAGATGGAACAGAATACAAATAAATATCATACTTCAACCTCTACACGATCATAACACTTACCTCCGTTTCCAACTCCGTTTCCCAATCGCTCCAAGGCTCGAAAATCTCGGGTGGGATGTCCAGAACTTCGCCCAAATCATTCTGAATGGACAGCAAAGAATTCAAATGAAATTCAAGCTTAACTTTGAACAACTTTACGTGATCATAGCACTTACCACCGTTTCCAGCTCTTTTTCCCAGTCGTTCCAAGGCTCCAACACCTCAAGAGGAATCTCTTCTGGCATGGTCTATAAAGTAAAAAAGACTTACCAATCTGTACACAAATAAAAAGGTCATGGTGTAAATACAATTCAAAATAATACTTACGTCGGGGTCAACTGCTGCTAACTCGAGTAGCTTTGCAATGGCTTCTGAAATGTCGTCTTCCAAAGTGGTTATTTGAGTAGTATCCATCTTGTTGCTGCTCAACTTCGAATGGATTCAGGACCGATCGGTTCTAGCTTTATAGCTACTCCAAACAATAGGCTTTGTCCAAACATGCCCGAATAGATTGATGACCTCATCCAAAGGAACAATAGATATTCATGAGCGCGCCGCATTTTATTCATGAGCGCCTTAAAAATTAGCATAGCTCCGCATTTTATTCATGAGGGCGCCACATTTTATTCATGAGTCCAAGACAATAGAACCGTGACGTCATTGAATTAATGAGAGCGCCGCAAAAATTAGCATAGCGCCGCAAAAATTAGCATAGCGCCGCAAAAAAGGGGCTAATTCCATCCCTCCTATACTACTGACGGTGTAAGCGTCAAATAGGACCGCTGGGCGGGAGATCAGTAGCTGTACTGCCGCTATCACTGAGTCGACGGACGAGGCATCCGATCCATTCTGCGCTCCAATTGTCAAAATCCTTTCGTATGTCTTTGGTAGGATCGTTAGCTTGCGAAAAACCAAATATGATATCCGACTCAGTACTACATAAACGTGGAAAACCATCAGATCTCCTCATCTAAATGCTCTAATAAAGAAGCCGCCGATTTTCCACATTCACCATTATCTCCTAATCCAGCCTTTATTTCATTGCTATCTTGCGTACCACAACGTGAATGTGTACAGTTTCCACAGTGCCACAGCCCTTTACTCGACCTAAACAATCATTTTGCACCTAGCATTAGTACCCTTAGTATTAGCTACAAATCTTTAACTCGATTTGTACAAACACTGCCCCACAGATCCTTGGCTTGGTCTGTACAAGTAACAAACACGTTTCTTTGATATAACAAATCCTTGACTCGGTTGGTACGTTTAACCCTGCACCACAGATCCTTGGTTCGATCTGTGCACTGAAAATATGCCGTAAGCATTAGTACAAACTGCTTGATTGTACAATTGGTACAGCCCCACAGATCCTTGGCTTGATCCGTATAATTTACATGCCCTTAGCCTTGATACAAATCCTTAATTCGATTTATACAATTGGTACAACACCACAGATCCTTGGCTCGGTCTGTATAGCTCACATGCCCTTAGCCATGATACACATCCTTGACTCGAATTGTAGAATTGACACCGCCCTACAGGTCCTTCGCTCGATCTGTACAAAATAATAATGCCCTTACCAATAGTACAAAACCTTAACTCGATCTGTACAATTAACTCAGCACTACAGATCTTTGGCTCGATTTGTATCACTAACAATGCCTTAGCATTGATACAAATCCTTAATTCGATTTGTACAATTGACACAGCACTACAGATCCTTAGCTCGATCTGTACAAATAAACAATACCCATGAGCATTTAGTACAATTCCTTGACTCGAATTGTACAATTGATACAGCACTACAGATCCTTTGCTCGATCTGAATAATTCACATGCCGGTTTACCATTGGCACAAATCCTTGAATTGACTCGACTTCTACGATTAGCACAGCACCATATATCCTTGGCTCGACCTATAACATTTGCGCTTATCACTGATAAAATATGTGACCCGTTTACCCAACCGATCCAGCACGACAAGTCCATACTAATTAACATACGATAAAACTCCTAGAATAAATAGCACGCGGCGAACTTGGCAATTGTGCAATAACACTTAGTAACGACTAACTAAGTGCCTACGAATGACACTGCATTGCAAAGCACGTGAATTACAGCCTAATAGGGCCGTGAACGCTGCCGGAGAACTAAAAACGGTAGGAGTGTATAAAACTAGAATAGATTAGCGGCGTCGCGGAAAAATACGATGAGACTAAAACTGATATATAAAAGGCTCGAAAGTGAAGAAAGCTTTGTCTACAACTCAAACTAGATACATGGCAGGTAGAACAATTTTAGTGCCTTCCGATAGAAAGAAAATTAAAAGCCTATTCACCTCAAGTCCTTTAGGCTGAGAATCATCGCTTGAGATTTTTTCCCGACAATGAAGTTGAAGGGTTGCCGGCAGAAATTTCTGGGGTCGTCTCGGCTGTCAGACGTTATCGCGGTGGCAGGGGCTTCCTCTATAAGTTCTAACGCCGACGAAATTTCCCTTAGAGAAGCGGTGAACGGACGCGTAGCGGTAAACATCCTCGACCCTCCTTCACCGTGAATTGTGCAACTGACATATTTACATAACATTGATTCAGTTTATATAATGCTAATGACGTCATGAAGAAGTCTTATGAATATTCAACAGGTTTGAATAGTTTCTGTTTATGACTTGGTTCTGCTGAGTTGCTTTACACCAAGATTATACATAACGAAAATAATAATAGATAATAATATTAGTTAATAATAAATAGTTAATAATAAATAACTAAATAGGAGTTAAGGGTAGCGGTCGTATTTACATAGCAATGTTAACTAAGGCTCGAAAACTGTTAACTGTATCAGTATCAGCTGGATGGCTAGGCAAGTCATTCCATTCAGGAACTGTACGTGGGAAAAAAGAATACTTGAAACAGTTTAAAGATAGCGAGAAGACATTATTTACGCCTGGTGATAGTATGTGAAAAAGATACATTGTCTTTAGCGTCGATGCCAATATGCCCATTTAGGATCTTATACATTGTGAACAGCCTATTACACTTTCTTAAGGAGGCTAAACTAGGCCAATTTAAGTCTTGCAACATTGCCGATACACTCTCCAGGCGTGAGTACCTATTAAAGGTAAACCGAGCTGCACGCCTCAGCTGGATCATTTATGTTCCGGAAAGTGAATGGGTTCCAGATGGAACTAGTGTAATGAAGGTCAGACCTTACAATACTTAGGTAGGCGCTAGCTTTGACCTCAGGTGAGGAATTATATAAATTGCGCCTGAGAAGATTTAAAGTACGCGAGCCCTTCTTTGATATAAATTCAATGTGCGAGTTCCAGCGTAAATCAGTAGAAATATGGCCGCCTAGATAAGGATGCGCCCATGTTTCTTCTAGGGGGCGTCCGTACAGATGGTAAACGAATTTGGATGGGCATTTCTTGTTAGAGACGTAGAGCACGCGACACTTGGAAGGGTTAAGACCAAGTCAGAAGACCAAGTAGCGAGTTTGTCAAGATCGGCTTGCAGTTGGGAGCAGGAGTCTGGAGGTACTAGTTGCAGATACAGTGCGCAGTCGTCAGCGAATAGGCGAGCCTTTGAAGAGCAGGAACAGGAGTGGCCCCAATACCGACCTGATGTAGACCTTAATGCTTAACAGCAGATTTTGATTTTTACTTCTATATCAGTGTTAATTTTAGATAGTTTTAGTAATATTATATAGATTTAGCACTTTAATGTGAAATTTGTATATAGTTAGTTTATTTTAGTATTATACACGCCCCCACGCTTTAATCTTTTATCCTGTTTAAATAAACGTTATTGTATTGTATTGACTTGTATTTGTCCGGCCTGAATTTGCTTTTACCGACTCTAAAAGTTACAAAACCGAATTCCCCGGCCCAATTCCTTTCTCTTTGAGTCCGCTCCCTTGGAATAAAAGAGCAACGTACACTTGCTTTAGAGACGAACAGCGATTTTCAGTACCGCCGTATCAAATGAGTGAAGCTTGCTGTGATTTCCACGTTAGGATGTCAGGCTGGAGTTTGGCGTTGTCGCGTGGACATGTTGTTTTGGATTTTGACTCGTTGTTTTTACATGGTGTCAGAAAGTGTTTTCGAACTCAAACATGGATACCGAGTGCTTAAAGCTTGGAAGGAAACATTTCCGAAAACTGTAGAGGATTTATGTAAATACGATATCTAGATCACGGCTTCGGAAAAAACGGATGCGATTGAAGTCTTCAACATCTTCCAGTTTCCTGAGCGAGACTGAAAAAAAGCTGGATAAACTGAGTTCTCAAGCAATTTTACAGGTACTGCAACCCAATGAAGAATGTGGTTTTTGAAAGGCACCAGTTTTGGATGACTTCGCATAAAGATACGTGTGGGCATCTGCTCCGTAATAAATTTCAATCCGCTAGGAGACGCATACCACAACTTAAAATCAAACCGCTCGACAGCATTATAGACTCTAGTAGACTCGATATATCTATGTACGTACTAATGTATGGTTATAAAATACAAAACGAAAGACAACATTACTACAGGCATTACCGCATAAAATCTAAACTAAATTGGTACATACCTTAAACGGTGTTTCTTCGACTTCTTGTACGACGAACGGATAACATGCAAATGAAAAACTGTTTGCGAACATACTAAATATAAAACAGAAGCACTTAACTATATAAACTAATAAACTGATTGGATGGTACATGGACATTACATTACTGTTTACATAAGCTAAGTGTAAATTACGGAAATGAAAATGTACACAAAGACTAATTACACAATAGAAATAGAAACAAGGGAAAAGAAACGTGACAAACTAATTATCTATGCGTAACGACATTAACCAAACCACTTAAGCACATAAGGATATGATTGGAATTTGACAAGTTCATGTTTCGGCGGTTTTGCTGCAACACACCGGCCTCCAAAGGCGCACATAATTCTTAAAGGAGCCTTTATAACTGACCTATGCGAAACCTAGTAAATCTGTCCATGATTAGTCTGATACTTTTTGCTTGATCTCCCTTGTCTTCCGTTTATCATATACCTTCTAATAGCCACAGCTTGCTAACGTCACGCCGAAGACGGGTCATTGCAGTCCTGACGACAACTTGCCTAACAGCGCCACACCGATCAAGAAAGGTCTCTTCGATTATTCCCTTTGGCCATCGTCCACGGGGGGCTTTCTCGTCTACGTGTAATAATAATAATAATAATAAGACTTTATTTAATGAGGGTGACACCAAACAGTTACAAACTGATAAACTTGTGGCCCTCTGAAGGTTTAACTAAGTATAAATATATCAAATATTAAAATATGGATAAAAGTTACATTAAAGTTCTACTAACAGTTGAGCCTAGAATTATTAATACAACCTAATTTAGAATTTAAGCCGGAAACTACACATATAGATATAAGATACGATAATGATTAAAAAGGATTACAAGGATTAAAAATGGTCTAGCTGAGACTGGTCTTCTAAAGCTTTTTTAAAAAGAGCAGATTTGAGAGAGTTGACGGATAGCAATTTTCTAACTTCTAAAGGCAGGGAGTTCCATTCTTTTATGCTTCGTACTGTGAAAAACGTATAAAACTTGATCTCCTACTGAAATTGCGGCGAGGGTGTAGCCATTTGTGTATTCTTTCGTCCATCGACTCCAGAATAGGTTCGTCAGATTATCGACTTCTGTGAATATTCCAGGGGGAGACTTGCGTTTGACCGTAAGAAGAGAAGTTTGCTTGGTGTCAAAGGCCCGAGATCGTTCGGATCATCTGTCTGTTGCGTAAGGGGTGGGTCATTGAGGATCTTCTCCACTTCTGCCATTAACGTGAGAAGTGTATCGTCATCAACTAGTTGATTTACAATCTTGCGAATGGACCGTATGATTCTTTCCCAGACGCCACCAGCATGACTTGCGGCGGGGGGATTGAAGTGCCATTCTACGCCACGTTTGCGAAGGTTCTCTCTGATCCGATCTTGATTCCAAATAGTTAAAGCTTGCTTTACTTCTGTTTCTGCGCCTTTGAAATTCGTGCCGTTGTGGGTTTAAACATCAGTGGGTGGACCCAGTCTACTGAGGAATCTCGAAAAGGCTTGAATAAAGGAATCACTGGTCAGGTTATGTGCAATTCCGATGTGTACGGCCCGGATTGCGAGGCACGTAAATATGGCAGTGCTGCGCTTGAACTTGACTAGGATTGGCCCGAAATAATCAATGCCGACACATGAAAATGGGGGACTGCCAGGAGTCACGCGAGCTTCCAAAATGGGTGCCATGATTTGCTCGCCCGGTCGAACATTCCATCGTCTACACTGTTGGCACTTCCTCACAACGCGTCTGACAGCAGTAGGTCTACGAAGAATCCAGTACTTCTGTTTCACTGTGTTTAGCACTTGGCTTCCGCCCACGTACCTTCTAACTGGTGATAATGGTGGATTACCAAATCTGTGACGTGATGTCTGTTGGGTAAAATCATGGGATGTTTAGCACTAAACCCAATCGGAGCTCTCTCAATACGCCTACCGACACGAATGACGTCATCAGTCATAATCTGGCTCAGCTTGCGTAAGGGGCTAACGTATCCTGCGTCGCTCAGTCGTTTACCAGAGAGTCTTGCCTGTTGGATTGGTAACATCCGTGGACTTGAGAATGAAGATTTCCTTAGGAAACACCTGCTGTTGGATAACTTTCAGGATCTCTTTAGCTGCAACAGAGACTTGACATTGACCGTAAAATGTCCCTTCTTGGGCTTGTCTGGTGAGAGTTTACCAGTTCGGTATTGCAGATACTGTTTGAAACGAAGTAGCCATGCAACAGCTTTCTGGAGTCCATACCATGATGAATAGTGATGAAGCAAGGAGTCTAGATTGTTTCGTTTAGCGATGGAATGTACTTGACCTTTCTTTTTCTTGAGCTCTTTATTATCATCAGATAACTCTGGTAATTGATCTGGATTCACTGGCCAATTACTTTCACCTTTACCAGGAATTCTGTACCTTTAATCCACTGCTCAAGCTTGGGAGATTCATCGGTCTTCAAACCACGTGAAGCATAATCTGCTGGATTAGATTCTGAATTCACAAACCTCCGTTGGGAGGGTGAAGATGCATCGTCGATCATCATCAGTCTGTTGGCCACAAACGTCTGGAACCTTCTCTTATATATTGGAGCACTATGGTGGAATCAGTCCAAAACACTGTCTCGTGAATTGGAAGATTCAGGTCTTCTTGGATGAGTCTGTCTAGTTCTACTGCTACCGTTGCAGCTGGCAGTTCCAGCCTAGGAATCGTCATGGTCTTTAGTGCCGCAGTTCTTGCTTTGTCTATGAGGATGCTAGAATGAATGTTTCCGTATACATTTACAAGACGAAGATACGACACAGCTCAGTGTCCTTCTTCTGTTGCATCAGAGAAGTGATGTAATTGGATGGAGCGAAGCTCACCAACTTCTGCGGGCTTGACGCAACATGGTGCTGTAATGCCCTGAACCTTAGGAGCTTGTTCAGCCATTCCTGAAGTTGAACAAGTTCCTCTTCTTTAATCACGTCATCCCATCCATATTCTTGCTTGCATAAATCTTGCAGTAGTATCTTAGCTGGCAAAATAACGGGAGCGGCGAGGCCAAGAGGATCGTACATCGAGGATACTAGCGATAGGATGCCTCTCCTTGTATCTACCTTGATCTTCTCAACCGTGCGGAAGCTAAAGGTATGTCTTTCAACATCCCACTGCATTCCTAAAGCTCGGTCAATTGGCAAATCTTCTAGACCAAAGTCATTTACCGATGGGGCTCGCTCATTCGCTGGAATTGTAGTCAAGACCACTCTGCGGTTACACATCCACTTTGTCATATGAAAGCCTCCTCTCTCCAATAGCTCTTGAAGTTCACTCACCAGCTTCTTAGTTCTTCAACTGTCGCAACCGATTTCAAGCAATCGTCCACGTAGAAATTCCTGTTGACTGTGTCTACAGTTTGAACGTCGAAGTCGCACTTGATGTCAGCAGCTGGTCTCTTTAAAGCATAACTTTCATAGCTTGGAGATGACGTAGCCCCATCAGGTTAAATCACCATCTGGCCACCACAGGGATCTCAATGCGTTGCAGTCTTCTGGGGACACTCGCACCTGATGGAACATGCGTTCGACATCTGCTATAAAGGCCACAGGTTCCTGGCGAAATCTCAGCAGCACTCCAATCAAGTTGTTCGTCAGATCTGGTCCTTGGAGTAACTGCTCATTCAATGAGGTGCCACGGAACTTGGCTGCACAATCAAAAACTACTCTGATCTTTCCAGGTTTTTGGAGATGAACTACAGGATGGAGATAAACTACTACTCCGTTGTCCAAGTTGATTCTGTGGAACTTCTCTCGCGTGGCCATTCTCGATCCTTGTACTTTTCCAGAAGGCTCTGGTCTCTCTGCAAGCGTTTCTTTAAGAGATGTAACCTCTTCTCTGCCATGACCCGATTGTTCGGAAGACATGGGGTGTCATATCGCCAGTTCAGAGCCAACTGATAATGTCCATCGACTTTCAGAACAGTAGTCCATTATGGTCAACGCACGACGACCTTCTATTGCCATGACCTCCTTTGAACTGCCATGTGAATCATTAAATTCAACATTATACAGCATTGCTATCTGTGTAGAGATCATGTTTTGGTTCTCACAAATAAAGTTGATCTTCGCATTGTTTCTTTCCGTTCCTCCCTTTGGTCCAATGAGGGTCCATCCGAGAAGGGATTGTGCTGCACAAGGTTGCTTTCGTCTACCACGTCTCTGTTCAAATATCCAATGCACTTCTGGTACATCGTTGCCTATGAGGCTGGTGACCTCTTTTCCGTCAGCCTACGGAAATGAAATCCCGCGAAGGTACGGCCACTAAAGTTAACAATGAACAAAATAATTGCTATGTATTAGGAGACTTCAACATCAACTTCCTGAACGTAGAAACACATGACTTAACTAGTCAAATTTTAGATCATATCTACTCTTCTTATCTAATTCCTTTAATAAGTAAACCTACTAGGACAATTTGTAACATATCAACCCTAATTGATAATATTTTTACAAATGTAATTGAAAATGGAGAGTCATTTAATGGCCTTCTTTGTGCAGAAATAGCTTGTCACCTTCCAATATTCCATATTCAACGTCTAAAAAACCAAATCCAAAATAATAAACGTAAAATAGAGGCAAAAACAAGAATAACAAATCGAAATAACATAGACACATTTAAGAAAGAGAGAAAAAAATTATTGGAATAAACTCACTTTAAACATCGATCCAATCATAGCCTATGATAACTTCTTAAGTAAATTCATGTCCATCACAATGAATGCCTTTCATTAAATAAACATAAAATTAGCAAATCTTATCACCTTAAACAATAGATAACTACTGGTCTACAGAAGTCAATTAGAAGAAAGCACAAAATATACAAAAGTTTTTTTTAATACCCATCCGAAAGAAATAAAGAGAAGTTCAACGTCCATTTCCGAAACAAACTAAATAAGCTTCTTAGAATCTTAACACAATCTTTTAATTGCATCGAACAAGCCAAAAATGACTCAAACCAAACATGGAAAATCTTAAATAACATATTGAAAAGAAAAAATTAAGCTAAATATCCAGATAAATTCTATGTAAATAACATCGAAACTTTAAATGCTGAGCTAATTGCAAATAAATTTGGAGAATACTTTACAAACATAGGTAACAACCTCTCAAACAGAATCCCTAACACTACTATAACATCAGCTACTTCTTAAAGGGACATAATTTGTCTTATAGCCTTTTCTTCAATCCAACAACGCCTCAAGAAATAGAAACTACTACACTTGCTCTCAAAAGCAAAAATAGTTGTGGTTTTGATAACATAAACGTAAAAGTATTAAAATCGGTTATTTACCTATTATCAGCTCCTCTGAGCAATCTAATCAACAACTCCTTACAGTCTGGGATAGTACCAAATAAATTAAAAATCGCACAAATTATACCATTATTCAAATCAGGAGATCCTAAATTATTTAATAACTATAGACCAGTTACCATCCTTCCATATTTCTCAAAACGTTTTGAGAAAATCGTATACAAAAGACTCGGCCAAAGCCCAAGATTGTATTAGTAAACACAATATTCTAAATAAAAGTCAACATTCCACTCTATGGCAATAGTTGACTTCATTTATAAATTAACTATAGCAATCGATAATGGTTTTCATACTATTGGCATTTTTGGGGACTTGTCAAAAGCTTTCGACACTGTCAATCACAATATCTTGTTAAAAAACCTGAATTCTATGGCATTAGGGGTATTCCACTTTTTTGGTTCAAAGATTACTTATCGAATAGAAAACAATTTGTTGAATTTAATAACCACAAATCCCACAACTTTAACATAAAATGCGGAGTTCTACAGTGTTCAATACTAGAACCCCTACTATTTCTAATATATAATGATATATGCAATGCGACTAAATTATTTCACTTTTTGCTGATGAGACTAATATTTTCTACAAGCCTAAGAACATCGAAGGCATGGACTTGATAATAAATAATGAACTCGCTAACCTTTCATTATGATTTAAAACGAATAAACTATCACTAAACATTAAGAAAACTAACTATATGTTATTTTCTAATCATAAAGAAATCAAATCTGATTCAATTAACATCAGCATAGATGGCAATAACATTGACCAAGTAAACGAAACTAGATTTCTAGGAGTTATAACCGATGAGCACTTAACATGGAAACCTCACATAAATCATGTTTCTTCCAAAATTTCAAAGAGTATCGGTATGATAAGTAGACTACTTACCAAAAGCCAGCCTAAAAACTTTATGTTTTACTCTACTTATTCTATGGCGACATAGTTTGGGCAAATACTTTTCATACGAGTCTAAAACGTTTAATACTCCTGCAGAAAAAAGTGATTATAATTATTTCTAATGCATTAATATATTACAGTCATACTAAAGACCTGTTCATATACGATAATTTACTCACAGTTAATGAAATCAATGTATTTGAAATTGCTGTTCTTATGTTTAAATATCATAATAACCAACTTCCAGAAACATGTAATGACACATTCTATCTTAACAAACAAATTCACAATCACAACACAAGGCAAGCAAATTATTATCACACTATTTCAAAAAAATCAAAAGTAGGCCAATTTTCAATATCTTACAAAGGAACATTAGTTTGGAATCAGTTCTATAAATTATACAAAGAAAATCAATCACTAAGCTGTTTTAAAAAGCTTGTAAAGTGTCAACTACTAGATGAAAAAGGCATTAATCCATGATTATATTTAGATTGTACACTTTTCTCCCTTTGTGATTGCGGGTCAGGCTTAAAGGGATTAATTGCCCCACACTGAGACATCATTCAAGATAAAGTCCGCCCCCTTTTAATGGCGTGCGTTTGCCTTGGCACCTATATGGTTAATGTGTTTCTGTGGAATGTTCATAGTTTTACTAGTTGAATCGCGATAACTTCAATTCTTACGCTCTCGTGATTGTTACAATAATTTCATTTAGTTCTTTTATTATTAAATGGGTCGTACAAAACGCTGTCCTGGCTGCCTATTGTCCCGTTCTCAACATAGTTTCGGGGCGCTTGGAGGCAATTGTGAGGGTCCCACGGAACGAGTGGCATCGCCTGTTGTTTTCCCACGAGCCTGCGTTAGATAGTGATTTTAACACTTCCTTCCTAACATTTCCCCGAACTCACAGGGGTGCTTTAGATTTTCCAGCCGATGTTACTAAGTATATTGATAATGAAGTTTATCTCGGACGTATCGCGGGCCCCTTTGATGTCTCGCCTTTTTCTCATCCCCTTTATTACCTCGCCGTTAAATACTGTGCTCAAGCGGGATTCTATTGAGCGCCGAATCATTGTTGATCTCTGTTGGCCTTGCGGCTCTTCGGTCAATGATGGCATACAAGCTGATAGCTACCTGGGTCGACCAGTCACTGTTCAATATCCTACCGTTGATATGATTGCCGACGCAGTTGTACATCACGGTCGTGGTTGCCGGCTTTTAATATAAGCGTGATCTCAAGAAGGCTTATCGACAGTTACCTGTCGATCCGGGTGATTATAATCTCCTCGGTTACGTTTGGGATGGCAACTTATATTTTGACACGGTGTTAACTATGGGCCTTCGCTCGGCTGCGATGGCTTGTCAGCGAACTACTGGTGCCGTGGTTTGGATCTTACGACAACAGGGGGGTTCTATTTTCAATTATCTTCATGATTTTATTTGGGTTTCATTGGAAATTGACGCTACTGCAGATTATCACGTTCTCGACACTTTACTGGCGTCTCTTGGTTTGCAGGAGTCTGCGACCAAAGCGAGTCCACCTTCTACGTGGATGGTGTGTCTGCGGGTTGAATTTGACACTGAGGCATTCACCCTCTCCGTTTCTCAAGTTCGCCTTAGGGAGTTGGAGGCTTTACTACAACACTGGACAACTAAATGATCGACTACGAAATCTGCTTTACAGTCATTGGTGGGCAAACTGGTGTTCGTTTCCAAGTGCGTTCGCCAGAGTCGGGTGTTTAGTGCTCGTATTTTGCAGCTCTTGAGAACAGTACGTCACAATCACGCCTTAACAACGATTTCCGAATATATATTTATTGGTGGTGTCGTTTTCTGCGGCAGTATAATGGCATATCCATGATCTACACGGCATGTTGGTCAGCTCCAGGAGAAGTGTTTTCAACCGATTCCCGTTTGCTGGGATGTGGGGTTATTTGCGAGGATCAGTTTTTCCATGCTGCATTTCCTTCCGTTATCTTGTCACAGAATATGGATATTAAAGCTCTGGAGCTACTCACCATTGTTGTCGTCCTCAAACTGTGTAGTCATCGCTGGCATGGATTGCGTCTTGCCGTTCGTTGTGACAATCTGGCCACAGTGACAGTTCTCAACACTGGTCGCTGCAGGCACAGTTTTATGAATGCTTGTTTGTGGGAGATTTGTTATCTCTCAGCGGTTCATCAGTTTGAGATTAAAGTAAAGTAAAGCAAAGCAACTTTATTTAACGTCGGTAACTCGTGACAGTCTGATGAGACTGATAAACTTGAGGCCGACGGGAGTCCTACGATTTTACGTCCTTATTCGAGAAGATCAGACGTGAAGGTCTAACCATTCAGTTGCAGTTGTTTCACAAAGGCAGCACCTTCTACTCAGTTATTTTAAGACCCTGAGTGTTTTTACCCTCCCACCCATCCCGGTGGCAGAGAAGATTTATTTGCTAGTTTTCATTAGAGTTTATTAGAGCTTATTTACATTGTTCTGCAAATAAACTTCTCTCATTACCAAACAAATAAGCTGTGTGTTGTCTTGTCTCAATGTAGGGGGAGTTTTCTCCCTTTGTGACTGCGGGCCAGGCTTAAAGCGATTAATTGCCCCACACTAAGATATCACTCAAGATAAAGTCCGCCCCCTTTTAAGGTTGTGTGTTTGCCTTGGCACCTATATAGTTGATGTGTTTCTGTGGAATGTTCGTTGTTTTACTAGTTTAGTTGCGATAACTTCAATTGTCAATTACAATAATTTCATTTAGTTCTTTTTTACCCTCCCACCCATCCCGGTGGCAGAGAAGATTTATTTGCTAGTTTTCATTAGAGTTTATTAGAGCTTATTTACATTGTTCTGCAAATAAACTTCTCTCATTACCAAACAAATAAGCTGTGTGTTGTCTTGTCTCAATGTGGGGGTAATTATTATCAGTTGCAAATTATTAATGAAACTGGAAATTAAACCATTCATATAACACATGTTAGACAAGTTACAGGGGTCTATACCTGATAAGCATGTACTTGTTTTAATTAGATTCCCCATCAATACAACTTATACTTATGTAATTTCACAATTCTGCACTGCATTGTAATTGATGAAAAGAAATATGATGATGATGATGAAAGCCTGCGAGTATACATTAGTCGATGAAATGGAGAGAGACAAGTTTGGACAATCCCTTTATGTAGGACGACACGAATTTTTACCAAAAATACAATAGAATATAACAGAATACAATTCAATACAACAATAGAACGCAACACAATACAATACAATATAATACAATATAATACAATTTGGTAGCAATTCGTGTCCTCCAACATGAAGGGATGGCCCAAGTTTGTGTTCAGCATAAGACACTTAACAGTAAAAGAAAGACTGAAAGAAAGACTCACGTTAGTATAAGCGGTGAGCATGGCTAGGGCAGCCCACGACTCAAAAGAGCAGACTCAAAGTAATGAGACCACAAGAGCAGAATACTCCAAATCTGTCGGTGAATCAAGTTCGTAATAGCAGCAACCAAGCTAAGAATTCCCGCCGCCGGCCAGGGGCAGATTCCAGTTCACCGAGTTCAGATAAGTGTGGATTTTGTGGGACATCTCATTCAGCGAAATCGTGTCCTGCGTTCGGGAAAACTTGTAGTTATTGAAGGAGCTAGGGCATTTTGAGCGTGTGTGCCGGCAGAAAAAGCGAGATCAGTGCGATAAAAACCGTATGTGCCATGGCTGAATCAGAGGAGGTTGACCATGAAGATGATTTGCTAATATGTTCAGTTGAATCTAGTGAAAGTGCCTCGCAAGATGACTTGCATGTCACACTGAAGATTGATGATACGGATGTGAAATTCAAATTGGATTCCGGTGCAGATTGTAATGTTATTTTGCAGTCATTGTTTGATCGGCTTCCACTGGCAAACAAGAAAACCAACAAGAGTAAGGCTAAGTTGAAAGTGTACGATGGGCGTAGGATTGCGTCTTTAAGAAGGGCAAGGTCAGTTTGGAGTGTGAGTACAAAGGAAAACTCACATTGCTGGAATTCGAATTGGTCGAACAAGACCTACCATCCATCCTTGGGTTAAAAGGCCTGCCTTTAACTTGGCTTGGTAAAGGGGATTTACAGCCTTGAGAAAGATCAGTCAAATGTTTAAACGGAATACAGTGTCGTCTTTGAAGGTCTAGGAGAGGTTTAAGGCGTGCAGCACCAAATTAAGATTGATCCCGGTGCCACTCCTGTTGTGTACCCACCTCGTAGAGTCCCGGTTTCTCTACCCGAGCCACTTAAAGAAGACAGTTGGACTTCACTGTTTTTAAGGTCGTTCCTATTGGACTTCGCTGATAAAGAATCCCATTGTTTTAGGGTTAGGGTTAGGATTTTATATTGTTTTAGGGGTAGGCTATTGTTTGGTTAACTATTTCTGGTTGCAAACGGTGAAGTGTGCCCCAAAGAAGAGCTCCAGCAAATGTAGAAGTTAGGGGTTATTGAAAAAACAACAGAACCCATCCCCTGGGTTCACAGCCTGGTGTTTGCCAAGAAGAAGAACAACACGATTAGAGTATGCATAGAACCCAGTGACCTAAATAAAGCTGTGATGCATGAGCATTTTCCTATGCAGACACTGGAAGAAGAGTCAGTTAGAGGGCTCATTATGGGACAAATACCGCCTCTTGATTGGTCGAGAAAAAGGGGCGGGAAGATGACGTCATAAGTGGGGAGTGATGGACGGTTACCTTTATATGACAAATACGGGGCGCTGATTGGCCGCTTCCGTTATAGGACAAATAAGGGTCCCGGATTGGCCGCCGCCGTTATAGGACAAATAAGGGCTCCGGATTGGCCGCCGTTATAGGACAAACCGGGGCTCCTGAGTGGTGGACCGTAGAGCCCTCAGAGAGTATAAAAAAGTGAACCTCGCTTGTAAATTTAGAGTGAACGATGAACCCTACTTGCTTTTGTGGGTGCTACGCTAAAGTCGTAAAAGGATTGGCCGGGACGTCAGAGTGTGTGTACAAGTGTGGGCAAACGGCCAATTACCAGTCGCAACCGCAAGTTTTACCGTGCAGCTTTTATTTTACGGGGAAGGATATTCCTTTGGTGAAAGCGGCTATCCCGGACGGTGTTTCGTATACCACGTTTCCCAAGTGTGGCCATAATTTGTGGATGAAAGTAGGGGTGAGCCAAAGTGTGAAAAATCCGAACCGCGTGTTCTTTACGTGTACGGCCCCGGCGCCCAATCCCAAGTGTGCGTTTCCTCTTGGGTTTATGTGGGCCGGTCCTCCCGCGACACCTATTGTGGACGGCCCCCCACCCCCCAAGAAAATTCAACTTTACGCTTCGCCATGGACACCACAGGCCCCCCAAAATCAGCCACCCGTCGCTTGAACCAGTCCCACCACTACTATGCCTCAGTAGTATAGTCGGCGTCAGTTAAATACCACTTTTTCTTGTACAACAAAACTCAAAAGGTTGTGAATGTTATGGACGCCTTGTTTTCTTGCACAAGGGGCGTCATAAAGTGAATTCAGAAATCCACTTCATAACGCCCCTTGTGCAAGAAAAAAGGCGTCCATAACATTCACAACCTTTTGAGTTTTGTTGCACAAGAAAAAGTTGTATTTAACTGACGCCGACTATACTACTATGGGGTAACTAAGGGTCATTCAAAGTGTCACTAGACATTCTTGTACGTAAAATCCAACTTGATAATCCTATTAGAGATATGATTACATATAGTTATATCGATCTCTTCCACTATGGATTATATATCGTGCCTCCCTCTAGAAATTCTGACTAAGATCGTAGAGCATGCAGATCCTTGGTCATTCGCAAGCCTCTCAAGGACATCGAAACGCCTAAACGATGCCGCATCTCTTGCGCGCTACAAAAACGTAGACCAAGTGTTCCGTAAACTAGCACTATGCTTTGGTTTGAGGTCTACTCATAGTGACGACGATCGAGACGAATTGGCTCGAACTTTCGGTATTTCCGCAAGCCCCATCGACGATAGCTTTTCTCTTCTCTACGCCAGCGAATATGGTGATCTTAATGCTGTTAAGTGGCTCATCAAGCACTTACGTTTCGATATGATGGATAGACACGCCAATCACGTTCTACGCGCTGCCCTTGAGCATGGTCATCTTGGTATCGCTAAGCGGCTCATTAAGCACTTCCAGTTCACCAAAGAGGATAAGGCCGTCAGTTTTGCTATATTAGGTGCCAGTAGGAATGGTCATCTTAATAACGTTAAGTGGCTCATGCGACGTTTTCAGATAACCCTAGAGTATGAATGCATTGATCTTGCTATAGAATACGCCTGTAACAATGGTCATCTTGATACCGCTAAATGGTTCGTTAAGTGGCAGTACTCCCAGCTCACAGAGGACGAAAGGGTTGTACTACGCAACTACATGGATGCTCATTCTGCCACGTAGGAAGCCAAAGTGTCACTAGACATTCGCGCACCTAAGAAATCCAAACTTGAAGTATATGTTAAAGGAATGATTACTATACTGTATATTGCCACCGAATGGTATTAGTATATATTCTTTATTCCACGACATTAGCATTCGTTGTCATCTTAGTACGCATTAACACCATACAGATCAAACATGTCGAAGAAGAACTCAAATGTAGACGCCGCAATAACTTGTGATTGGTTGATGAGAGGGAAGGACTCAAAATGTCCAAAGAAGATTTCGAAGACAACGAAGTTCTGTTCCCAGCACAACTACCAAATCTCAAAAGGCTGTGCCCCATATGTACCATGCTTGAAGTGCGGTAAAGGATGTCGTACTGATTACGAGCTTTGCTCAAGATGCGACCGTCTCACCGTCAAGGTGAAGTCTTCCGGTGTCTATATAAGACGCGCTAAGAAGTCCAGCAAGAAGCTAGAGGATCCAAGAAAGGAGGAGCCAAACATGGTGGAACCGGAGGTAGCATTGCCCGCAGAACCAAGAGTGCTGGAACCAGTGGAAGGTCTTGGAGAGTCTCTCAACCATGCGCTCAACGAGGTGTTGGCTGCCTTGAGGAACGAGAAGGACGCTTAGGAATAGCCACGAAAAAAGAAAAAAAAGGAAGAATGAAGAAGGTCGTTGCGTGGCCCTCTTCATTCCTCTTCTTTTTTTTTTTTTTCTATTGAACGTACGACATCTATAGTTGTATCATGGACGAGCTAGTCAGATTGTTTGGTCCTGGAATTCGTAGAAGCCTGAATATCAAACCACAAGTGAAACATATTAACGCCAGTGAAACATGTCCTGATTGTCTCTGCCCCTTTGAAATACAAGGAACGGAATTCGTGTGTCCCACATGTGGTCTTGTTTCCGAGGTTGAACCATGTACAGAAACTAAGATCGACATTATTACTACTCGACTGCATATAGTAGGTCCGGACGGGTTTCAGTATCAAAGTGATCTAGACCGCGCAAAACCAAAGCAAAGCGATGATGACATAGAACTGAAACGACGAACGCTACTACAAGAACTACGAGCATACAACACTATTTACAAACAAAGTTATGATCTATCGTTCCCTATGAACGCGTTAGAAATCGTAGCCGACGCATTCACCCAAGTAATGAAAGTTTGTCTCAAGCGTAGCGATGCTAAGAAAAATATTTTAGCTGCTCTACTCTACCATGCATGCATACAATGTGGATTCGTCCGATCTAAAGGTGAGGTCGCTCGCTTCATACAACTAAGAAACGAAGGCATCCATAATGGAGAGGTCTTCATACGTTCTCTGTGTGACGACGATAAGATTGATGTAGACTTGGATGCGGAGCGCCTAGTTCCTCACATTGCGACGACTTTCCTACAACTAGATCTTGTAGGAGTACCTAGGGACGTTCAACAAATAGTCCACGAGGTCGTTACTACAGCAATGGAAAACAATATAGGCCCCAAATCAATGCTTAAGACGAAAGTCGTTGGAGCAAGTTACGAGGTGCTACGTCGCTCCGGATCGTCTATGTCTTTTAAGGATGTCGTTAAGCGCTGTGGCATATTTGGAAATGCGGTCAAGCGTTTTGTCAAGGAGTTGTCTTCTTACCATTCCCACTTCGAACCAATCTACACTAAGTATGGGCTAACTAGCAGTAGGACTTGGCAAAGTGAAAGTGAGAGCCATGTTCGTTCCTTTCATAGGAAACGTTGATTCTTACATTCCAAGTTTTTCTCGCATTTCCTTTTGCACTTCTTGCTTGAGTTCGGCTCGAACCCGATCCGTGCTTTTTTCACCTATGGAAGCCTTGCGACGAATTTCAGATCTCATGATCTCATACTTATTCGCTTCGTTCAGGATGAGACTGTATTCGGAGTCGGATATGTTTTCATCACGTAGTGCCTTCGATACTAGATCGCGAATCGTATTGATTTTCGCTTTTGCTAACATAGTTGTCTTTTCATGCTTAGAAACCTTCATTCCTAACTTCTTAGCTCCAACGGTTGTAGATGCTGAAATTAATCCACATAGCCCACCAATAACTCCAAGTGGTAGACCAATCACTATTCCAACCCCAGTCAAAGCTGCTCCCAATCCAGATCCAGATAAGATCACAGATAGGCCTCCAGTTACCACTGCGATGCCATGAACTATTCCTTGAGAACGTGCATATTTCTTGCGCACACCTTCGTAGTGCCTTTCTTGAACTTCTATATCCGAAAGCGTGTCTCGGATCGTTTGCAGTCTAAAGTTCTTTCCAGTGTCACTAGCAATTTGTGGATAGATACTTGGTGCTGAGGGAAACGGTTGAATCGAGTCGCCTTCCATCGTACGTTATACATATGACTTACTCAAGCTTCAACACGTATCGTATAGGGCGACCCAGAAAGTCTACGACGTTACCTCCTTCATCGCGGGCTGTCAGGCGAAGGCTGTTTCTCATCGTCCCTAGAGCTCGAACTGGAAGTAGGAGAGTCATAGAATAGGTCATTTCTAAGAACCAGGCCCCTCGTACTTTTAAGTTAGCTAGTACAGTCGAGCGTTTTCCCTCAAGGAGTGAGAACTTGGGATCCACCGCATCACAGTGGATACGTATTGATTGGATGTCTTTTAACACCAGGTCGTACTTCCCCACTTTTAGTGTTACGTTTCCGTCCTCCTCTTCGTTTCCTTCGATACTAAATAGTTTGCAGAGATTCTTACTGAACTTGATTGGTTTCATTACATCTAGGATCCAATACTTTCTACCGGGTATGTCCGTAAATTTAACGATAAAAGCAGTGACTGCAGGGTTAAAGAGAGGCATGATGGTAGGTACGTTGTAAGACCCTGGTTCGATTTCGTGTGGGAACCCAATACCCTTGACTTCCCACTGAAACGTGGCCTTCTCTTTTAGATTCAACCAACTGTTCTCAATGGTGGTTTCGAGTAGCGAAATATTATTGATAATAATTGGGTCGTCGAAGTAGACCGTATGGTCGGATGATGTGGTGGTGACATTAAGGATCGTCATTATATGTTGAAGGTATAACTGTATATACGTATAGCTTCAACATGAGGAGGTCCGGAGGTCTTTTCAGTTACCATTACGAAGGGAAAGACGAAGAGGAAGAGGTCCCAACGCCGAATGCTAATATACAGTCAAAGGCTGAGAATCGAGCTAGGAGAGAGAATCAAGCTCGGATAGATAGAAAAGATGTGGAAAGTAGAGAGGTTGCAACATTGAATGCAGATCTATTAGCGAAGTTCAAGAAAAGATATCCACATGCAGATCTTCACAAGTTCTATGCCTCTACGGAAGTGAACGGTCCAGGCAAATATTCGACGAGTATTTGGTTTCGAGATGGAGACTCTAGCTATGTCGTTTACGGTAATGATGTCTCGAAGTTACCTGCAGTCACTCAAAGACGTATCGATAATGCGTTGTGGGATGTGCATAAAGGTTTCCCATCTACGTTGACCCTAGATAGGAGTGCGAAATATCCTATTACAGCAGTTCCTTTTACCGAACCGGCGCAAGATATCGATCTCACTAATCTATGGATATATGCCACCCCAACGAAGAAGTTCGAAGCTGGCGTTCCAAATATATTCAAGGAGACCGTCGTAAAGCATATGACAGCAAATGAGTCCTACCATTGGTTACATGGTCCGGATTTCAAATACTGGCCTCAACAATTGAATTTCGCAACGTGGTGTGCAACTTCCGGATGTGGAGTATCGTTGTTTGACCCCATTTTCAAAACGTATCCACCAGTCGTTCAGGGGTTCCTACGATTCCACGTTTATTTCACGATACGAAGAATTCTACATGAACTTGGTGGTACTCATGGAGTTCCTTTACCTGGTAACTCTCATTTCAAGCAAATGGATAACCTCTATAACAAAGCAGCTCTTGAGAAATTATGCATCGAATTTGGCATATCTCGAACACCAGACTTCCGATGGCACGGAGGTAGGAATCACGGATTAGGAGATGTATTCCTTTTGTATGGCGATGGCTACAAGAACGTCCACGTAATCCGAGGCTACGACAAAGAAGCAGATACATGGCCCAACCACAATAACTTATTTGCAGACGAGGGAGGTAGGGTGGACAAGGGCGATCTAGTATCCTTTATTCGGAATGACGAACACGAAGGAAAACAATACAATTGGTTTACACCACCAATCGGAAAGGGTTTGACAGATGTTGGATTGGGTAGGTTGAATAGATCTGTCGAGGCTTTTGGACATTGCGTACTTGGTGCACAAGCCGACTTGAACGAATCCATCATAGGTAGCCATAACGTCAAAGAAAAGTTTAAGAGCTTAGTCGAAGACGCTATTCTCGAAAACGATTTAGTGGTGAGCTACAAAAACTATCTTACTGCTATAACGGCAACACATAAGAGGCTCGATCTAGCGATAGCTATAGGCGTACGATTATTGCCAAGCGATCTAGAGTACTCTCTTAGTGAGAAAGATGGTTATAAGAATCCAATCCCGAAAGCTACGAAAGATATGGTGCTAGGCACTAACGACATCAATGTAGAAGGCAAAGGACACTCACCTCTTCTTATGGAAGGATCATCAGATACGAAATCGTTGCCGCATCTCGAGACGCACAAGAAACAAGATCCTGTACTAAAGGCTGTCACGCACAAGAAACAAGATCCCGTACAAAAGGCTGCCCCACAACATGAGATTAATCTCGCAGTGACATCCATTGCCGCAGCTGGAATTGCATGGATGTTGTTTCGTTAACGTCGTTTGTATTGCTCTATCGTGATCACCACTATTGCTACGATGAATAACCAAACGTTCTGTGCTAGTACTCCCAGAGCTTTACCAGCCATAGTAAATATGAAACTCGCAATCGATCCAATCATTCCAGGTAGGATCTGTCCAAGTTTCTTTCCCATTTCTTTCAACAACCCCCCAGTCGTTTGCAATCCCTTCTTTACTGCATCTGCTGCTTTATCAATACCAGTCTTTATTGGTTTCGGTACGGATTTCGACAACAGGGAAACTATCGTACTAACGATAGCGCCAATAGAAGTTACTACTGCAAGAACGGTCATTCCATGCTTTCTGAAAATGTATTTGATCCTTTCACGTAGCGACATACGTTCTAGTATGGCTTCTTCTTGACGTTCGAGTAATTCTATTTCGTTATGGATGTGTACTTTCTCTTCCTTAGCCGCTTCCTTCTGATCCTCAGTTGACGTTGAGTCTAGAAGTATGCTATCTTCTACTTTGAGATGTTCGGCGGCCTTTTCTTGACCTTGGATGACTTGTTCTTCTCTTTCTACATCCGTAGGGCCTAGGGTAAATTTGAGATCTTTACCCATACTTTGATATCTTTCACCCTTCACTGTGGTCAAAGGTATGGGCTTCTCTTTACTTCCAAGTACGTGAAGATAGATTCTACCCAGTTCCTTATTGGCCTCCCATATTCCAGTTATCTCAAGGACTCCTCCACGAATCCCTACATCCGCATAGTGTTTCCATACAGTATCAAATAGCATTTGTTTCAGTTCATCCGATGTGCCTGCTTTGAAGACTACGCGGCGATTGCTAAATTTCGGATGTTTGATTCTATCCTCATCCTCCGCAACGAGTTCGTCGAAGTAATCGTTATCTTCTTTAGAAAACGAGGTTTCCCGATTCTTTGGTCGAGCACCTTCCTTGGAGAAGTCGCGTCTAGTTTTCAGGTTTAATGATTCACTCGGATCCACATTCGTAGAGTCTGACGCCAATTTCCGTGCTTCTTCATTGACAGTATCATCGTTGTCGTAGTCTCTTCCTCTTTCAGCTTCATCAGTTCTTTCATCATACCTACCCTCAGAGGCCATGTTAAACATATCTACATATATAGTTATATTCAACATGATCTCATCAAAGTTGGATCCCACACAAGTACGAAGAGAGCCTCGTGCACTCAAGGCTCCACGAGACTTGTATAGGAAAACTTTCCCTCGATCATCTGCCAATCCAGGTGAGACTCTATACGTAGAAGTCCCAAAGCTAGCAGAAGATGTAGTACTAGTACCTGGCAGCTTAGCACTATTGGGCGACATCGTACTATCTGGTGGACATGCGAATAACAGAGTCGTTTCGAACATTGGACGCTGCTTGGTCATGCGTAGAATCTGTAGGATGGGAGCTGAAACAGTAGAAGACCTTGTCAGGCCAGACCTCCTACAAACGTACTCCGATGTATACCTATCTACGCAGGAGAGAGAGTCTAGAATACAACAAGGCATTCAATCAGAGAACTTGAATAAGCTACGATCGAAAGCTGGTGACGCAAGTACTTCGTCTGCTGCAGACAACGCGCTCCTAACTGCATGTGGTTCAAAGTATAGGATTCCATTAGATGTTGACATTCTGACACAACATGGAGTTCTATATCCACATGCCTTAGAAAGTATCATTACATTCGAGTTGACTCTAGCGTCTGCCAACGAGGTTGTAATTGGCTCGGATACTACGAAGATAGGTACGTACCAACTTACCAACATCCAACTAGAATACGAAGCAATCAGGAACGAAACGCTGGCTAGTAGTGCACTTCACAAATATGAAATAGGTGCTGCATTCCTATACAACTACGCTGTTCACTTCAAAACAGTAGATATCGCTAAGACATCCGATACTTTGATATCTCAAAACGTTAATGTTCCACGACGATCCTTTGCTGGACTACTTCTACTATTCATAGATCCACCTACCATTGGCACGCGAGATAGTGAAGCATTCTCGAATCCAGATATCTTGAAGGTAGAAGTAGATGTCAATGGGATTCCCAACAGACTCTTTCCAAGCGGCATGCTTCCCCTAGATTTCTGGGAGGCTGCAAAAGGTTGGTTTGGTACACCCAATACTTCCATGACTCCAAAGAAGTTCTTTGAAAATAGATTCTCTATTCTAATCGATTGTCGCACAGCAAAAGATTCCACCGTTCATGGTGATGGCTTGGCACAAACCGGCAGTGGAAAGGACATCGACATTCGCATACATAGAACTGCAAAGGGAAGTGGAAATGTGAAAATGCACATCTATGTCCTTGCGGATGCTCAGGTCACGATATTGAACAGATCTCTGCAGAGTATATTATACTGATGGATTCTCTCGTAGAGCACATACCTTTCAACGCACTCATAGTCGGTCCAACGAATTGTGGGAAGACTGCGTTTCTCATAGAACAACTTCGTGGAGCATTTCGTGGTAAGTTCGATTACATAGTACTGATTTGTCCTACGTATGCCCACAACAAAACTTATCGTGGATTTGCAAATCGAGATCCTCGTTTCTTCGTCATATCACCACCGCAGGATGCCATCGATGCTACTTTGAGTATTTGCGCAACATTTTGGTCAGGTACCAATACTCTATTGATTCTTGACGATTGCGCCGCATCGAAGGACGTAAAGAAACGAACTGACAAGCTAGTGGACTTAGCCTTTTCTGCACGACATATAGGGATTTCCGTTTGGGTGCTGTCCCAACAACTAACGAGCATATGTAAGCCCTTCCGTGAGAACGTAGCTATCGTAGTAGCGTTCCATACAGCATCGGCCGTAGATGGTAAAAGGATATTTGAGGATTATGGAGGCTCTCAAGAATGTAAAGAGTTACGAATGATACTTGGATCCCATAAGTTTGCTCGCATGTGCTTCTGTCTCCGCCATCCTTTCGAGGTAGTGTTAGAGCTCCCAGCATCTATAACATATTATGACTGATAAGGAAATACTCGAGATATTCGGTGAGGACGTAACAGGTCCACCACCAACCGCTCTAGACGTTACGTCAGACAATCGTGAATCACTTTCGATCTTAGCCGCAACAGGCGTAACGAAAGAATACTTAGGTAAGAACTTTTCTCTAGGAGACATCTCTAGACTTCCTGAGAAAGAAGTAGACAAGTTGCATAGGAGGTATCAGGCCGTTCTAGCTAAGCAAGTAACGAAAGGCTTAGTCGACGGTGTGACACGTCTAGCTACCCGCCTAGTTGCCTACCTAGTACCAATAGATTCTCAAGAAGCCCTGATCAAGGACCTACAAGAAGACCCTCTAGTCCGCAACGAAATCAGTGCTGCGACTGGCCTACTATCGCTCAAAGCCGGTCGCCTTGTAGCTCTAGCTAGCGTCCTATTCCACATATCTGGTCACGTAGTCATTCCTGGTACAACTGTTGAACCTTCACATATACCTACTATATCGAAGCAAGATGGAAGGACAGACGGATCAGATAACTGCGAATCCTCCGACGACTGCACCAACTAAGATAAAAAACCCAAAGCGCGTCGCAGCTGGAAAAGCACTAGCGTTAAGCAACAAACTCGCTAAAGAAGCTCAAAAGAGAGAGTTGATGCGCGAAAGCGAATCATGTAAAGAAGTCGACGTAGAGAAAGGTCGGTTCGAAAGCCTGACTATCCTCGCAGTCATTGGTACTGGCGCTACATTGTTTGGCACGTACTTTGCGTACAAGAAGTATGTAGATGGTAATAAGCGTGTTGCCACCGTTAGCACGACACAACCTGCAGCTCCGGCAAAGCCAACGGCACTAGACATGGAGTAACACTTAAAGACTCGAGATCATAGTAGTATATATCTAGATGGAGAAGGAATTGACGAAGACGGCAACCGATGCAGTCAAAATCGTTGGACTCGCTGCTGGTATTGGGTGGATCGTAAAAAAGACTACCAAGGAATCTATGCTTAGCGATCCTTCTTCTTCCATAGTGAATTACGCAAAGTGGACTGCCGTGATAGTTGGTAGCTTATACGCAAAGGAATATCTTGAGAAACAACTTGAGAAAGAAAGAAAAGCCCAAACCTAAATCTTGAGAAACAAAAGATCATACCATAATGGCGACAGCAATTGGAATGGCCTTTCTCGGGGCTATATTGAATGCAACGGCATTTACTGGTGGTGGCATACTAGCTAGAATGCTTGGAAAGGCTGGTGATGTAGATGCAGAACGAGAGAGACACGATAGGGCCATCGAAAAACTAGACCGCGCAATGGCAGCGTATAGAATCAAACGTCAAAGCTTATATGACTATGCACAAGAGCAGGAAGGTCTTGAACGCAAAGCACACAACGATCAAAGAGATACCAACGAAGCCTTAGTGCGATCCGATAAGTTACGTAAGGAGCTAAAACGGCTCAAAGAGATGAAAGAACCCCGCTTATCTGACTACTACAAACCCTCAAACAATCAGAAGACTGGCGAGTTGCTCTACGTTGGTGGTGGAATGCTAGGTGTTGGATACGCTATTAGTAAATGGATATAGATACTACTACTAGCTACTAGTAAGTTACCTAAGCTACTAGTAAGTTACCTAAGCTACTAGTAAGTTACCCTAAGCTACTGGTGAGTTGCCCTAAGCTACTAGTAAGTTACCCTAAGCTACTGGTGAGTTGCCCTAAGCTACTAGTAAGCTACTAGTAAGTTACCTAAGCTACTAGTAAGCTACTTAAGCTACTACTAAGCTACTACTAAAAAAAAAAGGAAGAATGAAGAGGGTCACGCAACGACTTTCTTCATTCTTCCTTTTTTTTTCATCTGTTGAAGGTTAGAATGTATAGATGTATGATGGATTCTAAACTTGCGAATATCTTCTATGGTCCTATGGGCTATTGGAAAGGTCACTCTGCAATTGGCAAGCTATCGGTAGCAGCGAAAGCATCAGAAGACGTAGCTAGGAGTTGGTTGGAAAAGCAATCTATGTGGCAAATATATCTACCACCACCAAAACACATTCCACGACCGCATTGGACTGTATCGAAACCAAATGAAGTCCACCAAGCTGATTTGATATTTCTACCACACGATCGACCTGGGCGTGGACGGAAGCTATACAAGTACGCATTGGTAGTAATCGACGTAGCTTCTCGATACAAAGAAGCCGAACCTTTGGCATCTAAAGATAGTGGTGAAGTTGCTGCGGCATTCGAACGAATCTATAAACGTAGTCCACTAGAATGGCCAAAGACTTTGCAAGTAGATCCTGGTAGAGAATTCATGGGACGTATGTCTGAAACGCTAGAACTACATGGTACGAAAGTTCAACGAGGTGAGGCTGGTAATCATAGAGCGCAAAGTTTTGTTGAAAGAGCAAATAGGACTCTAGCTGAGAGATTATTTGGGTATCAGTATGCACAAGAGATGGTGCTTACTTCGGAAGGATCAGATGAGCGTAGTAGAGAATGGGTAATTCGTTTACCAATGGTTATCAAAGCCATGAACAGTGAGGTGACTCGGTTGACTGGTAAAGAGCCTTCGAATTCTGTAGTGGCGCAACAAGTAGATCTGAAGACTCCTACATATTCGCGCACGGTTGGATTGAGAGAAGAGCGTCTACCATTCGACGTTCTAGTTCGATATCTTTATGCACCAGGAGAATTGGAAGGAGGTGAAAAACGTAGAGCTACTGATCCTGTGTGGAGTTTGCAAATATACACCATTTCACGAAGTGTAGTATCTTCGGGACAGCCTGTGCTGTACTACCTTGCGAAGGAGAAGGATGCACCCAAACGTGGATTCGTTCGTGAAGAGCTACAAGTCGTTCCTAGGGATACAGAACTACCACCAAAAGGAATTCTGTTTGTACCTAGACGCTAAACAGCGTACTCTATTGGCTCGGTGTGGATTCCATCGGGAAGAACGCGTCTTTTGTCGTAGTAAGCCGATAGCCCAAGCTTCCGTTGTTCGTAGGTTGCTATGCCTTCTGGCGATAGTCGGAAGCCTCGGTTTTCCGCCATGTCGATACTACCCTGGAGGGCTGCTTTGAATCGTTCCCACGAAATGTCGTTGTGCCGTCTAGACATACCTTTAGCGGAATACTTCTTGCTGCCACCTGTATCGACGTAGTAGGCTTTCGAGCATAGGGCAATGGCGCGATGTCCTTCGAATTCGAGTTTGAAGAGTCCTGGTGTACGACTGCTCCATTCGTCCCAAGCTAGCCATTCATTCCTTTCGGCTTCGAAATCTTCTCGCAGTTCCGGTCTTACAACCTCATCGAGGCTATTTCCCGAGATGGCAATGTAGGCACTGTCTGTGTCCATCTGTATATATTCGAAATCATTGCGATCGATGTACTTGTCGATGAAGTCATAGTAGAACTCAAGCATACGCAGCTTTGCGAGCTGGTACACAGCGATACCTACTTGGAAAGGGCGTTTGATTTGGATCTGGTCCTTTCGGCTCTCGAGTTCATATGCATCACCAATCTCTTCCAGGTCTTCGAACCAAACACTTCGCAATGCTTTGTCCACAACCTTCTCATCTTTTGTATAGGTGACCTTTGTTTGGCGTCCCAAGTCTTCGAGCAACTTTCCATAGGCGCTGTTTCCTAGCAGCTTGAACACATCTGCCAGCAAAGCCTCACCTTTATCTTCATCTCCCATACGACGTGCCTCAGTGACTTGGTCCACGAACCATCCGAAGATTTCTTTGGGTTCGTAGTCTATCGTGCGGTAGACAGCAGTGATCACTGCGCCATGATCTACATACCAAAGTAGAAGAGGAGCATAGAGTAGCAACTTCTTTCCAGAGAGACTCCCAACTAGCTTCTTTTCCTCGCTGAGCTTTCTACCTGTCTTTGTGAGGTAGGCCAACATTTCTGGAGGGATTGCTTCTTTGGGGATTTTCTTGTTGTAGAAGAAGGGTGGCATCTCCTCAAATTCCTTCCACAATTTCTTTGGTATCTCGATGTCTACTTCTGCATATCCAAACCACGTTCCACCAAGTAGACATTCAACGAATCCTTTGGTGGCTGGACCTGGATCGTCATAGTGCACAACCTTTTCTTTTCCACAAGGCATTTCGAATTCCATGGTAGAAAGATATAGGGCGTTGGCATCGTATCCAAGAATCTTACGAGAAGTCTTAGTTCCTCCCTGATGACTACGAATCTTAGTCACTCCTGCTTCGTGGAGTCTGGTGAACACTATGCTTGGACCTCCCACGACAGCGTCTTTCAGCATGCGGTAGGCTTCCTTACTTGGAGCGTACATCTCAGCTCCCCTTTCTACACTACCTCGAAGCAGGAACTGTAGTGAGACTCCTGGAATGGACACTGCATCTTTCAGCATGTCTACTCCTTTCTCGTGATAGAAAGCTCGCATCTTTTCGAGTGCCTCTAAGAATGGAACTACATCTAGGTCGTTGTAGTATCGTAGCCAGTCTGCAAAGGTTTCCATTCCTTTGTCGAGAAAGGTGCACTCACAGTCTTCGAACTCTGACATAGATAGTAGATGTTCTCTTTTCAACTTCGAACCCCACTCTGGATAGTCTGGTAATCCAATGTGATCCAACTTGTCTGGAGAATCGAACCACTCATATGGGAAGAAACTCTTTTGCGATTCGCATCCATATGCCTTGATCCAACGTTCATAAGAAGTTCCAGGTCCAAGGTAGTTGATCACATCAAGGAAACGGAAATCTGGGGTCAATAGGAACATAGTGGAATTGGCTTTCTTTGCTACCAGGATCTTTGAACAGGTGTCGGCAATGATTCCTACGAAGTGCTCCCTGATCAGATTAAGATCGTACCTGCCAGAGTTGAATCCCACTACTGGAACTTGGCGGATCCATTCGTCGATCTTCGCTTGTTGTTTCTTTGGTAGGGTGTCAAAAGAGAATTCAGGTGTCTTGGGGCAGAACTGTTCTGCAATGACTTCTTGGATCACTTTCGCTCTTAGCTGGAGTTCTTCGACGAAGGCTTCGATGAGTTCTTTTGGATTGCGTCGACAGATGTGGGTTGACTTTCGATTGTACGTGTCGGCAATTGATACTGATATGGGAACGTGAACGTTTTCGATGGTCAGGTGGTCCGTTGGTTGTCTTCCTTTTGTCGTGTCGAGATAGGCTTCGAAATCGTAAACTATGAAGTGTGGGTAGACAGTTTGTGTTGGTGTGGGGACCGGTTTGTTTTTCTTCTTTGTGGAGCAGCCCCAAGCTTCCACTACTGTATAACCAGCTCCTTGTAGCTTTGCCGTTCTTTCACAGGTCTTGAGATAGAGCCTCCTTTCCCTAGGGAAGCATTTCGGGCAGCCATGGAAATAGCATCCATGAAATTGAAAGATGGTTTTCGAAATAGGTTCGTAGCCGTCGACCGGCGCTCCTTCGATCCAATGCTCTCCACCATGCCCACAAGCTGCATGATGAATGTGTTGTCCAATCCTTTTGGTTTCGCGTTCCAACCAGCATAAAGCGACTTTGCTGGCTGTGCTCTCTGGCCAGAAGGCTTTTTCGTATGCCGACTGGGGTACTGTGATTACTTTTCCGGGGCAAACGATCTTTGTTTCGCCACGCCTGCAACGATCTGCATGACGGTGAAGGTCTGAGGCTTTCGTGAACCGTTGCTTACAATCGTTACATACGTAGATGTGCCCTAGCTTGTTGATGTTCTTGATGTAGAAGGCATGTCCGTCGTATATCCCAATCGTCATCGTATGCTTGTAGTGAGCTGCATGTCGCGTCAGATGCCAAGCGCCGTCCTCCGTGGGTTCATACACCCGAATACCGATTCCAAAGTGTAACTCGACTTCCTCCAGCTGGTCTAAGGAAGTTCTGGGAACGTCTTGTGTGGGTGCTGTCAGGCGATAGAAGTTCTGGGCAAGTTTTCGAGCTTTGACGCAACACCTATCTACTCTTGCTCCTTCATGCATGGCAAGGCAGCGCCAAAGACATAGGTTGTCGCCATATCGATCAAGGGCAAGCATTCCTTTCTTAAGGCGAAGCCATTGGGGCAGTGGACCTGTTCCCAACAAAAGCTGACGATCGATCACGACTTTGACATCTACGTAGATCCAACGAACGAAGGCCCATTGGGTATTTGGTCGAGTGATGTTGTCGGGATTCAATCGAGCTGTCTCCTTGCTATTGATCCACTCTTCTGCATCTTCTAGGATGTTCACCCATGGAGAGCCTGGGACAGTCTTGGAGAATAGAATCACGCGTCCGTCATTGACATTGCGAATGCGATAGGTGTAGCTATAGCGTAGGTAGAAGCTGGTGGTTACCTTTGCAACTAACTTTTCCATGATCCTAGGAGTCAAGTCTCCTGCCACACCTTGGAAGAAGCGCCATCGGATAGTACGGCGACCTATCTCCATCCCCTCGAGCATTCCATCTCTCTCCTCTAGAATGGCACCTGCCTCTCGAGCTAGACTCCGTGGAAGTGGTTCACTACGTGGTCTCACCATTCTCCCTTCGATATAACTATGTGTTAGGATAGCTTTAACAGGTACTCGAATTTGGATTTTATGTGTAAGGACGTTGCAGCGATATAACTATATGTAATTATATCTCTAATAGGATTATCAAGTTGGATTTTATGTACAAGCAATCGATGTCGATATAACTATATGTAATCATATCTCTAATAGGATTATCAAGTTGGATTTTACGTACAAGAATGTCTAGTGACACTTTGAATGACCCTTAGTTACCCCTTAGTAGTATAGTCGGCGTCAGTTAAATACAACTTTTTCTTGTACAACAAAACTCAAAAGGTTGTGAATGTTATGGACGCCTTTTTTCTTGCACAAGGGGCGTTATGAAGTGGATTTCTGAATTCACTTTATGACGCCCCTTGTGCAAGAAAACAAGGCGTCCATAACATTCACAACCTTTTGAGTTTTGTTGTACAAGAAAAAGTGGTATTTAACTGACGCCGACTATACTACTGCCTCTTACGGGTCCGCCCGCGGAGACGCCTCAGGGACCCCCACAGGGGACTACAACGCTCCAGGCAGGGACCCCCCTGACACACTCCGTACCCCCTACTGGTACAATGGTCGGGGGACCCCCGCCACCCCCACCCCCTATAAGCATCCCGACAACGTCCTGGCCCCCCTGGAACAAGAACCAGGGACAAGCGTTGTTATTTTCTCTACTCTGTTCCGAAAATAACTTCTTTATGCTCTAGTCCTCCCTTTACAAAAACCAGTACAACAATATAATACTATCATTTATTATTATTGGTAGGGAGGAGCATACAGAACTAGAATGAAACGTAATTCATAACTAATTACAATGATGTAATGTAACTGAAATAGTCAGAATGTACAAGCTTTTGAGAAGATACAAGTACTAAACTTGTGACAGAACAAGTTAATGTAAATGCCATGGTTTTGTGGAACAATCAAACGGGACTTTACTTCGTCTTAAACGTATCCGTCTTTGACTTTTTCAGACTTCTATCTGCCCCAAGTCTTAAAATCAATCTGATAGCCCTAAATTCGCAGCGGAAGTGGCACCTGCACCTACGAATCTAAAACTGTGAGTTAACTATAACCCAACGGATCAATGCCCACTTCCGCTGATTTAGCTTTTAAGATCTCTTGCTAAGTACTTGGTGTTTTTCAGAGAGCACATAACTTTTAGAATCCTCGTCATGTCTAATTATAAAATCAGTAGATTCCTCTGCGATATGAGCGTGACGAAGGTCAGTTCAGCGGTAAATAATAGTATGGGCATGGCGTATTGGACGTTTTCGCAATGTAAACCCATGACCCGTCTCTGTACTTATAAGTTTTGCTTGATTCAACTAAAATCATAAGACGATCTTCAAGAAAAGTTATATTATTTCTGATATTCAATAGTTCTGAGATTCTAAAGAATCCAGCATAAGATAAGCCACACGAAAGTGATCTAGTACCAACTAGATTACTACTCTCTTCGAAATAGGGATGAATAGTTATAATAATATCCGGAGTTATCGGATGTACTTTCCTAACAAGTTTGGGAGTAGTATATATGATGGGGAGTCTAATTCACATCCTTATTTAAGCCTTTTTTCTCCCATCGTATATCCCTACTCCACGAAAAAATCGTTGAAATTTGTTCCTTTTATAAGCCCTCCTGATTCCCCCAGGAAGAACTACTTCCGGTCAAAAAAAATGTTCCTTATATAAGCCCCCTTTATTCCCCCAGTAAGAACCACCCCCAACCACATTAATATAACCAATAATAAACCCCTATTAGAGATATGGATTCATCATATTATGAGGTTATATCACAGTTACTATATAAAAACATCTCGTATACTATGGCTAATATATTGTACCTTCCTATAGAAATCTTGACTAAGATCGTAGAGTATGCCGGTCCTATATCATTTGCCGCTATTTCTTTGACTTCGAAACATCTAAATGATGCCGCATCTATAGCATGCTATGAAAACATAGACAAAGAATTCCGTAGACGAGTAGTCCTATTCGGGCTTATGTCTGCTCATACCGATGATGAGAGAGATAATTTGGTTAGGAAATTCAGTATTTCCGTAAATGACGTACGCGACAAAGATCATCAACTATTAGGATATAGCTTCGGTAGTGGTGATTTTGAGGCATACTACTACAACGATGCCGATGTCGACGACGACACCGAGTATAACTACGATGGGGACATACTAATCAATGCCTGTAGGAATGGTAATTTTGGTATCGTTAAGTGGCTCATTGAGCGCTTCAAGTTCGACATAGGCCATACATACATTGTATGTGCACTATGCTATGCATGCGAAAATGGTCATATCGATATCGTTAAGTTGCTCGTTAAGCACTCCCAGATCCCAATCCCAATAGTCGATAAAGATATGTCCTATGCTGGCACGCTATCCAAGGCCAGTAGAAATGGCTTTCTTGACGTCGTTAAGTGGATCATAAAGCACATTGATCTCTACATATATGATAAAGACGCCATTCGCGCACTAAGTTATGCCCATAACAATGGTTATCGCGATATCGTTAAGTGTCTCGTTGAGCACTTCTTCCAGCTCACCGTATAGGACGAATATTTCGATTCGACGCTGGTAAAAATAGGCATCCTGTTCGCCATAAAAAGCATTTCTTCCCCATTTCTGGTCACGATATAGATAGAACAATTTCGAACTAGAACATATGATTTTAGTTCTAAGAAGAAAAAATCAAAACAAAGAAAAAGACCAAAAGCAAAACTGGACGTCTCCAGAACCTCTCTAGGAACCACTTTCTCCTTTTTCCTTCCTTCGCCTTTTCGTTCCTAGAGAGGTTTTTGCTTATTACCGGGCCCGGCTTACTGTATTCGGTCTACTGTATTTGGTTCACTGTATTCGGTCTACTGTATTCGGTCTACTGTATTTGGTCCTATCTGGTTGAGGCACAACCGGCACCCGTGGGTCCCTTTTAAGATCCCTTGAGCTTCACCCAAGCATCCGACCCAGGATTGACACTGTTTGTACTGTATTCGTTCGGCTTCTGCCACATCGACAGACGCGCTACGATTTGTGGGGGGCTGGAGGCTTTTTACCCCCCACAAACCGATCCGTGGGATTCGAACCTTGAACGCAAGGGGCCTCCATTTTCCCTTGAGCCCAGAGCAGAACCGTTAGGATACATGTGCTAGACAGTGACGTAGGCGAAAAAATACCCTATTTATGTCTTAAACACCTGCAGTATGTTAATTAGCGACGCCTACGGTATGTCTCGAAATTTGCATACGAACTCGACATACAAGTTAATTTATACCATTTTGCTTTTAGAAAAGTGTAAATATCGCCCACGCTCACTTTTCTCATATGAGATATCGATTTTTATCCCAATTTTTCTCTCATTTCTTCTAGCATTTTTTGCTTGACTTCGCCTCGAATTTGTTCCACTCTTTTTTCACTCATTTGGCTTAAATTAGCCGAAGTTTTGTGACGAATTTCGATCTTCATAGTTTCGTATTTATCTGCCTCAGCGAGGATTAGATTGTATTCGACGTCAGATATATTTTCATCGCGAAGGGCCTTTGATACTAGATCGCGAATCGTATTAATTTTCGCTTTAGCTAACATAGCGGTTTTCTCATGTTTAGAAACTTTTTTCCCGATCTTTTTAGCCCCAACGGTTGTAGCTGCTGAAATCATCCCACAGACCCCACCAATAACACCGAATGGTAGGCCGATTATTACACCAAAACCAGTTAGAGCTACCGCTAATCCTGAACCCGATAATAATACAGATAGACCTCCTGTTACCACAGCGACACCATGGACAATTCCTTGTGCGCGGGCGTCTTTCTTACGCACACCTTCATAGTGTTTTTCTTGAGTTTCGATATCTCAAAGAGTATCTCGGACTGTTTGCAACCGAAAATTAGCCCCGCTAGCCAGCCGCGGATAAAGTTCTGGTGCTGTTGGAACTTCTTTAATCGAATCACTTGCCATTATGTTGTATCTTCGCTATATCATAACTTACTCAATCTTCAATACGTATCGTATAGGTCGACCACGGAAGTCTATAATGTTTCCTTTTTCGTCTCTAAGTGTCAGGCGAAGGCTGTTTCGTCTGGTCCCTAGAGCTCGTATGGGCCAGGGAAACCATTTATTGTAAGTATTTTCTGTAAACCTAAGGCCCTCGAGATTAAAGATAGCCAGTACGTTTGATTGCTTTCCATTAAGAATTGAGAAGCTAGGATCCACCACATCACAGTAGATATATACATAGCGAAGAAGTTGTACCACCAGTTTGTATTCTCCTACTTTGAGTGACACATTATCCCCTTCTGGAGTACCCTCGATATTCAACGAATCGCAGAGATTCTTACTGAACAGGATTGGTTTCTTAATTTTTAGACTCAAAAACTTCCTATATCCGTAGTCTATGAATTCCAATAAACCAGCAGTAACCGCGGGTTTGAGGGCGGTCATAAAGATGTGTATATTGTAATTCCCCGGCCTAAGTTCATACGGAATCAGTATCTCACCTGGGGTATTCCAACTGAATGAAGCTTTCTCTGATAGGTTCCACCAACCGTTCTCAAGAGCGACCTCGATTAGAGAAATATTATGGATGTAAATAGGTTCTTGAAAATAGACAGTATGGTCAGCCGAGGTAGTGGTGACATTTAAGATTACCATATTAAAGCCTGAAGTTTACTTCGATATCAGAAGTTTACTTCGATGATACTAACGTATATGCTTTACTTCACGATATTAACATATGTCGTAACTTTAATACGTATCAATATCAAACAGATTAGTCAAGTGGATGAATCGAACGGATTGATTGGCCCGGCGCCAAGGATAAGAAACCATGCCTAGTCTCCAAGCGAGAGTTCATTTCGACGGTGATTGGGGTGACTATATCGTACCTCGCAATGCAAAGGCTTTCGCGTCCTTTAAGAAAAATTATCCTCACGCGGACTTTGATAAGTTCTCAGCTAGGACGACGGCATCCGACATACATGATGAGTCTACATACGAGACTAGAATCATGTTTTACTATGGTGGGCAGCATTGGAATATAAGTGGTCTCATACCAGTAGATGTACGAAATCATCTACACGAAGCGTTACGCGTGACAACGCAAAAACATGTGACAGTTGTGGGTTTTCCACTTCCATTCAGAAGGACTGATTTTAAGTATCCAGTTCCAGCAGTTCCCTGGGCACACGTCGCTAAAGACATATACCCAAACATACAAATTCTAAGGATCTACGTAGCAAAAGATCGACTATTTACGTATGAGCCGCGACATATTTTTCAAGATCTGGGATTCGATCTTAGTGAAAAACAATCGAAAGATCCTAACCCTATCGAGATGGCGATTAAGGTTGCTAAAAGAGCGGTAAAAGAGAAAAAGTGGGGCGATGCTGAACCAATGAAACTTTGGCAGCAACAATTCTGCTTTGCCGTTTGGTGTGCTACGGCAGGCTGCGGTGTATCATTCGATGACCATCTTTCAGACGATGCAGCAATCATTGATAATGTTCGGAGCTTTTACCGCTTTCACGTATACTATACGATAAGGCGAATACTATTCGAATTAGGAGTACCTCTCCCCAGAGAAAACGTCTTTAATAAGTTTAACAACGTTCCATGGAATTACGTCATGTATGACAAGATCAGAAGAGAGTTCGGTGCTTATGAAATCAACTTTGCCACACGTCGAAATGATATGAACGAGAAGCACTACAATTGGTTCGTTCCCAAGAATGGGAAAGGATTGACAAAGGCCGGGATAGTCCGAATTAATGCATCAATAATGGTATATTTGTTTTGTGTCCTATCATCCCAGGCTTCAACCGGCTCACCAATCGTAGGATCGAAGTCCCCAGCCGCCCAAAATAAATTTGATATGATGTTTGAAAATGCCATCATAGAATCGGCTTCAGACACTCTAGCCCAATACCGAGAATCTATTAAGGATATTAGTTCTCGTCTAGATCTAGCAGTTGCGAAGGATTGTCTGTTAATACCTAGCTATATGATTATCTTTAAGGGCGTTACGTATGTAAACAGCCTACGAACGGCAAATAAACCTGGTATCAGTTTAGGAATAAACGATGACGTCAATCTTAACGAAAAATCTCCACCACCAGCCCCTATGGAAGGCTCGAAACCAAAGACACATAAACCTGCTACAGGCAGCGGAGCCACGACTGCTACGACTGATACGATTGATACGACAGGCAGCTACGCTGCCGCTGCTAAGCCACATAGGCGACAAAGTCGCGGTGTATCACCAACGAGTCACGAAACCAATTTAGCAATCGTGGGTATCATGGCCGGCGTAGCCTCATGGATGATATTTCGTTAGCGTCGTTTCGACGATTTATATTGCTCTACTAGGAATATGACCACAGCCACAATGAGTAGCCAGGCATTCTTTGCAAGGAAGCCGAAAACTTCTCCAGCGGTACGGAATATGAAACTCGCAATAGCGCCTATCGCCGCAGGTAGCACGTTAGCCAACTTTTTTCCAAGATCCTTCAAAGCCTGACCAACTCCCTTAGCGACGGAAGTCAAGCCTTTTGTTAATATACTAACTACAGTACCAATTACGGCACCAGCGACAGCTAACACTCCAATCACCGTAAATCCGTGTTTCTTGAAGATGGCTTTTATGCGGTCTCGTAGCGACATACGATCTTTGATGGCTTCGATTTCTTTTTCGATCTCCTGTTTCTGATCCTCTAGTGCTGCTACTTTATTCTTTGCCACTTCATATTCTGGAGTTCCCTTAGTTAATGAATCCATCTTTTTTATTTCCTCGGCCTTTTGTTTATCTTTTTCGGTGGCCATATCCTCTTTCATACTAATCTCCTTTTCCGCAGTAGGTCCAAGAGCGTTTTTAAGCGTTTTCGGTAATACGTTGGGAGTGTCTACGGCGTCCGACAGTAAGTATGATCCAGCATTTTTACGATTGAGTTTTATCACGACCCTATCATAGTCATCCAAACTAGCGGTGAACTTCGTTAGATCTGCTTTTGGAAACTTCATAGTTATTTGGTCCTGTGCATTTTCAGTCCGTCTTTCCAGTCTTTCAAATGGCGTTTCCGCAGTACTACTGCCTGCCGTAAACGGCGTTTCCACATCATCACCTTGATTGACTAATTCTATATACTCAGCTGAACTGGATCCCCAGTTACTACGATTTTTCCACAACCTATCACGTATGCTTTTCGTCGTATTTTTGAAGCTATGCTTAGCTCTATTCCACCAATCCATTTCTGCCTCGCCATCATCAGGTCTAATCTCCGCCCATTCTTCGGCAGTAAGATCATTCACATCGGCTCTACCTTCTTCAGATATAGGATCGAAGTCTATCGTTTCTTCCATATTGAACACTTGATATGTGATATACTATTAGTATTGGCGATATATTCAATTGTGGAACAAACATGATATCAACAAAGCTCCATCCTGACTATTCTCCTAGAGAAGGTAGATCTCTTAAAGCCAGTCGTGTGTTCCATCGTGTAACTTTCACTCCTTCATCAGCCAATCCGGGGGAAACTTTAATTGTTAATGTTTCTACGTTAGGTGAAAATAGACTTCTAGTACCTGGTAGCTTAGCCCTCAGTGCCAATATCACTCTATCCGGAGATCATGCCAACTACCGTTTAGTGTCCAATGTTGGACGTTGTCTAGTCTCAAAGCGGGTCGTATGGATGGGAACTACTAGATTAGAAGATCTAAGTCGACCCGATCTACTGCAGGTATATAGCGATCTGTACCTATCTGAGAATCGCATAGAGCAGGGTATTCAATCCGTTAATGTTAACAAACTTCGCTCAGGTGCTGGTGATAAAGACACCTCGATTGCAGCTGATAAGGCTACGCTGGCTGCATATAGTAGCGTGTATAAGATACCTATTGATCATGAAGTTATCACAACCCACGGCGTCTTTTATCCACATGCGGTTCGAGATAAGATGTCATTTCATTTGACGCTGGCACCATCCACCGATGTCATATTCGGATCCGACATTACGAAAGTAGGTACATACAAATTATCAAACATTGAGCTAGAATATGAAGTCATTGAAAGTCTCGATCTTGCGTCGCAGGCCAATAGTACCTACGCCAGCGGTAAAGCCTTTCTGTATAGCCATGCTGAGTACTTCAAAACCGTCTCAATCAATCTAGGAACCGACACACTCGTATCTGAAAGCATAAACGTACTTCGTCTCTCTCTCAATGGTATCCTTCTTCTATTCGTGGATCCCCATGCGGCAGGCGCCAGAGATAGTGAGAAGTTTGTAAATCCAGGAATCACCAAGGTCGAGGTACATGTCAATGGCATTCCTAACGCTCTATATTCTTTTGGGATGCTACCAAAGGATTTATGGAAGTCCGCAAAGAATTGGTTTGTCCCGCGTTTAGGAGAGGCTGCCGCCGCTACATCCATGACACATAAGAAGTTCTTTGAGAACAAGTTCGCCGTACTCATCGATTGTCGCACCTCGCAAACCAGTATAGTTCATGGAGATGGTCTAGCCCAACAAGATGCTGGAGCATCCATTCGCCTGAGGATTCATCGCGCGGGAGGCTCAGGTAAGGTGAACATGCACATATTCGTGCTTTCTGATGCACAAGCAACTATTGAACAGGGAATGCTACAAAATGTTTATCACTAACGTATTCGTTGACGTACTCTTGACGTATTCATTAATGTACTCATTAACATGGACACATTGACAGAACAAATTCCCTTTAACGCACTCATAATTGGCCCCACAAACTGCGGAAAGACTCAGTTCATAGTTGATCAATTGAGAGGTCCATTTCGTTTTAAGTTTGAATATATCGTATTAATTTGTCCCACCTATGCTAACAATAAAACCTATAAAGGCGTTGGTAAGGGAGATCCTCGCTTCATTGTCCTAGCGCCTTCTCAGAACGATATTGATGCAACCCTAGGCGACTGTGCATGTTTTTTCGAAGGAACAAATACGCTTATTATCCTTGATGATTGTGCGGCAAGCAAGGATGTTAAGGGAAGGACCAATAAGATATCCGATTTAGCCTTTTCTGCACGCCACATTGGTATTTCGATTTGGGCCTCATCACAAACACAAAAGAGTATATGTAAGAACTTTCGCGAGAATTGCGCAATAGTTGTGGCATTTCGCATCGCAAGCGCACCGGGATTAAAGGATCTATTCGATGACTACGGCGCTAGCATATCCTTAGATGACAAGAAGCTATTCATTTCAGAACTTGAGACTAAGTTCGCACATATATGTTTCTGTTTGCGACATCCATTTTCCACAGTATTAGAGATACCTTCACCTATGGTATGTCACAATACGTTGAAGTAAGATGGATAAAGATTTGGATGACGAATTAATGAACATACTAGCTGAATCCGGCAAAATAGATGTGGCAGGTCCTCCACCAAAGGCCGAATGCGGCTACCGCAGTAGCGGCAGCAAAGCTGCCATCGGAGCTACCTGCAAAAATTGCCATGCAGTACACTGCGCTACCACCGATGAAGATCGTAGCATAAAAATCAGCGAACATAGGGAAGCTCTTTCTATTCTAGCCGTGACTGGTACGACAAAAGAATATCTAGGGAAGAATTTTTCTCTTGGGGACATTTCTAAGTTACCTGATAAAGACATAGAACGCCTATATCGTAGATACCAAGCCGTCTTAGCAAAGCAAATAAATGACTGCTTAGTGGATAGAGCACTAAGTCTAGCAACTTGTGTAGTCGCATGTGTGAGGCCTCTAGATTCTCGACAACGACGAAGGCTGTTGAAAGATCTAAAGAAAGACTGCTTAGTCCGAAACGAGATATCTGCCCTGGCTGGCCGATTGGCCTACAAAGCAGGTCCACTTGTAGCACTAACTAGTGCCCTTTGTCACGTTGTTAACCATTCTATGCCCGATAAACAGGACTCCGAGGCGCAAGTATTGCCGAGCGAAAATGAAGTTGATGAAGTACTTGAGGTATATTCAAATTTTAGGGAACCTTAAGCGTAATTAACGTATTGAAGTTACCTCAACTACTAAGTAATTACTCTTAACAAGATGGAAGTTGATACCCATTCCGAAGATCGAAACGATCCCATCACGAAAGAACCAGTAAAACCCCCACCAAATCCAAAACGAGTTGCTGCAGGCAAACTCATAGCGCAAAGAAGGAAAGAAAATATCGCCAATGTGGCGGCAACGCAGGCGCAGGTAGACAGTCATAACGATAAGCCAAGTTTGATATCGACTAATACCACACTTGCTGTAATTGGGGTAAGCATAGCATTTGTGGGTTTGTACTGTCAGTATAAGCAATACAAACAAACGCAACGAGTTAACCACAGCTCCGCTGAAGCCACAGACAGCTCAGCTGCCGCTACCAAAGAAACCCCAAAAGGTCGTAACCTAAAAACTCAAGGCATGATATAGCATTTGAAGCCACGCCGTAGACACATATTATCGGCGATGTAAACGTTGTTCCAACAAGATGGTTAACGAACTTATGCATCGGGCAGAATGACGCGACACATCCGGGACTTATTATACCATTTTAATTAGCTGCCAGCGGCAAATTCGAAAGCGAGTGTCAATTGTAACAAAGAAAACGGCCCTAAAAGCTGAAGTAGTGTCAGTGAATCCGCAAATTTCGTCAAATTTACTGGCGTTATACGTATGCTACACACGGCATTTTAAAGACGACATTATAATAAACAATTTGCGCGCAATAATTGAACTTTCCGGTAAAAGCAAATCATATCCATTCGACAACGAAAGTCCGTGTTTTCAAGATTTATTTGTATGAGAAAAAGCTATTACTGTGACTTCAGCTTGATTTTCTCGTCCAAATCTCACTCGATTTTTATGCTACAAACGGCAAAAGTTTGTTCAATGTCTCAGTAAACCATGTCTATATTTTGGCAGAGTTCTGTTGATAATGTTTCATATCACAGTGAACTTTTCTAGAAGCCATGTTATTGACTGGACTGCGCTCGCCATATTTGGGTTCCAAGCGATTCGCGGCCGCTCGTTTGAACTGCTGTAACTCCGCCTCCTCTCTACTGGGCACAATGCCGCTAATTACCTATTGAATTTTCCATGTGGCGCTGGGAATTGTAACCTCAATTAACATGCAAACGCATGGATCTAAAACCCATTAGACAAAGGCACGCCAGCGACTAAATTGTCAAAGAAATCAAAAGCGGCAGGCGAGCCATTGTGCTGAAACCCGACTTTTAATCCTCCTCTAGAAATTGTAACCTCACAAGAAAAGCTCTACTTCATTTTTTTTCTTCAAAGAAGCTAAACAAAAGAGGCAGGCAAGCCATTATTTAATTTTGGGATTGCTCATTTCCAAGATTTCACGACTACCACGGCGAACGCCGAAAGCCATAAAAGAGCAAAGTCTTTAGTGAAAGAAATACGCTCTCGTGCCGTGTAAACACCGATCTTACGAATCATTTCAACTCGATAGCGACTGCAAGCAAACAATGCGCGGTGGCGTGTAGCTTCCCTCTACAGTTCAAAATCTTTTGGTCGCGGCTCCGATGCAACTAGTTTCAAGAGTTAAAAAAACTTGTATGGAGTTTGAAATCTTTCGCTCGGATAGCTCGTGCGAACAATGCTGAGGTTCACTTTTATTTAACTAGTTTCACAACTATGGCACTAAAATAAAGCTTTTAAAATTTCACTTAGGCTTTTCGAATAAGCTCTAGATGCAGACATATATGATACTTCATTTTAATTTTGACATAAGTCAAACGTCAAACCCAAACGAAATAGGTTTGCAAACTTCGCGCGGCAACACTTATCCCCCGCTCTTCTTAGGAGTTCTCTCCTACCTACATCCCCACTAAGAAGAGCTGCGGGGAAGGCTATCCAAGTCGCCACGGCAAATTGATTTTGCGGTGATCTTTTACTTTTACCGATTTAGCTATTTACCCAAGGTCTATTGAAATCTCTTAACGAGCTTTGGGATTTCAGTTAGTCCCATGACAAGATAGATGACAGTAATTGACAGGTCCAAGAGCCAGCATGGGAATGAGGTATTCCCGGAAGGATTCCCTAGCAGCCAATCACAAGCGCTTGGCTGAATATCTAATAAGGCGTATCATAATTATTCATACCTCTCTTCTCATTAGCGGTCGAGAGTCGATGTCGCCTAAAACAATGAGATTCTACCCGATGGAACACAATACAGGAAGCTACTATATTGACTGGACTTGCGGCAGGTATCGGTTGGGTCGGAAAAAAAGCAATCAAAGAGCCTTTGACTAACGATCCTTCATCTAGTATTTTGAACTTCGTGAAGTGGATAGCGGTTCTATCTGGTGGCCTTGCAGCTAAGAAATACCTAAAGGACAAAGGGTATTGGAAGCCTGTTGAGTAACAGGGGCGACTCTACCTCGCCTTCGAAGCTATGGCATCAATAATATTTATGGGATTTGTCTTCGCCATAACGAGTGCTGCTGCTAGTATTGCCGCACACGAAATAGAAAAAGCAACTAGCGGGCCGAATGCGGCTGCCGCAGAGATGGTAAGACATGATAAAGCTCAGGAGAAGGCAAATGCCGCTATGGCCACCTATGAGAAAAATCGAGAAAAACGACTAGAAGCACTAGCCATCTGGAACCACTGGAAAGAAAATAACGCACACGTTGGACTTAAGGACAGAATCGATGCGATGCGAAAACTCCATATATATCACATATTGCAAATGAAACTGGAAAAGCCTAAACTCTCAGATTATTATCGACCATCTAATTCGAGGAAAACTGCTGAATTGGTGGCCTTAGGTGGTAGCGTATTCGCGACTGGATACGTTGCCACTCGATTCTTATAAGAATTGGTTATAGCTATGCTTTTTAAAAACGAGCTTTTTTACGTTTAACGTAATTACTAGATCACTTACTATATTGCTAGAGTATTACTAGAGTATTACTAGAGTATTACTCCGCATAAAATGCGACTAATAGGTAGTAACTTTTCTGCTTATTGAAGCTTAGAATGCACATATATGTATGTACATATTAATGGACACTAAACTAAGTTTACGATACTATAGTCCGGAGGGTTATTGGAAAGGACTAGCAGCTATTAAACATCTTGCCAATTCACAAACATATCTGAAGATGTGACTCGTATGTGGCTAGAAAAACAAGCTATATGGCAGATCTATTTACCATCCCCCAAATACGTTCCACGACCTAAATTCGATGTATCTACACCAAATGAGGTCCACCAAGCCGATTTGATATTTCTACCTCATGATCGACCTGGACGTGGAAGAAAGCTATATAAGTATGCGCTAACGATCGTGGATGTAGCATCCAGATACAAAGAAGCCGAACCATTAGCCACTAAAGAATCTAAAGAAGTTGCTGCGGCATTCGAACGAATATATAAGCGAAGTCCACTAACATGGCCAAAACTCCTACAAGTCGATCCAGGACGTGAATTTATGGGTGCAATGTCTTCACTACTAGATAAACATGAAGTTTCTGTACGTCGTGGTCGTGTGGATATTCACCGGGATCAAGCAATCGTTGAACGATTCAACCGAACCCTATCGGAAAGGCTATTTGGATACCAATATGCTCAGGAGATGGTACTTACTTCACAGGGAAAGGATGATAGATCTGTCGAATGGGTGTCTCGTCTACCTGCGGTCGTAAAAGCTTTAAACAATGAAGCTACGCGTTTGACAGGAAAACAACCATCCATAGCAATTACCAAAGATGAGATCGAATCGAATCCATCAGAACCGGCACGGGTTCGGGACGAACGGATACGTCTAGTTGGTCTCAAAGAGGAAAGACTTCCATTCGATGTCAGTGTTCGATATCTATACGCTCCTGGTGAGCTAGAAGGTGGACGAAAGCGTGCTACCGATCCTATATGGAGTTTGAAAACATATAGCATTTCACGTAGTATGGTTTCTTCGGGTCAGCCAGTCCTGTATTATTTGTATGCTCCGCAAGTTTCGAATGTTGCTCCGCAGGTTTCGAAGAAACAGCCAACGCGTGGATTCGTGCGTGAAGAGATACAAGTCGTACCACTTGATACCGAACTACCTCCGAATGGGATCCTAAGCTAGTTCGTTTTGGGGCAAACAGATATCTTTATGGCCATAGGCTAACGTATCGATTCCATTTTCGGAAATCCAACGTTTTGTGTCCAGTGGCGAAAGTGAGATTTTATTAACTCGCAGACCATAGATCTTATGCCCAATGCTTCGCAGCATATTCATTCCATGTCTGAAGGTCTTCCTATCGAAAAGAGACTCCTTATACTGCTCGTGTCGCATGTGCTTCTTCACAACGTACTTCCGTATTCCTTTAGCCTTGCGAATCTCCTTAGTGTCTGCGCATACAATCGAATACATCTTCGGTCGAAGTCCAACGTACTCTACGATGGCAACGCCTGCACACTCATCCTTCATCTTTCCAAGAACCTTTTTATTGGTAGTGTCATATAGTGGATGGTTTTTTGGGTAATCACTTGTATCGTATAGGTCTGCATTTTTGGCTATGTCGTCGTAGACGTCTTCTGTTTGGATCTCAAGCAATAGCGAATCTGTGTCTGTGTAGAGCAGTTCGCATTTATTACCATATTGGAGCTTAAGTTGGTTGTAGTAGAAATCATACATCAGGTGTTTAGATAGGTCTAGGATGCTCATACCAACGTAAACGGGTCGGTTAAGCATGAGCCTGCTTTTATGCATGTGTAGTGCTACGAGGCCATCATCAAAGATATTTGATCTAGCAAATGTTGGGCTTGATATCAGCCGTCTAAGCTTGTCCTCCTCTCTTGCACGCACCAGCTTAACATCTACGCGCTTACGCAGATTCTCCATTGTCTTACCAAATACTGAGTTGTTCATCAGTTTGTAGAGGTCTTTCTCGAAATTGCTCGTAGCCAGTTTACGAAGGTCCGTATTCATACGTATATATAGCTCCATCCAAGAACTTTGGTCGAATCTGAGTGCTCGGTGCACCTTTTTCAATTTCATACCAAGAGAAAGATATAATTGTAGATTTCTATAGTGTAGGACGTAGCGTTCTTTGTCGAATAGATTGGGCACAAGCTTTTCAACTTCGATGGTCGGTTGACTACGTGCTCTTTCACCTAGTAGTCCGCATTGGTACTCTGACATCCATTTTTTCTGTACTTTCATACGCTCTGGGGCTAGTGGATACGAGTTGTGAGCGTCGTGGAGTTCTAGAGGATACTCAAGGTCTACCTCAAGGATATAACCTTTATCCGCATCTTTCTCGATATCGAGGATACTCGAGGTTTGTAGCTTTGCTACGTCGCACCACTCAAATCCTCCTGTTGGTAGCGCTTGGCTCATAGCCCATCCGTATAGGTTGTTTGCATCCAGATACTGTATGTACGTAGTGGGCTTGGTTTCGTCGTACTCCGTTGTCCCGGCTGTGCAAGCGTACGGATTGTTTGCCTTTGCATGGCGTCGACTGACCATCGAAATGCCCCTCGCATCCCTTTCTCGATGAAAATATGCATATCGTAGTCGGTGAGCAGCTCAAGCTCTACACCAGTCTTCTTTAGCAATGCATCCCACGATAGACCAGGGCTCGTATAGTAGTGAGCTGGGTCCAAGCCATAATTTTGCATACATGTCGCTCGAAAGCCTTCGAACACATCTGCGAGTAAAAGTACATCAGTTCTAAGATATAGGTCGTGGTAGTCTCCCATAGTTTGACAATCGAATGCAGCCCAAACCTTCTGTGCGTGAGTATAGTCCTCATCTGAGATTCCTTCATCAGAAAGCTTGCTATAAAAAGCATCGCGCGGCGGTAGCTCATCCTGAAACTTCCCCCAACTGTCCATGTATTCGTATGGGTAGACGCCCTTGCGCCCAAGAAGATGTGCATTAAGGGGTGTATGCGAAACGGTTATCGGAAGGCGAGACGGGTCGAGTTGCTTTATGCTCCCTTCTCCACACTGAGGGCAAGTCCCCACTAGCTCCCAAGCCTCGTTAATGACAACCAGCTTGTCCTTATTACATCGTTTACATTCGCCTGCTGCCTCTATAGTACTACAAACCAATTTGTCTAGCGACCCAAAGAGAAATTGCGCGCTATCAATGAATCGGAGGTTGCCAAGTGAGAATTAAATGTATTTCTCCATGTTATTAGGTATGCAATTTATCTGCCCCTCTACTTTGGAAATAGTCTGCATCAAGAGATGGGAATCGTATCCCCGCAAATTATGAAAGACTACTGGTATTATGGTCTTCTTTGGGTCTATCCGCAGGAGTAGATTACAGGCATTGTGTGCTGCTCCACGGTACTTTCCAGTGATATGGCAGTGATCGCGAACTGAATCCCCATTAAGAGTTTTCTGACAGATGTGGCAAAGGGTTGCACCGCGGTGGGCTATAGTGTCGTCTCGAGTCATGCGTAGGATTTTACATTTAGATAGGGCTGCCTTAACGTTCTGTTCTTCTTGTTGTATTGCCTCCAGGAACATTTCCGTAGCATTGGGCCCTCTATAGACGACTGGAGTCTCCGTATGACCATCACATCTCACCACGATGTAGCCGAATCCACAAGCCTCGTGTAGTTGAGTTTTCTGTGTGTTGCTGCGCAGCTCTGGTGCCGGCTCTGGTCCTTCGATCTTAGTGGTCAATGCCTCAAAATCGGCGTAAATGACGTAGGGAACCTTCATCTGTTTGTGCCAGTTCTGGAAGGATAGCTTGTTCTTACCCTCTTCAGGCATCTCAACTCTCACTGCTGTCTGTCCTATACCTTTACATTCTGGAATGTGTTTTTCGAGTAGATCTTTTCGGCAGTATCCATGTAAACACCTCTCGCAGAAGTGCTTCCTTTCATGGTGCTTGCTCTGATCGGATAGGAGGCGGTTAAAGTCCTTGATCCAAGTATAGTGATACTTTCCGGATTTCTCTATTAACAGCAAGTTAATGCGTTTGGTGTCCCCGCATTGCTTGGTAATCCTATAGACAATCACACCTTTCTCCCAGCCGAAGACATTTATCGCAAGGTTGTTTTGCTTCTCGACTCTGCAAATCTGTGATATTGGTGTTGGTGCATCGATTCCTGTAAAGTCTAGGCCGTCGTCTATAGGATATTTAGATGGTCTTTGGGTATTAATCTTGACTGGAAAAAGCGCTGATCGTAGTGCCCATCGTAGGCAGTTATCATCCTTATTTTGAACATTAATCACAGCTCTCTTGTTTTGGACTTCTTTAGGAAGTGCAACGTATGAGCCTCCTCGTAGTGGTTGATATCGCGCTATGTCGAGCCAAAGCAGAACTACTCGGTCTACCACCCATCCTGAGCCTCTATGTATCCATTTCTCTAGTTTTTCTTGGATCGCAGGAAAAGAATTGTCTAGCGCGGAATTGATTTCGTTGGACTGCAATAGAACCTCCTGATAATGACGAAATACTACGTCGATGGATTCTTTGCTACCATCAAGGTTGTACTTTATTAGATCTACTCTCAGGGCGAGCTGGAACTTCACACCTTTTAGATTGGCGATCTCTTCCTCTAGTTTTTCGTGGATTATATGGCGTACACCATCTAAGAATGCCATTGGGTCTGCACCAAGTTCGTGGCCCTCTGGAACATCCATCTGCCAGCCTCGTAAGAAATTACCAATGACCCATGTAGTGCGTTTGAATACTAGTGGGACAATTTTTTTGGGAATTAATGGTCGTATTAAACGTCTTTCTATCGTTTCGGGGATCGGTTCATCAAGTATGTTGCGCGCCTGTTCGTACATATCTAGTACGTCTCTCTGATAATTATCATATGCCATATTTCTATGGGTATAATATTAGATATCTATTCTCTAATAGGTGGATTTGTTGTAATAAGTTCAGTCAATACGACGTTGAAATCCTTTCTAGCCCTCTTACCTTTACGCATCAGGTTTATCTGTGCGGTTACGTTGCCGCACGGGCGACAAAGTCGCGTCTCCGCTTGAGTCCCAACTCCACACGCACGACAGGGGTATGGCTCAAACGATCCTTCTCTGATCTGGTGTCGATGTTGCTTACAACACTCGAATAAGCAACTCTTACCACAAATAGTTCTCCTGCCAACCGTTAACCATTGGCACTGATTATGTCCTCGCATTTTATGGCTGATAATATAACGGTACCATTTCTCTAATTGGGATTTTTAATGGTTGCATAAAATTGGCCGTTTTTTTTTCGTAGACATCGAGTAATAAACAATCGAAATATTCGTCCTCTACGGCGAAGCTGGAAGAAATACTCTATCGTAGGTATAACTTAGTACATAGAACATAGAATTCAGAAATCCACTTTTTGACTTCCTTGCACAACAAAAAAGTTTCCCAGAACGCCCACTTTAGTACTACTTTATACACAGTGTTGCCCAAAATTGTCACTAGACATTCTTACACCTAAAAATCCAAAAGTGTGAACCTATTAGAGAAATGATTACTATACTGTATATCGATATCTTCCACTATGGATAATATATCGTACCTCCCCCTAGAAATCTTAGTCAAGATCGTAGAGTACTCAGAACCTTGGGCCTTTGCAAGCATCGCAAGGACGTCGAAACGCCTAAGCGATGCCGCATCTCTCGCGCGCTACGAGAACACGGACAAGGAGTTCCGCACGCGAGTACTCACCCTAGGTCTCGAGTCCACCCACGACGACGCCGATCGAGACGGCTTGGTCAAAAAGTTCGGCGTCCCAAAGGAGGAAGACGGTTCCGGCCCGCTAGCTCGTTCTAGTGGACGTGGCAACCTCGATGGCGTTAAGTGGCTCGTTAGACGCACTCGCTTCGGGGGCGACGGCATTGACGTGCCCTTCGCAATTCTCTGCGCCAACCGATTTGGTCATTACGACGTGGGCGAGTGGCTCACCACACATTTCGAAATCCCCATCAAGGAGGTCGAAGATCTCTCCGACCTTCTAGTAAGTACCGAAGTGGAGGACGACCTCAACATGATCAATTGGATCACCGAACACTTTCGGGTTAGCATAGGGGGCGGGGTCTATGAGAGTCCCTACCAAATAATTATGCGACTCGTCGAGGTCCTTAGGAATCCCAACCATATAGTTATGCGGGTCGTCGACAACTCCGTACGCGAGTATTGGGGCGAATTTATCACACCTCGCAATGCAAAAGATTTCGAGACCTTTAAGGAAAAATATCCCCACGCGGACACCGATTGTGCGTTCTTTGCCCCGCCCCCAAATTGTCACTAGACATTCAAACCTAACCACCTTCCCATAGAAATCTTGACTAAGATCGTAGAGCATGCCGACTAATGATTTTTACTCAACATGACAGTACCACTTAAACATATAGATTTACTAAGATATATAATCCATATGAGATGGAGTGTGAAAAGTGTGGAAGAGTATTTAAGAGGAGTTGGAATCTTAAACGCCATCGAGAGAATCGCAAAACCCCGTGCGTTAGGGTCCCAAAGCAATACATTTGTGAGAGTTGTGGCGGAGAGCTAAGCTGCGACTCTGCCTTTGCGGAGACATAAGAAGAAGAACTGTCCTACCTACCACCCTAAACCCATCGTTAACGAAAACTAGACACACACGCACACATTTACTCAATATCGTATAACCATTTAAACATATAGATCCACTATAGTATACGCCCACCCCAATATGGAACACCTCACATTCGAGCGAACCCATCGGACCATCGGTAAGTATCTACGTGGGTGGCAGATGGACGTCCCCATAGGCCACGAACTAGGCGTTGACCCAAGGGCCTTCCTAGATGGTGTCCGCCACGATATTCATCAGAAGTTGGTGGAAGAAGTCGACGACCTACGTGGAGTGAAGTTCCAACTCGCTCTGAAGGTGATGCTACGGAAGGACCATCCGGACGGTAGCAACGAGTTTACTGACCCTACGATGCGCCACAACCAGGAGGTTGTCATTCAGACCGACGAGATTCATGAGGCCTTAGACAGAGCCATCCCAACTATTCTAGAGCGTCTCGAGAAGTGGACGAATAGAGGCTCTGGATGGGTTGTCGACAACATCATCCTGCTCTATCTGAACATCGCTCTCTACCAACCTCTGAGAGGTGGATCCTTCATCGAACTACCTCCGGAAGTTGCAAATAAGAAAGCCGTGGTGAATGTTCGAAATAAGGATGATAACTGCCTACGATGGGCTCTTCGGTCATCATTATTTCCAGTTCTTCACGGAGGACATGCATACAGACCATCTAGGTATCCTATAGACGACGGCCTAGACTTTACAGGAGTCGATGCACCAACACCCATATCGCAGATTTGCCGGGTTGAGAAACAAAACGACCTAGCAATCAATGTCTTCGGCTGGGAGAAAGGTGTGGTAGTAGTCTATAGGATTAGCAAGCAATGTGGGGACATCCCACGCATCAACATGCTGATCATAGAGGAGTCCGGAAAGTACCACTATACCTGGATCAAGGACTTGAACCGCCTCCTTTACAATCATAGCAAACACCACGGTAGGAAACACTTCTGCGAGCGATGCCTACATGGGTACTGCCGAGAAGACCTCGATGGTCATACAGAGCCTCCAGTCGTTTACAGAGGTCTGGATGTCGCAGAACGGTTCCTGGAGGCAATGCAACTAGAAGAATCGAGAATCAAAGTAGTTTTGATGACCCCCAAGGCAATACGGATGACCTCAGAGAATTGGATTGCCCACGATACGGCCACAATCTGCCATTGCCACATAACAGGCAAGTACAGAGGCGCAGCCCACAATGCTTGTAACCTCAAGCTGCGGTTGAACCCCAAAACCACGACCATACCAGTCGTATTCCACAACTTGCGGGGTTACGACTCACATCTAATAATGCAGGCTATTTCCAAGACGAAGGGGCAGATCACGTGTATCCCTAACAACACGGAGAAGTACATATCGTTCTCCTTAGACCAGCTGCGATTCATCGACAGCGCTCAATTCCTCTTAGCATCCCTAGACAAGCTGGTGTCAGCCAACCAGCCAGAAGCCTTCCAGATTACTGCTCTGTATGAGCCTAGTGTAGAGCGGCAACGCCTGCTTTTGCGAAAAGGCATCTATCCGTATGAGTATATGGATAGCTGGGATCGGTTTGCAGATCCACTCCCATCACAAGCCGACTTCTACAGCAAGCTATCAGCTGAAGGCATTTCCGAGGAGGACTACGAACACGCCTTGATGGTCTGGAACACCTTCGGCTGTGAGAACATGGGAGATTACCACGATCTATATCTCCGAACTGACGTGCTTCTTCTGGCAGATGTCTTTGAGACCTTTCGGGAAACGTGTCTACATCAGTATGGCTTGGATCCTGCACACTACTACACCAGCCCTGGTCTCTCTTGGGATGCGCTCTTGAAAACTACAGGTGTGGAGCTCGAGCTGCTTGTGGACTATGACCAGCATCTCTTCGTAGAGAAAGGTCTACGTGGTGGAATATCTATGGTATCCAAGAGACACGCCAAGGCCAACAATCCTCTGGTTGAGTGCCATGATCAATCCAAGCCCACAACGTACATCCAGTACCTCGATGCCAACAACCTATATGGATGGGCGATGAGTCAGCCACTACCAACGGGAGGCTTCGGGTGGGTAGAGGACCTTCAAGGACTCACCAATACCATAGTGGACTGTCCATCCGACAGCCCCAAGGGCTACATACTAGAGGTGGATCTCGAATACCCACAAGAACTCCACAACGCACACAATGCCTATCCGCTAGCACCAGAGCGCATGAAGGTCCCAAAGGAGTGGATGTCCGAATATCAGCGCAACCTCAAAGGTACATCGATAGAGGTTGAAAAGCTTGTGCCAAACCTCCACGACAAAGAGCGGTACGTACTCCACTACCGCAATCTACAGCTTTACATATCCCTAGGCATGCATCTCAAGAAGATTCACAGAGCGCTACGATTTGACCAAAGTCCATGGATGGAGCCTTATATCCGAAAGAACACTGACCTTCGTAAACTGGCTACGAGCGACTTCGAAAAGGACCTGTACAAGTTGATGAACAACAGCGTCTTCGGCAAAACAATGGAGAACTTACGCAAGCGCGTAAATGTCGATCTAGTGCGTGCCAGCGAAGAGGACAAACTTAGACGTCTGATTGCTAGCCCAACCTTCGCACGGGCAAACATCTTCGATGACGATCTGGCAGCCCTACATATGCATAAGAGTCGACTAACTTTGAACCGTCCAGTCTATGTGGGGATGAGCATTCTTGACCTCTCAAAGCATCTGATGTACGACTTCTATTACAACCAACTGCTTGGACAGTATGGAGACCGATGCCAGCTAGTCTATACAGACACAGACAGTTTACTACTTGAGGTCCAGACAGACGATGTGTATGCCGACATGGCTGCCCACGAAGATCTCTACGACACATCTGACTACCCTAAGGAGCATCCACTACATAGTACAGCGAACAAGAAAGGCCTTGGAAAGATGAAGGACGAGTGTGCCGGGCGCCCAATCGCTGAGTATGTAGGTCTTCGACCGAAGATGTATTCTATCCTAGAGGCTGATGGGAAAAGCATAAGGAAGGCTAAAGGCATCCGCAAGGTAGTTGTAAAGAAGCGCATCCGCCACGAGCAGTACAAAGAGTCGCTATTTGCTAAGAAGACCTTCCGGCATGGGATGGATGTACTACGATCGAAAGGCCACCACATCTATGGGCAGCACATTAATAAGGTATCCCTTTCACCATTCGACTCCAAGCGTTGGATCCATAATAATGGAATCGATACATTAGCCTATGGACATAAAAACTTAGAACATGGATGATTTCATTTACGAGCTGCTAAACTAGGCACGAATAGAATACCTCTTGGTGGTAGTTCCGTATCCCTAGGAACAACTTGTAGCTCTTCACGAACGAATCCACGTTTGGGTGCATCCTTCTCCCCTTCTCGCTTCGCAAGGTAGTACAGCACAGGCTGTCCCGAAGATACTACACTTCGCGAAATAACGTATATCTGCAAACTCCACACAGGATCAGTAGCTCTACGTTTTTCACCCCCTTCCAATTCTCCTGGTGCGTAAAGATATCGAACTAGAACGTCGAATGGTAGGCGCTCTTCTCTCAAACCAACAGTGCGCGAATATGTAGGAGTCTTTAGGTCTACTTGCTGCGTCACTACGGAATTCGAAGGCTCCTTTCCTGTAAGTCGAGTCACCTCACTGTTCAGGGCTTTGATAACCATTGGTAAACGAACTACCCATTCTCTACTACGCGCATCCGATCCTTCCGAAGTAAGCACCATCTCTCGTGCATACTGATACCCAAACAACCTCTCAGCTAGTGTTCTATTCGCTCGTTCGACGAAGCCTTGCGCTCTATGATTACCAGCCTCACCTCGTTGAACTTTCGTACCATGTAGTTCTAGAGTTTCAGACATACGTCCCATGAATTCTCTACCAGGGTCTACTTGTAACGTCTTTGGCCATTCGAGTGGACTACGTTTATAGATTCGTTCGAATGCCGCAGAAACTTCACCACTATCTTTCGAAGCTAAAGGTTCGGCTTCTTTGTATCGAGAAGCTACGTCGATTACCACTAATGCATACTTATATAGTTTCCTTCCACGTCCAGGACGATCGTGTGGTAAGAATATCAAATCAGCTTGGTGGACTTCATTTGGTTTCGATACAGTCCAATGCGGACGTGGAATGTGTTTTGGTGGTGGTAGATATATTTGCCATATAGATTGCTTTTCCAACCAACTCCTAGCTACGTCTTCTGATGCTTTCGCTGCTACCGATAGCTTGCCAATTGCAGCGTGACCTTTCCAATAGCCCATAGGCCCATAGAAGATATTCGCAAGTTTAGAATCCATCATACATCTATACATTCTAACCTTCAACAGATGAAAAAAAAATTAAAAGAATAAGAACCAGGCCTCATTCCTTTCTTTTTTCCTTTTTTTTTTTTTTTTTCGTATTTTTTAGTAGTGACTTAAGTAGTAACTTAGTAGTAGCTTAGTAGTAACTTAGTAGTAGCTTAGTAGTAACTTAGTAGTAGCTAGTAGTAACTTAGTAGTAGCTTAGTAGTAGCTAGTAGTAGCCTAGGAGTAGCTTAGTAGTAGCTTAGTAGTAGCTTAGTAGTAGCTAGTAGTGGCCTAGTAGTAACCTAGTAGTAGCCTAGTGGTGGCCTAGTAGTAACCTAGTAGTAGCCTAGTAGTAACCTAGTAGTAGTGGTAATGGCTATAGCCATCTACTAATGGCGTATCCAGCGCCTAGCATTCCACCACCAACGTAGAGCAACTCGCCAGTCTTCTGATTGTTTGAGGGTCGGTAGTAGTCAGATAAGCGGGATTCTTTCATCCCTTCGAGCCGTCCTAGCGCCTTACGTAACTTGTCGGATTGCACGAAGGCTTTGTTGGTATCTCTTTGAACGTTGTATGCGTCGCGTTCAAGACCTTCCTGATTTTGTGCAAAGTCGTATAATCTTTGACGTTCGGTTCTATACGCTGTCATTTCAGATTCTTGTCTTTCGATGGCCCTATCGTGTCTCTCTCGTTCTGTATCTATATCACCCTTTCCAATCATTCTAGCTAGTATGCCACCACCAGTAAATGCCGTCGCATTCAAAACAGCGCCGAAAACTGTCATAGCAATTGCTGCTGCCATTACGGTACGATCTTTTGTTTCTCAAGATATTGTTTCGCGTATAAGCTACCAAGTATCACGACAGTCCACTTTGCGTAATTCACTAGGGAAGAAGAAGGATCGCTAAGCATGGATTCCTTGGTAGTCTTTTTTTACGATCCACCCAATACCAGAAGCGAGTCCAACAATTATAGATGCATCGGTTGCCGTCTTCATCAATTCCTTATCCATCTCGACATATACAAGTATGGTCTCGAGTCTTTAAGTGTTACTCCATGTCTAGTATCGTAAGCTTTGCCGGAGCTGCAGGTCGTGTCGTGCTAACGGCGGCAGCTCGCGTGTTGCCATCTACATACTTCTTGTACGCAAAGTACGTGCCAAACAATGTAGCGCCAGTACCGATGACTGCGAGGATAGTCAGGTTTTCGAACCGACCTTTCTCTACATCAGTTTCTTTGGATGGTTCATTTTCACGTTCTATCTCCATCCTTTGAGCTTCTTTTGCACGGGCAGTGACCTTCTCCCAAGCTAATTTTCCTGCTGCAATGCGCTTTGGGTTTTTTACCTTAGTTGGTGCAGTCGTCGGAGGATTCGCAGTTATCTGATCCGTCTGTCCTTCCATCTTGCTTCGATATAGTAGGTATATGTGAAGGTTCAACAGTTGTACCAGGAATGACTACGTGGCCAGATATGTGGAATAGGACGCTAGCTAGAGCTACAAGGCGACCTGCCTTAAGCGATAGTAGGCCAGTCGCAGCACTGATCTCGTTGCGGATTATAGGGTCTTCTTGTAGGTCTATGATTAGGGCTTCTTGAGAATCTATTGGTACTAGGTAGGCAACTAGACGGGTAGCTAGACGCGTCACGCCGTCGACTAAGCCTTTCGTTACTTGCTGAGCTAGAACGGCCTGATACCTCCTATACAACTTGTCTACTTCTTTCTCAGGAAGTCTAGAGATGTCTCCTAGGGAAAAGTTCTTACCTAGGTATTCTTTCGTTACGCCTGTTGCAGCTAAGATCGAAAGTGATTCGCGATTGTCTGACACGACGTCTAGGTTGGTTGGTGGTGGGCCTGTTACATCCTCACCGAATATCTCGAGTATTTCTTTATCCATGATAATATGTCGTAGGTGCTGGGAGCTCTAACACTACCTCGAAAGGATGGCGGAGACAGAAGCACATGCGAGCGAACTTGTGGGCCTTGAGCTCCGAGGTCAACATTTTCCTCTCATCCACCTTCAACCCACCACCGTAGTCCTCAAATAGTTCTTTGGCATCAAGAGCTGACGCTGTATGAAAGGCCACGACCACCGCCACGTTTTCTCGAAAAGGTTTGCATATGCTTTTATACTGTTGAGTTAACACCCAAATAGAAATGCCTATGTGACGAGCGGAAAAGGCCATCTCCACGAGCTTATCGGTTCTCAGCTTTACATCCTTCGATGCAGCGCAATCGTCGAGTATCAAAAGAGTATTGGTTCCTGCCCAAAAGGTGGAACAAACTCGTAGCGCGGCATTAATGGCATCCTGCAGTGGTGACATGACGAAGAAACGAGGATCTCGATTTGCAAATCCATGATAGGTTTTGTTGTGGGCATACGTAGGACAAATCAGTACTATGTAATCGAACTTACCACGAAATGATCCACGAAGTTGTTCTATGAGGAACGCAGTCTTCCCACAATTCGTTGGACCGACTATGAGTGCGTTGAACGGTACGTGCTCTACGAGAGAATCCATCAGTATAATATACTCTGCAGAGATCTGTTCAATATCGTGACCTGAGCATCCGCAAGGACATAGATGTGCATTTTCACATTTCCACTTCCCTTCGCAGTTCTATGTATGCGAATGTCGATGTCCTTTCCACTACCGGTTTGTGTCAAGCCATCACCATGAACGGTGGAATCTTTCGCTGTGCGACAGTCGATTAGGATAGCGAATCTATTTTCAAAGAACTTCTTTGGAGTCATGGAAGTATTGGGTGTACCAAACCAGCCTTTTGCAGCCTCCCAGAAATCTAGGGGAAGCATGCCGCTTGGAAAGAGTCTGTTGGGAATCCCGTTGACATCTACTTCTACCTTCAAAATATCTGGATTCGAGAATGATTCGCTATCTCGCGTACCAATAGTGCGCGGATCTATGAATAGTAGAAGTAGTCCAGCAAAGGATCGTCGTGGAACGTTAACGTTTTGAGATATCAAAGTATCGGATGCCTTAGCGATCTCTACTGTCTTGAAGTGAACAGCGTAGTTGTATAGGAATGCAGTACCTATTTCGTATTTGTGAAGTGCACTACTAGCCAGCGTTCCGTCCCTGATTGCTTCGTATTCTAGTTGGATGTTGGTAAGTTGGTATGTACCTATCTTCGTCGCATCCGATCCAACTACTATTTCAACGGCAGGAGCTAGAGTCAGCTCGAACGTAATGGTATTTTCTAGGCTGTATGGATATAGAACTCCATGTTGTGTCAGAATGTCGACATCTAATGGAATCCTATACTTGGAACCACATGCAGCTAGGAGCGCGTTTTCTCCAGCAGACGAAGTACTTGCGTCACCAGCTTTCGACCGTAGCTTGTTCGTGTTCTCTGATTGAATGCCTTGTTGTACTCTAGACTCTCTCTCCTGCGTAGATAGGTATACATCGGAGTACGTTTGTAGGAGGTCTGGCCTGACAAGGTCTTCTACTGTTTCAGCTCCCATCCTACTGATTCTACGTATGACCAAGCAGCGTCCAACGTTCGAAACGACTCTGTTATTCGCATGTCCACCAGATAGTACGATGTCGACCAATAGCGCTAAGCTACCAGGTACTAGTACTACACCTTCTGCTAGCTTTGGGACTTCTACGTATAGAGTCTCACCTGGATTGGCAGATGATCGAGTGAAAGTTTTCCTATACGAGTCTCGTGGAGCCTTGAGTGCATGAGGCTCTCTTCGTGCTTGTGTGGGATCCAACTTTGATGATATCATGTTGAATATACGTATATATATAGTTATGTCTAACATGGCCTTTGATGGGAGGTATGAGGAAAGAACTGATGAAGCTGATGAAGTGAATCACTCAACCTGGAAACTAGACGCGACTACACTAAAGAAGGCGCTCGACCAAAGTATCAGGAAACATCATTGACAGATGGAGAGCTTAGTGAATTGATTGATGAGGATAGAATCGAACGTCCGAAATTTAGCGATCGCCACGTAATCTTCAAAACAGGCACATCGGATGAAATGAAACAAATGCTATTCGATACTGTTGCGGATGTAGGGACTCGTGGAGGAGTCCTTGAGATAACTGGAATATGGGAGGCCGATAAGGAACTGGGTAGGACCTATCTTCACGTACTTGGAAGTAAAGAGAAGCTCATACCTTTGACCACAGTGAAGGGTGAAAGATACCAAAGTATGGGTAAGGATCTCAAATTTGCCCTAGGCCCTACGGATGCAGAAAGAGCAGAACAAGTCGTCCAAGGTCAAGAAAAGGCCGCCGAACATCTCAAAGTAGAAGATAGCATACTTCTAAGCTCAATGTCAACTGAGGACCAGAAGGAAGCGGCTAAGGAAGAGAAAGTACGCATCCATAACGAAATAGAATTACGTCAAGAAGAAGCCATACTAGAACGTACGTCGCTACGTGAAAGGATCAAATACATTTTCAGAAAGCATGGAATGACCGTTCTTGCAGTGGTAACTTCTATTGGCGCTATCGTTAGTACAATAGTTTCCCTGTTATCGAGATCCGTACCGAAACCAGTAAAGGCTGGTATTGATAAAGCAGCAGATGTAGTAAAGAAGGGATTGAAAACGACTGGGGGGTTGCTAAAAGAAATGGGAAAGAGACTTGGACAGATCCTACCTGGAATGATTGGATCGATTGCGAGTTTCATATTTACTATGGCTGGTAAAGCTCTGGGAGTACTAGCAGAGAACGTTTGGTTATTCATCGTAGCAATAGTGGTGATCACGATAGAGCAATACAAACGCCGTTAACGAAACAACGTCCATGCGATTCCAGCTGCGGCAATGGACGTCACTGCGAGATTAATCTTATGTTGTGGGACAGCCTTTGGTACAGGAACTCGTTTCTCATGCATCTCACGAGACGGCACCAATTTCTTATCTGGTGGTCCTTCCATAGGAGGCGGATGTCCTTTGACTTCTGCATTGATGTCGTTAGTGCCTAGCATCATATCTTTCGTAGCTTTCGGGGTTGGATTCCTATAGCCATCTTTCTTACCAAGATAGTACACTAGATTGCTTGGCAATAATCGCACACCTATAGCTATTGCTAGATCGAGCCTCTTATGCGTTGTCGTTATAGCAGTAAGATAGATTTTGTAGCTCACCACTAAATCGTTTTCGAGAATAGCGCCTTCGACTAAGCTCTTAAACTTTTCTTTGACGTTGAAACTATCTACAATGGATTCGTTAAGATCGTTTTGAGCGCCTAGAATACAATATCCAAAAGCTTCGACAGATCGATTCAATCTACCTAATCCAGCATTCGTCAAACCTCTACCGATTGGTGGCGTAAACCAATTGTATTGTTTACCGTTGTTATTGCTAATGTACGATAAAGGAAACTGATAGTCCGTACGACTCTCCTCAGGAAACTTAAAGTCACCACCAGGCCACTTCGCAGAGTACGAAGTATTATGTGCGTACTTCTCCGTATAGTTCACCATTCTTCCATGAGAGTTTACGTAGACGTCTCCTAAGCCATCCCACCGAAAGTCTGGCGTTCGAGATATGCCGAATTCGATGCACAATTTCTCAAGGACTGATTTGCTATAGAGATTGTCGAGTTGCTTGAAAGCACGGTTACCAGGTAGAGGAGCTCCAAGTTCGTGTAGAATTCTTCGTATCGTGAAATATACGTGGAATCGTAGGAACCCTTGGACGACTGGTGGATATGTTTTGAAAGTGGGGTCAAACAACGACGCTCCGCATCCAGAAGTTGCACACCACGTTGCAAAATTAAGTTGTTGAGGCCAGTATTTGAAATCTGGACCTGACAACCATCTACGAGACTCATTTGCTGTCGTATGCTTTACAACGATCTCCTTGAATATATTTGGAACGCCTGCTTCGAACTTCTTCGTAGGTGTGACGTATATCCATAACTTGGTGAGATCTATGTCTTGTGCCGGTTCGGTAAAAGGAACTGCTCGAATAGGATATTTCGCACTCTTATCTAGTGTCAACGTAGATGGGAAACCATCAACCATTCCCTGCAATGCGTCATCGATGCGTCTTTGAGTGACTGCAGATAACTTTGAGACATCATCGCCGTAAACGACATAGCTAGAATCTCCATCTCGAAACCAAATATTCGTCGAATATTTGCCTGGACCGTTCACTTCCGTAGAGGCATAGAACTTGTGAAGATCCGTATGTGGGTATCGTTTCTCGAACTTCGCTAATAGATCTGCATTCAACGTTGCGATCTTATCGTTTTCTTCTATCCAATCGCGTTTGGAAAGACCTTCGTGTTCCCGCGCGAATAGTACGCTCTCGTAAACTGACTTACCACCAAGTGCTACATCTAGAGCCTTACCAGTGCGACCGAGCCACCCCATCAATTTACCACCTCCCGTCTTAGTAGGAAGACCTTCCTCCGTGAACACGCGATGAGACATTCCCCGATCGATGAAATTAACATTATCGGAAGCAGATTCGAACCAACTAAGTACGGCATTAGGAAATAGGTACTTGAACTGCCGCCATACGTCTGTCATGTTGAAGCTATACATACATATAGTTATACCTTCAATACATAAGATGGTTCTCTTATATATCACCACAACATTGGCCGACCATACTGTCTACTTCAACAACCCTATTCTCATACAGAACGTTTCACTAGTCGAGGTCACTATTGAGAATAGTTGGTGGAACCTAGCAGAGAATGCTACCTTCTGGTGGTCTACCGAAGGTATAGGGTTTCCGTACGACGTTCCTAAGGGAAACCACACTATCGCGAGCCTTCGACAATTCTTTGCGCCTGCAGTTGGTGCTGACATCATAAAAATCGAGAAACCCCATCATAGGAGGGCTTGGAACCTAGAAGTCAAGCAATCGATCCTACTTAGTGGAAATCTCTGCAAACTGATGGGTATCAATAAAGATGGGATCGCTACGCGACTAAAAGTAGGTGTGCACGAAGTGTCCATCCAAGATGAAATCGACATAGCGTATATCTGCTGCGACGTGGTGGATTCCAGATTCTCGATTCAAGAGGGAAAACAATCTAAAGTCCTAAGTAGAATACACATCCGAGGCGATAGATTTGCGAAAGCGACGTATGCCTCACTACAACCTCTAGCTGTCAAAGCTCTAGGTACGATACAAAGCAGTCTTCGTCTGACAATTCTCGATGAGAAAGGCAATCTGATAGACTTCCAGGGTCGACCTATACTGTACGTGTTGAAGCTTGACTAAGTTATATGTATAACGTACAATGGAAGGCGATTCGATTCAACCGTTTCCATCAGCACCAAGTATCTATCCACCGATTGCTAGTGACACTGGAAATAACTTTAGACTGCAAACGATCCGAGACACGCTTTCGGATATAGAAGTTCAAGAAAGGCACTACGAAGGTGTGCGCAAGAAATATGCACGTTCTCAAGGAATAGTTCATGGTATCGCAGTGGTAACTGGAGGTCTATCTGTGATCTTATCTGGATCTGGATTGGGCGCAGCGTTGACTGGGGTTGGAATAGTGATTGGTCTACCACTTGGAGTTATTGGTGGGCTATGTGGATTAATTTCAGCATCTACGACCATTGGAGCTAAGAAGTTAGGAATGAAGGTTTCTAAGCATGAAAGGACAACTATGTTGGCAAAGGCAAAAATCAATACGATTCGCGATCTAGTATCGAAGGCCTTACGCGATGAAAACATATCCGACTCTGAATACAGTCTCATCCTGAACGAAGCAAATAAGTATGAGATCATGAGGTCTGAAATTCGTCGAGAGACTTCCATAGGTGAAAAAAGTCCGGATCAGGTTCGAGCCGAACTCAAGCAAGAAGTGCAAAAGGAAATGCGAGAAAGACTTGGCAGCTTAGTAGGGTAAGAATCGACGTTTCCTATGAAAGAAACGAACATGGCTCTCACTTCCACTTCGCTAAGTCCTATCGCTAGTTAGCCCATGCTTAGTGTAGATTGGTTCGAAGTGGGAATGGTAAGAAGACAACTCCTTGACAAAACGCTTGACTGAATTTCCAAATACGTCACATCGCCCAATGACCTCGTTAAGAGACATAGACGATGCTAAACGACGTAGCACCTCGTAACTTGCTCCAACAACTTTCGTCTTAATTACCGATCTGCCTATATTGCTTTCTATCGCTGTAGTAACAACCTCGTGGACTATTTGTTGAACGTCTATAGGTACTCCTTGAGGATCGAGTTTAAGGAAAGTCGTTGCAATGTGAGGAACTATGCGCTCGGCATCCAAGTCTACATCGATCTTATCGTCGTCACACAGAGAACGTATAAAGACCTCTCCACTATGGATGCCTTTATTGCTTAGTTGTATGAAGCGAGCAACCTCACCTTTAGTTCGTACGAACCCACATTGTATGCACGCATGGTAGAGTAGAGCAGCTAAAATATTTCTCTTAGCATCGCTACGCTTGGGATGAACTTTCATTACTTGGATAAATGCGTCGGCTACGATTCCTAACGTGTTCGTAGGGAACGATAGGTCATAACTTTGTTTGTAAATAGTGTTGTATGCTCGTAGTTCTTGTAGGAGCGTTCGTCGTTGCAGGTCCGTGTTATCGCTTTGCTTTGGTTTTGCGCGGTCTAGATCACTTTGATACTGAAATTTATCCGGACCTACCATACGCAGTCGAGTAGTAATATCGATCTTCGTTTCTTCACATGGTTCGACCTCGGAAACAAGACCACATGTGGGACACATGAATTCCGTTCCTTGTATTTCAAAGGGGCAGAGACAATCAGGACATGTTTCACTGGTGTTAATATGTTCCACTTGTGGTTTGATATTCAGGCTTCTACGAATTCCAGGACCAAACAATCTGATTAGCTCGTCCATGATACGCTGTAGATGTCATACGTTTAATAGAAAGACAAAAAAAAAAAAAAAGAATAAAGAGGGTCACGCAACGACTTTCTTCATTCTTTTTTTTTTTTTGTGGCTATTCCTAATCGTCCTTCTCGCTCATCAAGGCAGCAGTCAACATCTCGTATAACGCATGAATGAGAGCCTCTGGTTCCTCGCTCCTCAAGACAGCCAACATCTCGTCTAACGCATAAATGAGATCCTCGTTGAGACCTTCCTCCGGTTCCTCGCTCCTCAAGGCAGTCAACATCTCGTCTAACGCATGAATGAGAGCCTCGTTGAGACCTTTCTCCGGTTCCTCGCTCCTCAAGGCAGTCAACATCTCGTCTAACGCACGAATGAGAGCCTCGTTGAGAACTTCCTCCAGTTCCTCGCTCATCAAGGCTCTCAACATCTCGTATGACGCATGAATGAGAGCCTCTGGTTCCTCGCTCCTCAAGGCAGCCAACGCCTCGTCTAACGCATGAATGAGAGCCTCCGGTTCTTCCGGTTCCTTGCTCCTCAAGGCAGTCAACATCTCGTCTAACGCATGAATGAGAGCCTCTGGTTCCTCCTTGCTCCTCAAGGCAGCCAACACCTCGTATAACGCAGGAATGAGAGCCTCGTCGATCCCGAGATCTTGTAGCGTCATGGCATTGACTACGTTGAAAAGCTTTGAACTCACCATTCTCTCTTCGGTATGACTATATGTTAGGATATCTCTAACAGTTGCTCAAGTTTGGATTCGTCTAGTGACAACTTGAGCGTCGTAGATGTTATACGTTTAAAAAAAAAGAATGAAGAGGGTCACGCAACGACTTCCTTCATTCTTTTTTTTCTTAATGTGGCGATTCCTAACCTTCCTTCTCGCTCCTCAAGGCAGCCAACACCTCGTTGAGCGCACGGGTGAGAGACTCTCCGAGACCTTCCTCCGGTTCCACCACGTTTGGATCTGCAAGTTTCGCTGCTCCCAACTCGATGACGGGGTTGTTCTTGAGGTTGGTGGAGGCCACCTCAACGAACGCAAGAATCTCCTTGAGCTCGGCGATCCCGGGACCTTGAAGCGTCATGTCGTTGGGTTCTTCGAGATCCTCGATGTCTAGTGCGATCGTAGGTCCTACGAACGTGGGTTCTAGATCCTCATCCTCGAGATCCTCATCCTCATCATCCAGATCTTTAGGTAAGAGGTCTGTCTCCTCTACGTCTGGTGTGGATGGTTCCTCGGCCTTCGTATTCGAATCAGCGATCTGCTTGCCTAAATCTTTCTTCGGTCCCACCTTTCTTGGATACGAGCGGCGGCCGCATACTGAGCAAAGCTCGGAACTCGTACGACATCCTTTGCCGCACTTCGAGCATGGCACAAATAGGGCACAGCCTTTTGAGATCTGGAAGTTGTGCTGGGCACAGAACTTCGATGTCTTCGAAATCTGCTTTGGGCATTTCGAGTCCTTCCCTCGCATCAACCAATCACAAGTTATTGCGGCGTCTACGTTCGAGTTCTTCTTCGACATGTTCGATCTGTATGGTGTTAATGCGTACTAAGATGACAACGTAAGCTAGTATCGTGGAATAAAGAACGTATACTAATACCATTCGGTATCGATATACAGTATAATAATCATTCCTTTAACAGATACTCAAGTTTGGATTTTTGGTGTAAGAATGTCTAGTGACAATTTGGACACATTTTTTATTCAACCGTTTTAAGAATGGGAAAAAGATGGATCGTTCCTGGAAGTCTTTCCAGAACGAAGGTCCATTGTGGTTTTTAAAAGTTTGGAATTTTTTTCTCACGGGAAAGACGTTCTATCGTATGTATTCTCACTTAGCGTCTTCGGCCCATCCGTTGAGCCATTTGGCGGTGTCGAAATGACCATTATCCATGGCTCCTTCTATGGAAAGAAAGATGGCTGGGGACTCTACATTCATCTGGAAGTACTGGATGATCCATTTAACGACATCGAGTTGACCGCTTGTACTGGCCTCTACCATGCTCCATATAACGGGGTCGCTGTCTTTGTCGAACTGGGCGTTCTCAGTGAGCCATTCTACGATGTTGAGATCTCCACGTTCGCTTGCGAATAGGGTGTGAAGGGTGTCGCTTATGTCATCCTTCTCTCGACCTTCGTCGTCGTACTTCTCATCGTCGTACTTCTCATCGTCGTGAAGTGGAGTCGTGAGGATGAAATGCATGAAGGTTCGCATGTGGAACTCCTCCTCGTAACGTGCGAGTGATGCGGCTTCATTCAGTCGCTTCGATGTTCTTGCTACGCTTGCGAACGATTTGGGACCTGCGTATTCTACGATCTTAGTCAAGATTTCTAGAGGGAGGCACGATATATTATCCATAGTGGAAGAGATCGATATACAGTATAATAATCATTTCTCTAATAGGTTCACACTTTTGGATTTTTAGGTGTAAGAATGTCTAGTGACAATTTTGGGCAACACTGTGTATAAAGTAGTACGTAAAGTGGGCGTTCTGGGAAACTTTTTTGTTGTGCAAGGAAGTCAAAAAGTGGATTTCTGACTCTACATCTATTGGAATTGGGATCTGGAAGTGTTCAATGAACCACTTAACGATATCGAGATGACCACTGATACAGGCATTTTCTAGAGCATCATAAACGGCTTCGTCCTCTATGGTGAGTCGAAAGTACGTAACGAACCACTTAACGACATTAAGATAGCCTAATCTACTAGCACCACGCATCGCCTTGAATGGATTATCCTCTTTGGTGATCTGGAGGTATGTAACGAACGACTTAACGACGTTAAGATGACCCTCTCCACTGGCTATTATTATAGCACAACGAACGTAGTCGTTGTTACGTAGGGTGAGCTGGAAGTGTGTAACGATCCATTTAACGATATAGAGACGTCCATTGCTGCTGGCATGGACCATCAAAGCGTATACGTGGTCATGCTCTATGGTGGACTGGAAGTGCTTAACGAGCCACTTAATGACATTAAGATTACCATTTTTGCAGGCATAGAGTAGCGCAAAACTATAGCCGTCGTCATATACGTCATTCTCGGAAATACTGAATTTCCTAACCAAATTGTCTCGATCGTTATCGTTGCTAGTAGACCTCAAACCAAAAGTGAGTACTTGTCTACGGAATTCTTTGTCTATGTTTTCATAGCATGCTATAGATGCGGCATCATTTAGATGTTTCGAAGTCAAAGAAATAGCGGCAAATGATATAGGACCGGCATACTCTACGATCTTAGTCAAGATTTCTATAGGAAGGTACAATATATTAGCCATAGTATACGAGATGTTTTTATATAGTAACTGTGATATAACCTCATAATATGATGAATCCATATCTCTAATAGGGGTTTATTATTGGTTATATTAATGTGGTTGGGGGTGGTTCTTACTGGGGGAATAAAGGGGGCTTATATAAGGAACTTCTTTTTTTTGACCGGAAGTAGTTCTTCCTGGGGGAATCAGGAGGGCTTATATAAGGAACAAATTTAAACGATTTTTTCGTGGAGTAGGGATATACGATGGGAGAAAAAAGGCTTAAATAAGGATGTGAATTAGACTCCCCATCATATATACTACTTTGGGTGTTATCTTTCGAAGATTCAACAATTACCGTTAACAATGAATCTATTACAAGGAAAGTCGGCTTCAAAACCTGTTATTTATGTGCCCAGTTTATAACATAGTATTTCAACTTTTTTCTACCTTCCAACATTGATTGAAGAAATAGTGAACGGGATAAAGTCATAGCTGGCAAATATATCCCAGGAGATGATCGCTATCTTGACACCATATTTTAAACTCTACAATAATCGAGGACAGTATTATCTGCTTTATGTAGCGTTTAATATTAAAGACCATAAACTTTTATGGTTTCCAAAAACTGGAGAACTTGAGGAAAAACGAATGTCCGTCCGCCTTTCTGCCCTTGCGATGTCTAGAAATAAATTCAATATTCTGTTATATCGGTTTAAGTATCCAAATGGATTTATCTAATTATCCGATCTATAGAAACTCAGATTTGCGCTTAACTATGTGCAAGTGAACTATTATCTCTATTATGATTCAGTCGCGCATCACGACTCCCAGCGGTCCTAGACTGGCTGGACACGGGTCCAAGTGGTCCCGTTGAGGACCTATGTGTTCCATGAACAGCACTGCATTGCTCCGTAGCGTGTTAAGGTCCAAGTGGTCCTTCAATTATCACCAAGGGTACAAAATCATCCAAGGGTCCAAGTGGTCCCAAGGTATAAACATAACACGTGAACGTATTTGTGACCGGGTCCAAGTGGACCCAAAATATATAAATAACATGCGTGAACAGTAAGTGACTTAAGGTCCAAGTGGTCCCAAGGTATAAACATACACGACAAGATATTTGTGACCGGATCCAAGTGGGCCAAAATGTATAAATAACATGCGTGCTCCGTAGCGTGTTAAGGTCCAAGTGGGCCTTCAATTATCACCAAGGGTACAAAATCATCCAAGGGTCCAAGTGGTCCCAAGGTATAAACATACACGTCAAATGTATTTGTGACCGGGTCCAAGTGGGCCCAAAAGATATAAATAACATGCGTGAACAGTAAGTGACTTAAGGTCCAAGTGGTCCCAAGGTATAAACATACACGACAAGATATTTGTGACCGGGTCCAAGTGGGCCAAAATGTATAAATAACATGCGTGCTCCGTAGCGTGTTAAGGTCCAAGTGGGCCTTCAATTATCACCAAGGGTACAAAATCATCCAAGGGTCCAAGTGGTCCCAAGGTATAAACATACACGTCAAATGTATTTGTGACCGAGTCCAAGTGGGCCCAAAAGATATAAGCAGCGCCTGAAACTCAGGTTAGGTCCAAGTGGACCCAATTGCAAAATCTATAAACATGACACGTGTGAACTTCTCTACATCAATGACTTTAATAAATCTTCTACAGCTTTCGATTTTCACCTCTTTTCTGATGACTCAAACCTATTCTTCTCTCATACAAATCTACAAACACTCGAGACAACAGTCAATAATGAATTATGTAAGATCAATGACTGGCTTTGTGCAAACAAGCGGTCTTTAAATATAGGCAAAACTAACTTTGTTTTATTTCCTCCTCCACAAAAGAAAGTTACTGCCCCCATAAATATAATCATTAACAATAAAATTATAAAAGAGTCTAAAAGTATAAAATACCTAGGAGTCTTAATGGATTGTCACTTGAACTGGAAAGACCACGTTTTTCATGTCTCCAAAAAACTATCAAGGAGTATAGGCATCCTATGCAAACTTAGACATTTTGTTGATACTAATACTTTACTCCTGCTGTACTATGCCATCATTTATCCATTTCTCACTTATAGCTGCCTGGTATGGGGGAGTACCTACAAATCCAATATCAAACCTTTAGAAATCTTACAAAAGAAAGCAATTCGCATAATTACTTTTTCAAAATTCGATGCCCATACCAGTCTGCTTTTTAGTCAGCTTAAACTTCTAAAACTTCATGATATAATTACTTTTTATACTGTATCCTTTATGCACCAGTATTCTATGGGCAATCTTCCTAACGTTTTTAACACTTTCTTTCAAGCTACTAGCAGTAAGCATAAGTATAGGACTCGCCTTGCATCTAAATCCACCTTCTCATTTCCAAAGATTCGTACAAATTATGGAAAATGTAATATAAGATATCTTGGCCCCAAAGTTTGGAACAATGTTGATGAATCTATAAAATCTTTGAGCTTTCGCTGCTTCAAGCGAACGTTTAAAGACAAACTTCTAAATCTTTATTAATAATCTAAATAACTGTTTTGACCCACATCCTGCTTACTAATAGTAACTTCGTTCGTTAGTGTGTATATTGTGTGTTGCGTGTGTATTTATTATCACCTTAATTAGTTATTCAACGTATTTAATGTTATGTGCTTGCTGATTTTTCGCCTTTTTCTGACTTGTAAAATTAACTCTATCACTTAATGGGCACCCGACTAGATTAGCTCCTTATAGTTATTTCGGGTGCCCGGTTACTTTATAACTTGTTTACTTTCATCCGACCCATTCGCTATTATCGCACTTCGGCCATCTTGGATTGAAAGCGAGGCTTCGGTGTTGTCGGTTACGTAGCGCTTACTATTTGCTCTGTTGTTGGTCGCGAGTTTGGATGAAAAAGCTAATTCATCTCCACTTCTGTCATTCCAATTGTACAAATAATAGCCAGAAAAGAAGATATAGGGATTCTTTTCACATATTTGATTCCAATAAACAGCTCAGAAAGCGATGGAGTTTGGAAATACGCGGACATGTCGACCCACACTTCGATAAATATCCAGAGGTAGAGCGAGGGAAAAAAACAAGTAATACTTCTTCGGTTAAAGTGTCACAGGTTCCCTCAGATTCACAGCTAGCAGCGGTCTCTTCAGGTAAAATAAGAAGAGAGAAACCTCACCTAGCAGGGCGAATGGAACATGTTAACTTATTGTTCTCAATAAATATATATACACGTGCACCAGCCACCCTCTATTATTATATTTTGATAATTTTTAATGCACATGGGACTATTTTCACGTTGATCGTTATTTTTCAATTTACGAATAAGACTTGTGTACTTTGCACACCACTAATATTAAAGTTTTAATGTGTGAATAATATTTTTTATGTAAAATATATTATATATCATATGTATTTGTACTGAATCAAAGGGAAATATTTTGGGAGGTTTTATTAGAATGGTCATGGGTGTTATGCAATGATATTTATCACTGTCAACTTTCTGGTATGAAATGAAGGTTTATTTAGTAGTTAATCTGGGATTTTCATGTGTGATTTTCTTAGTAATACCACGATCACCTCAGCTTTCTTTGTTTGTTCAGGGACATTTAAACTCTAAATTCCCTCATCAGAATGGATACTTGTTCTAATTTTCTCTCGTTGACATGCAAGAATGAACGTTAGAAGGGCATGCATGCTGATGAGGGTTATGGCAGGTCATTATAAAAAATAGTCCCTAGCAGAGTGCATGAATGCCTGTCAACCCTGTACCCTCTTCATTCTTCCATACATGTGAGATAATTATACTTAAAACCACAAACATGACATGAATAAAAACTCTATGCGTGCACCTGGAATATTTAGTCAGCCACATATTACATTTTATTTTTACATTTTACTTGACATTTAATTTATTCTTCACAAAATCAACACACTTGCAGAGTCCAGTTCAACCAATGGTGCTCAATCAAGCATAACAAAACGTTTAAAAAAATCAACTATGGTAACTTTAGTTTAGGCAGAGAAAAACTAAAGTCCTCTGAGATTAGTTTCATTAGTCAGTGATAATAGTATTACAAAGTAATAGCATGAAATTAGCTACTGATTAAATTTCCCCTTGACCCTTGGGAGGATTTATGCAAATTCTCCCTAATCCCCCTCGGCCATAAATCCTCCCTCAGCTCTCGGGGGGAAATTTGATAACTAATTTACCTTATGCCATGCCATTACTTATAATAATAATATTTTGGAGTTTGGACTGATTTTACTTACCAGTAACCTGACTGTTAGGTCTATTCGATTTTATTAAACAGGGTTAAAAAAATTTGCTCTATCTGTGAATAAATTCAAATCAAGCTATCCTCCATAATGATTGAAATTTATAATATAAATTATGGGATCATCCTAAGAACGTGCGATTTGATTGGATGCTCAGCGTGCTTGATTTTGTTATAAAGGCACGCTCAAGAAAAAATCAAGCACGCTGAGAATCCAATCAAAACAAAACGTATCGGTGATTGTTTTTCGCGAGTTTATATAGCTATCGGAGATAATTTCATAGACTGGGAAGAAAACAGGTCCGACTTTGAGTTGTTAAGGTGTGATGAAGAAGAGGAAAATAAAAGTCGCTTCCCAAAACTAAAAGAAAATGATCGGCGAGAGAATTTAGCATCGGCTTCGTACACTAAAGGGACCACAAAATGGGATGCTAAAACGTTTGAAGTTGAGAAAAGCAATGTCCACATTCTAATACAGTGTTACTCATTGACAGTTTGATATAAAAAATGATTGAATTTATGAAAAATGTGGTTTTTCTAACAGCCTGGTGTATTATTAAAACGAGAGGAAAGTGACAACACAACAACAAGACATGACTCACCAATAACTCGACGAAAACTGTAATAAGCCTGCTTTATGCTGAAACCTGAACAGTGAATTGTGAAGAATACAATGGGATTTCTCTGGTTACATGTAGAATTTCGTTTGAGAGGTTCCTGACTGTTCCTGAATGAATAACGGGCGATAAAACGTGCAGAGTACCCAGAACTGGCAGAATTTCAAAACAGTAGATTGGCCATGCGAACGAAGAGAGCCTCAAAAGCTACGCAACACGGCCATCAGAGCAGCAGTTGCAACACTGTTCCTTGGGATAAAGAAAATATCCTTCTTCAGACCACAGAATCAGTAATCAGTGTCAACTATGCAGTTGTTGTAGAAAATAGTCGGCAATCCTCAACTCACGTGTCCAACTCTACTACCGCTAAGTCGCTAACGCTTTCTCTGTGAATACGTTCCCATCAAGCATTTTCAACGCCTTGTACTATCACAATGTGCAGATAAATCTCTCCTGTGCTGACCAGAAATTGTAAAAAGAAAGTACTTCGTTTCCTGCAACAGTTTTAACCAGATGACAATATTACAACCCATTTCATTTGCCGACTCTTGCAATTTCTGTCTTTCACTTTTATCGATTCACACGTTCTATTCTTAGCAGATTACTTCATCCAATAAGAAACGAGCTTTCAGATCGTCAATGTCAAGCTGTCACAATTGAACCAATCAGCGACGAAAAAAGTTGTAAACAAGTCAAGTACATTAAAATGGGGTTTTCGCTGTCGTCAGTTTGCTTTTAGATTTTTACGCGGGTTCTAAAGATAGCTTTATTTCCTTCGTCTACATTGAAGTTTATATTATAAAACAAATAAAAGATGGTTCTCCTTGTTATATAACAAAATAATGCACTTTCGAGGTCTTGAAAAGCTGCTAAATGCACTCGCGTTCCGCTCGTGCATCCGCAGTTTTTCAAGACCTCGAGCGTGCATTATTTTGTTATATAACAAGGAGAACCATCTTTTATTTGTTAAATAATAATATTAATTATAATAAATTGATAAAAAGGATGTAAATGATGCTGGAGTACCCATCCAATATATTTTAATATGTTCAATTTATTTACATGATTGAAATATAATAATATTAATTATAATATATTGATAAAAAGGATGTAAATGATGCTGGAGTACCCATCCAGCTAGCAGCTACATGTAGGTTATAAAAAAAACATAGTTGCATCATTGCAATGATTATGGCAGAAGAAAATATATTGTACAAAATGTTGTAATATACCAAAACAGACAACTGAGACAGTGTTGGGGTCTGGCAGTATTTATTAACATAATATAAATTATTATTACAATATATTTTAATATGTTACAATTTATTTACATGATTGAAATATAATATTAATAGTGATACTAAAGCTGGATGGTATATTGTTAGTATGGCTGCTCCCCTAAAGCAAGAGATAGTTGGTTTACAAAATAGTTACTACCGAGACATACAAGGCCTAACCCATTGGCTATATCCAGCCTGATGATAATTTTACAGTATTGCTCAACTGAAAGTAGGCTGTACCCTGCCAGACTCCAACCTGATCAGCTGATTCTGAATATCTAGATTAATATTCACTTCAATTATAAATTATGGAAATTAAAATAATTGTACAAAGTTTGAAAACGAAAGTTAGGTGATTTAAAAACAATTAGGTAGTCATTGTTGCAATTTTTATTGCCATTATTAGCACTGTCATCAACATCAATATTGTTTTGCATTAATACCATCACCAGTACCATTTCCATTGTCATTATCATCAATGTACATGGTCAAATGACCCATATCTCAGTTTCTCTACAGGTAATTTTGGTCAATTTCCAAGTAGCCATTTGTTGATAATAGCCCAACATTGCAAGTCAGTAATACTGTCATTATCATCATCTTAACATACACTACCTGGTATACGTATGATATATGTATCAGGAGCCATATTATGTATATATGATATAGTTACAGTACCAATGCAATGTTATCAGCCATCCATGCAAGTGAACCATTTTGATTCATTGATAATGCATTTTCTCAAATCCTCATACAAACCTTCTAAATACCTAACCCAAAATTTGCCAAAAACCCTAACCATTTCCAACCCAAATCATTCATAGAACGAGTACACCCAAGCTATAAAATTATGAAGGATTGTTCACAGGTTTTCAAGTGATCATTTGAAGTGGCAGGGTATACTGCAGTGAGGTTTCTCTCTTGTTTTTTACGTGTAGAAAATGGACTTCTGCTATCTGTTAGTCTGGCGGAACCTGTCACACTTATTTAAGCGAAGAAGTATTTTATAATCAGCTGTTTTTTACTCACTGGATATTTTATCGATGTCTGAAGTATGGGTCGACATCTCCGCGTATTTTCAAACTCCATCGCTTTTAGAGCTGTTCATTGGAATCAAATATGTGAAAATAATCCCTAGATCTTCTTTTCTGACTATTATTTGTACAATTGGAATTACAGAAGTGGAAATGAAATAGCTTTTTCATCCAAACTCGCGACCAACAACAGAGCAAATAGTAAGCGCTACGTAACCGACAACCCGGAAGCATCGCTTTCAATCCAAGATGGCCGAAGTGCGATAAGAGCGAATGTAATATGCCACTGTAAGTACAAAAAAAAAATGGTTGAACTTATTTTTGACTGGGTCCAAGTGGGCCTAATGATCAGATTTCCACCTAGAATAATCGATCGCGTCCTGATGAAAATATAATAACATAACAGGTGTTCTTACTTCCATCGAATCGTAGAATACTACGGCCGAACAAAAGTTAGGATAACTGAACAGAGAGATTCTCATTAGAAAGTAACTCGTAAACCGATACGCTGGGAGGAATACGATAAGTATCAGCAGGTATCGATAAAAATTCACGACGGCGACCTATACCACTACGTGGAACTCAACTCTTATTCTGTATCCATGTATCCATGGCCAAACATGTTAAAGGGCCAATCAGGCAACATAAAATTCCCTACACGTGTAGCACAAATATGAATAAAAACTCTAGGGATAAGATAAACAGGAAGAACGAGCGATTTGTTCTCATACTCGCGAATTTGTCAACTGTGTAGGACCCCAATGTATTTGGGCCATATCGAAATATTCTCTCTTAAATCGATCGACAATTCTACTGAGAAAATCAGCTCGCTGATTCTGATCTCTAGGGATCCACACGACTTTAAATCTTATGTTACTAAGTAGGTAACGATAAAATATTTCTAAAGCGATGCTTGCATGCTTAAATCTTTCGACACACGTGTAACACTGATTATCAGTATACCATTCTAATCGTATACAACAGTATACAAAAAGATCACAGACCTAACGATATGGCTATGAGTTCCCGGTGAGTAGAAGTTAGGTTAACATCCATGTCATTCTAAGTGTGATGAGCAATGTTGTAGAATTAGCGTCGGAATAACAAACCCTGTATAGTTAATAAGCTGATTATTCAAGATGCGCTTGGTAAAATTACTTACCAATATACAGCTCAGTAAGTGTACGTTGTCGAACTGAGAATGACAGAATCCCAAGAAGATCTATTGATTATATCGAATTGTGATTAACTTGACACGACTCTAGTGATATAGTCGAAGACGAAACCCATAGAAAAATCTTACCCGTGAAACGTTCAAGATTTCTGTCCGAGGTAATATGATAAAATCAATTTTTTGATTAAGTGCTGCGTATTGTCGCCTTTATCTTATGGATTGGATATAATATGATTATACTCAAATCACCATTTCAACCGCTAGAAAATATTCAGTTGTAAGAAATCCTGACGACAAAGGAAGTTATAATAAATAAAGAATCTTGACGGGAACTGTCAAAATCTAAATCGGATCAGAACCGAGGCGGTCATCTTAACAGAATCAAGTCTCCAAAACTTAACTAACTCTCTAACGAGTTTGATACAGATATATGGAGCTGTGAATAATTCGAATGCAAGAACTGTGAGCACAAAAAGGGTAAAGACTTAGAAGGCTGACCTAGTAAAGCCTCAGAACCATCTTAGGTATGTCTGATAAAATGACGACAACCTGATTTCAGGCCAAACATGAAATAATCACGAAAAAATTTTTTTTTATATATATATATATTTGTTTACGTGTCTTAAATCCAAGATGACGACACGAGCATAAATACATTTATTTTCTCTACTCTGTTCCGAAAATAACTTCTTTATACTCTAGTCCTCCCTTTACAAAAACCAGTACAACAATATAATATCATTTATTATTATTGGTAGGGAGGAACATACAGAACTAGTGTAGTTCTGTGATGAAACATGAGATAACAAAGAACGGGTAAAATTGGTGGGAAAGAAAAACTCTTATTATGAATCAACTACACAAGAACATACTCAATACTTAGCTTGGGTCCTCGAACTTGACTACGAGAAGTTCTCTTCTTCTTTAAAGCTCTGTTCTGCGGATCGAATCTTCTTTTCGTCTTCAGATCCTAAGGCGAGTTCGTCAGAAAGGTATTCATCTACAGCGGCCCACCAGCTACTGATTTGTCTGCAACTTGCTCAAGGTTTTCCGAATTAAACTCAAACTGTTTCTTGTTACGCTGAACTTGAAACTAACCGGTTTTAAAAACCGACTTCAGCTTTTTCGATAATGAAATGGCCGGTATACTTTATGTGGTCATCAGAAAGTTCTCTAAACTTTGGCTCGAAGTAAGACTTCAACTGGTTCACTATGTCGTCGACTCGCTTTGGGAACCGTGAGATTCATCTCTATTGGTGGTTTTCATCGTAATGACACGCGATCGCAAAATTGGTTTGCATTCAGTAAAATCAAATAAAACGTCTTGGTCCTTGTAGAACTACCAAAAATACACTTATAAACCAAATATAGGAACATTAGCTTATTTTTCAACGGAGCTGTGGGTCAATGAAAGTACGACAATTTTACAGTACTTTGTATGCGGCCGCCATCTTGGTGTCCATCCATGGGGCACCAACATGGCGGCCATAAAACGAAAATACATATAAAGCTTAATTTCCCATCAAAATCATTGAGTTTCACTTCAAAACTCTTTGAATGCAACTTTTAAAGATTTATCGAGTTAAAAAAAAGAAATAGACTCAATTACATGGATTTTTATGCCTTACGGAAAACACGCTGGGTTGTTCTGTCATAAAATTCAAAATTTATTTACTCCGGAACAATACACCCTATCGACGTGAAATTTTCTGTGTAGGCTTTTATTATCGATGTCTAGAATATATACAAAGAACAGCTTTGTAGGACTTCTAGTTTAAATTTTAGATTTTTGATGACGTCACATGAAAACCAAGAATCGGACTTATTTAACTGTCGAGTCATTCGTAGTAGTGTAGCCCTGAGAGTGAAGAACGCTTAATCTAAGTATCTTATATATGGTAAAGATACAATAGAAGAAACACAAACAAGTGTGTAATGTGAAATTATTTGCAATGCAAATACTGCAAAAACCGGACACGAGCATAAATACATTAATGCCCGGGAGCCAAGAAGACCCAGATTTGGGGGACATGCCGGCGAACAGGGATGAGGGTACTACAAAAGCCGGGTGGGCTTTGTACAAAACGCTCTACGTCATGGTGTCTGTCCGGGAATGCATGCGACAACGTGGAAGGAACTGCGAGGGGTGTATTTATAGTCCACAGAGCCAACAGGACGAACGTTACCATTCCTGCTTATGGTCTTTTACCGAGGAAAGTTTTAACACGCGTGGCGGAGGTCCGGGATCATATTACCCTAGAGGCTCTACGGGATACGGGCGTACGGGCTTTGCAGAGTTTGCACCTCGCGGGGATTATTGCTCCCCTTACTTATACCGTGTTTGAACGGCTTCAAAAATTAAAGGAGGCCGAGATTTATAAGTATTATACATTTTATTATTTTGAAGAATGCGAAGACCCCCTCATTTCTTACAAGTACCGAATTTGGAACAAGCTTTGATCTACGAAGACAATCCCCATGACTATGTTGAAATTGGAGTGTCTACCCTTTTGGCTTTATTGGAGCCCCCCAATTATATGTAAAACAGGAACCTCAAGACAATAAGAGAGACTTGTGTTTGTGTAACAACAACTTTGTTTCCCAATAAATTACATCTTACATCATAAATTATAAATTAACAAAACTAAATTAATATTTACATGAGCGTGGGGCCTATTTCGGGCCCCACAGAGTGAGAGTGAGTGTTTACTATGAGCAATAGCTCTAGTATTTGCTTGAAACATAGTTAATAGAGTGGAATGGTTATGAAACCCGGCAAACTTCAAAGGGGCTAACAAAGGCGCTGCGATTTATGTTGGAAGGGGGCAAGACAAAAGATTGTGCAGGGTCATAGTTCATTAGCGTCCCCTGAACGACTGAACTCACACGTTTCTATTGGCTGATTGATTAACACATTGGAATTTCTATTGTGTTTTGTGCAGGGTAGTGGTTGAAAAAAGCTAACAAAGACATATAACAAAGAAGGTCGCTGGGTTTCATAACCATTCCACTCTATTAACTATGCTTGAAAGTAATGTGCAACCGCACTATTATTTGTTTAAAAAGATATTGGATTGAAAATGAGCAATCGCCCTAGTATTTGATTGAAAGTAGTGTAGCAACAACTTTGTTTCTCAATAAATTACATCTTACATCATAAATTATAAATTAATAAAACTAAACTAATTTTGCTTGAAAGTAGGGAAATGTGCAATCGCACTATTATTTGCTTGAAAAGTATTTACATGGTCGTTCGTTCTATTTGAAATTTACATAATAGGAGCAATGGAGAAAAATGGTAATTAAAACATATTATAATGGTTGCTGTAGCGTTCTTTTATTGGGATATTTATAATACAAAACGTTTCTAAATGGTGGAACAAAACCATAGTTCCCGCCTTAAAAAAAACGGGTGATTAATCCCGGACTGACAACAGTAACATAGGGGTATTTTTTTTTTTTTAGTTCTCGGGATATGAATTGAATAAAACAGGGTGCGCAAACTGTTTCTCCACAACAGGGCATCGGCGGTAACTGCTTCTCGGGAAGGTCACCACACAAAAGACACTAAAAAAAATGTTGGATAGGATAATACATTTTTCTCCATTGCAATAGACATCACCACCCCCGATTTATAAATAAGATTTCAATGGAAAAATGTGCCCACATAGCAATAATAGTGTTTGAATTTCTTTGAAAGTGGCAAATGGAAGAACAAAATAGGCACCGCGGGGGACGGTCCGAATGTATGGAGCCAACAACTATAATCACAAAACAGGAACCGAGCAAGGTCCCCCCACAGCACGGCATCGGTGGTAATTGATTTGTGGACTGGTCCCCACACTGCAAACAGTAAAAAATAATTTAGGGTGGGTAGATAAGATTTCAAAAAATGTAATTGTTGTTTATGTAGCCATAATGGTTATTGTATTGTTTTGTCAGGGGCAATCGTAAGACTGTTAAGTAATGGTCCGCGCAAGAGGTGGGCATATGTTATGCATGGAATGTAAAAAGGTGCTAATTGTGGTATTGTTTCAATCTTCTACCTCATTGACTTAGACATTAAAATATATCTAAAATTGAAGAAGAACATTTTTTTTCATTTTGTAAACAGATTTGAATTGCATCTAGTGAAAACTCTCATAACTTTCAATATGACGAACTTTCAATATGGGGAACATTTTTTAATTGAACGTTTTCTTGGTTATTGTTTTGCACTCTTCTGATTGGACAAAACGTTTTCACACAAAAAAACTCTACCTTTAAAATGCATTTTTAGTGGATATAATTTCAGAAATTTCTGATTTAAGGGTTGATGAGTTGTCAGTATGAAAAACAGAAAATACTAAAGTGGGGAAAGCGAATTGCATCTGAACAATAGAATTGTGCCTACCTCTTGCGCGTATTGTTACTTAAAGTAAACGAATGTAGGAATACCACCATACTGCCCTGTCTTAAGAAGAATTTGTGGCTTATCTCTTCTGCGCAATAGTTACACGCCGGCTGTGTTCTAGAGCTTATACCCTTGGCAATAACGTTCGTGAAACAGGAGCCACACATCGTCCACCCGCAACAAGGTAACGGGGGTAATTGTTTTTCTGACCAATCACCACACTGCAAACACTAAAACAAATAATTATTGTGGAATGTGATTACACAATTTTCTCCATTGAAACCGCCCCCATCCTTCCCAATCGGATAGCTCCGCAAAGACTGGATGGTGGGGGCATCGGCAGTAGGTGATGCCGGTTCTGCAGTGCATCCTGCAGATTGTCATATTGGAAAAGCATAACTTGCACCATGAAAATTTAAATTCTGTTACGGGTTCGACATTAAGGGCCCCGCTAACAGTGGACGTGAACGAAAAGTTCTTGTTAAATTCCATGGGTTGCCCCGCGTTGTACCATAAATAATTTCCTTTTACGTTTGTGGTAACATGCCGTATTAATAAGAGGCTTGGGTTAAAACGTGCCTGATGATTATGTTTTCTTTTATCTATCCTTTGTTGGGTACACACGTATTCCCCAATCTTAGTGAGGATCTCATCCGGTAAGCTGAGATGGCGTAGTACTTTTGTGTGAGCGTAGAAATGATTACTATCAAAATTCTGTTTGGGGAAAAAAATCAAAAAGAAAAATTAAAAAGAGGAATGGCATTAATAATGTTTTAGAGGAATTGTTTCTGTGGAGTTCAAGCGACCTTCAGTATTTATGGGACAAATCCTGGGCTCTGATTGGTGCACTTTTCTCGGCCTGGAATTGGTTCGCTAAACGGAGCGCGCACCAGGAGTGGTGGATTTCGATCCGTTTTTTAGCTTTTTTAGCTCAATCTTTTTTTGGGTCGGGACAAAGAACCTCAATTTCTACCCCAAAACCTAAGTGGAAACTTCCAAAATTTTCTGTAGGCTTTCGCCTTAAGGACTTCTTAGTTTTCCCTGTCATTTCCCGCCTCATTCGACCCGGGAAAGGGTCCGTTTGCCTACCGAAACCCCGCGCCGCTAAACCAAGTCAACCTAAAAGTTCACTTTTTTGCGATAATCGGATCGGAAAAAAACCACCAATCACGAAGCGCGCGCCATGGCGTGAGCCAATCCCTGCCAGAGAAAAGTGCACCAATCAGAGCGAAGTGAGCGCGTGCCCTTGAGTGAGTGACCTTGTCCTTGGTTGACCTTACCCTTGTCCTGGGATAATCTGGTTTGCCTAGTGGGACTAGTTTAGAGGAACAAAGAGGGCTTCAGGTAGGCTTTTAGAGGGCGAGATTAGATTACGGTTAAAAGAAGAAAGAAAGAGGGGCTCCCCCCGGGAGGGATCTAGACAATTTTGAAGAACAAGCTTAGGGGTAGGGGGGAGGTTTCGAGGATTCTTTTACAAAAAGAGTTGAGCTCGAGCCAAAAGCGGATTGAAATCCACCAATCCCGAGGTGTGTTCATTCTATGGGGACCAATCACAGGCCGAGAAAAAATCACCAATCAGAGAGGAGCGAAAAAAATATAAAAGTGAGAGAATTATTTTTTTTTGGATTAGTTTTCACCACGATGTTCCACTTGAATTATCTAGAGGAAGAAGGAGAGTAAGTTACGGTGACGGTAGAGGAAGAAAAAGAGGACTACCCTTACGTTTTATCACAGCGGCCACCGCTACCCCACCCCTCACCGGGGGAGTCGGAGGAAATTCTCTATCCCTCGCCACCAACTTTTACCGACGCGGAAGAAATTCCTTTAGAAGAAAATGAGCTTGTGACTTACGAAGAAGACACTTCTTGGTACAACGAGGGCAACTTGTACGCCTTCCTTCAAGACATGAATTTCCCCCCGTGGAGGACTCTTCTTTGTCTCAAGACGCGTTTGGTATTCCCGAGGAGGAGGATCTAGAGGCCATTCTAACCGAGTGGAACTTTCCCGAAGTCCTGCCCGAAATTTGCCGTGAAGACCTTGACGAAGGGCTACACGAAGTTCATTCCGAAGTTTGGTTCGAAGACAACGACTGGGATATGGCCACTTGTTTAAAAGATTTGTTTCCTAGCGCCTCCCACGGACCCCACACAAATCGGAAACGCGTGGCAGAACAGCAGGGGGGTGGAAATAAGAAAAAAATAAACGTAGAAGTAGTAGGAGAAGAAGGAGGAGAAGAAGAAGAAGGAGAAGAAAAATTTGAACTGATCCAAATAAAAACAAGAGCCTGCAAAAAAAATCAAGACAATGTGTAAAGATTACGAACTGAAAATCAAGACGAAATCCCGCGCGACTCTGGCTGAGGTAAGTCGATAGTATGACTACACTAATTTTGGGTGTGACGTCACGACCGCGCGCGGTGGCGCGTGGGATTAACGTCCCTGTTCAGAATTCCAAAGGAAGTGGGGGGGTTCGAGTCCCCGCGCGTGGTAGCCATTTTTTTAATTGTTTTTCTTTCTCTCCCCTACCCTTAATATATAGGACAACCATTTTTTTTTTTTTTTCCTTTTCTTTTTATTATTATTTACAGGCCCTTCGAGACTTGACCGCCGTCATAGAGAGGGTCCTGGACACCACCCTTGGGACCGCAAACCCCTAAAATCGAGTACGGATTACACTAGACGCCCCCCACTTGGACTACCCACTTGGACTACCCACTTGTCTTCCCCTACCTGATGAGGGCCACCATAATCCCCGCCCTGATCATGGCCAGAATTGGGGAGCTCACTCAATCCAACCAAGAATTTGTGATGCAGGGAAATTTCCATGTCCACGTGTTTCACGTGGAAATACCGAGCGGGGGAAGGGGACGCCCGGCCCGCTGCTGTATCACCGATTTGGAAAAAAAAAAAAAAAAAAAAGAAGTATTTTGAGGATCCAAAACGAAGACGAGTTGTGTATGGCCAGAGGGTTGGTCACGGCGTTGGCGAAGGAGCAGCAACATCCACAGTATGCTACGATAAGAAAGGGGAGACCCATAAAACGGAACCTAGCCGTGGAACTCCACCGTCAGGCGGGGGTCCCTTGTCAGCCGTGCGGGCTGCGCGAACTCAACAAATTCCAGGATTACTTGGCAGACCAAGGCGTGGAAGTAAATCTGGTCTCTCGGGCGCACATGAATAGCATCATCTATTCAGGACACCTCCCCGAGGCGCAGTACCGTCTCTACCTATACCAAACGTCGGACCACCACTTCGATGTGATCACCTCCATGAGTGGTTTGTTGAACAGCAAGTACTTTTGCCCTCTCTGTCAACAGACCTACAACGACCCTAGAGTACACGTTTGTGACACGACGTGTGCTTGCTGTGGCGTCAAGAATTGCTCTCCCCTCCCCCCAGGAGAAAAATGGGACTGGAAAAAATGCGAACAATACAACCGGTGGTGCAAGAGTGAGATCTGCTACGAGAACCACCGCCGTCGCCAACCCCACAGGACGGGACGGGGTCCCCTTCACTCGAGGGAATGGAGTTATTGTGAGCGGTACACCCGTTGCGGCCAGTGTTGCGTGACCGTGGACCATCTGGCTCGGGAGCGGCAACTACCAGTGGTCCACGTGTGTGGGGAATACAAGTGCCGTAGTTGTAAAACCATTGTCCCCCCGGACCACCTGTGGTACATGCAACCGGCCGACCAGAAGATACCGAGGCTCGAAACAGAAGAAGAAGAAGACGAGGATGAAGTGGGGTCTGGAGAGCGCGGTCACAAAAGAAGTTGGCAGTGAGGACAAGTTCCGGTACCTCTTCTTCGACTTTGAAGCCATGCCCCTGGAGGCCCAGCATGTGGTCAATTTTGCGGGGATCTCTAAAGTGTGTGAGCTCTGTGTGACGAGAGACTGGACCACCTGCCCTCAATGTGGACCCCGGAAAGTAGAATTTAAAGGCCCCATCTTTTTTAACACCCCAGAGCACCAACAGTACGTGGGCCCCCTGTCGGAACTGCATTACTACGAACCGGATTCGTTGGGTCCCCAAGGCAAACAAGAGTTGGTGGCCTGGCACGCCGCCAAACGGGCGCGCGGGGCTGTGTTTGATTTGCAAAAATAATTGGCCCTCTACTGCAATCGGGATGTGGCCATCCTGCAACGCGCGTGTTTAGCCTTTCGCTCTATGATGATGGAAGCGGCGGGGGTAGACCCCTTTACCAGGACCGTGACGCTCGCCTCCCTGTACAAGCTATTCTTTCGTAAGAAATTTATTCGCCCCAACACAATTGCGGTCTTGCCGCGGCTCGGCTACCGCCCCAAGGACGTGCAGTCGGCGTTTGCCCTCCAATGGCTGGCCCATGTGGCGCGGCGGGACGGAATTAGGCTCCAACACGCGGTCAACGAGGGAGAAAAGCGAGTGGGCCCCTACAAACTGGATGGGTACCATGCCCCCACCCGCACCGCCTACGAAATCCAAGGCTGCTTCTGGCACGGATGCACCAGCTGTACCCACCAAGAGAGAGTCCACCCCATACTCCACTGCACCATGAAAACATTGGCCGACAGGACCAGGGATAAAGTCGCTTACTTGGGAGCAACAAGGGTACCGTGATGTCCAGTACAAAGAGTGCGAAATCCGGCAAGCCATGTCTTTGGACCCCACCATCGCTGCCCTGCCCAAGTCATTTCAGATGGTGTACGACAAGAGGGTGCTGCACGGGTATCAGAGTTACCCTTACGGTTACTAAAGCAAAGAGACAGACCCCAGAGGAAAAAAAAACCTTTTATTGTTAAAAAAGGGTTCATGCCATGTCGACAATGAAGGGGCACTTAAAAAGGACGCCAATTTAAAGGCAGTTTTTTCTGAGGATCCCCTGCCAAAGGAGAGGTGGCGGGTGGGGCTCCGGGGCCAGGCTTTGTAAGGGGTCCTGGAGAACAGTGTTTCCCCTTGGCGGGGAGGGGTCTCTTTGTAGGGTGGTGGTGGTGGTGGTAGGGGATCCTCTTGGGTCGCTGCGGAAGGAGTCAGTTTAGGACGGGGCGTGTACTCTTTCTTCTTGGAGTTCAGATCCCGGGGGCGGCGTATAAGATCTTTATGAATTTTTTCTTCCGCTAGAAATTGCATAAAATCTCGGTAGCCGGGGGACGTCCGGGTGGAAGAAGGATGCACGGCCTCTTTAATCAGATCGGTAATTTGACTGCCCGGCAGGGTTTGCCCGTAGAGTTTCACTTCCCCTTGCGCATTTCAGGAAATTTTCGGTGGCCTCGGCCTCTTTCATCGCTTTTTTCGTTTGTGCGGGTGTCGTTGCACTTCCCATCGCGTCACTGAAATTCCTGTTGGGCTGGGAGCCGAGGGGTGGGTTGTGGCGTCGCCCGTTTCTTTTTCCTGTCTGGGCTTTCTTCTTTTGCTGCCACGTCTTATACTTTCTCAGGATTTGCTTCGCCGCCCGGACGGTCCTGCTGTCTTTTTTGGATTTCTTTTCCCATAAGGCCACACTAGAAGGAATACTAAATTTGATCTAGAGCTTTCTTGACCCCGTAACCCACACCAGCACTGATGGCTCCGGCTGCCGCGGCTTGACCAGGAAAAGTGGCTGCGGCAACGAGGGCGGCAATAGTGAAAATGAACCCCCCTCGCTGTCCCGCCGCCTTTTTAAGCTTGGCTTTCTGCAATCCCGTGGAGGGGGAGAGCAAAATCCTTTTCCTCACGGCCGGCGGCAGGGCCTTGTTGGCTATTTTTCGAAGTTTCGCCTTGATGGGGGCAAAGGCTTTCTTCGCTCGGGCGCCTATCGGAAAAGTCCCGAGCAAGGCGTTGTGCACCACTTCGCTGACGGCGTTGATTTGATTGTGGCTAGCCGCTCGGATGAGTTTCTTTTTCTGGCTGAGATCCGCTTTGGCAAATTGCCGGGTGAACGTCGCGTGACGTTGAAGCAGGGGGGAAGCCATCACCACAACTGAACGATTTCCCTGGGGGTCTAGACTATAAATTTAATCCAATCCACTTTGTTCAGGACCTCTTTGACACGGTTGTTGGAAAGGGGGGATGGAAGGTTGTTTTTTTGTTGGGCCTCTTCCACACCGCCCCACGAAGGCCTTGGGGTGGGGTGCTGCCCTTTGACTTTTTCGATCTTTTTGCAGAGGGGTTCTTCTTCTTCTTCCTCTTGGAGCCTCCCAGTTGCTCTCTTAGTTCCTCTCCTACGAGATGTTTTCCTAGTTTATAGTATAGCTTTTTGTAGGAGAAACTAGGATCCAAAACCTTGGGTGTTTTTGCTATGAGCTTAACCAGGTCAAAAACAGCGCCTGCCCCCTTTTGATCCTCCTCCAGCACGTAGGCGTAATGCTGTTGCCCCTCCTCGTTGAAAATGTTGGTGCGCAACCGGATGGTCGGCGGGGTCCTGGGGTGCAGGTCGAAGAGGAGGTAGCCAAAAGGGCGTTGGGTAGCGTCATGGTAGACCCGCATCACCGCCGGCACTTGCCCCGGAAAGGCCTGCTCGGCCAATTTCCGGACTTGCAACAAATCCCCGGCGTTTTAAAAGCGACTAGGTAGTGCGCGTTGATGGAAATGGTGCGCGAGTACTTGCCCGGGGGGAAAATGTTCTGGGTCAGGTACAGCACCGAAATGTTGTGGTGGTGCGAGCCTTTGGTGAACAGGTCCACCACCCGCTCATCCTTGGAGCCTTCTTTCATCAAATCGTCCAGGATCAAGAGGCCCCGCTGGCCGCGAAAGGGGGCGTACGGGTCGTCGGGAAGCCCCGCCACAAATTTCACCCCCAATTGTTTCTGCAGGGCGGTGAAACGGGGTTGCCAGGCGCTGCCATAGCAGTACACGATCGTGAGGGGCGGGTGGGTAAAATGGGATTTCGCATGGTGCACGAGTCTTTCGGTGAACACCGTTTTTCCCGATTGACTCTGCCCGGTGATCAAGATATTGCAGGGCGCTTGAAAACGGACGTCCATCGCACCCCACCCCTTCCCAAGAATAACAAGACATTTGGATGGGGTTATTTTTATTTTATTTTTTTATTTTCTCTCAAACTGATGACACACTGGTCGTGGAGGGGACTGCCTTGGCGCTGCCACCGCGCCATACTCAGACGCTGGTACTGGCGTTGCCAGCCTTGTAGGGCCCGGTCCCGGGCGGCTTTGGTCTTCCACCGCTGGAGGTCTTGCAGCACCTCCGCCATGGACCGTCCGTGGGCGCGGTGCAGGAGGTAGTACAGACAATAACTGCCGCACACTTTGGACTTGTTCCCTTGCAACATCACGTTGTTTTCCCCATGCTGGTCCGCCCCTTGCCGTACGTACTCTTGCAACCCGTCATAAGAGGCGGGAAAGCCATAACTGTCGAAGAATTCATTCAGGTCTTGACGCGGAAAATAAAAGGCCAACCAATGGGTCCCTGGTCCGTCGGCGCTGTCGGTATTGAGAACGAAGGAGGCGGGACGTCCCACGCGCCGGGGGCGTAGGTCCATGGGGAACACGCCCCGAAACGATGCGAAGTGAAGGTGGTCATCCCTGCTTACAACTTTTTCACTTCCCGGCTGCTGTTGATTTCGTACGCGGCGTCAGACTCGTAGTTCACGTACACCGATAGGGTCTGGGTGACGCCTGTCGCAAACTGAAGCCGGATGCCCACGTCCCGTACTGTTGTATGTTCATGTGAGAGGCGTTGCCGCTGCCGTCCGGGGTGAAGTCAAAACTCAGGATGGCGTACCCCTTATCCCAATCGGTTCGGGTAATGTCAATCCCATGGTTGGAGCTCATGGCGCCCTGGGCCAGGAACAAGGTATTGTAGCCGTCCAGGGTTTTCCCGTCCGAAAATTCGAGGCGGGAGAAGGGGGTGGGGGTGCCGTCCACCGTGACCGTCGCGCGGGTCATCCCAAACCTTTGGAAATTGAAAGGGTTCTTTTTCAGATCTCCCAAACTGCCGAGACTCTCCACCAAGGCAATACGCATGCGTCGGGGTATTCGGCCGCCCAGGAAATCCGTTTTCTCAAAGGTGCTGTCCCCGTGGGAAATGGTGAACATCCGTTCTTCTTCGATGTTGTAAGGGTAGAGGACGGGCTGGGATACGAGTTTCACTTCGGTATCCTTGTTGCAGACGCTGACGCGGCGGAAGAAGGTCACCCGCTTCAGCACGATTTTGGCGGCCGCCGCTTCCGCCACCGCTTTGTCCCCCATGAGGGCGAAGGCGTTGCTGGAAAAGGTCAGACGGAATTCTAGGGGCACCCCGTTAAGAAGCAGTTTGTTGGAGAACGCCGCGTCAATGTAAAACATCCCGGTCAGTTCCACCACTTTGCTGTCCGCAACGTAGGCCGCCCCCGTCGTCAATCCTACTTTGGTGCCGGCGATGTTGGAAACATCCATGGACCCGGCCATGTCTTTGTAGTACAGCCCCGAGGTCAAGTAGGATTTATTTGCGTCCGGGGTAAAGTTGAGCAGGGTGTTGAAGCTGGCTTTGTAGGGGTAGGTTTTGGTGCTCATGGTCATCCATTCCCCGTTCAAGGCCATGTCTATTTGTGACCAGAGGGAATGAAACCAATTGTTGACTGGACGCAAATCCAAATCGGCGGTCAAATCCCCTCCATTGGCTTTCACGATGTTGGCGGATATCTTGAAGTAACTTCTAGGCAGTACGGTGTAATAGGGACTGGCTGGGAGGTAAAATTCCACGGGCGCCCCAGGCAAGAGGGCCGATTTGGGGGCGTGCTCCGACCAATAGCCTCTTTCTTCGACCGCTTGGGCCAATTCCTTCCCGAAAAAATCCAAATGGGTGTTGTAGCCGCCCAACATGTACGGCAGGGGCGGCTTGCCCATTCCTGCTACCATCGCCATGGTGTTCAATAATTGTCGTCAATGATATCTCTCTCGACACGTGCACGCTTGAGGGAATGAGAGGGGAGGGATGTTTTTTTCTTTCTTTTATTCTTGTTGGCCGTGGCCGCCGGCGTCTTCGTCTTTTCAGGTGAGTGAGAATATTTTTCCTCCTTTTTTAGCCACCGCCCCCGCGACGGTACCGGCTAGAGCTTTGCCGGCCATGAAGGCCAAGGGGGCCAGCGCTAAGGGCAATAGCCCGCCCTTTTGATTCGTGACCGGGTCGTAACGCCCGAGTTAATTCCAACGGATAGGGATGAGACCGCCGCTGCCTTGCTTGCCCCGGCCCTCCTGGAAGACAGGGATTGAGGTGGGCGTGTGTTGCTGGTTGGAGGTGTGGGCCGGGAGCGCATGGAACACAGGTATCGAAGACCATCCGCCAACCACGTCCCCCATAGATGGCAACGGTGCCATAGAAGTCGTAGACTTCACAAATTCCAATGTCGCCACCACGGTTGCTGTTGAGGCGAATGAGATGCGCTGGCCTGTCTCATCGGTTATAAGGATTTCCAGCGTGTCAAACACCGTTTTGGCGAGCGGAAAGTACCGCATGACCGAAAAGTCCCTTTCCACCACCTTGTTGTAAGGGACCTGAGCCGAAACGACGCGCAGCAAGGGTGCTTTCACATCCCCCACGATATGCGGCTCGATCAGATTGCAGTACACGTACAAACTGCGCACGGGTTGGTGTTTAAAATCGCGGTTGAGCAGGTAGGGTTTGGCCGTGAAGAATTTCAGGACGGAGTAATAGGTGGACCAGCACTCGGGTTGGTACCACATCAGGGTGCGGGGATTCTTGTCTTCGTACTCGTTCTCCGAAAAGATTTGGGGCCTGTGCCCGTCGCCAAACCCCAACAGCTTGGCCAGCCAAGGACTCATGACAAGATGCGTGTCCGCATGCACGATTTGAAGGGTCAGCATTAAGGTCCCTTGGGCCGGGGTGGGGTTCCAAAACCATATCGTATGAGGGTAGTTGTTCGGAATGGCGGCTTCGATAGCTTTGGCGTTCGCGTAGTTCCCGGGCGGTAACACAAAGGTTGTTTTGATCTTGTGATGCTTGGGAAACAAGGTAGAGCTGGAACCCGTTGTCGCAGCACTCAGGTAGTACACGGTTCGGTCTTTCTCCGAGACCGACGTGGGGATCAGGATGGCTTTGTCCGGGATCACCGCGCCCGTTCGGATCCCTACGAAACTGGACATCAATGGCGTGGCGGGCCCCGATTTTTTCACCATGCCGGCGGGATGCGAGGTGGACATTTTGGGATCGTCCTCCCAGTTGAGGGAGGAGGGCTAAAATGTACCCGTCCGTCGCGGTTTGTTTCAATTCCAGGGCGGTCTTGGCCTTTGTTTTATCGATGAGTTCCGGCCAGACGTCAAATGTTTTGAGGATCGCTTGGAATCCCCCTTGCACCAAAGCTCGGCGCAGAGCATAGACCAGTTCTGTGACCGTTTCGAAAGACTGGGAGGCAAAGGTGAGGGTGGTCGAGGTCTCTTCTTCTTGGCGAAGTTTTTCGTGGATCAGCGAGAATTGACGGTCTTGCTTTTTAGGGAACAATTCATCCCAGGCGCGTGGAAATTGCAGGTGGCAGAGAGCCATCTCCCACCGCCGATCCAAGACCATCATCTCCGGCAGATGGATACGAAAATGGGACCCCGTGTTATTGGGAAAGGCATCCCGGCTGGCCACACTAGGCAACGTCATCCAGATGCGGTCGGGGTCCATGCTTTTCGGAAATGCAAGGTCACTTCCACCTTAGAGGTTTGTGGAAATGAAACAAGTTTCCCGTGTTCGTCGGTTATAAGGATTTCGAAATCCTCAAACACCGTCTTGGCCAACCGCCTGTAGTACAGGGTGGCAAAGTTGCGTTCTTGGAACGCCGCGTCGCAGGTCCCTGAAAAAAGGACTCTCAACAAGGTGGCTTTGGTATCCCCCACAATACTGGGTTCTACCAAATCACAGTACATGTAAAATGTCGCTGTCTTCTGGAGGCAGGGGAAGTCCAGAGACGCGACCGCCATTTCCCAGGCCGGAGCCAATTCGTACAGTTGCGGGAGGTGGATACGGAACCGGGCCGGGGCATTGGTGTAGACGCCGGCGCTCACCCCCTGGGTTAAGGTAATGTAAAATTCCTTTTCCTCCATCCTCTCTCTCTCTCTCTCTCTCTCTCTCTCTCTCTGTAGAGGTAAAGTAGGGCGTTTTCGTAACTGTTTTCACCTTTGATAATAGCGAAGCGAAAACAACAGCGGGAAGCACTGTTTTGGATTGCAACAGCTGAGTTAGGGTTCAAAGATATCCTGGTGGAGTGGTTTAAGTTGTTGATCTGACAATAAGCATTTCGCATGGATTTTTGGCGTCCTACGGTTACTAAAGTGCCCGGTGTTGTGCTAAGCACAACGAAAGTGTGGTAAAACTTGAATATCTCATAGAACGGTGGATATAGAGGGGGCCATCAAAGGTCCTACACCATTCACCCTCTGACCACATAAGCGTTAGTTTTGGTTACATTAAGTATTTTATAAGTCAGGTGTCTTTGTTTGGACTTTCATATCGAGTACATGCTTCAAACTTCGTGGGAACAAAAAAATGACATTTTTTTAAATCAAACACATTTTTCAGATATATGGGTTTATCGTTTGAAATTAAAAATTTGTCTGAGTGTTTGTTGCTTTATGCCCTACAAATGAGTGCAAAACCAAAAGAATCGACGAACGTTATCTCGAGAAAAAATTAGATTTTATTTAACAAGCACGGAGGTTGCTAAAGCGACCGTTTTGATAGAAATTCCAAAGTCGTAAATGTATGCTTTTTCAGAGGGAGTTTTATGAAGTAAGTACACGAACAGAATTTTATCAGTTGTGCTTGAGGTTTACGAAGAAACTGTTAATTTTTGTTGAAGTATAAAATATTTATAACAGTTTTTCTTCCTAGAGAGACCTAGGACGCTTTTGTAACTTCTTCAACACTATGAAGTACCACTATTGTACCATATTTTTGTTGCGTTGCATTAAAAAAAGAAAAACATTTTTGCACTATCTACAATCTAACATGCTGTTCTCTCCAAATGTCTGTCAATAAAAACACAGTTATTTTTACCGTGTGATGTATTCTTATCGGGGGTGGATCCAGGATTTCAACATGGGGATTTCAACATGGGAGTGCCCGAGCGAGCATTCTACCGTCCGGTACGTCTGGGGTTTAGAGGTTTGTTCGAAATTTCGCTCATCTGCAACTGCAATAGCAACAAAAACAACAACAACGTCTTTATCTTCTGCAATCAGTGTTATTTCCAGCATTTTCCATGGCATAAAGTTTCGTCAAAAAAAGGTCCCTGGCATGTCATGGGGTATTCGGTGCACTGTCTGACACCATAGATACGCCCCTGCTTTGGTGCCGTTGTTAGCAATGATTATGAGATAAATTCCAAATGCCAAAAAGGTGGCTTATTATGGTATTAGACATCGGTTTAGATTTCTTCTTTTTATAAATCGCTACATTCTTGATTTTTTTATATTCAATATTTATGTTTAGAATATACTTGAATCTCGGTATATACCATAACCACCTCAACGGCTGAACTATATATTTCTGAATTAATTATGTTGCAGGTAGTTCCCGTTCAATATAATTGTCCTCCTATTCATCATCATCTTCGATTCATCATCAGCACTTTCAATTTAATCCTACACGGTAACGCACTCGATCCCCCTATGCACGAAAAACTAGCATTTCGCTTAAACTGACTGTTCATCTACTCTTGAAAACTTTTAATCGAAAATACCAAATAACAGAAAACAGATCAAAATGTTTGATTTAAGTTTAGCCGAATTCATATAGACTTGATAACCACCTTTGGAATAACAAAGACAAGAGATTCTCCATTTTAGCTTTTTTACGACCTGACAAGCGCACGGGAAGCCATTCAACAGCAGTGCCTTCTTCACACTCCGCACGCGCACACGTCCTCGAGCACGTGCTCTTCTACTTCCAGAGGTTGAAAAAGGTTAGTACCATAATGGATTATAAATGTATGCCTTACTAATAGATTATATAGATGTCATTATATTCACTATGAGCCGTAACATTCATTTCTTTAAATCAAGTTGAAAAAGGGCAGAAAATCAACCAAGCTTCAAAGCAGCGACGTAAGTAATTTTAAAACACTTTGCACAGAGATTGTTAATCAAAATGATTGTTAATCCAAAGGGATTGGGTCATAATATTTAAGAACATAGCCATTTGTGTACCCCTTTTGGCATACCTGATCACAAGGAAACACAACTTTCGCCATTTTCTGCCCTCGAGAACAAAACACGTGCTTTTTAAAGAGCTTGAAATACTTACAGTGAGACCAAAGTTGGACTAACCTCGAATGTACTGACCTATTCAGTGTCTGATTGAATAACATTTTAAAAAGGAGGAAAGTAACACATCCTGTATAGGATCCTGTGAAAGATGCTTGAAACTGGCCACCTAGTTTAGGACTGATGAATGCAAAATGCAAAAAAATGTAAAGTGAGGTTTAAAGTACCACTACGGCGAAACTTTACCACTACGGCGAAACTTTACCATTTCGATTTGCCACTTTTTCAGTGTCAATAGGTCAATCAGTATTAGAAATATCCGAAATAGTACAAAATGTTCCCAAATGGGCGAGTTAAACCACAAACTTTTAGGAGAGTTTACTGGTAAAATCCTGTCCGCTATTTAATGCTTGAAGCCGTTCGCATTATTCAGCGGAAGTGATGTCATACACTCAACACGACATCCACGTCTCGCGAAATAGTGTGCATAAAAACCTCGCAAAGATAAATATAACTTTCTTCTTGTGTGCGTGAAGACGATTTTAGCAGAAATATACCTCCAAGGCGTTGTGTTGTGCAGGCCGGCGAGCGTTACGTTGAGTGTATGACAGTCACTTCCGCTGAATAACCCTTTGTATAAAGCTGAATAAACGGGAACGGTCTTCAGTAATGTCGGACGTTTAGATTCAATATTAGTAGTTGAAAAAATAAGACTTCCTGTCGTCGTATCGAAAAACGATTTGAACTGGTAATAATAGTATATCAGTCAACTCTACTTTGACCGCAGTAAGGGGCCGTCGACAAGTCAAAACACAAATTAACGTTACTTGGACGTTCAGGGGGAGGGGGTATTGGCTTCGACGTTATAAAGTTTTTTAACTTAAGCAAACGCAACTTTCAGTTCTCTTTCTATAATAAAGCAAACATAATAAGATAAGCAAACCTAGCTGAAATGACTGCGTAATGATTGCTTGTGTTCAGTTCACTGTATACAAAAAAGATGAATTAAAAAGATTATTAATTAATTTCATTAATTAATAATTTATAGTACGGTTTTATTCGAAGCTGACGTTAAGCGGGATGGGGAGAGGGAGGGTCAAGGCTAAACGTCCAAATAACGTTAAAAATATTTTTTGATTTGTCGACGGCCCCTAAGGCCGCGGTCGTGTATGACACTTTATACGATAGCTGAAAATTATCTAAGCCGGCATTGTTTCGTTCATAGCATATTAAACTATCACATTTTACCGCCTGATAACATAATGATGTGTGGATAACGTACAACTATCCCATTATCACGAGTATGCCATTACTGAGAAAACATGTTTGTCAGCATTTTACAGTTGGGATTATTTGAATAAATGAACCGCATTTTACAGTTTAGCAAACTGAAGCTAACACAGTTTGTCATTCATAATCCGCGCTTGGTCATAGGCGGCGGAAGCCGAGGAGAAATACTATTTTAGTAGACCCACACAATCCTTCGAGGACTTGAGACCCCCCCCCCCCCCCCCCCCCCCTTAATAAACGCTCCGCCGCCCTTGTTGGTAATACTAGTGAACACATGCGTTAGGGACCAATCATTATTTAGAGAGGGGTTGGTGCAAATAGGGGGAACCATTAATTGTAATGCATGAAAAAAAGGGGGGGGGGCAACTAAATTAATGCAGGCATAAAAGGATGCCTTGTGCTACATTGAAGAGGGGAGGGCGGAGTCGCAAAAATTGTGCATCACATAAGGTAGGTCAGAAAAAATTAAGCATAGTATGTCTTGATTTGCACCACCCCCCTCTAAATAATGACTGGTCCCTTATTCAATTTGGCAAACTCAACACTAGTTTTATCATTCATAATCCGGGAAAGATGCATTATGATCTTGTGTTTTCTGGTTAGGCAAATAAAAAGCAACAGGGCTAGACATGAAGAGGTGAAAATGTTTATTATAAAACAAGTTATGCCAAGCCAAACTATAACAATCAATATCCGATACCATAATTTATATTACCAAAAGAACAAATGCCGATTTTACATCACATCCTTATGTTCTAGCTGTCCAACCATACCTAAGGCCCGTTTACACTACGAAATATTTGTGGTACGGCTCGGATGAATATTTTAATCACCGTTTACACTAGGTTTCAAAGGGCTGCAAAATTTATCTGAGCCGAACCATATATTTTTGGTAGCCGTGCCATTTTCACCCGAGCCGTACCAAAAATACTGCATAGTGTAAACGGGCCTTCGGTTTGATTTTTCTTCGACATGCTTTGACCATGAGAGTCGATCATCAATTATCACACCAAGTGATTTTCATGACTTACTTTTTTAACAGCATTTCCTTCGATTTCGATATTAATTTTATCATCCCCTTGCGCTAGTAATCTTTGACGAGAGCCTACAACCATAAACTCCATCTTAGCAATGTTAAGACTTAATTTGTTGGCTAGAAGCCAGCGATTGAGATTATTTAGCTCTGAATTTATTACAGTTTCTAAGTCGCTCAGATTATTGGATGCATAGCTAATATTTGTGTCGTCAGCAAACATTTTCGGAGAACCTACACTGAGACAGTTTGGAAGGTCGTTAATATAGATAAGGAAGAGTAGAGGACCGATGATACTGCGCTGTGGGACACCACAGGTAATTTCTGAAGCGCCTGAAAGATGACCATTAACAGTGCATTTTTGACTTCGATTACTAAGGTATGACTCAAACAATTTCAGGCTGTTTTGGTCAACCCTATAGTTTGAGAGCTTTTGTAGTACAATTCTGTGATTGATCGTATCAAACGCTTTCTTAAGATCTATGAAAATAACTCCATTTAGGAGACCATTATCGATATTAACAGACCAATTGTTTGTGGCTTCAATCAGGGCAGTAAGAGTGCTATGAAGGGAACGGAAACCAGACTGGCAATTTGATAACAACTGATTGTCATTAAGGTATTGGTAAAACTGATTGTAAATAATTTTCTCAAATTTTTTAGCAACAACCGGAATAACCGATATTGGCCGGTAGTTACCAAGATCAGATTTTGTGCCTTTTTTGAGAATTGGTGTTACCCTAGCCAGCTTCCATTCCGTTGGAAAAATAGCACTGCCTATGGATTCATTAAAAATACTAGTGAGTGAGGGCGGGAACGATGTCAGCCGCCATAGTCAAGAGTTTACGAGGAATCTTGTCTAAGCCAGTAGCTTTTCTGGCATTAATTTCGCTTAATAACTTGCGGACACAGCCTACTGTAGGGGGTTGCAGAGTAAATATTTTATCAGTTGGCGTAAGGTATGATTCCGGCTCTACATCGATATGTGGTATTTATGACGCTAGTTTTTCACCTATGCCAGTAAAATGAGAGTTGAACGCCTCGGCCATGTCGACAGGCGAGGTAATGGCCTGGCCTCCAACTTTAATTTCTAATATATTTCGAGACTTACTGGAATTACGCGAACTCAGCTCATTAATCAGATTCCAAGTTTTACGTGAATCTGTTTTGTTATTTTCAAGATTATTCGTAAAGTATTGTTGTTTGGTTATTTTAATTGCGTTATTTGTGTTATTTCGAGCTTCTTTGTACCGTTGCCACACCAATGGATCCCAAGCGAGCGTGGCTTTCTTTTTTAAGAAGTCTCTTTTTTGCATCTGACTTAACAGCTCTCTGGTAATCCATGGGGACCTTTTTTCTTTTTAAGAGGTGCGTGCTTATCTATACATTCCATAAGGTATTGTTTCCAAATATACCACATTTCGTTAAAATAGGGTCGTTTTGTAGGCTGACATTGTCCCACGGCTTTTGTTCAAGATCATGTAAAAAGTCATCTTTTTTTAAATGTTAAATTGCCGAGTTTCAACGATGCGGGCACCTATGCGTTCATAATGAGCCTTTCGAGTCATGTAAACAAGTGAATGATCACTTATACCTAAATGTATGACGCCAGAGGATACAATTTTAGCAGGGCAATTTGTGATACCTAGGTCAATCAAAGTACGAGAATTTGGAGTAATTCGCGTTGGCTCCGTAATCAGTTGATTAATTCCGTAAATGTCAAAAATGTTAATGAATTTTAAAGCGTTGGTACTCGCTGTATTACTCGGCATTAGGTCACAATTGATGTCACATAATAAATAAAGTTCCAAGTTTTCTGCATCGATTTTCCCGATCATGTCTTCAAAATCGTCAGAGACTCGGCGATGACCCGGGGGGTCTATACCAACTACTAACCAGAAACAATTTAGATCGTAGTTTGGTTATTTCGACAGTTAAGCATTCAAGTTGGTCACAACCTAGATCGTCTCGAATTTTATAATTTAGATTACTTCGCAAATACATGCATACTCCACCACCATTTCTGCCATTCAATTTGCGATCACGTCTGACTATCTCAAAACCAGGAATATACACTTCATTGTCATGAATAGTGGAGTCGAGAACTCACTAGTATTTTCTCGCAGCACAGCTGGCGCATCGGATTCCCAGGCGGCAATATCCTAGTGATTAAAGTGCCTATGAAGCCTATTTTTTTATTTTAGATATCAATTCTACATCAAGTGAATAGTACAATGGTACAATATATCTCGCTTTGGATGCTGTGCCGCTGAGTTAAGGAGGTTTTAATATTCAAAATGCTAATTACATGACGTCAGGGGAGCCATCAATTATTATACCTTTTTTTTTTGTTACAATTAAACAATTTTCTTAAATTATCAGTGATCAGTGTTATACCCATGGTTGAAATAAAATGATTTTAGAAATTTGTTTTCTTATATCAGTAGAAACGCCCATTCACAACCACTAAGAAGTGATTGCAGATGCCTCCCCTGACGTCATGTAATTAGCATTTTGGATATTAAAACCTCCTTAACTCAGCGGCACAGCATTCAAAGCAAAATATATTTTACCATTCTACTATTCACTTGATTTAGAATTGATATCTAAAATAAAAATATAAGCTTCATAGGCACTTTAAGGTGATAATTTATAAAGTTGCGTGCAAGTACAGACGATCCTAGATGATTTAGATGGAGACCACTACGATTTAGATGGATATCAGCCTTAATGGTGGATGAGTGGTCAATAACTTCCCAATGATTTCGTCGGCATATTTCCTTGAGGGACGCATTAACCGCATCAACATGTTGAGCAAGCACTTCGTCGTCTGAACGGGCTATCAGACTTGAGATAACTATTTTGATCACGCCTTTAGTTTCTGTTGATTATAAAATTCCAGTGTGAGATTTCGGTTTTATTATCAGTGAGGGTTGAGCATAGCAATGTGACCAGGCCCCGTCGGGTTATATTCAAAGTGCAATAGCGCTATATATATATCCTCAGGATAAATACAAAGGGAAGAGGTCAAAACAATGCCCTTAATAGGTACCCACTTTTTCCGGACCTCTCTCAATGTAATATATTTCTATAGCCGGGGAGCCAATTTTCGCCTTAGGCTTAGACTTGGATGAGAATCTAAATTTTAACCATTATACCGATAACCTTCGTAATAAGTTGTCCAAACGAATCGGTATTTTTAAAAACATTAAGTCATATCTTCCATTTAAAGAACGCGTCTTATTTTATACTGCTATGATCAAGCCTTAATTAATGTACTGTAGTATAGTTTGGTCTTGCTGCAACAAAGATAATTTGGACAGAGTTTTATCTCTCCAGAAAAGGGCGGCCAGAGTTTTACTGGATGCGCAGCCGAGACATTCATCTGTGGATCTATTTAATTCTCTCGGTTGGCTGCCGTTTTATACTGAAGCTGATATCAGGAAATGTTGTTTAGCTTTTAAGCGTTGTGTTGGTGAAACGCCAACCTAATTTTGAAGTCTGCCATATAAGCTAATGATGTTTATTACATTTGTGTTTAGTTCACATAAGGGTTATGGATTACCATCAATACCGAAATCGATTGAATGCACGCATCAATGACGTCAAAGCTGTTCAAGCGCAGGCCCGAAGAAGAAATGACTTCGTGACCGCTGAAAGGGTAGGTTGTATAATACTTTCACGACTCAAGCATGGGAACATGGATAGTCTGTTCTATAGATTAGACTGTATCGGCCCCTGCATGTGCATACTTGCCATTTTAGTATTACATATTGAAATTTATATTTTGAGTATGCTTCATTTATGCCACAGAACTAAAGGCACCTCGCATATAATACCCCTTTAGTAACATGATACCATTTCGGCTATAACAGAATCCTAGATGTGTTGTATTTTCCAGGGAAGTACGTCATCTATGGGATTAAACGTTATACAAAAATAATATGCTATGTTCATTTTTCAACAGTGCGCTCATCGAATAGATTATATGAAAGAAAAGTGGGAGGACTTCAGAAAGGTTCTACCTGCATATAATGGAGAAGGGGAAAGTAGAGCGCCCAATATTGAATCTGAAATTAAAGGGCATGACGAAGAATACGATGAAGATATGGATGTGGAGGTAACGGATCATAACTCCAAAGAACAAAGGGAAGAAGAAAGTGTTAAAGAAGGTGAAGGCAATGGTAGCCGTGATGGCGGCAGTAGCCAAGACGAGGATCGCAGGTATCATGATGAAGATGAAAACGATGAAAGTGATAAAGTGAATGACAGGGATGGTAGTGCTAGTGGCGATGACGAGGATTATGTGTATGATGAAGAAGACGAAAGCAATAGTGAGGTTATAGGTTTCAGTAGCGAGGAGGAAAATAAAGTCATTGATACAGAACACGCCCAAAGAAGTCCAAAGAGGAAAGGGGGCAGCGCCACCAAGAAGGCCACGGTTAAACACAACAGGGAAAGGAAGCAATGTCCATTACCATCTTGTAATGCTAGGGTCATCCACCTGCCAAGGCATCTGCGTAATGTCCATGAGTGGGATAAAGAGAGATCAAGATCAGCTGTTTTACGCTTTCAAATCAGAAAAGAATACACACGCTCTGAGAAACCAACGGTTGAGAAGGCAACGGCAAAAGAAAAAAAGAACAAAGACTATCACAAAAAGAGGCAGTGCCCTATCCGCGGCTGCATGTCTGTGACGAAAAGGCTATCTGACCACCTTAAAAGAGTACACAAAGTTAAGACTGACGGGGAGGAAGGTAAGAAAAAATACAAGGCCCTCCTTGCGTCGGCTTTACGTGCTCCAAAGACACACGTTATATTTGCTAAACTGAAAAAAGCCAGGATTGGAAATACCGAAAGCATCACAATGGAGGACAAGTGTAAGGGGGGAGAACAAAGACATGATGAGAGCAGTGAAGATCTTGAGGCTGAGACAATGGAGGACAAGTGCAAGGGGGGAGAACAAAGACATGATGAGAGCAGTGAAGATTCTGAGATAGAGGTAGAAAGCGAAGATGGTTCAAATGTTGATGATAGCAATCAGGATCTTCTCGGTCTTTATGAAAAGTGGCTGTCGTCTGCTGATGGTGGGAAAAAAGACCAGAAAACGTCATCACAGCACAAGAATCAAGTGCAAAACGTGATTAATGTAATCGACAGTGATGAAAAGAAAATAACACGTCTGCTTGACGCAAAACTGCTAAGGGAGTCCTTCCTCACCTCACATGCAGAAAAGAAATACCATCCATCGACTATAAAATCGTACCTTATGAGTATTCGCCACTTTATGTCGTTTATTTTATCTGAAGAGCCGGAGCAAGTTCCTTTTGAGAGAGACGACGTTGTACGCTTGCGTGAAAAGCTAGAACTTTGGTCAAAAGGGTACACACGTTTAAGCATAAAGCGCCACTGGGAAAAGATGGTGGAAGACCGAGAGAATTTAATCACTCCTGATCAAATTTCAACATTTGAGAATAGTGACGCAGCAAGAAGTGCAATTATTCATCTGGGAAAGCTCACAGGAGCAAATAACATTACTTTCATCCAGGCAGATTATACTCTTGTCAGAGACTTCCTCATGACAGAGATACAGATAGATAATGCAAATCGCGCGGGTGTACTGTCGAATATTTCCCTAAGTGATTTCAAGAAGGCGAGTGTTATGGATAAGGGTGAGAGCTTTGTCGCCAGTGTACTAGAACACAAGACGCTAGAAAGCACTGGTCCTGCAAATGTCGTTATCTCGAAAAAGCTTCATAGCTGGGTAACGATATACATCGAGCAAATGAGAGTCAACTTACCCAATCCTGCTGACCAGCTGTTTCTTTCTTGGAATGGAACTAAACTGAAGTCCAGCCAGATAAACAAAGCCATCAAGTCTGTTTGGAAGAAAGCAGGGATGTCAGGGTCTGTATGCTCAACTGCTTTCAGGAAAGCCGCGGTTACAGAAGTTCATGAGAATCTTCCAGAACACCGTGGAGATGTTGCCATACTCATGAATCACAAAGAGACAACCGCTTCGAAGTACTATCGCTTAGCAGAGAAGAATCGCTGCTCTTTGAACGCTTCCAAGCACCTATCTACCTTGATGAGGAAAACGAAGACAAACAAGGAAGAAAAGCCAGATGAAGTAGATGTCAGCCCTGACAAGAACGATGGTGCTGAGGACAAAATCAAGAAACCTTGGGGTCCTGAAAGTGTGAAAGCATTACAGTCCTTGTTTTCCACTGAGATTGCTCATCGGGAAATAACAATTGAAGAGGTTAGAAGCAAAATAGCAAATGATGTTATACTAAAGTATGAAGATCCACGACGCGTACTCTTTCGAGTGCGCTCAGAATGGCGAAAAACCACGACCGATTTCAAGAAACCCACACCGTGCCTGCCAACTGAGAGTGAAACTGCAGATGATCGCATCAAACGAATGAAGGTAGACATCGAGCAGTCTGTTTTCTCCCCGACGGAGGTGAGCTACAAGTCAAAGGGGTTATTTTCCGATTTGGATGTAAACGTTCTTCTTCGCCTTTGCGGCGACATGATTTGTGACAAGCCGATTTCAAGGAAAACTATCACGGAGCGCCTGCAGAATGATAATGAAGGCCAGAGGCTGTTACATGATGTTTACATAGCCCAGATCGTCAACAGGCTTAAATACGAGAGAAAACAGCGGCGACAGAGGAAGGAACAGCGAGAACAAGAGGAACAGCGAGAAAAAGAACAAAAGCTCTAGTTCTTTTGAACTAGAATAAACGAATAATGAATAGTGCTCTCTATAAGCACTTCAATAATATTTCTAGTCCTTCAGCTCTTGTCTCTTTTTCGGTCGAGTACATTACTTAGCTAATGTCTTAAGACATATTAAGAGACTCTCAAAACATGCTGTTCAAACGATAGTTAAATAAGAGCATATTAGAATGTTAGAAATGCAGAAATGCAATGTTGTTGAATCGTTGTTGAATGAAGGTAGCCATCGAGCAGTCTGTTTTCTCCCCGACGGAGGTGAGCTACAAGTCAAAGGGGTTATTTTTCGATTTGGATGTAAACGTTCTTCTTCGCCTTTGTGGCGACATGATTTGTGACAAGCCGATTTCAAGGAAAACTATCACGGAGCGCCTGCAGAATGATAATGAAGGCCAGAGGCTGTTACATGATGTTTACATAGCCCAGATCGTCAACAGGCTTAAATACGAGAGAAAACAGCGGCGACAGAGGAAGGAACAGGGAGAACAAGAGGAACAGCGAGAAAAAGAACAAAAGCTCTAGTTCTTTTGAACTAGAATAAACGAATAATGAATAGTGCTCTCTATAAGCACTTCAATAATATTTCTAGTCCTTCAGCTCTTGTCTCTTTTTCGGTCGAGTACATTACTTAGCTAATGTCTTAAGACATATTAAGAGACTCTCAAAACATGCTGTTCAAACGATAGTTAAATAAGAGCATATTAGAATGTTAGAAATGCAGAAATGCAATGTTGTTGAATCGTTGTTGAATGAAGGTAGACATCGAGCAGTCTGTTTTCTCCCCGACGGAGTTGAGCTACAAGTCAAAGGGGTTATTTTCCGATTTGGATGTAAACGTTCTTCTTCGCCTTTGCGGCGACATGATTTGTGACAAGCCGATTTCAAGGAAAACTATCACAGAGCGCCTGCAGAATGATAATGAAGGCCAGAGGCTGTTACATGATGTTTACATAGCCCAGATCGTCAACAGGTTTAAATATGAGAGAAAACAGCGGCGACAGAGGAAGGAACAGCGAGAACAAGAGGAACAGCGAGAAAAAGAACAAAAGCTCTAGTTCTTTTGAACTAGAATAAACGAATAATGAATAGTGCTCTCTATAAGCACTTCAATAATATTTCTAGTCCTTCAGCTCTTGTCTCTTTTTCGGTCGAGTACATTACTTAGCTAATGTCTTAAGACATATTAAGAGACTCTCAAAACATGCTGTTCAAACGATAGTTAAATAAGAGCATATTAGAATGTTAGAAATGCAGAAATGCATTGTTGTTGAATCGTTGTTGAGGTTAATTGCTCTGAGGTGTCACGTAATGCGGGTTTCCATATAATTGCCCCGGTCGCCCCAAAACGTGTACAGCTTTTGTTCAGTGTGCATTGGAGTATAAACGAACAAAAGCTGTACACGTTTTGGGGTGATTCGGGAAATTATATGGAAACCAGGCATAACAGTTATTTGCTGCACCATTTATTGCACTATAAAATTAACCTCGTTTTTTTTCTGTCAAAATAAAGGTTTTTTTTCATAGTACACTGTGACGCTGTGGTTTATACGTAAAATATAATATAATAATTTAAGAGAGTGTTGTTAGGGTTATTAAATGACTACAGTCTACAGTAAATACAGCTGTTTTTAGAGTTATTATATGACTACAATCACTGATCGCAGAAAACCACTATAAAAAGCTGCAATTGAGATAAAATACAGCTGTTTTTAGTGTTATTATGTGACTACAATTAATAAAATATAGCAAAAACCGTATACGACAATTCTGTCGGTGGTACGTTGGATCTTGCGGAAAACCGCTATAAAAAGCTGTAATCGAGAAAATATATGCGAAGTGTTATTAATTTTAGACGCTACACAAATTCCGAGCAACTTGGAGCTTTCGACTAGAGCCTCATTTGGGCTTGAGATAATGTACAGTTGTTTTAGGGTTATTATATGACTACAATGAGACCGCGTTCACTGATCACGGTATAACCACGGTAAAAGGATGCCGTACAGTTAATTTATAAAGCGTTAATGCAATTATACAGAAACCGATAGTTGAACTAAGTTAAAAAAACTTACTAACTTGACTTAAACAGTAAATGCGCTTCGCTAGTTTGCACTATATGCTACCGCGAGCTGGAAAATAATCAACACTGATTGCACTGAAACTATTTTTTACTTCACCAAATTGTACTGCAAGACACTATTAAAATGTTTTCACGGACGTTACCAAAGCGCCCTACCAGGTTACCAAAGCGCCCTACCAGGTTACCAAAGCGCCCTACCAGGTTACCAAAGCGCCCGAAGATACAAAATCGCCCTATTTAGGTTACAAAAGCGCCCGATTTAGGTTACAAAAGCGCCCGTTCCTCTGGCTCTCTCTCTCTCTCTCTCTCTCTCTCTCTCTCTTTTATTTCTTTTTCTTTCAGATGTTTGGGTCTGGAACTGGGCGACCGGGACCCAGCTGTTAAATTTGGTGGGGTACCCCTGCCATTTCACCAAGACGTATTCCTGGTTCTTCTTGCCGCGGCGTTGCAACACCTTTTCGATGATAAAGAGACTTTCTTTTTCCACGGCCACAGGCGTCATCTCGCTTTCGTAAAAGTTCCCCTGCAACCCTTCCCCGCTCAGGTCCGCCAACCGGTAGACGGGCGGCGTGCGGTAGTCCAGCCGTTGAACACTTCCTCCGACCAGTTGGCCAGATAACTCTTTTCAAAATGGCCTTCGGTTTTGCAAATCCGTACCGTATCGCCGGGACGGAACAACGGTTTCTTTGGCTTCGCCTTCGGGTTCGTCTGCTTTTCCTGGTACAAGACGGCGCGCACCTCGTGGTCGTTGAAGGGCCTCACGGTGATGGGGGCGCGTCGAATGCTGCTATGGACAGCCCTGCTGTACCCGATCACCAATTGGGGGACGACTGTCAAGACAGTAAAAACCCGCGTATAAGAACCTGAATTTTTCAATTTAGCCTAAACAGGTTCTTATATAAATGGTACTTAAAGCAAATTTAGGCTACCAAGGTTCTTAAAATAGGTTCTTATACTGTACTGTATTTTCATATGAATTTCACTTAATTTGTTTTGATATTTTGCTATTATTTATTTTATTGGGATATATTTTTTGTGATTCTCACAGAGCCTGAGATGGTCAGAAAGCTTTTTTATATTAGTTGAGTGGTAGTAGAGGAACTATTTGAATGGTAAACTTAATAGACTTACACACAGTACTATGTCAAGATGATTATGATGATTATGATTATCCCAATTCATCAGTTTCTACCTATGCACTTTTACCACAACTCCACTGATAAGAACCTAACTTAAAATTTTAGCCTAATAGGTTCTTAAAACCCAGGTTCTTATACGCGGGTTTTTACTGTACACTTTCTTCCCGGTGGCCGTGAAATATTTGTACATGCGCCCCTTGAGGGTACGGTTAAACCGCTCGGAAATCTGGGCTTTCGTTTCGTTGTACGTGACGAAAAAGGCTACGTCATACTTTTTAAAAAAGGCCTGGAACTTACGGTTGGTAAATTCTGTCCCGACATCGGTCTGCAACCGTAGCGGTTTCCGTTCGCGGAACACTTGGGTAAAGGCGCGCACCAATTCCTCCCCGGTCTTGTTCTTAAGGGACAACACATCGATGATGGTCAGAATGTGTTTGTAGCACTTGTTGAAGGCGCGGGTGGCTTGCATGTCCAACAGGTCCGCCTGCCATTGCTCGACGATGGCCATCACGCGCACGCGCCCTCTCCGAATTTTGTTTGGAAAAAGGACGGTGCAAGGTAAACGTCAATTGTTTTTTCAGCCACGCTAAAGTGGTAGCGCGTGTCAGACCCACTTCGTTAGCCGCCTTCACCAGGCGGGCAGCACCCCCAAAGGCAGCAGGGCTGGCGGGGTCGTAATACAGCGCCTCGAGCAGCGCAGCGGGATTCTTTTTCTTCTCCTTCTTTCTCCCCATCCTCAAAATGGGACCCCTGAATATTCACTTTTCCCCCGCAACACGCCAAGAAACAACGGAGGCGTTTAAAAATACCATGACACTTGAGGGACGGACCCCCTCCTCCTCCGCAGGGCATTCTGCACTCTCCCGTAGTCTAGCACGCGGGGCCCCCCTTATAAACGAAAACAACATGTATGCTTCCTTCTCAAAGATTCACTTTTTTATACTCCCAGAGGGCTCTACGGTCCACCACTCAAGAGCCCCGGTTTGTCCTATAACGGCGGCCAATCCGGAGCCCTTATTTGTCCTATAACGGCGGCGGCCAATCCGGGACCCTTATTTGTCCTATAACGGCAGCAGCCAATCCGGGACCCGTATTTGTCCTATAACGGCAGCGGCCAATCAGCGCCCCGTATTTGTCCTATAAAGGTAACCGTCCATCACTTCCCACTTATGACGTCATCGCCCCGCCCCTTTTTCTCGACCAATCAGGAGGCGGTATTTGTCCCATAATGAGTCCTCTAACTACTAAGAAGTAATCAGCAGAATGTCTGATGCAAAAGTATTTAGTGTCCTCGATGCCAATCATGGGCTTTGGCAGGTTAGTCTAGCAGAAAATAGCAGCAAGCTAGCCACATTCAGCACCCCTTTTGGCAGGTATAGCTATAAACGCTTACCCCAGACCAACAAGATGAGTTTGAAATCAATGTTCTCGAGGCTGGACAGCTATCTGAGAACATGTTCTACAAACTGTCAGAAGAAACAAAGAAAGACCCAGAGCTTCAACAGCTGCACAGAGTCGTTATGGATGGTTGGCCACAGACTAAAGCTAAAACTCCCATGGAAACTAGGCCATATTGGAATTACAGGGATGAGATAAGCTGTTACGAAAGCCTGTTGTACAAAGGTGATCACATTATTGTCGCGCACAGTCTTCCAGGTGAGATCCTGGATCGGATACATGAAGCTCATTTGGGCATGGAAAAATGCAAAGCACGTTCCAGGGGTGGAGTATTTTGGCCTAGTATATATGGTACGATTGATGAGATAGTATCACAATTTAAAGTATCAGCGTAGCAACCACAGAGAACCAATTATACCACAGGAAGACCCAGGAAGGTTTTGAGCCACAGTTGCAGCAGATATTTTCTACTACTGTCTGTTAGTAGTTGACTATTTCTCCAAGTATCCCGAAGTTGCTCGACTCAATCACAAGACTAGCGAAGCGGTCATTCTGGCAATGTAAGCGATGTTTGCGCGTCATGGTATTTCAGACAGCATAATTGCTGACAATATGCCATTTAACAGCCTCAGGTTTATGGACTTTCCCAGAGAATGGGAAATGGAGGTGGTAACATCAAGCTCACACTATCCGCAATCAAATGGTCTCGTGGAGAGGAATGTACAAATAATTAAGCAACTTTTGAAGAAAGTGGACGATTCTTAGCAATATTCTTTCCTAGCATTATTGGACTTTCGCAGTTTCCGGTCAGTGGCATGGAGGAATCCGCAGAGCTACTCATGAATAAGAAGCTCAGAACCAAACTACCAACTCCGAAGCATCTTCTGCATGATGCCTAAATCTCAACCAGTCAGCAATGTTTGCCAGAGATTGCAGTTGCGCCAACAGCATCAGAAGGTATATTATGACCGTGACACCAAATCATTGCCTCCACTCAAGGACTCATTAAGGGCCATAACATGTAACACCTGAAAATGCTAGTTTTGCCCCCAACTTTAACAGTAGTGGTTACTAATGAGCCTTTATATAAATGCTATGGGTGAAAAGCTTGATGTTACGACAGAACAAAATCTTAATGAGACCCCTGCAGTTATATTTAAGGTGGCTTGCACTAGTTTGTAAGGATCACACCAACCCAACACATTTGAAAGCTCATAACTCTGCAAATTAGCTCGGTACGTTAGCCATTATAGGACATAAATTGACATGAAATAATCGTTTTCAAAAAAGGTTTGGTTGGCATTGTGACAGAAGATGGTGTGATGTGTCGCGCGTGCCACTGGCTAGCTAAAGGCGGGAAATATTTGTTATAAGAATGAGGCTATTTGTGACCAAGTCAGGCTCCTGGTTGGACAAGTGACCAGAAACGGATGACATCTATTTGCAGGCTTTCCTAATATAGCATAATTTTATACTAAATCAGTGACTATATATTAATTTCTCACACTCTGACTGGATGCCATCTTATTTGAGATATATGTGAAATAAATACAATGTATGCTGTACTGTATATTCAATGATTCTGGTTGAAAAAGGAAAACATACCGAAAACATACAGTAAAACCTGCATTAAGGGCACACGCTCATAAAACACACACACTGTATCTATACCTTCACCTAGGTGTTTCTCCTTCGTCACTGCTTGAGCAATTGTTTTGTAGTTTGCAATGAAGTTTGAAATGAAGAGCTTTCTCCCTATGGCCTTGTGGACATGTAACTCTAAATCTGTTAGAAGCTGTTGATGACAAAAGTAAATCTCAGTTAAACATAATTTTCTCAAGCTGGAAACAAAACAAAATATTTTTTAAGGTTTGTGTTAATATTTGAGCAAAACTAGATACCATTTACTCTTCCTTCATGAAGGGGTATTTTTTCGACAACTGTTCCACTATGACGCCTCCATCTAATGACTCTACAAACTGGCATCTTGCATTAAAGGTCAGCCTCTGTAGGTCTGCCACTGCCCTTTCGTTGATCTTTTTTTTCTTTGATTCTTTCAATAATTCAGCAGTGAGCTTTTCAACATCAGAATCATGTGTTATTTCTCCATCAGAACTCTGGGCTTCACTTGATGACTCAGCACCATTAGGTTTATTTGTTGTTTCCCCTCCCTTTTTCCTTGTAGGTAAGGTTGTAGTGCCTTCGTCTTAGCATGTACATCACTGATGCCTAATAGGAAATAAATTATATACAATCATTTTCATCATGTGTTATTTTATTGAAAATCTTGGACCTGCAGAGACATGTGACTACACATTAATCTGTATATAAATGGTGTGAAAATCAACTAGAAGTTGAGTGAAAGCTGTAACTGCTAATGACAATGAAGTACAAGCTGACATTTCAAGCATTGGCCTTTTTGTCAGAACAAGAGAAATAACTGATTTGGGGATGGTTTATGTACTGTTTAAAACACGAACACCAGTGTTTTATCAAGTTTAAAAATTCGAGGGCGAAGCCCGAGAATTTTTAGACTTGATAAAACACGTGCTGTGAGTGTTTTAAACGGCTTCAAAAACGCTTTAAGAATGCAATGAAAGAAAGACGCACATCTCAAGGGAATGGTTACTTAATGAACCATTGAACCTTTGTATTCACAACGCCATGCAAAATATTCGAGTAATCACCGCCTGCAATTACAAACATCTCAAGGGAATGACATGAAGAAATTACCATACTATGTTGTTTGAAGCGCCGTTTCGCAATGCAAGAGGAATCTGCACTTGAAGGATTTGGTGTCGTGGTTTACCTCGATAAAGTTCAAGACTTGGAAAGCGATGTGACTGACATGACGGCAGACTCTAAATTATTTACTCCGGCACAAAATATGTAAGTTTAATGCACGTTTTTATAATATTACGGCTTTGAGTTTGGTTTAATAATTGGAACTAAACAGTGGCTCGGTAAAGAAGTAATGGTAGTTGGATAACTTCATTTTAAAAATATCATCTGTGTATCTCGGTAGTCTGCTGATATTAGTAAATTTAGTGCAAAATTTATTATCTAGGTACCTTATGTTCCGTGTACTTTTTGCTATCTTTGGGTCTTTATCAGTGAATTCTTAATTAGGATGAAACTTTATATAATATTTCATGTTCATTAATATTCTTTATATAAAACGTTCATCCTAATTAGCAATTCAGTGAGAAAGCTGAAACATCAATAGAAATTCCATTGTCTCAATCATTAACCCCGTTTCCCTCTGGGACAGAATTCAAATCCCTCCGCGGGCCTTTTAGAATGATGAGATTTTATCAGGTATAAAGGAGCATGCACGTGACTGATTTGCTTCATCTGATTGGACAAAATGCTCATTAATTATTCATGAGTTTTTGAAATTGTGTTGAATAACCATTGCTAGGAAATGCTTACCAAAAATACTGCTGCAAAGCTGTGATTGGTCAATTGTTGTAGGGCAATTCTACTCAAAACACATTTCCTATCAATGCCCATTCAATACACATAATCTATCCCCAAATCAAACACTACAGAAACATTAGCAGGGTTTCACCAATTTTCAAGGTAGTTAAAGCTTTAAATCAACTGGAAGGTCTAGTTGATTTTCACACCATTGTCTTTGACATCCCCTCTGACACTGACCAACAATAGCTTTTTAAACAAACTAGTTTTCTACTATATATACAAATGACATATGAATTTACATCATTAAAGTCTGGTCCCAAGAGAGTAGGTTAAACACTGAGAGCTAAGGGTTTTAATATAAATCTTACCCAATATGCAAATGGGTGATCAAGTGGCCAGGATCGAGGCTGTTGATCTGTCAACATGGGAACACATTCACAGACTTTCTTTGCTGCCTTCTCAAAGTGTTGTGAGGACACTTTTACCCCATTTGCATTGCATGCTGCCTGGAGACAGGTGACACACTCCCTAATGAGCTGGTTC